>CP129447.1:22712500-23912500 GCA_030445155.1 Quercus variabilis
AATTTAAATTATTCTGTCCCTGCATCATGATGAGATGTTTATTGAATACTACTTGAATTCAAAATAATATAGTTTAATAAATCTAAATTTCGAAACTTTAAAGGGCAAAATAAAAAAAATTATTTCAAATTTTAAGATTGTAAATTACAATTTAGTTGGCATTTAATGGACACCTCATCATGTCACATTAACAAAAAGACTTAAATTGAAACAAATCGTAATGTTAGTCATACGAATCTAAAATTTAAAATTTTAGGATACAAAATCAAAAAATTTCCGAATAGTAAGTGTACAAATTGCAATCTAGTCATAATTGAGCCCAATAATATGCTTATAGGCTTCGAATTGTTCACATAATCCATATTAATTTTTTTTTTTAAACCTTTGTATGATAGACTGATGTGGCGTGAGTAGTAACTAGTAAGTGCATGCGAGAGAAAGTGAAATTTTCTACGAAAATTTTGATGTGTGTATCATAATTGATTCAAAAATTAAATAATTTAAGAATAAACTTTGGCATTCACGTGTTTCTTGTCCCTTAAAGTAAGAACTAAAGAAGAAAAAAGAAAAAGAAAATAGAAAGCAAAAGCTCGGTAAGTGGAGGCGAGGGACCCGCCAAGTCTACAAATTAATTTGTTAAATCTAAAATAAATGATTCTAATTAAATTGTCAAAAACTAAAACATATTTTCTTTTTTGAATAAAAACAAAAAGAGATTAGGTACACGAATTTTTTTTGAAGGATTAGGTACACTTATTTGTGGTTAAGTTAATATTTATTTTTGATGACTTGCACTTGACTATCTTTCCCTTTCAGAAGCCAATAATGCTGCTTATCCCTTCGTATGAAGCTAAACGAGCTTGGAGAGATCTACAGTTGTGTTGACTTTGCCTCGCTTGCTAATGTTGTGTAATTTTGAGATATATTTTTGTTTTCAGTCTTGGAATATTGCATATGAACCAATGTATGGTTGTAAACTTATAATTATTCAGGATTGAGATCTTTTAGAGTTCTTAGGGTACTCTATTATATAAAGTTTTATTAATCTTAACCATTCATTCTCAAAAAAATTTATAATAAAAGGTCCAGATTTTTCAATGTCATTAATCCACTAAAAAATCTACAAAAATAATGATTTTAAAAAATAACTACTCGTAAATGATACTTATTACCGTAAATGCAAAATAATCATAATGGCTATGAAATTGCAGAATTAAATGCAAAAGAACTTTTCTTATTTTGAAAATTGATTGTCATGCACATAGACTGTGAAGCATATATCATTTAAGAATGGTAGAGACACCTGGGTTTTCATTCCATCCGCTTTTGATGATAGCTTTTTATCATCAGACTAAGACATCAATCAGTTTTTGATGTAGGTGGGAATTGAATTAGAGATCTCTTATTCAAACATCAGAGACTTTGCTCGTTGAGTTAACTAGAACTCACATCTTTTAATTTTATTAAAATTAAGCATATACACTTTTTTGTTTTTCAAATACATGATTGGCACTTAGGATCATAAATTATGATTTCTCTATGTCCCATTTCAGTCAAACGACTTGAACCTATGCTTTGAAATTAACAACCAAAAGGATTTGTGGAACAAATTGAAAAATGAAGAGGGGAAGTAGAAGATGACTTCATGTTTTCTTAGAGACCTGATTTAGGTAAAAGCGGTAAGGCAATAATTATCATTGATGAGTAGTTATTTTTTTAACCATTATTTTAAGGGGTTTGTTAGTGGATTAATGACATGGAAAAATCTGGACCTTTTATTATAAATGAATGGTTAAGATTAATAGAATTCTATATGGTAGAGTACTCTAAGAACTCTAGAGGATCTCAATCCAATTATTCAATATGCATTTAGCTGTGAAATCTTGGAATATTAAATATTTCAAGCAAGAGTAACACTACAGATACAAACTATTTTACAAACTATTGATGTGACATTGGTAATTTTCAAATAATTATAGGTAAACATAAATATAATATTAATATTGGACCCATATTAGAACTAATAAGAATTTGCCACATCAATAGTTTATAAAATGTTGTAAAATAGTTTGTAGGTGTAGCATTACTCTTTCAAGCAATCTCTCTGATCCCCCACTTCTGTGCTTCTTTGTTTATTGCGCCTTTATTTTGGTCTAATATCAAGAGAAAATGAAAAAAAAGATAAAGAAAAAAAAGAAGAAGAAAAATGCTATTATTGGAGCTCGTATATACATGCTCCCAATTGGCAAAAGATATCTTCAAGATTTCTAAGGACTGCTAATTAACAGGTTTATTCATTGTTGGAATGGTCTCAAAAAGGGAAAAAAGAAAACAACAAAAGAAAGGTCCTTGAAGGCTTAAGGGATTTTCTTCATGAAGATTTTCAAAGTTTTCTGACTGAGATGAGATTTTTATTTAGCATAAATATTTTTTTTTTCGTATTTCTTTAATTCCTATTTTTTAAGACCTTAGAAACTGATTTACTTTCCATATTGGCAAATCGAATAGACAGAATCCCTACTTCCGTATTGGTTGTGAAAACTGTGAATTCCATATGTGAATGTGAATGAAATATACCAGTTGACATAGACCATCACTCCCCAAGTCCACTCTGCCACAGAAGCACATATTGTTCTTTATCTGTGTCTCTCTCTGTTTTAACTACGGTTTCCCTTTTATTCTAGTGAAATATAGGGGCTTTTGTTTATTAATTAATTAATTGAAAAGAAAATTGGATGAAAATATTTAGAATAATGCTAGGGACACTCCTTCCCACACCTAAATTTATATCTTATTTAAGAGTCAACTTAATTAGTGTATAAGTTGATACAACATGCTCAAGTATCTGGGATGAACTCTTGTGAAAGTGCTGAAATCCAATTATGAGTTTACACTTAAATAGAGTGTGAATTTGGGTGTGAAAACAAGTGTGTTTGTATGTGAATTGAAAGCTTTATAATAGTATAAAACCATATATCAAACAATAACTCCATGGTCACGCAAAATAAACATGGTTAGGATTTTGAGGCCCAGTCGGGTTAGAATAGGCCTGTGGCCTAGCAGAACACCGATCACCGAATTAGGACCTCGCCCCAGTGAAGAATAAAGAAAGACGTCTTGGGGTTTTTTTTCTTCTTGCAAAACATAAATTGTTACTTCATTTTTTTTTTCCTGGGCGTGCGCAGAAAATTAATTAAAGTTTAGAATGCACGTGTTTCTTCTAACTCTATTCCTTCTCAATTAAAAGATTTTGTAGTGGCGAACCACTTTCGGACGGGAGGGACCCGTGAATTAAGTCTCTGGTCCAACGCTATATAATACTTGTTGGTTGCTACTCGCACCTCTACATCACCCAATTATCAATATTAATATTTTAATGCTAATTTATGGCTAAAATCTATAAATGGACCTATTGTAGATATAGTATATTCAAAAAGAAAATATTTTGAATTTTTTTTATTCAGAATGTGATTTCTTTATTCATAAGATAAAAGTATAAAAAGATAAAAAGAGATTAGGTATGGAGTTAATAGCGACAAAAGAAAATTATGACTTGCAATTTGACTATCTTTCCATTTCCTTCTCCCAGCAGCCACTATAACAGCACCCAATTTATTATAAATAACAACTTCTTCTTACAGCTTCTTAACAAGTGAAGTGAAGGTACAGAGACTTTTCTCCAGTCTTCACCATTGTTAATCAATGCTACCTGCAAAATTAATGGAGTATAAAGTACCCTTGACAATATTAGCATTTATAATAGTTCTTGTGAATTGTGACGAGTCTTCTGTGAAGCCATCGTTTGGGGGGGCATCTGGAACCATAAATGGGCTTAGGAACTGTCCTGGATGCAACAAGGGTCCGCGTAAAAATTATAACCCCCAATGCTGTGGCAGGGCCGTTTCTGACTACTTCCAGAACGAACAGTTTGAGAAGATGTTCTCAAACCGTAACTCCCTTGAGGCCCATGCAAAGGGCTTCTGGGACTACCACTCTTTTATCACTGCCTCTGCTCACTTCCAGCCCTATGGCTTTGGTACTACCTACATCAACTGGAACTTCATGGGAACCAAGGAAATCGCAGCTTTTCTTGCCCATGTTGGCACCAAAACCTCCTGTAAGTAGTATTTTTTTTTTTCCTAAGAAGCTATCCTGTGAGTAGTTTAGACTTCAGAGTATCTGTTTTGCGAACTTCAATTTGGGGTTTTGCGTTGTTGGTTGGGTTGAATATGAATGTGTTTAGGGACTTCTTTTTCATCTGTCTGTGATGTCATAAGTGAAGATTGAAATTTTGTAGGAGTTTAAGTATACTTGATCAGAATGTGTATTATTGTGTTTGAAGACATAATTTTGTTATATTGTAGGAATATGGTCAAATTAGAGAAATTATAAGATTTACATGGTGGACAAGTGATGTATTCCACCGTTCCACTAAAATATTGCCAGTTGTTTTAAATTGTTAGTTAGAAATTTTTTTTAAACAGAAATTAATTACTGACTCAGCAATTTTAAACAAGTAGAAGTTTTTTAGTGGAATGGTGGACAAATAACATGATCTACCAGAGGACTTTATAATTTCTTGTCACATTTATCCCCTCCCCATCTATCAAATTATTCAAAAGAATTTTTTTTTTTAAAAATCATCTTTTGCTAACCCCATTAAAACATTTGATTACCTGTCTCTCTCTCTCTCTCTCTTTCAAATGATTAAAAATGTTTTATACTACTATGCAACTCTTGATGCTCGACTAACAAGTTCGGTGGTAAACATTTGAAGAAAATTACACTTTTCCACTCTAAATTAAACACCGTATTACACTTTGCTTCCTTAACTTTTTGAATACACGTGTTGCATACAATTAACCTTATTACACTTTGCACCGTGACATTAAGTTTGTTGTTAACTTGGATGAAAACCAGAGTTTAAGATGCAAAGTGTAATCGGGAGTATAGTTTAAGGTGACAAAGTGAAATTTTTTTCTTTGTTTTTAAGGGATTGAGAAGAGATATAATAGAGACTTTTCACGTAGTGCCATAATTTTTTGTCTAAGTTAACTGCAAACTTGACATTAAAATGCAAACTGTAACAAGAGTTATAATTTAGAGTGCAAAATGTAAATTCGAAGAGTTTAAGGCGAAAAGTGCAATAAGAGGTATAATTTAAGATGATAAAGTGTAATTTCTTCAAACATTGGTTACCTAAAGATATATATTATTGATTGTTTGGGTTGCGTTTGGCATTGGTTGAAAATGCAACTTTTTTTTTACTATTTAACTTATTTTTGTTACTATTCAACTTATTTTTGGTACTATTCATTAGTTACATTCCATTTTTTGGTATTATTCATAGGCCATACTGTATTATTTTAGCTAATTTTTTGTTTTATCTACAGTACTTTTAGTAAAAAGTTTTCAGTTTCAGCTAAATAAACTATATCCAAATGAACACTAGAAATCTTTAATTTGATGAAGTTGGAAATGGATTTTAATGTTTTAGTCCTTTTATTTCGTTTAGTTATTAAATGTCTTAAGAATTGATGTATAATTTAGGCTTTGTTACATATTATATTTTATCAAAATGATTTAACTGAAAATGAATGTTATAAAGAAAGTTTAATTACTATTTTGATTTTCAACCATATGGTAAAGGTCAATTTGTTCCCTCAATTTTGTTAATTTAGTTCTTCAACTATTAATTATACCAATTTAGTCCCTCAAAATTTAAAATCAAGTAAAAAAAAAAAAAAAAAATCAAAATCAAATCAATTTCATCTTTTGACAAAATTAATTAATGTGAAAAATAGAATACAAGTTAAAATGTTATTATAAAAATGTAAAAATTTTAAAATCAAATCAATTTCAACTCTTTATTCTATTAATATATATAAATCAACAATTTCCAAAGGATGAAATTGACTCGATTTTAAAATTTGAGGGACTAAAATGATACATTACTAGTTGAGTGATGAAATTGAACTTTATACAATAATTAAATGATCAAATTCGTAATGTAACCTAAAATAATTAACAAATTGTATTATTTCGGCAATAGGTGCCAAGATGGGATGATATTTATGATTCAAATATTAAAATACTTTTGAATCCTACATTTTTAAAGCAAATGAAGGAAGCATTGGCTTGTAAGTGAGTTTACTCATAGAGTGGTTTAATTATTTTCTTTAAAAAACAAATTAGGTTGAAACTAAATTAATTTGAAGCACGATTTCTCAATCAACAAACTATAATTAAATTATATATGAGCAATAGCTAGTAATCACTCACTCACTCAATGTCCATGCAAAGTAAAAGTGGATGATATTTTTCAGGTGGACATAAAGTGGCAACCAAGGAACAATTAGCTTGGGGTTTATGCTATAATAAGGAAATGAATTCCAACTCAGATTACTGTGATGAGCACTACAAAAATGCTTATCCATGTACTCCTGGAGTTGCATACTATGGTCGGGGTGCTCTACCTATCTATTGGTATCTACCATTTCAATTACACTAACATTATCATACATTCTTTAATTATATCTTTGCATTTGAGTTATTTTCTCATCCTATGTCAATCAATTTTATCTTAAGTTGAAACTTCGTTAAAAGTTTTATGTTTTCATATCAAGAAACATCATAAGAGATCATTTTCTATGATAATTCAAACATGAGTACCCAAGTGATGCATTCTTTAAACAAAATCTAGGTAACTAATTCCTAGAAAAAAAACATGTGCAGCCTACTTTTTGGTAAAACTAAATACAATCATTTTGTTAGTTAAAAGATGCATATAGTTTAATTTACAACCCTAAGTGTGCTTTTTTTTTTTCCTACCCTTAGATGAATTTATTGTAGATCAACTCATTGTTGCATGCCACAATCCGAATGATTCTATTTATTGTTGCTTTCAACAGGAACTACAATTACGGAGAAGCAGGTAAAGATTTGAAAGTAGATTTGTTGAAACATCCAGAATACATTGAACAAAATTCCACCTTGGCATTCCAAGTTGCAATTTGGAGGTGGATGAAACCAATTAAAGAGCATCAACCTTCAGCACATGATGTCTATATTGGTTATTGGACTCCCACCAAGAATGACACTTTAGCAAAGAGAGTTTCTGGTTTTGGTGCTACCATGAATGTGCTCTATGGAGATCTTGTTTGTGGTAAAGGTGATAATGAGTCCATGAACAACATCATCTCCCATTACCTATATTACCTTGATCTTATGGGTGTTGGCCGAGAAGAAGCAGGGCCTCATGATGTGCTTAGTTGTGCTAAGCAAGTTGTTTTCAATCCATCGTATTCCTCATCTCCTTGAGCTTTGTTTGGTATTAATACTTAATAGTATGTCCCTTGTTGAACTAATCTTTTTGTAATGTCATTAAGAATAAAAAAAATTGTTCAAACATGAAGGGAGTAAGAGTTTGTTTAAACTATTTGAGCGTCTTCCTGTGATGCTAAACTTGCTTGGGGAATAAGAGTTCGTATTTAGTGATTGGCTTTTGCTAGTACTGTTTTGTAAGTCTTGAGATATAGTTTTTCTATTTCAATTATCTAATTTGTAGAATTTTTTGGTGCAGATTGTATATGAACATTTCTATAATTATATAAGGACAAAATTTAGGTACAGTACCTTAGGTGCTGTTCTTTAGGTTCCATTCTTAAGATTCAGCCATGTGACTACTAAACTAAAAAATACACTTCTATTCCATGAGAAAAAATTCACATGGCAAAATCTTAAAGTGTGAATTTAAGGAACATTGTCTAAGTATTGTACCTAAGTCTTGTTCATTGTATAATATGTATTTTAGTTGTGAAATCTTGAAATATATTCCATTTTTGCCGTTCTTTTGTTAATTTTATTAAGCATTAATTATGAACGAAAAAAAGTTGCATTTTTTTTTTTGGTCTAAGGTCAACATAAATGAAAGAAATATGTTGTTATTGGAGATTCTCATATGCAAGGACCAACTTTATTACAATTTGAGGTCTAATGATATTACTTTTAAGATTTTTTCTTCTCTTTAATTTTTTTTTTTTTGGTTTTTCAAATTATTTTTTTATTATTTATTGTGGATATATTTTTAAGATACATAATGTTTTTTATTTATTTAATTTTTTTCATTATTTTTTTTATAGTTAATCATGATATTAGAGCTTTTGCTTTTATGGGAAAAAAAAATCATTAAACTATAAAGTTCTAGATGTACATACTATATTTGTTAAAGCACTGGTAGCAATGTCCCTATCTTAAGGTAAGGGGACAAAATAGGTAAGCAAACCCCCCCCCCCCCCCCCAAAAAAAAAAAAAAAAAAAAAAACCCACATTATATAACCCGTCTCTACCCTATTCGGGATTTTGTTACAATTGCTTCCCATTTTTTAGGGAGAACTACTCATTCCCAATTTTATTTTATTTTATTGATTTTCTAATCTCTCTCTCTCTCTCTCTCTCTCTTGCACGCTGGGTACTGTCACATGGCTCGACACTGGCTAGTGGTAAGCGGCACAACTTTATTACAATTTGAGATCTAATTAGATAACTTAATTTTTTTTTTTTTTTTAAATTTCAGATACTTAGAGATTTTTTTTTTTTCTTTCATTTTGGTGTTATTGTGCTTATCCTATGGTAATGGGACAAAATTGGTAAGCAAAGTCCTTATTCTATGGTAAGGGGACAAAATTGGTAAGCAAACCCTCCCCATCTTTAGGGAGCACTTTTCATTCCCAATTTTTTTTAATTGATCTCTCTCTCTCTCTCTCTCTCTCTCTCTCTCTCTCTCTCTCTCTCTCTCTCTCTCTCTCTCTCTCTCTCTCTCTCTCTCTCTCTCTCTCTCAATGGCCCGGCTATGGTTGGTGGTAGGCAACGTGGCATCAACTAATTGCAAGTGGTAGCATCTCATCAAATCTCTCTCCACTAATCTCCCCTTTCTTGCCACTAGATGTCTCTCAACATCATGATGACTGGTGGTTGGTGGCGATGACACGGGAGCTATAGGGAGGATTTTTTTTTTTTTTGTTGACGGAGGACAAAACTAGATAAAGAGAAGAAATGAGAGGAAATAATAAAATAAGGAAGAGGAATAATATTAAAATGAAATAGAGTTTAAAATATGAAATTTGATGTGAGTGTTTTAAAAAAGAAGTTAGTTAAAATAGGGAAAAAATATTTTTATCCTAAAGTAAGGAGAGCAATTTTAGCAAGGAGAACAATTTTAGTAAGTTTACACTAATGCTCTTGAGCAAGGCTTTGGAGTGTAGCTACTTAAATTACAAACATGGTTAAGATTTTGAGGCCACTCAGGATTAGACTAGCTTGTAGCCTATCACAACGCCTTGAGATTAAAACCTTTGTCAACCAAGAAAAATAAAAAAGAAAGGCCTTTCAGGTTTTTTGTTTTTGCAAATATTAATTAATTAATTACTCTTTTCTAGAAAAATAATTAAATTTTCAATAGGTTAAGAATCACAATAATTTTCAAAAAGTATTTAATTACTAACGATGTAACAAATTTTTAACAATAAATAATAAAGTGATACGCCCCTTAAAGTTTAGAATGTACATGTGCTTCCAACTTATATCATTTTCAAGTAAAGAAGAATCTACGAAAGCTAAACATTAGCTATATGTTATATCATTTTCAAGTAAAGAAGAATTTACAAAAGCTAAACATTCTGAAGTGGTAGGATTCGTCAAGTCTCAGGTCTAAAAGGAAGTCAAGTTAATTTATAATTAGGTTAGTATAGTACTTTTCTCTCTGAAAGAAATGCACTTTGATTTTTAGAGATAATGTGGGGAAGGATAATTTTTAGGCAGTTTGCTAGTACTTTAGCAACAAGCTTGTAAACTACATTGCTTAAACTTATAGGCCTAAAATCAATTATCTTTGATGGGTTATTAATTTTTGGCACTAGGGTAATATTGGTTCTATTGATGCTGGAAATAGACATATTCGTATTTAAAACATTTAGAACCATGCATGTTATATCATTTCCAACAACATCCCCATATTTCTAGAAAAAACTAGTAGACATACCGTCGAGGCTAGGAGCCTTTGTAGGATGCATCTGCTTTAATGCGGCTTCCACTTCCTTGTAAAAGTTTGAATTAAGCTTTGGTTCATCTCATCTATGACTCTAGTTGGAATGGTGTCAGTGACTTTTGAAATTTGGCTTGGTTGGGATGTTGTGTACAGCTTCTCAAAACAGCTAATGGCTACTGCTGCAATACTCTCATTTGTCGCACACCAATTCCTATTGTCATCCCATAGGTATGTAATCATGTTCTTCTTTTTCCTTTGAGTGGCTTTTGAATGAAAGAACTTAGTATTACGATCTCCTTGCACATACCATTGTATTCTTGACCTTTGATGCCATAATATCTCTTCACTATCCAAAAGATCATTGATCTCACTCCTCAACCTATTTATCTCCTTCCCCATCATTCCATTTCTATCTTGCAACACCAAGGTGTTGAGTGCTTTCCTCTTACTCTGAATCTGTTTTGGGATGTGGCCAAAAATCGAAGCATTCCATCTCAATAAGTCTGCTGCACAATTCTATAGACCAGCCACAATTCCTTCCGGAGTGTTTTGATTTGGGCAACCCTCCTAAGCTGATTTTATGATCTCCCTACATTCCTCCTTTTTTGTCCACATGGCTTCGAAATGAAATCTTCTCTTTCGTGGCTGACTTGGAGTAATTTTATTAGTAATTAGTAAGGCACAATGGTCAGATGTCGAGTCTACCAAATGAAGAACTCTTATTCCTTTAAATTGGTGTATCCACTCATCCATGGCAAAAGCTTGCTCTAACCTCAAATAGACCCGATTGTCTCCTTCTTGCATATTACCCCAAGTGAAGTCAAGGCCACTATACCCCAAATCCTTAAAGCCACATATGTTAACCACCTCCTTATAGCCCTCCATTTTGCTTTGAGACCTTATAGCATCCCCCATCTTTTCCCCCATAGGTAGGATTTCATTAAAATCACCAAAACACAGCCATGGAAGTTTAAATTTTTCGTTCAAAGCCTCCAACTCTTCCCACGATTCCTTTCTTTTGTGTGTTTCTAAGTGCCCTTAAAACCCTGTGATCCTCCACCTGATGCCAAAAACTTGCTCTGTGATAATTGTGTCTATATAGTTCCTTGAATATACCATAATTTCTAGTTGCACCTCTCTTTTCCATAAAATTGCTAAGCCTCTGCCCCTACCTTCACTAGGCACAACAAGCCCATTCACAAACTTAATTTTCTCCATAACCTTCTCCATTGCCTTCTTCTTTACTTTTGTTTCCATAAAAAACACAACTTTGGGATCCCATCATTGGACTAACTTGCCCAACACACGAACTATTCGGAGGTTCCCAAGCCCCCGGCAGTTCCACCCTATGGCAATCATTGTTCTCGACGGTGCTGCCTCGCAGCCACTGTCGTTTCTTCAACATTTTTACCTTCGCTTGTAACTTCCAACTATTCATTATTGGGCTTTTTGGTTTGGCCCACGCTTATGCCTCCTTCCTTATTAGTTCTAAAAAGTTCCATAACCAACTTTTCTTTAGTTCGTACTTGTCCATCATGTGCCTCCTTACCACTCCCTAGTTCAAGCTCCACATCTTTTGAATTGTCCCATCTACTCTAATAGCTTGCTACATGTGCCTCTAACCCACCATCACGTCTTTCTTTCCTTATCATTTCCCTGTTTTCGAAGTTGTAAATCTCGCCAATCTTTTAAATACCATTCCTACTTTGACCGAAAAGATCTAGATCCTCCGCCAAAGACTGTGACCTTATTCTAGTATCTCCAACACTCCCAGCCCTCAGCCACTCTCCATATTGATGGTCTTGCGACTGGCTTTCAGAACTCATAGAACAATGCTTTCCATCATGTCCAAGCTTTCCAAAATCATAGCAAAAGTTGGGCAGATGCTCATATTTAAACACAACCCAAACTCTGTCACCTTCAGTATTTGTAATGTATCCCCCCCTCCTAAGGGCCTTTTCAATGGGTTGGTCTACCTTTACTCTTAGAAACTTTGCATGGTTTGCTTGTAGTGACCTCTTATCCACTTCAATAACTCTCCCTAACTTACTTCCAATATCTTTCCCTGCCTCCTCTATCATATGCTTAAAGGGTAGACCCCAAATTTGCACCCAAAATGGAGAGTGAGAAAATGTTATATTGGCTGTTGATAACCCACGTCTCCATTGACATAGAAGGAGCAAGTTATTATCAAAGTTCCATGGACCGCTCTTCTCGACCCACTCTAGTTGGCACATTGAACTAAACTTAAACTGAAATATGTTATTACCAACTTCTACAATTCTAAATTCAGACCCCATCTTCCAAGCAGCTTTCAAAGTACTCTTAAGTGCCCTAAGATTTTGTTGCCAATATGCTAACAGCCTCCCAAATAAGCTAAGCAAATATTCCTCAATCAGATATGACGTGCTTTTGGTTGATATGAAAATATCTTCCTTTTCTTCTTTTGTAAGCTGAAGTTTCTTTAGACTGTCAACTATGGCTTGCTCCATACTGGTTTAGTACAAATATATAGTGAGAGGTTTTTTGTTGGGCAAGTGAAAGAGATGAGTTTTAAGAGAGAAAGGTGAAACCCTTAGGCTTTTGGGCATAAGGGAGGAAAGACTCACATCACATGGAGAGAAAAGGACCCTTAGAGAGAGAGAGAGAGAGAGAGAGAGAGAGAGAGAGAGAGAACTCCTACAGGGGAGAGACTCATCTGCCATTGCTACCGTTAATGGATGTATCCACCCCACAAGAGGCTTTCGTCAAGGAGACCCCTTATCTCCTTACCTCTTTCTCTTATGTGCAAATGAATTTTCTTTCTTAATAAAGGAAGCGGCAAGGAATCAATTGTTGAGTGGAATTTCCATGTGTAGAGGCAGCCCCATGGTTACCCATTTATTTTTTGCCGATGATAACTTGTTGTTCTGCAAAGCTACTGACTGAGAATGTCAAAAAATAATAGATATCCCTAAGCTATATGAAGCTGCGTCGGGGAAAAAAGTAAACGTAGACAAATCATCTGTATTTTTCAGCCATAATACTCCCCAAGAAAGGAGAAGCGAGGTGCTAGGCATTCTAGGCCCAATGCAGGACACTAGACATAACAAATACTTGGGACTTCCTCCTATCATTGTAAGGTCAAAGACTAAAGTGTTTGCAGAAGTGAAAGAAATGGTTGGAAAGAAGCTTGCTGGGTGGAAAGAGAAAATGCTCTCTATGGAAGGAAATGAGGTTCTGATAAAGGCCGTAACTCAGGCTGTCCCCACGTATATCATGAGTTGCTTTCTACTTCTAAAAGGGCTTTGTGAGGAAATTGAAGGAATGACAAGGAAATTCTGGTGGGGACAAAGGTAGCAAGAATCAAAGATCACATGGGTGAGTTGGGAAAAATTGTGTCGATCAAAACTCCAAGGGGGCATGGGATTTCGTAACTTCCAAGCTTTTAATGTGGTGATGCTAGCAAAACAAGGTTGGAGACTCCTCTCAAACCCAAACTCCCTTTGTGCAAGAGTATACAAAGCTAAGTACTACCCAAATGGGGATGTTTTGAATGCAAAACTGGGCTCAAATCTATCATATGCTTGGAGGAGTGTTTTTAAAGCTTTGGAAGTGATAAGAAGAGGGACCCGGTGGAGAGTAGAAAATGGAAAGCTAATTCATATATGGGAGGATAAGTGACTTCCCACCCCAACAACCTATAAGAGAATTTCCCCACCTCAACCCTTTGATGATTTTCCTATGGTTTCTGCCTTTATTGATGAAGAAACAAAGAGATGGAAAGTGGATATTGTGAAGTCTTTGTTCCTTCCTTTTGAAGTAGAAAGAATCTTGAACATACCACTCAGCTACAACTTACCAGAGGATAAAATCATTTGGGTGGGAAATAAGAACGGGGAATTCACAGTAAAGAGTGCTGACCATATTGCTCTTATTGTGATAAAATTATCAGGAGACAGGGAGTGCTCCCATGAAGACCCTTGAACCCTATTGTGGAAGAAGATTTGGCATCTCAAAATCCCACCAAAAATTAGAATTTTCACGTGGAAAGCATGTGAAAATGCTCTTCCCACAATGCTAAATCTAAGGAAGAGAGAAGTGACCCATGATGGAATATGCCTCATTTGTGGGCAAGAAGATGAGTCCATAGGTTATGCATTGTTCAAATGTAATATTAAAAAGGAAGTATGGAGTTGGTGGAAGGAGTGCCCAATAAAAATTTGTGCAGAGAACCAAGACTTCTCTGATATTGCTCTTGGAGTATTTATGAGAGACCGTGCCCCCGGCCCATTTTTATGATGTTGGGCCAAACCTACGTAAGTGGGTGGAGTCTTGTTATTGTCTCTTAAAATGGAGCTTCGACTAGTTATATTTTCCCTTTTAGATTAAGAGTTTTAAAATAGAGTCGTCACTTATTTAATTATTGAGACAAATAAGAAAACCAAAATTGAAAAATTCCTCATTTTATTAATTTTAAATTGAATTTACATTGATCATAGGAAAATTACATGGCTTTGGTCCAAGATACAATCTAAGATAAAGTATATAACTTTATTTTTTAGTTACAATCTAGAAATTAAAAATTATAAGGATAACTATTGGTCTATCAACCCTTGATCTAAGTTCAGAGGCTATGTTATAAGGTGGGAAGGTGTTAGGCACCCACCTTGCCCGGTAAAACTGGTCTTCTAAACTATGGTGGCCAACGTTTATATCACATCATCCAATATGTTATCAATCAATTTGCAAGTTGAATTTGAAGTGTGTGCATGTGATAAACCCTAATTCAATTTATTAAGCATTTCATTTGGATTGAAAAATAAATTCTAGTGAATATGTGTGGATGGTGATATCCTAGATTCAAGAATTTAAATGAGTTATTAAACAAACATATTTTTCATGTTTTTGATGTGGATTTAAGATCGAAACTAGTGTTATGCATGAACATGTGATAAACAATCAAGAACATGTGAAGAACATATAAGAACAATTAAGAATATTCAAACATATTTAAAGGAATTTAAATGATTATTATCATGCTTTAATCTTAAACTGTCATCATGGCAACACAAAAAACAATTATGGATATGGATTATACCTTCATGCAAGATCCATATGGTGGAGGAGGAGACTCTTAAGGGAGGTCTTAAGGGTGGAGGAAAAGAAGAGTTAGGAGAAGAAGAGTGAGTCTTACTCAATACTTTGAGTCTCAAGAAGACCAAGATATAACAAAACTACTCAAGTTCCTAGAACTCAGGAGAGGAGAAGAGAGGGGGTTTTTATGTGTCTTGGAATGAAAGAGAGGGAGAGTTTATATAGTAGTGGTGGAGGAAATATAAATGGAAGGCCATTTAATGAGGGTTGAAAAAGAATCATGAACCTAGACCTTATTTTAGTTTTAGGAGAAATTTGGTGCATTGAATGTAGAGATTGGTGGGAGTGAGGAACAAGCAAAATTCGGTTTTTTCATAGCTATTGTAATAGCCTGTAGAGCCAACTTCAAAAACTCATATCTTACTTAATTCTGATCGTAATTGTCTCGTTCTTGTGCTTAAATTGAAGTCCTGGATGTCTAGTTTCTGAAAATATTAACCTCATTCATAGATTCAAAATATTCTGAGAGATATCAATAAAATGGTGAGCAGATATCATTTGTTAGAAAACAATTTCAGCACAATTAACATTAATAGGTCCAAAATTAGTTTTCAATTAACATTAACAAGCTCCAATCACTTCCATTTTAGACCTAATTAGTTCCAAATTTACCCTAATTAAAAGATGATTGTACTAATTACTCATTGAATGATTAATGTTTAACTATCAAGTTAATTAGGTGTGTGCAACCCTACCATAAAATGTAGTTCTAACCAATCAAATTATGACACATCATTGATCTCAAATTGATTATACTTATAACCAGTTGAAATCAATTATTTATAATCACATATAGTTGGACTCAATTTGTGATAGTGCATTTCAGCCATTAAAACTAGATTTGATGATAACTTTCAATCTAGTAGTCCGATTAGGACTTATGACCTGTCGATTTGATTATTGCAACATCAAGATTATTTTGGTGAAATGAGATTAAGGATCTAATGAGCAGAATCAAGATGCATATTTTCAAGACAAAATTATCCTTTTACCCTCCAGGTGAGGTTAAATGCGTGTTGCAAAATGAGGTATCAACAGTATTATATGTAGGAACAACTAGAGACCTGGAGATAATGGTTGTGATAGCGTGGGCAATATGGTACAACTGAAACCAATGTGTGCATGAGCCTGAAAAACAAGCTGCTCGTCAGATTTGGGACTTTGCCTTGAGCCTCCTTCTGAATTATAAAGAAGCATCTAAATATTTCCAACTTGGTCTAGCCTTTTGTGAGGTTAGTTGGAAGAAGCCTCCAATGGGGGTCAATAAGATAAATGTGGATGGGGCGACATTTGAGATGAAGGAATTCAAGTAATGGAGTAATCATAAAAAATTTCAGGGGTGAAGCGGCAGCTGGTCTGTGTAGACTGCTAAATGGAAACTTCACCGTGTTAAAGACTGAAATGGTAGCAGTGGAAGCTGGTGTTTTGTTAGCAAAAGAATTGGGTCTCAAACAAATCATTGTTGAATTAGACTCTTTCTTAGCTATTCAGAGCATCTCAACCAAGGAAGTTAGTGGAGAAATAGGCCATATTGTTCAAGGAATTCTGAGTAATTTGGATTGTTTTAGCAGTTGGCAAATTAGGCATGTGAAGAGGGACTTCAATAGGGTAGCACATGAACTAGCCCTCTATGTTAAGTGTAAGGAATTGAGCCAGGTTTGGGAGGGATGTTCCCTGCCCATTGTGAGACACCTGATCCATTAGGATTGTCTTTGATGTAATAGCCATCTTATTTTCCCTTTGTATTTTGGTTGCTAGTTTAATGAAAGTTTTCTCATCAAAAAAAGAAAAAAAAAAAAGAAAAAAAAGAAAAGATAAATAATTTATGACTTGCACTATCTTTCCTTATCTTTCTTTCAGTTTAGCAGCCAGTATAGCTCTAAGTTTATAGACCTATTTAATTGATTTTACATGCTAAAATGGAGTATAAATGGTCTGCCCCCTTTACAATATTGGCTTTTATATCAATGCTTATGAATTGTGGTGAGTACTCCTTGTTGAATGAGCCATACAACATTGGAGGTTCGTTTGGGAAGCTTTGTCACGTATTGAAATCTGGGGCCAGGTTCACCAAGAACCTTGTCATGCTGTGATTCATCCCAAGGCGTTGAATTAGGCGTTGATATATACAGTATGCAAAACCTTAAAAAACCAGCAATACCAGCAAACCGAAGGCAAAGATATAGCTACAGAAGGTTGAGATTGGAGGAATCAGGAGGGCCCCATTTGCTTGGGCTCAAAATGGTTTAGATGAATCACTTATCAAGAGACTTCAAATTATTGCTCAACCTTTGCTTATGAAACCAAAATTACCAGTTTCTGCTTGGGGTCATGCTATTTTACATACTGCATCATTAGTTCGCATTAGACCAACTGCTTATCACAAAATTTCACTATTGCAACTTGTACTTGGCCAACAACCAAATATTTTTCACTTGCGCATGTTTGGTTGTGCTATATATGTACCTATTGCACCCCCACAATGCACTAAGATGGGTCCTTAACGTCGACTTGAAATTTATATAGATTTTGATTCCCCATCTATCATTAGATATCTTGAACCTTTTGAGGATTGTCATTTTAATAAAATAATCTTCCCACCATTAGGGGGAGAAAAGTCGTTGCCTAAAGCACAACGTGAGATTACTTGGAATATTTCGACGTTATCTCATCTTGATCCTCATATAAATCAATGTGAACTGAAAGTTCAAAGGATTATTCATTTGCAAGAAATTGCAAATCAATTACTAGATGTATTCACTAATAATAAGAAAATAGTAAATCTCACATTCCGGCTACTAATTCTTTAGCACGGATTGAAGTCCCTGTAGGACAATCAGTTAATATAATAGCAAATAAATTAAAGCCACACCTAAAGCGTGGAAGACCGTCGGTGTTAAAGATAAAATTTCTTGGAAGAGAAAAGTACAAAAAAATAAGTCGCAACCACTAAAGAGACTATACCCAAGAAATAGGCCACAAAATATTTAATGTATCCAAAATTTATGAACAAAAATCTCCTGAAAATGAACCTCCAGATGAGTTATCCCCTAAAGAGGACTAGGTACCTGAAAATAACGAGATCTCGATACATTATGTGTATATAGGAGAAATATGAGATAGAAATAAAATTGTTGTTGACAACATAATTTCATTTAAAGTTGCCATTGATATTACTAGAAGTAATGATAATGAATATGAACCACAAACCATCGATGAATGTCGACGTATAAATGATTGGCCAATGTGGAAAGAGGCAATTGAAGCAGAATTAAATTCGCTAATTAAACGTGAAGTTGTTGGACCTGTAGTCTGAACACCTGAAGGTGTAATTCCTGTTGGATAGAAATGGGTACTTGTGCGTAAATGAAATGAGAAAAATGAAATTATAAGGTACAAAGCACGACTTGTAGCATAATGTTTCTTGCAGAGAATTGGTATTGATTATGAAAAAACATATGCTACTATAATGGACGCAATTACATTCAAATTTTTTATTAGCTTGGTAGCAAAAGAAAGTTTGGATATACAATTAATGGATGTTGTTACAACATATCTGTATGGATCTTTAGATAATGATATCTACATGAAAATCCCAAAAGGATATAAAATGCCTGAAACATATAATCCTACATCCCGAAGTATGTATTCTATCAAGCTACAAAGATCCTTATATTTGTTAAAGCAATTCGGCCGCATGTGGTATAATCGTCTCAGTGAATATCTTTTGAAAGAAGGATTTGAGAATAATCCAATTTGTCCATGCGTTTTTATAAAAAAAATCAGAATATAGATTTGCTAACGTTGTAGTATATGTTGATAATTTAAATCTTGTGGTGACTCTAGAAGAGTTAACAAAAATAGCAAAATGTTTAAAGAATGAATTTGAGATGAAAGATCTTGGTAAGAAAATTTTTTGCCTTGGCTTGCAAATTGAACATATTCTTGTTCATCAATCAATGTACACAGAAAAGTCCTAAAGCATTTTTACATGGATAAAGCTCATCCTTTGAGCACTCCAATGGTGGGTTGGTCACTTGATGTCTAGAAAGATCCTTTTCGACTACAAGAAGATGATAAAGAAACCCTTGGTCTTGAAGTATCATATCTTAGTGCAATTGGTGCTTTGGTGTATCAGGCAAATTACACAAGACCTGATATAGCATTTGCAGTTAACTTACTAGCAAGGTAAAGTTCTGCACCAAGAAGACGGAATGGAATTAAGCATATATTATGTTATATTCATGAGACAACTGATTTGGGACTATTTTATCCAAATGGGTCAAATCCATAATTAATTGGATATGTTGATGCAAGTTACCTTTCTGATCCACACAAAGGATGATTACAAACAGGATATTTATTTACTTATGGAAATACTACTATTTCATAGAGATTTGTTAAGTAAACAATTTCTGCTACTTCCTCAAATCATGCAAAGATTATTGCAATTCATGAGGCAAGTCATGAATGTGTTTGGTAGAGATCAATAATTCAACATATTCATGAGAACTGTGGATTATCATCAGTCAAAAATAGTCCAACAATATTATACGAAGATAATGCTGCTTGTATCACTCAAATTAGAGGAGGCTATATCAAGGGCGATAGAACCAAGCATATTGCACCAAAACTCTTTTATACACATGAGCTCTAGAAGAGTGGCAATATTGATGTTAAGTAGATATGATCATGTGATAATTTGGCCGATATGTTCACTAAGCCATTACCAACTGCGACTTTTAAGAAAATGGTGCACAACATTGGCATGCATTGACTTAAAGATATTTTTATCATGGACATTGGAAGTTCTATGATCTCATGAGGTGGAGTAAATTTTTTAAAGGATATGTGCAGATTGTACTCTTTTTCCTTTGCTAAGGTTTTTTCCCATTGGGTTTTCCTTTGCAAGGTTTTAATGAGGCAATCCTAAGGTACTAGAAGTTATGCAAGAATATTGTACTCTTTTTCCTTAGTCAATTTTTTTTTTTTTTTTCATGGGGTTTTTCTATGGTAAGGTTTTAACGAGGCATATTCTTTGTGAGCGGTCGTCCAAGGGGGAGAGTTGTAAATGTATAGGGGGAGAGTTGTAAATGTATGAAGTTATAAGAGTTTGTGATGTTACTTTCATAAAGGGATGGAGTTATATTCTTTAATGCATGATGTTGCATTCTTAAGAGTTCTCTCCATTTGATTCTTAATGTGTGTATATATATATATATGTGTGTGTGTGTGTGTGTGAGAGCTAATTACAAAGTAAGATACACTTGTATTCAAGATAGATAATAATTTATGTGGATGACCACTTAAAGAATAAAGTTTATATACTATCTTCTTTATGCATTTCTTTGTCTTCTTAATATTCATTTTAATTTATAACAAGAACATGGATAGCAGTTTTTATTAAAAACAACTACCTTTTCTAATAAGAGGCCATTTGGGAAATTAGTTTTTAGAGACTACTGAGCTTAGTTTTTAGAGACTACTGAGCTAGCCGGTTAATTCCTTTTTGTGGGAGGGTGGATTTCTTACTTTGTGGGAGACGAACTCTTAATTTTGGTGTCAAATTTTGTGGGGAGGGTGGACCATGGCCCCCCAAAAGCCCACGTTTAGTTTTGTCACGTATAGTATAATGGAAACTACAATAATACTAGATTAAATTGTAATTTACACCCTCAAAATTTGAAGTAAATTTGATTTTATTTTTTAAAGTTTTAAAATTCGAATATATATTCTTAACTTTATATATCATTTGGATTTAAATTATTCTGTCCTTGCATCGTGATGAGATGTTTATTAAATGCTACTTGAACTCAAAATAATATAGTTTTATAAATCTAAATTTTGAAACTTTAAAGGGCAAAATAAAAAAATTATTTCAAATTTTTAGAGTGTAAATTACAATTTAGGGACACCTCATCATGTCACATTAACAAAATGACTTAAATTGAAACAATTCCAAACGTTAGTAGTATGAATCTAAAATTTAAAATTTTAGAATACAAAATCAAAAAATTTCTGAACCGTAAGTGTACAAATTGCAATTTAGTCATAATTGAACCCAATAATATGCTTATAGGCATCGAATTGTTCACATAATCCATGTTTATTTTTTATTTGTTTCTCAAAAAAATATATTTATTTTTTATTTTTTTAACCTTTGTATGATAGACTCAAGTGACGTGAGTAGTAACTAGTAAGTGCATGCGAGAGAGAGTGAAATTTTCTACGAAAATTTTGATGTGTGTATCATAATTGGTTCAAAAATTAAATAATTTAAGAACAAACTTTAGCATTCACGTGTTTCTTGTCCCTTAAAGTAAGAACCAAAGAAGAAAAAAGAAAAAGAAAAAAGAAAGCAAAAGCTCGGCAAGTGGAGGCGAGGGACCCGCCAAGTCTACAAATTAATTTGTTAAATCTAAGAGTTCATTGAATGAGTTTTAATGTTTTTATTTCCTTCCTTCATGTACATTAAAAAAAAAAAATGATTCTAATTAAATTGTCAAAAACTAAAATAGATTTGCTTTTTAGAATCAAAAACAAAAAGAGATTAGGTACAAGAATTTTTTTTTGAGAGATTAGATTCACTTATTAGTGGTTAAGTTAAAATTTATTTTTGATGACTTGCACTTGACTATCTTTCCCTTTCAGAAGCCAATAATACTGCTTATCCCTTCGTATGAAGCTAAACTAGCTTGGAGAGCTATAGTTGTGTTGACTTTGCCTGTCTCTTGCTAATGTTGTGTAATTTTGAGATATATTTTTGTTTTCAGTCTTGGAATACTGCATGTGAACCATTTTATGGTTGTGAACTTGTAATTATTCAGGACTGAAATCTTTTAGAGTTCCTAGAGTACTCTACCACATAGAGTTCTATTAATCTTAACTGTTCATTCTCAAAAAAGTTTATAATATAAGGTCCAGATTTTTCCATGTCATTAATCCACTAACAAATCTACAAAAATAATGATTTTAAAAAATAACTACTCATAAATGATAGTTATTACCTTAAATGTAAAATAATCGATAATGGCTATGAAATTGCTGCATTAAATGCAAAAGAACTTTGCTTATTTAGAAAATTGATTATTATGCACGTAGACCGTGAAGCATATATCATTTATGAATGGTAGAGACATCTGGGTTTTTATTCTGTCAACCCTTGATAATAGTTCTTTATCATCAGACCAAAACATAAATTAGTTTTTGTTGTAGGCGGAAATTGAACTAGAGATCTCTTATTCAAACATAAGAAACTTTACCAGTTGAGTTAATTAAAACCTACATCTATTAATTTTATTAAAATTAAGCATATGCACTTTTTTTTTTTTTTTTTTTCAAGTACATGATTGGCACTTAGGATCATAAAATATGATTTCTCTATGTCCCATTTCAGTCGAACGACTCGAACCTATGCTTTGAAATTAACAACCAATAGGATTTGTGGAACAAATTGAAAAATGAAGAGGGGAAAGAGAAGATGACTTCATGTTTTCTTAGAGACCTAATTTAGGTAAAAGAGGTAGGGCAATAATTATCATTGATGAGTAGTTATTTTTTAAACCATTATTTTAGGGAATTTGTTAGTGGATTAATGACATGGAAAAATCTGGACCTTTTATTATAAATGAATGGTTAAGATTAATAGAATTATATATGGTAGATTACTCTAGAAACTCTAGAGAATCTCAATCTAGTTATTCAATATGCATTTGGTTGTGAAATCATGGAATATTATATATATTTCAAGCAATCTCTCTGATCCCCACTTCTAGGGGTGGCAATTCGTGTTCGCGTGTCGGATTCGTGTCGTGTCAAGTCATGAGTATTCGACTACATAGGCCAACACTAACCCGACATGTTTATTAAACGGGTCAAGATTTCTCAACCCTAACACGACCCATTTATTAAACGGGTCAGTCGTGTTGACCTATTTATCAGATTTTATCAAAATGAAAAAAAAAAATTATGAAAAAACAAACAAATAAATATTTTTAATATAAAATTCAGAATTAACGTGTAATTGTATCACAAATAATCATTCAAAACTAAAGAATATCCCAATATCACAAATAATCAATCACAATATGTCAAAGAAAATAAATCACAACAACTAATATGTTTATATACCTAGAGTTTGAAGGGTATATTGGTAAAATGTCATTTAATTAAACAGGTCAGATGAGTCAAACGGGTTCTATGTGTTCAACACTAACTCAACCCATTTATTAAATGGGTCAGCCGTGTCAACCCGAATATAACACGAATCCGTTAAGCCTCAACCCATAACCTGCTAATTTCGTGTCGGGTTCGCGGGTCGTGTCAAATTTTGCCACCCCTACCCACTTTTGCACTTCTTAGTTTATTGCACCTTTATTTTGTCTAATATAAAGAGAAAATGAAAAAAATAATAATAAAAAAACAAAGAAGAAAAGATGCTATTATTGCAGCTCGTATATACATGCTCCCAATTGGCAAAAGATATCTGCAAGATTTCTATGGACTGCTAATTAACAGGTTTATTCATTGTTGGAATGGTGTCAAAAAGGGAAGAAAACAACAAAAGAAAGGTCCTTGAAGGCTTAAGGAATTTTCTTCATGAAGATTTTCAAAACTTGCTGACTGAGATGAGATTTTTATCAAGTATAAATATTTTTTTTGTTTTGTATTTCTTAAATTCCTATTTTTTAAGACCTTAGAAACTGATTTACTTTCCGTATTGGCACATCGAATAGATAGAATCCCTACTTCCCCCTTTATTGCGAATTCCTACTTCCGTATTGGTTGTGTAAACTGTGAATTCCATATGTGAATGTGAATGTGAATGAAATATACCAGTTGACAGAGACCATCACTCCCCAAGTCCACTCTGACATAGAAGCACATATTGGTCTTTATATGTGTCTCTCTCTGTTTTAATTACAGTTTCCCTTTTATTCTAGTGAAATATAGGGGATTTTGTTTATTAATTAATTAATTGAAAAGAAAATTGAATTAAAATATTTAGAATAATCAGGGACAACCCTTCTCATACCTAAATTTATATCTTATTTAAGAGTCAACTTGTGATTAGTGCGTAAGTTGATACAACATGCTTAGGTACATGTGATGAACTCTTGTGAAAGTGCTGAAATCTAATTATGAGTTTACATTTTAATAGAATGTGAATTTCGGTGTGAAAATGAGCGTGTTTGTATACAGATTGAAAGCTTTATAATAGTATAAAACCATATATCAAACAATAATTCCATGGTCACGCAATCTTGGATGTGGTAAGTTAGTACAATGTAAATCTTATATATTGTAGAAAGTTGCAAAAATTTCTCTTAAATATGTGCAATATTGAATATTGTATACATTTGTTTAATCTACAATATAAGATTTACATTACAACTACAATGTAAATTAAGAATTTTTCTATAAAATTAATGGATGTATGAACTGAATTTGTTAAACAAGGTTTAAGAGTGTATTTATCCAAAATAAACATGGTTAGGATTTTGAGGCCCCAGTCGGGTTAGATTAGGCCTGTGGTCTAGCAGAACACCGATCACCGAATTAGAAGCTCTGCCCCAGTGAAGAATAAAGAAAGAACTCTTGGGGTTTTTTTCTTCTTGCAAAACATAAATATTTAATTCATTTTTTTTTCTGGGTGTGCGCAGGAAATTAATTAAAGCTTAGAATGCAGAATTCACGTGTTTCTTGTAACTCTATTCCTTCTAAAGCAAAAGATTTTGTAGTGGCGAACCACTTTCGGACGGGAGGGACCCGTGAATTAAGTCTCCGGTCCAATGCTATATAATTCTTGTTGGTTGTTACTCGCACCTCTACATCACCCAATTATCAATATTAATATTTCAATCCTAATTTATGGCTAAAATCTATAAATGGACCTATTGTAGATATAGTATATTCAAAATTACTTAACAAAAAGAAAATATTTTGAATTTTTTTTATTCAAAAGGTACTGTCTTTATTGATAAGATAAAAAGCATAAAAAGATAAAAAGAGATTAGGTCTGGAGTTAATAGTGACTAAACAAAATTATGACTTGCAATTTGGCTTTCCATTTCCTTCTCCCAGCAGCCACTATAACAGCACCCAATTTATTATAAATAATAACTTCTTACAGCTTCTTAACAAGTGAAGTGAAGGTACAGAGACTTTTCTCCAGTCTTCATCATTGTTAATCAATGCTACTTGCAAAATTAATGGAGTATAAAGTACTCTTGACAATATTAGCATTTATATTAGTTCCTGTGAATTGTGATGAGTCTTCTGTGAAGACATCGTTTGGGGGGGCATCTGGAACCATAAATGGGCTTAGGAACTGTCATTGGTGCAACGATTGTTTGCGTCATAAGCCCGTATGCTGTGAACCATACGCATACTGTGGCAGGGCCGTTTCTGATTACTTCCAGAACGATCAGTTTGAGAAGATGTTCTCGAACCGTAACTCCCTTGAGGCCCATGCAAAGGGCTTCTGGGACTACCACTCTTTTATCACTGCCTCTGCTCACTTCCAGCCCTATGGCTTTGGTACTACCTACATCAACTGGAACTTCATGGGAACCAAGGAAATCGCTGCTTTTCTTGCCCATGTTGTCACCAAAACCTCCTGTAAGTAGTATTTTTTTTTTCCTAAGAAGCTATCCTGTGAGTAGTTTAGACTTCAGAGTATCTGTTTTGTGAACTTCAATTTGGGGTTTTGCGTTGTTGGTTGGGTTGAATATGAATGTGTTTAGGGACTTCTTTTTCATTTGTCTTTGATGTCATAGGTGAAGATTGAAATTTTGTAGGAGTTTAAGTAAGTAAACTTAATCAGAATGTGTATTATTGTGTTTGAAGACATAATTTTGTTATATTGGAGGAATAGGGTCAAATTGATCCACTCCCCATCTATCAAATTATTCAAAAGAATTAAAAAAAAAAAAAAAATCGTCTTTTGCTGACCTCATTAAAACATTTGATTACCTCTCTCTCTCTCTCACATGATTAAAAATGTTTTATACTACTATGCAACTCTTGATGCTTGACTAACATGTTCAGTGGTAAACATTTGAAGAAAATTACATTTTACCATTCTAAATTATACACCGTACTACACTTTGCTTCCTTAATTTTTCGAATACATGTGTTGCACACAATTAACCTTATTATTCTTTGCACCATGACATTAAGTTTGTTGTTAACTTGGATGGAAACCAAAGTTTAAAGTGCAAAGTGTAATCGGGAGTATAGTTTAAGGTGACAAAGTGAAATTTTTTCTTTGTTTTTAAGGGATTGAGAAGAGATACAATTGAGACTTTTCACGCACTGTCATAATTTTCTGTCTAAGTTAACAGCAAACTTGACATTAGAATGCAAACTGTAACAAAATTTATAATTTAGAGTGCAAAATGTGAATTTGAAGAGTTTAGGATGAAAAGTGTAATAAGAGGTATAATTTAGGATGATAAAGTGTAAATTCTTCAAACATTGGTTACCTAAAGATATATATTATTGATTATTTGGGTTGCGTTTGGCATTGGCTGAAAATGCAACTTTTTTTTTTACTATTTAACTTATTTTTACTACTATTCAACTTATTTTTGGTACTATTTAATATTCATGAACTATATTGCACTTTTTGATATTATTCATGGGTCTCACTGTACTATTTTAGCTAACTTTTCGTTTTATCTACAGTACTTTTAGCAAAAAATTTTCAGTTTCAACTAAATAAACTGTTCCGAAATGAACACTAGAAATCTTTAATTTGATGAAGTTGGAAATGGATTTTAATGTTTTAATCCTTTTATTTCGTTTAGTTATTAAATGTCTTAAGAATTGATGTATAATTTAGGCTTTGTCACATATTATATTTTATCAAAATGATTTAACTGAAAATGAATGTTATAAAGAAAGTTTAATTACTATTTTGATTTTTCAACTATATGGTAAAGGTCAATTTGGTCCCTCAATTTTGTTAATTTAGTTCTTCAACTATAAATTATACCAATTTAGTCCCTCAAAATTTAAAATCAAGTAAAAAAAAAAAAAAAAATCAAAATCAAATCAATTTCATCTTTTGACAAAATTAATTAATGTGAAAAAATAGAATACAAGTTAAAATGTTATTATAAAAATGTAAAAATTTTAAAATCAAATCAATTTCAACTCTTAATTCTATTAATATTTATAAATCAACACTTTCCAAAGGATGAAATTGACTCGATTTTAAAATTTGAGGGACTAAAATGATACATTACTAGTTGAGTGATGAAATTGAACTTTATACAATAATTAAATGATCAAATTCGTAATGTAACCTAAAATAATTAACAAATTGTAATATTTCGGCAACAGGAGCCAAGATGGGATGATATTTATAATTCAAATATTAAAATACTTTTGAATCCTACATTTTTAAAGCAAATGAGGGAAGCATTGGCTTGTAAGTGAGTCTACTATAGAGTGGTTTAATTATTTTCTTTAAAAAACAAATTAGGTTGAAACTAAATTAATTTGAAGCACGATGTCTCAATCAACAAACTATAATTAAATTATATATGAGCAATAGCTAGTAATCACTCACTCACTCAATGTCCATGCAAAGTAAAAGTGGATGATATTTTTCAGGTGGACATAAAGTGGCAGCCAAGGAACAATTAGCCTGGGGTTTATGCTATAATAAGGAAACGAATTCCAACTCAGATTACTGTGATGAGCACTACAAAAATGCTTATCCATGTGCTCCTGGAGTTGCATATTATGGTCGGGGTGCTCTACCTATCTATTGGTATCTACCATTTCAATTACACTAACATTATCGTACATTCTTTATATCTTTGCATTTGAATTATTTTCTCATCCTATGTCATTCAATTTTATCTTAAGTTGAAACTTCGCTAAAAGTTTTATGTTTTCATATCAAGAAACATCATAAGAGATCATTTTCTATGATAATTCAAACATGAGTACCCAAGTGATGCATTCTTTAAACAAAATCTAGGTAACTAATTCCTAGAAAAAAAACATGTGCAGCCTACTTTTTGGTAAAACTAAATACAATCATTTTGTTAGTTAAAAGATGCATATAGTTTAATTTACAACCCTAAGTGTGCCTTTTTTTTTCCTACCCTTAGATGAATTTATTGTAGATCAACTCATTGTTGCATGCCACAATCCGAATGATTCTATTTATTGTTGCTTTCAACAGGAACTACAATTACGGAGAAGCAGGTAAAGATTTGAAAGTAGATTTGTTGAACCATCCAGAATACATTGAACAAAATTCCACCTTGGCATTCCAAGTTGCAATTTGGAGGTGGATGAAACCAATTAAAGAGCATCAACCTTCAGCACATGATGTCTTTATTGGTTATTGGACTCCCACCAAGAATGACACTTTAGCAAAGAGAGTTTCTGGTTTTGGTGCTACCATGAATGTGCTCTATGGAGATCTTGTTTGTGGTAAAGGTGATAATGAGCCCATGAACAACATCATCTCCCATTACCTATATTACCTTGATCTTATGGGTGTTGGCCGAGAAGAAGCAGGGCCTCATGATGTGCTTAGTTGTGCTAAGCAAGTTGTTTTCAATCCATCCTATTCCTCATCTCCTTGAGCTTTGTTTGGTATTAATACTTAATAGTATGTCCCTTGTTGAACTAATCTTTTTTTAATGTCATTAATAAGAAAATAGAATTGTTCAAACATGAAGGGAGTAAGAGTTTGTTTAAGCTATTTGTGCGTCTTCCTGTGATGCTAAACTTGCTTGGAGAATAAGAGTTCGTATTTAGTGATTGGCTTTTGCTAGTACTGTTTTGTAAGCCTTGAGTTATAGTTTTTCTATTTCAATTTTCTAATTTGTAGAATTTTTTGGTGCAGATTGTATATGAACATTTCTATAATTGTATAAGAACAAAATTTATGTACAGTACCTTAGATGTCGTTCTTTAGGTTCCTCCCTTAAGATTCAGGTTTAACCATGTGACTACTTAACTAAAAAATATACTTTCATCCCATGAGAAGAAATTCACATGGCAAAATTTTAAAATAGAAATTTAACGAACAGCGTCTAAGTATTGTACCTAAGCCCTGTTGATTGTATAATATGTATTTTAGATGTGAAATCTTGAAATATATTCCATTTTTTCTGTTCTTTTGTTTTATTAAGCATTAATTATGTACGAAAAAAAGTTGCATTTATTTTTGGTCTAAGGTCAACATTTTTTTTTTGAGAGAAAGGTCTAAGGTCAACATAAATTAAAGAAGTATGTCGTTATTGGAGATTCTCATATGCAAGGACCAACTTTATTACAATTTGAGGTCTAATGATATTACTTTTAAAATTTTTTTTTAATATCAAATACTTAAAGATTTTTTCTTCTCTTTAAAAAAAAAAAATTGTTTTTCAAATTATTATTTATTATTCATTATTTATTGTGGATATATTTTTAAGGTACATAATGTTTTTATTTTTATTTATTTATTTTTTACAGTTAATCATGATATTAGAGCTTTTGCTTTTATGGAAAAAAAAAATCATTAAACTATAAAGTTCTGGATATATATACTATATTTGTTAAAGCACTGGTAGCAATGTCCCTCTCTTAAGGTAAGGGGACAAAATAGGTAAGCAAACACCACCCCCCACCCCCCCCCCCCCCCCCCCACAAAAAAAAAAAAAAAAATAAAACCCACGTTATATAACCCATCTCTACCCTATTCGGGATTTTGCTACAATTGCTCCCCATTTTTAGGGAGCACTACTCATTGCCAATTTTATTTTATTTTATTGATTTTCTAATCTCTCTCTCACTCTCTCTTGCACGCTGGGCACTGTTGTTGCATGGCTCGGCACTGGCTGGTGGTAAGCGGTGCAACTTTGTTACAATTTGAGATCTAATTAGATAACTTTTAACTTTTTTTTTTTTTTTTTTTAATTTCAGATACTTAAAGATTTTTTTTTTCTGCACATTTTTGTGTGATTGTGCTTATTGTAATACCCCAATTTTGATTTTATAATTATCACTATACCTTGTCAGTTTCAATATAGAGTTGAGGTACTATATGTGTATGCATAGTAAGATGAGAATAGACAATTTTGTGGTGTTACCAAAATAGGTGAGAAAATTAAAGTTTTAATGCATACAATTTAGTGTGGCAATTAAAATGATAAATAAATAAATAAATAAATAAATAAAAGAATATGTTTTATGGGCCTTTTGGAGATTGAAGAGATAAGTTCAAGTGGGTTTCAAACTCTAGCCTACTACCCCACTAAGCCCACATCTTTGATGTGTTGAATATAAGGTGGAGGAAAAACTAAATTAGGGTTTCATCACTAAGGAGACTAAGAGGTGTTTTTTCTTAAAGTTTAGAACACGTATAATTGAAAAGGCAGCCAAAGAATTCCAAGTATGATTTTCAATTGTTAGAATCAAAGAATCAAAGGTTTAGAATTTTATAATGGATCACAATCTTAATATATGTATAGGACTTTTACGTTTTCATTAGGATATATATATATATATATATATATTTAATAAGTCAACCATGCTGCCACCGTTTTCCTTGCCGTTGGGATTTTGCTATTAAACCATGAATAAGGCTGCATAGTGTTCACACTAGGCTGCTCACATTTTGTCAAAGTTCATGTTCTCTGATGGATAAAGTGGTGGCCTTGGTAGTCTTTGCCTAGACTTTGACTATAATGAACCATTAGATATCAACACGTTTACAATTCTTTCAAAGGTTAATGGCAGACTTATTTCTCTTACCCAAATTCTATTTTCATCTCAAACTAATGCTTAGATATTTAATAAATTAGGGCCAACGATATTAAGTCCATGAACAAGTCAGATTAAGTTTTGGCCCACGTTTCTCATTGGGGTTATATAAGGTTTGCCCAAAATGTGTATTTTAGAACGAAGTTTCAGTTATAGAGCCTAAATTCATGTTTCAGGTTTTACTTTTGTTTAGGAAATATATTAAATCCTAAGTATTTGGCTGTTGGCTCTAAGTTTTGATAAATTTATGGAAACATATTCTTGGGTAGAGAGGTTTTGCATTAGTGTTATTGTTTAGTTCAGCAAGTATAATGTTAGTGAGTCAATTTGTATAAGTCAATAAGATTTATATTTTGTGAAGGATATTAAGTAATTTTCATGATTGAATATAGGTCTTATTTAAGAGTATTTTGAGGCTTTTTGGAGGTTGTTTCGACTGGACTTTCAGAGCAATCCAAGTGCTGTAAGTAATTATGCATAATATGCACAAGTTTTGTACATTAGGTTCTTAGAAGTTAAAAGTTTTCAAAAGTTTTGTATTTTTTAAGCTTATGTTTTCTAAAGTCTATTAAAAGCATTTTTACAACTTTGAAAGAGAAACTTCGACTTTTAAATAATGTTTCAAAGAGAAACTTTGAATTTTAAATGAAGTTTGGAATGTCTAAGTCTTATTTAAAAGATGATTTCTAAACTAAACTATTTTCAGAAAACAATTGAGTTTTAAAGTAAGTTTTCTAAAAAGGTTCTTGTCCTTTAAGTTTGTTTAAAACTAAACGATTTCAAAGTCATATTCTTATTTTCTAAATGGTATTTATGACGTTTCTTTTAGCAAATTGGGTTTTCAAACTTACTCAAGAATTGTAAAAAAAAAAAAAACATTTATAGAAACTCTTCAGTTCTTATTCATTCCCTAAGGGAGTCAAGCACCCTTGATTTATGTTCTATTCGATATTGTGATCTTTGATATGCCTTTGTGTTTGGAATAATTGTTAATATCAAGTGAATTATTATATTTTGTATAAACTTTGTTTTGTGATATGTAACTCAAAATAAGTGTTTTTAGAATTGATCAGATATATCAGATGTATGTGTAAATCCGCTCACAGGATTGTATGTGAGAATATGTGATGTGTATATGTAACGCTATGCTCTGATCAATTATATGTATGTGTTTTCTAATGATTTTAAGATGTGATTTCATATGTATTAAGTGATTCGTTATATGTTTTGGAATAATTTTTTATTTTATTTTTTTTATTTTTTATCATTGAATGAGTTTGTGAAAAATCAAAATACTCGTGCTTTGCTTGACTCTGTTCTGTTGTGTATTCTGTATAATTACTTACTAGATGTGGCTCACCCCATCAATTATTATTTTTCAGATTGAAGTGTAGTTGGGAATATAGGACCCTCTGATCGCTTTGTAAGGTGCAAGGTTGAGCGTGGAAGTTGTAAGGTGCAAGGTTGAGCAGGGGTTAGATGTTGGTATCCGCTCACAGGATTGTATGTGAGAATATGTGATGTGTATATGTAACGCTATGCTCTGATCAATTATATGTATGTGTTTTCTAATGATTTTAAGATGTGATTTCATATGTATTAAGTGATTCGTTATATGTTTTGGAATATATATATATATATATATATATATTTTTTTTTTATCATTGAATGAGTTTGTGAAAAATCAAAATACTCGTGCTTTGCTTGACTCTGTTCTGTTGTGTATTCTGTATAATTACTTACTAGATGTGGCTCACCCCATCAATTATTATTTTTCAGATTGAAGTGTAGTTGGGAATATAGGACCTTCTGATCGCTTTGTAAGGTGCAAGGTTGAGCATGGAAGTTGTAGGCGATTTCTATATTACTTGAAGACTTATAGAATTTTAGTTATCCTTATTTTGTAACTCATGTTTTATTTTTGAAGATTATTTCCAATTTGTGGAGTTTAGATTTTTGTAAGAGGTTATTTATTAAGAGCATTGTTTCTTTGGATCAACTATGTTCATTGAGTTATATAAGTTCAGTAGGTTAGTCATGCATCTAAATTCATGTTCCATGGATTCGGGTCATGACACTTATCCTATGGTAATGGGACAAAATTGGTAAGCAAAGTCTTTATTCTATGCTAAGGGGACAAAATTGGTAAGCAAACCCATAAAACACAAACACACACACACACACACACACAAACTAGATCAGATTACCCATTCAAGCCTATTTGGAAATTTGTAACTTTTGTTACAGTTGCTCCCCATCTTTAGGGAGCACTTTTCATTCCCAATTTTATTTTATTTTAATTGATCTCTCTCTCTCTCTCTCTCTCTCTCTCTCTCTCAATGGCCCCGCTATGGTTGGTGGTAGGCAGCGTGGCATCAACCAATTGCAAGTGGTAGCATCTCATCAAATCTCTCTCCACTAGATGTCTCTCAACATCATGATGACTGGTGGCGATGAAGCGAGAGCTAGGGAGGGTTTTTTTTTTTTTTTTTTTTTTCGGTGACGGAGGACGAAACTAGATAAAGAGAAGAAATGAGAGGAAATAATAAAACAAGGAAGAGGAATAATATTAAAATGAAATAGAGTTTAAAATATGAAATTTGATGTGAGTGTTTTAAAAAAGAAGTTAGTTAAAATAGGGAAAAAAATGTTTTTATCCTAAAGTAAGGAGAACAATTTTAGTAAGTTTACGTTAATGCTCTTGAGCAAGGCTTTGGAGTGTAGCTACTCAAATTACAAACATGGTTAAGATTTTGAGGCCCACTCAGGATTAGACTAGCTTGCAGCCTATCACAACGCCTTGAGATTAAAACCTTTGTCAACCAAGAAAAATAAAAAAGAAAGGCCTTTCAGGTTTTTTGCTTTTGCAAATATTAATTAATTAATTATTTTTTAAGAAAAATAATTAAATTTTCAATAGGTTAAGAATCACAATAATTTTCAAAAAATATTTAATTACTAACGATGTAACAAATTTTTAACAATAAATAATAAAGTGATACGCCCCTTAAAGTTTAGAATGCAGACGTGTTTCCAACTTATATCATTTTCAAGTAAAGTAGAATCTACGAAAGCTAAACATTAGCTATATGTTATATCATTTTCAAGTAAAGAAGAATTTACAAAAGCTAAACATTTTGAAGTGGTAGGATTCGTCAAGTCTCAGGTCCAAAAGGAAGTCAAGTTAATTTATAATTAGGTTAGTATAGTGCTTTTCTCTTTGAAAGAAATGCACTTTGATTTTTAGAGATAATGTGGGGAAGGATAATTTTTAGGCGGTTTGCTAGTACTTTAGCAACAAGCTTGTAAACTACATTGCTTAAACTTATAGGCCTAAAATTAGTTATCTTTGATGGGTTATTAATTTTTGGCACTAGGGTAATATTGGTTCTATTGATGCTGGAAATAGACATATTCGTATTTAAAACATTTAGAACCATGCATGTTATATCATTTCCAACAACATCCCAATATTTCTAGAAAAAAATAGCAGACATATCATCGGGGCCAAGAGCCTTTGTAGGATGCATCTGCTTCAATGCGCTTGCACTTCGCTCCTTGTAAAAGTTTGAATTAAGCTTTGGTTCATCTCATCTATGACTCTGGTTGGAATGGTGTCAGTGCCTTCTGAAATTTGGCTTGGATGGGATGTTGTGTACAGCTTCTCAAAATAGCTAATGGCTATTGCTGCAATACTCTCATTTGTCGCACACCAATTCCCATTCTCATCCCATAGGCCTGTAATCATGTTCTTCTTTTTCCTTGAGTGGCTTTTGAATGAAAGAACTTAGTATTACGATCCCCTTGCCCATACCATTGTACTCTTGACCTTTGATGCCATAATATCTCTTCACTATCCAGAAGATCATCGATCTCACTCCTCAACCTGTTTATCTCCTTCCCCATCATTCCATTTCTATCTTGCAACACCAAGGCGTTGAGTGCTTTCCTCTTACTCTGAATCTGTTTTGGGATGTCGCCAAAAATCGAAGCATTCCATCTCAATAAGTCTGCAGCATAATTCCGTAGACCAGCCGCAATTCCTTTTGGAGTGTTTTGATTTGGGCAACCCTCCCAAGCCGATTTTATGATCTCCTTACATTCCTCCTTTTTTGTCCACATGGCTTCGAAATGAAATCTTCTCTTCCGTGGCTGATTTGGAGTAATTTTATCGGTAATTAGTAAGGCACAATGGTCAGACATCGAGTCTACCAAATGAAGAACTCTTATCCCTTTAAATTGGTGTATCCACTCATCCGTGGCAAAAGCTTGGTCTAACCTCAAATAGAGCCAATTGTCTCCTTCTTGCATATTACCTCAAGTGAAGTCAGGGCCACTATACCCCAAATCCTTAAAGCCACATATGTTAACCACCTCCCTAAAGCCCTCCATTTGTCTTTGAGACCTCATAGCACCCCCCATCTTTTCCCCCACAGATAAGGTCTCATTAAAATCACCAAAACTGCCATTTAAAGCCTCCAACTCTTCCCATGATTCCTTTCTTTTATGCGTTTCCGGGTGCCCATAAAACCTCGTGATCCTCCACCTGATGCTAGAAACTTGCTCCACGACAATTGTGTCTATATAGTTCCTTGAATATTCCATAATTTCCAGTTGCACCTCTCTTTTCCATAACATTGCTAAGCCTCTGCCCCTACCTCCACTAGGCACAACAAGCCTATTCACAAACTTAATTTTCTCCATAACCTTCTCCATTGCCTTCTTCTTTACTTTTGTTTCCATCAGAAACACAACTTTGGGATCCCATTGTTGGACTAACTCGCCTAACACACAAATTGTCTAGAAGTTCCCAAGCCCTCGACAGTTCCACCCTAAGGCAATCATTCTTCTCGGGGGTGCTGCCTTGCAGCCACCACCGTTTCTTCAACATTTTTTCCTTCGTACCTCCCTTCACCTTTGCAGACTCTCTTTTGGACCCTCCTTTCACTTTTTGCCAAAGAATCCGTATTCTCTGTTCTTTTCATTCCCACACTTAACTCTTGTGCTTTCATACTGATATCATGGGCTTTCCCTATTTCCCTTGTTATCTTTTTCAACTTACCCTTGCTAGGCCCTGTCTTTCCTTTACTAGGCCCGAATTCCAATTCTCCATTCTCTTTACTGTCACCGTTTATTTTGTCTTCAATGGGCTTGTAACTTCCAACTCTTCATTGTTGGGCTTTTTGGTTTGGCCCACATTTATGCCTCCTTCCTTATTAGTTCTAAAAAGTTCCCTGACCAACTTTTCTTTAGTTTGTACTTGTCCATCACGTGCCTCCTTACTACTCTCTAGTTCAAGCTCCACATCTTCTGAACTGTTCCATGTACTCTGATAGCTTGCTACATGTGCCTTTGACCCACCATCACGTCTTTCTTTCCTTATCACTTCCTTGTTTTTGAAGTTGCAAATCCCGCCAATCTTTTAAATACCATTCCTACTTTGATCGGAAAGATCTAGATCCTCCCTCGAAGACTGTGACCTTATTCTGGTATCTCTACCACTCAACGTTTCTTTGCTTCGGCTTCCACCACCTTTGATCTCTTTGTTTATTCCTTTTGATACACTCTCAGCCCTCAGCCACTCTCTATATTGATGGTCTTGTGACTGGCTTTCACAACCCATAGAACAATGCTTTCCATCATGTCCAAGTTTTCCACAATCATAGCAAAAGGTGGGCAGACGCTCATATTTAAACACAACCCAAACTCTGTCACCTTCAGTATTTGTAATGTATCCCCCCCCCCCCCTAAGGGGCTTCTTAATGGGTAGGTCTACCCTTACTCTTAGAAACTTTGCATGGTCTGCTTGTAGTGACCTCTTATCCACTTCAATAACTCTCCCTAACTTACTTCCATTATCTTTCCTTGCCTCCTTTGTCATATGCTCAAAGGGAAGACCCCAAATTTGCACCCAAAATGGAGAGTGAGAAAATGTTATGTTGGCTGTTGATAACCCACGTCTCCATCGGCATAGAAGAAGCAAGTTATTATCAAAGTTCCACAGACCGCTCTTCTCGACCCACTCTAGTTGGCACATTGAACTAAACTTAAACTGAAGTATGTTATTACCAACCTCTACAATTCTAAAATCAGATCCCATCTTTTAGGAAGCTTTCAAAGTACTCTTAAGTGCCCTCAGATTTTGTTGCTGATATGCTAACGGCCTCCCAAATAAGCTAAGCGAATATTCCTCAATCAGATATGACATGATTTTGGTTGATATGAAAATATCTTCCTTTTCTTCTTTTGTAAGCTAAAGTTTATTTAGACTGTCAACTATGGCTTGCTCCATACTAGTTTAGTACAGATATATAGTGAGAGGTTTTTTGTTGGGCAAGTGAAAGAGATGAGTTTTAAGAGAGAAAGGTGAAACCCTTAGGCTTTTGGGCATAAGGGAGGAAAGACTCACATCACATGGAGAGAAAAAGACCCTTACAGAGAGAGAGAGAGAGATGAACTCCTACAGGGGAGAGACTCATACTGCCATTGCTACCGTTAATGGATGTATCCAACCCACAAGAGGCCTTCGTTAAGGAGACTCTTTGTCTCCTTACCTCTTTCTCTTATGTACAGATGGATTTTCTTCCTTAATAAAGGAAGTGGCAAGGAATCAATTGTTGAGTGGAATTTTCATGTGCTAAGGCAACCCCATGGTTACCCATTTATTTTTTGCAAATGATAGCTTGTTGTTCTGCAAAGCTACTGACTGAGAATGTCGAAAACTAATAGATATCTTTGAGCTATATGAAGCTGCGTCGATGAAAAAAGTAAATGCGGACAAATCATCTGTATTAATACTCCCCAAGAAAGGAGAAGCGAGGTGCTTGGCATTCTAAGCCCAATGCAAGACACTAGACATAACAAATACTTGGGACTTCCTTCTATCATTGGAAGGTCAAAGACCGAAGTGTTTGTAGAAGTGAAAGAAAGGGTTGGAAAGAAGCTTGCTGGGTGGAAAGAGAAAATGCTCTCTATGGGAGGAAAGGAGGTTCTAATAAAGGCCGTAGCTCAACCAGTCCCCGTGTATACCATGAGTTGCTTTCTACTTCCAAAAGGGCTTTGTGAGGAAATTGAAGGAATGATAAGAAATTTTGGTGGGGGCAAAGGTAGCAAGAATCAAAGATCACATGGGTGAGTTGGGAAAAATTGTGTCGATCAAAACTCTAAGGGGGCATGGGATTTCGTAACTTCCAAGCTTTTAATGTGGTGATGCTAGCAAAACAAGGTTAGAGACTCCTCTCAAACCCAAACTCCCTTTGTGCAAGAGTATACAAAGCTAAGTACTACCAAAATGGGGATGTTTTGAATGCAAAACTGGTCTCAAATCTGTCATATGCTTGGCAGAGTATTTTTAAAGCTTTGGAAGTGATAAGAAAAAGGACCCAGTGGAGAGTAGGAAATGGAAAGCTAATTCATATATGGGAGGATAAGTGACTTCCCACCCTAACAACCTATAAGGGAATTTCCCCACCTCAACCCTTTGATGATTTTCCTATGGTTTCTGCCTTTATTGATGAGGAAACAAAGAGATGGAAAGTGGATATTGTGAAGACTTTGTTCCTTCCTTTTGAAGTAGAAACAATCTTGAACATACCACTCAGCTACAACTTACCATTGGATAAAATCATTTGGGTGGGAAATAAGAAAGGGGAATTCACAGTAAAGAACGCTTACTATATTGCTCTTACTGTGATAAAATCACCAAGAGACGGGGAGTGCTCCCATGAAGACCTTAGAACCCCATTGTGGAAGAAGATTTGACATCTCAAAATCCCACCAAAAATTAGAATTTTCATGTGGAAAGCATGTGAAAATGCTCTTCCCACAATGCTAAATCTAAGGAAGAGGGGAGTGACCAATGATGGAATATGCCCCATTTGTGGGCAAGAAGATGAGTCCATAGGTTATGCATTGTTCAAATGTAAAATTGCAAAGGAAGAATGGAGTTGGTGGAAGGAGTGCCCAATAAAAATCTGTGCAAAGAACCAAGACTTCTTTGATATTGCTCTGGGAGTATTTGTGAGAGACCGCACCCCCGGCCTGTTTTTATGATGTTGGGCCAAACCTACGTGAATGGGTGGAGTCGTGTTATTGCCTCTCAAAATGGAGATTCGACTAGTTATATTTTCCCTTTTAGATTAAGGATTTACAATTGAGTCGCCACTTATTTAATTATTAAGATAAATAAGAAAACCAAAATTGAAAAATTCCTCATTTTATTAATTTTCAATTGAATTTACATTGATTATAGGAAAATTACATGGTTTTGGTTCAAGATACAATCTAAGATAAAGTACATAGTTTTGTTTCTTAGTTACAATCTGGAAATTGAAAATTACAAAGATAACCATTGGTCTATCAGCCCTTGATCTAAGTTCGGAGGCTATGTTACAAGGTGGGAAGGTGTTAGACAGCCACCTTACTCGGTGAAACCGGTCTTCTAAACTATGGTGGCTAACATTCATATCACATCATCCAATATGTTATCAATCAATTTGCATGTTGAATTTGAAGTGTGTGCATGTGATAAACCCTAATTCAATTTATTAAGCATTTCATTTGGATTAAAAATAAATTCTAGTGAATGTGTGTGGATGGTAATATCCTAGATTCAAGAATTTAAAAAAATTATTAAACAAACATATTTTTCATGTTTTTTATGTGGATTTAAGATCGAAACTAGTGTTATGATGAACAACCAAGAACATGTGATGAACATATAAGAACAATTAAGAACATTCAAATATATTCAAAGGAATTTAAATGATTATTGTCATGCTTTAATCTTAAATTTTCATCATGGCAACACAAAAAACAATTAGGGAAATGGATTATATCTTCATGCAAGATCCATATAGTGGAGGAGGAAACTCTTGAGGGAGGTCCTAAGGGTGGAGGAAAAGAAAAGTTAGGAGAGGAAGAGTGAGTCTCACTCAATACCTTAAGTCTCAAGAAGACCAAGATATGACAAGACTACTCAACTTCTTAGAATTCAAGAGAGGAGAAGAGAGGGGGTTTTTGTGCGTCTTGGAATGAAGGAGAGAGAGGGTTTATATAGTAGTGGTGGAGGAAATATGAATGGAAGGCCATTTAATGAGGGATGAAAAAGAATCATGAACCTAGACTTCATTTTAGTCTTGGGGAAAATCTGGTGCATTGAATGTAGAGATTGGTGGGAGTGAGGAGCAAGCAAAATTTGGTTTTCACGTAGCTACTGTAATAGCCTGTAGAGCTAACTTCAAAAACTCATATCTTACTCAATTATGATTTGAATTGTCTCCTTCTTGTGCTCAAATTAAAGCCTTGGATGTCTATTTTCTGAAAAAATTAACCTTATTCACAGATTCAAAATATTCTAAGAGATATCAATAAAATGGTGAGCAAATGTCATTTGTTAGAAAACAATTTCAGCACATTTAACATTAATAGGTCCCAAATTAGTTTTCAATTAACATTAACAGGATCCAATCACTCCCATTTTAGACCTAATTAATTCCAAATTTACCTTAATTAAAAGATGATTGCACTAATTACTCATTGAATGATTAATATTTAACTATCTAGTTAATTAAGTGTATGCAACCCTACCATAAAATGTAGTCCTAACCAATCAAATTATGATACATCATTGATCTCAAATTGAGAATATTTATAATCAATTGAAATCAATTATTCATAATCACATATAGTCGGACTCAATTTGTGATAGTGCATTTTTATCATTAAAACTGGATTTGATGATAATTTTCAATCTGGTGGTCCGATTAGGGCTTATAACCAGTCGATTTGATCGTTACAATATCAAGATCATTTTGGTGAAATGAGATTAAGGATCTATTGACCAGAATCAAGATGCATATTTTCAAGGCAAAATTACCCTTTTACCCTTCAGGTGAGATTAAATGTGGATTGCAAAATGAGGTGTCAACAGTATTATATGTAGAAACAACTAGAGACCTGGAGATAATGGTTGTGACAGTGTGGGCAATATGGTACAACAGAAACTAGTGTGTGCATGAGTTTGAAAAACAAGCTGTTGGTCAGATTTGGGACTTTGCCTTGAGCCTCCTTCTAAATTATAAAGAAGCATTTAAATATTTCCAACTTGGTCCGACCTTTTCTGAGGTTAGTTGGAAGAAGCCTCCAATGGGGGTCTATAAGATAAATGTGGATGGGGCGACATCTGATAGAGGAAGGAATTCAAGTATTGAAGTAATCATAAGAAATTTTAGGGGTGAAGCAATAGCTGGTCTGTGTAGACTGCTAAATGGAAACTTCACTATGTTGGAGACTGAAATGGTAGCAGTGGAAACTGGTGTTTTGTTAGCAAAAGAATTGGGCCTCAAACAAATCATTGTTGAATCAGACTCTTTTTTAGTTGTTCAGAGCATCTCAGCCAAGGAAGTCAATGGAGAAACAGGCCATATTGTTCAAGGAATTCTGAGTAATTTGGATTGCTTTAGCAGTTGGCAAATTAGGCATGTGAAGAGAGACTTCAATAGGGTAGCACATGAACTAGCCCTCTATGCTAAGTGTAAGGAATTGAGCCAGGTTTGGGAGGGATGTTCCCTGCCCATTGTGAGACACCTGATCCATTAGGATTGTCTTTGATGTAATAGCCATCTTATTTTCCCTTTGTATTTCAGTTGCTGGTTTAATGAAAGTTATCTCATAAAAAGAAAAGAAAAGAAAAAAAAAAAAGAATAGATAAATAATTTATGACTTGCACTATCTTTCCTTCTACTTCTTTCAGTTCAGCAGCCAGTACAGTTCTAAGTTTATAGGCATAGCAACTTCTGATAGCCTCTTAAATAGTGAAGTTACAGACCTATTTAATTGATGTTACATGCTAAAATGGAGTATAAATGGTTTGCCCCCTTTACAATATTGGCTTTTATATTAGTGCTTGTGAATTGTGACGAGTACTCTTTGAATGAGCCATAGAACATTGGAGGTTCGCTTGAGAAGCTTTGTCCTTTATGCAACACGTATCAAAATCCAGGGCTAGGTTCACTGGGAACCCAGTCATGCTGTGATTCATCCCAAGGCGTTGAATTAGGCATTGATATATACAGTACACAAAACCTAAAAAAACCAGCAATACCAGCAAAGCCAAGGCAAAGATACAGCTATAGAAGTTGAGAATATGTGATCTATTATGAAGTGAAAGGAAATTCATGAAATCTAGTTGTAACAAAACTTTTTAGAATGCTTTGCTATTGCCTCTTTTGGGGAGCCAAATATGACTTCAGCTTTCAAGGTCAAGGTATAAGATGGAAGTTGTAACTAGGTTTTCTAACCTGAACCTGAATCTAACCTAGGTAGTGCAAATGGATCATAAGAGACAACCACTACATGTTATGCAAGTAGGGTGCACTCTAACGGGGTTAACGTATATCTCTTAATACACATATCTTGTGCTTATATTTCATCCTCATATTTCAAGCAATTTACCAATGACCACTATAAATGGATTGCGCTAGCTAGACACTAGATTTGTATTTAAAAAAATTGTAAGGTTGAATTTATTCAATCATGTGTTGGCTTTATTCCGTATCAAATTTGCTTGTATTTTAGCAATTAGATACTTGTATTTAGGTGGGAATAATGTAAGTGTTGTATGTGAGAGAGTGTGAAGAAATTCAAGAGTGTGTGCATTTGGAGGTTTCTCGCGACTAGATCTTGTGAGGGACTTGCGACTGGCAACTCGCCAAAATACCATATGTGTGAAGCATGTAGGAAGCTAAAGGGTCATAACAGCTGGAACACTATAGGACAAAAATTACAATCTGGCCTGACAACTAACTCGCAAATCAAACTCACGACTCGTTCTAGTTGCAAGAGTGAGTCGCCAAAATGCCCTGTTTTGTAGAAAAGTGTTTTTTCACATTCCTCACGTATCCTACTATAAATACCTTTATACTCATGAAATGTAGAGAGCTTCCAGATAGAATTTTGAGAGAGAAACCCTAAAGAAAACCAAGATTGACTCATCCACAATCTTAGACATTTGATTATTTAAATTCCTCTACTCTCATCCTCTCCTTTAACATATCCTTGAGAGGTACATTTGCCAAATCTTTATCTCACTATACCCATATCAGTGAGGAGGTATTTTGGTGCTTGGGAAGCAGTTTGGAGATGACCAATTTACTTGGTTGATGCAATGGGCTTATTGCGGGATCCAGAAAGCTAAAGAAGACATGGTTAGGCTTAACCTTGTTGGAACAAGAAGTTTGGAAGGCTTAGATGCATTAGGTAGATTAGGCTTGGAGGGTCTACTGCTATTCGTGTATTTCAACTTTATTCTTTAGTGGATCATTTTACCGCTTGGAGGGCGGCGGAGAGGTTTTTCTTTGAGTTCTTTAATTTCCTCTTCGATAACACATGTTGGTGCTATCTTTGTGTTTGCATCTCTCTAACCCTTACTCTTGCCTTTTAATTGCTGCTGTGTTGTGATTAATTATGGTGTAGAGTTGTCTATCTATTTGGATTTTTGCTTGTACTTATTATTCAGCACATTTATTGTTTGAGTATAAGCTTGTATTGGTTACATTTAAAATTAGGAGTCTAAACATTCATTAGTGTTTTCACACTAATTGAATTTTCAAAAATGAAAGAAAAAACCTTGAATTAGAAGTGGTTACAGTGGAGACACTCCATGTGTGCTATGTAGAAACTTCATTGAGAGTAGAGACCAGTCAAACCACACTCTCTTTGAGTGTTCTTTGACTAAAAGACTATTCTTTGGAAGGAGGTCAACCAATGGGGAATCAAAGGTTTAAGGGAAACAATTTATAAGTCATTCTTTGGAAGCTAACATTGGCTGCTGCAAATTTGCCATATTAGTTCTTAATGGTCATATAAAAATTAAGGTTGCAATGCCACACATGATCAGATTGAGAATCTAAAAATAAAATTAATGATCAAAAATGGATATGAACTATGCTTGGATTGAGTTTTTTTTAAAGGGCCTGAAGAATTCAATCTAAGAACAGAGTTTTTTGTGGTACATAGAGTGTGTCCTTAACAATATTTTAGAAAGGAGGCTTAATTTTTTTTTTAATATTTATTTTATAGAGTTTTAATCTATTGCGTTTGCTTTTGATGATTGTACTTTTTATCAATATACAAAAACACCAATCAGTTTTTGGTGTAGGTAGAAATTAAACCCTAGATCTCTTATTCAACCGTTAGAGACTTTACTAGTTTAGCTAATTGAAACCCACAAGAATTAGGCTATTTGTATCGCACTAAGTTAAATTTTTTTCTGTTGTTAAGTTCTGGTAGTTCATGATTAGATTGTGCATGGGTTCAGTTTATAGTTTTGTTAATAAAACTCACTCATTTAGCAAAAAAAGAAAGCCTTCTTTGCAGTACATCAAAATAGTGTTTTCACATAGGGTAACCGTAACACTTCCATTTTTTTTTTTTTGGTTTGCTAGAGGTCTATTAAATTTGACACCAATGCAATTGGGCATGATTCTTCTGTATCTTTGTACTATAACCATGATCTTAGTACAAGAAATTCTACTGCTGAAAATACAAGACAATCACAATAGTCAATAGGTAGGAGGATAAAACATAGTGAGAGCATCCACATTTAGTGGAAGCAAATTTTTTGTAAATTTGCACATCTAAAACCTACTTTTTTTTATTTTATACATCAATTTTTACAAAACACTCATATTAGTCTATCTATTTTACACATTTATTGAATAAATATTCATTCTTTTACCATTTTTTATTATTCTCCCACTCATTGCCTCTCTCTTTCTCTCTCACTGCCTCTCTCTCTCTCTCTCTCTCTCAGACCCAACCACCATCATCATCAACCAGCCACCATCAAGTCGAAACCCACTCAATCCGAACACCCAGCCACCATCATCACCCACCCCGATCGGCGAACAAACCCATTCAACTCGAAACCCACTCAATCTGAACACCCAGCCACCATCATCACCAACCCTAATTGGTGAACAGACCCATTCAAGACCCATTGAAGTTGTCGAGACCCAAAACCTTGTCGCCTCGTCGCTTTAGGGCCATGGAGACGTGGGTTCTGATGAAGCCAGTGGCGCCGGTGACAAGGACGGTGAGGCCAAAGTCAGTGAGGCCGGTGACAAGGATGGCGAGGGTTGGAGCTAGAAGGAGAAGAGAGAAGGAAAAAGAAGTAAAGAAAAGAGAGAGAAAAAAAAAATAGAAAAAGGGAGAGCAACTAGAGACAAGAGAGAGAAAAAAATTAATAAAATAATAAATGAACGAGCTACAGTAACTATGTATATATGCATGGCTACTGTAGTAATTGTGCATAAATACACAATTTTACACCCACCGATGTAAGTGTTTTTTGGGTCAAAATGTGTAAAATGGGTACATTTTTCTATTTTAAAAGACTTTACACATGCTGATGTGATTGTTCTGAGTCATATAGAGTGATCTGTCCGCAACTACATATGTTGAAAAAGGAGATTTGATAGCCCAACGACGGGCCTATTGCTGACACCTACATACATAGAGGGATACCATCTTATTTTCAAACCTGGTTGCTCCATTGATTGCCACTCATATGGAGGAAATCTTATGATAAATACATTTGGAATAATTAACACGTCCAGTTACCCAATAAATAAAGATCAATGATAATATAAAAACCTATGGCTGTTCTCAATAAGCTATTAGTATTGTTTTATTTTATTTTTTCTTAATGAAATATTAGTTAATTAGTCCATGTTATTTTTGTTATTTGCAAATTTGAATGTACATTTTTTCCTTTTCATTTTACAACATATAAATTATGAGCATCTTAATAATTTTCCAAGGGTTCTCTACGGGCAATAAATTAACTCCAATATTTTACAATAAACTTGAATAAAGTTAATTATGATTAAGGTAAAATTTTAATTCTTAGATAATATAAATTATAGCATTATTGCTACAAGTTGTAAAAAGGTGGTTGGGAATTATTTAAACTAGTCGCAGACCCGCGCGATGCGCCGGAAAATATGAGATTATTTTTTATTGGATAAGTATTGAATTAATATATTAGATTGTATATTATTAAAAATTCAATATGTTTTATTAGAAATTATGTTTTAAATTAGAAATTTTTGTAGTATAACAAAATATATTTTGTAGTTAGGTATTATATATAGTGAGATATGTATAAAACACAATGCAATAAATTTATTTTAAAAAAAAATTGATAGTGTGAGAACTATTAGACGAAGTTGTAACTATGTATACTTTGTTTATTACTATACAGATGTATGCGATTTAACTCTTATAGATACATTTTTCTCAAAAGCATAGATCCATGTCTCTTTCTTCCTCACAATTGAAACTAAGTGAAAAAGTAAATAAAGATAACTATGCAATATATCATTATCAATAAATCATATATTATAAAGTGGAAATATAAAATAAATAAAATGCAAAAAGAAAAATTTCCTTAAGTATCTATACATAAAGACATTAATAGCATAATGATGTTATAAAGTAAATTATATTTTATCTTATTATCTTTTTGGCATTTTTAGTAAAGATGATCAACTACGCAAAGTAAAAGCTTACCAAGAAAGTTCAGATTAACTAAAAATTTGATTGTGGAGATGCTAATTATTCGTAATAAAATGACAAAAATAAAAATAACAAATAAATTTGAGAAAAACATATAAGATTTCTAAAAGAAATTTTACCAAACACATGGAATGAAACAATACAAAATTACTATCTTGAATATATATATATATATATATATATTACTTTTTTGATACTCTACAAATAAAAAAACTTTATTCACTTTTTGTCACTGTATAGACTATAGAGCGATTACAAAATAGCAAAAAGTCAAGGAACTTATGTCAAAAGACTTTCTATACAAAATTCCAGACTTCCAGTAGAAGGGAAACTAATAGGCCCTCCACTTTCTTCAAGAAATAGGGGATTATGAAAGACCACACATCCTTTGCCTACCCTTTTCTCTTTCTCAAATTCATATTACCAAAGAAGTATATGAAACTAAAAACATTGTGAATATATCTCTGTTTAGTGGAAGTCCATTGGTAGGCACATTCAAATTCGTAGCCATGTATATTTTGTTTTTATATAAACTCAGTTTTTTTTTTTTTTAAACTACATATTAACCCAAACCAAATTCAACCAAAGTTATAAGAGTGATTGGTGATAGGAAATTTAAAAAATACAACACTGAAAAATTAAATAAAAAAACCATCAAGATAAATTAGAGTTATAAGAAAGAACAAAAATCAAGCAAAAGAGAGAGAGAGTACTCAAGTTTTTTTGTGGAAAAAAAATAATATGGATCTATGCTAAAGAAAAGTTAAAATATAAGAAAGAGGAAATGATGAAGAATGTTTAATGGTAAAGTAAAGAGTAGTAGGGAGATAAAGAGGCAAATAGGGAGGGGAAAATTTGAAGGAAGAGAAGAAGAGTTTTTTTTTTTTTTTTTTTTTTTTTTTAAGAATAGGAAGATGAAAATTTTAAATATTCAATTACTTGAGAAAGAAGAAAATGAAAAGCTAAAATCAATTTGGATAGTTGAATATAGTTAAACATTTGCATCTAATGAATAGTAACGTTTGTAATGAATAGTAAACATGTACATATATCCACTAAATGATAATGAATTATTCAATTTTAACAATTACTTGAAATTAGAAAGAAGAAAATAAAAAGTTGAAATTAATTTGGGTAGCGGAATAGTCAAATATTTGCATTTAAAACAAATAAAGAGTAACATGTTGAATAGTAATAGAGTGCATTAATAGGTTTGTCCATTAACTATATTTAATTATTTTATATAAAATAAAATAGAAAAATCATAAAGGAAATTAAAAAAAAGAAAAATAAAAAAGTATGACGTGGCTAATGAGGTGTCTTAACAGGAATACAACAATATTAAATTCTACATCTCAGCTTTTAGATATATAAAGATAAAGATATAAACTAAATGATAATGAATTATTCAATTTTAACAATTACTTGAAATTAGAAAGAAGAAAATGAAAAGTTGAAATTAATTTGGATAGCTGAATAGTCAAATATTTACATTTAAAACAAATGAATAGTAACATGTTGAATAGTAATGGAGTGCATTAATAGGTTGGTCCATTAACTATATTTAATTATTTTACATAAAATAAAATAGAAAAATCATAAAGGAAATTAAAAAAAAAAAGGTATGACAGTTGATGAGGTGTCTCAACAGGAATACAATTACATTAAATTCTACGTCTTAGCTTTTAGATATATATAGATATAGACTAGTCACAAAGTCATATAATATATTGGAATATGTAATATAATTATTTTATAAGAATATAATATTGTAAAATTTGTAGGTTGAATAGTGCATATGTTTTTTAAAAATATTTTATTTTATTTTATTTTTATAAATTTTATGAAACGGAATAAATAATGTATTTTGCATTCAACAACAATACATAATTTTTCTCATTGGAAACCTCCGGTTACTGATTTTCGCAAAATCAATTTTGATAGTGCAACTTTTAAAGGTATAGATGCAGCAGGTATTGAGTGTCTAGTCCTAGCATCCTTGTCCCAAAGAATTCCCCTCCCTTCATCGGTTGATGAAGTGGAATCCCTTGCTCCTTAAGGGCTCTGAAATTTTCTTTGGAGATAGGGCTTCATGGTGCGGTGCTTGAAAGGCTAATGTGATAAGAGAGCTCCAAAGTCCAACTCACTCTTTGTCCAGCTTCGGTCATTTGGTCAAGGACTCAAAATTCATGGCTTCTTACTTTCATTGTATAATTCTTTCCCAATATTTGTCTGTTTTTGTCTAACTAATTGAAAAAAAAAAAAAAAAAAAGATGAAATCCAATGGATTTAAGATTTATACGAAATCCTTTTCTATTTTGAGAATGTCCAATGTATGTTTTATGTTTTCTCTGTGAAAATGTTTCATTTTCACAAAGTCGGTTTGATTGTTATTTAAAAGGTCTAAGGGGGTATGTATACTGGACCCTTTGAGGCAATAAGTCTCTTGTTATGAGCTTGTACACATGCTTCTAGAGCTACTCGATTAGCTACGGCATCGGGTGCATTTCCTCAAGGATGCCCCAAAGTTCAGTGCAATATGGAGGTACTTATGGTAGAACGGGCCAATACGGTCTTTCATGATAAAGTGATAGATGGAATTGCCATTAAACGACTTATTAGCAAAGCTGGGAATAATTCTGCTCACTCTCTTGCTAGATAAGCTAGTTTTTCTATTGATTTAATGGTCTAGATAGAAGATTTACCACCAAACATTTCTCATATACTTTAGATTGATTTAGCATTTAGTAATTAATGCAAAATGCTTGTTTTCTATTTAAAAAAAGAAAGAATGTTAAGGTAAAATTTTGAACATATATCATTTTTATTGCTTTTTAGGGCTTATAGCTTTAATTTCTAATGCCTATTTCGTTGCATGTTTTAGCCCAAAACTAAAAGTTTGTCTAAAATGGAATAAGATTTCATACTTTTCAACCCAAAAATTAAGAAAAAAAAAAATATAAGGTCCAATTAGCCCAAACTAGACTGAATGGACCAAATGAATTAAAGTAAACTGAATAGACAGAAGTTGACTGAATGGAATGAAATGGACCGAAATTCTACACTACACTAATGTGGCTTAAAAGGAACAAAGCAAAAATAGATGCTATACTTCACTTTTTAGATATTATATAGATATTGTTGTTACATTTGCTATGTTTAAAGCATATATATTCTTCTTCTTTTTACATAAAAAATCATATATATTATTTTGGCCGTTTTTAACGTGCAGAAATATAATGGCTGTGGACCTACAGGGCAAAAAAGTATTCATACTCGTACCAGAAACAAATGCTATATTTTTGCAAAATCAAACGTACTTTTCCTTATTCTTTTTTCCTTCTAATAAGAAGTATATCCAATAGGCAATAATCCAATCCAAGTATTGGCTATATTTTAGAGTGGATTAAAATTTGAGGCCCAAGTTAGTTTAAATTAGGCCAGCGGCCCAGAAAGGCTCCAAATTAGAACCTTTGCTCGACCAAAACAAGGAAAATAAGGCCCTTTTGGGATTTTTTTTTTTTCAAGAAGTAATTTTTTAATTTTAGGTACATTACATTTAAAATACCATAATTTAAGTTTAGTTTCAAATTAAACACTGTAATATTAGAAATTTCAAATTATACCCTTCATTAAAAAAAAAAAAAAAATGCAATATAAAGCATAAATTTATTACGCATGATGCTATAATTTATTTGTCCTATTCCGCATATCATAATACCATGCCTTAGCATCTTCAATAGCCTGGAGATAGCTTGGAGATGGTGCATTAGCCTCTTTTGATGCTAAAGATACATAAAAGATGATTATATTTACTACGTGTCTATGCGTTATTCCTTTATCCTTTACCTACTAATAGTTAACATTAGAATTATAGTTAAATAATTAAATTCATAGTTTCTTAATAGCTTAAACTTTTGGATAATTGGTAATTTTTTATAGTATCAAAACAAAAGATCTTAAGTTCGATTATTGTTTCAGCTCTACCTCACATTTAAAAATACTAAATATTAGTAATTTATCAATTAATCAAAGACTTATGTATGCTTTGGGCAAAAAGAAGCATTTTTTTTTGGTGCTTGTGCAAGTTATGCTTATGCATGGATTAAACTTCAAGAAAGGAAGTTTTTCGATTGTATTTAGTGACTTAAAAAGATGCTCAGAAGGTAGAGATTTGAGATAGGTGTTGCATGAATGCTTGTGGATGGACATCAAGAGGGAGGCACTACCAGGAAGATTGCTGAAAAAAAGGGAAAGAGAATGATGATGGTAGGGTTCAAAACCTTGGCTCTGATACCTTGTTGAGAGCATTTACATTAGTCTTTTCAGATTTTTAGCTAAACTAAATCAAAAACTCTATTTTTTATAATTTAACTATCCATGTTTTTTTATGGACACGCATAAGACTCAATACTCTATTTTTCTTTTCCATTTAAAAATTATTTTTCTCTCCTTTCAACATATATAGGCATACAACCACCACCACCACGCCATGGCCAGCCACCACTACAAACCACTACCAAAGACAACACCATTGCCAACCCAAGGTTAAACCCAAAGACAACCACCATCAAAGACAACAAAACACCAAACAAAAACACAATTGCCACCAAAGTTGCTTGCTCCCCACAAGAGGCGTGGCATGTCACCTAACTCGCTAATTATTTTGGACTAGTTTGGTGAGACTGATGCATGAGTTTTTTTTTTTTTTTTTTTTTTTTTTTTTTTTGAGTTTTTAGCTATTTATTTTCTGAAATATAAAAATAGCTACATTGATGCGAATACCCTGAGACGAGTATTATATATTTATATTTCTGAAATGGAAAAAAATAAATAAATAAAAAGCATTATACAAGTGGGCCCTATTGCAATTTGGATGCTTGGAAATTTTTTTTGATTTTGTTCCTTAGAAAGTTAGAATTTTAAATTTTAGATGCGTAATTCAAATGTTATGAATTGTTTCAATTTAAGTCTTTTTGTTAATGTGATGTTATGAGGTGTCCATTAGGTGCCAACTAAATTGTAATTTACACCCTTAAGGTTTGAAATCATTTTTTATTTTTCCCTTTAAAATTTCAAAATCTAGATTCATAAAAATATGTTATTTTGAGTTAAGGTAGCATTTAATAGAAATCTCATCCCGATGCATGGATAGAATGTTTTAAATCCAAATGATATATAAAGTTAAGAATACATATTTGAAACTTTAAAAGAAAAAATCAAATTTACCTACTTTGAGAGTGTAAATTACAATTTAGTCTAGTATTATTTTACTTTCCATTATATACTATTAGTATGTAACTCGTGTTTATGCACATGGATGATAAATTAAAGTGGTGTTGTTGATGATAGCTTCGGTTATTAAACATATAGGATATTAGTTTGACTAGGGCATTTAGAGATACTAAAATGGTTTTTCCTAACAATTTTCATGATATTAGTTACACCAAATTTCTCATTACATTTCTATTATGTATATAATTTTGAAAATCATTACTGGATACTACATATACAATATCAATTCATAATCATTATATGTGAAATTCTACTAAATACAACAAAAAATAAAAAGAATAGATTGGTCCAATAGTATCTATAAATTAAATGGCTATAGGTGCATAAGATCATTCAACTCAATTATAATTTTAAGATTCAAGATCTTTGCATATAAAATATCTGAATAGATTAATAGAAACAATATAAAAAAATATGCTCATTAATTTAGAAAAAAAAAAATAACAGCAAAAATCTAAACAATTTAATTTTTATGGAAAGCTAACAAAAGTAAAATTCAATTTTGATTCTAATTGAATTTTCTCTAACATTTGGTTATATATATATATATATATATAGATATAAAACTATTACCAAGTAATTGACGGTACATAGTCATGATATATTTAAAAGACAAAATCAAATTTACCTTAAACTTTGAGAGGGTAAATTACAATTTAGTGTCCGTTTGGCAAAGAATATTTTTGCCAACTTATTTTACTATTTATAAGTCTCACTGCACTTTTTGGTACTATTCATGAGTCATACTGTACTATTTCAGCTAACTTTTACCTTTATTTACAGTATTTTCAGCAAAAAAATTTCAATTTTAACAAAATAGGTAGATCTCAAATGGACCCTTAGTCTAGTATTAATATACTTTCTATTATATACTATACGCGACAAAACCAAACGTGGGCTTGGGGCCATGGTCCACACTCCCCCTACAAAATTTGACACAAAAATTAAGAGTTAGGTCTCCCAAAAAGTAAGAAATCCACCCTTCTCACAGAAAGGAATTAACTAGCTAGCTCAGTAGTCTCTTAAAACTAATATCCTAAATGGCCTCTTAGAAAAAGTTTAATAAAAACAATTATCCATGTACTTTCATTTTAGCTTTTTCCTAGCATTTTCATCAGTGGTAGTAACAATTTAGCTTTCAATAACTTAAAAAGTTATTTTATCTTTTTTAACACCTCATTAAAAGTTCAACTAATTTTTTACCACTTCATTTAAATATTCTTTCTTTGTTATTTTTTTACTCTCTCTCTCTCTCTCTCTCTCTCTCTCTCTCTCTCTCTCTCTCTCTCTCTCTCTCTCTCTCTCTCTCTCTCTCTCTCTCTCTCTCTCTCTCTCTCTCTCAAGAGCAACCAACAAACTTGCACCTCTTACATTGCCATCGTCACCATCACCCACAACTACAACCCCCAACCACCAAAATCACAACTACATCACAAACCCAAAACAAAATTTCAACTTTTAGAGATTTCGTGCTTCCTTATACCTTTAGAAGGTCAAAGAAAAAGAGAGGGAGAGGGTTTGTTTTAGTTGAGAGGGAGAAGAGGGAGGCACTACGTGAGAGAAGGTTTTTTTTTTAATGAGAAATTAGAGAGGCATGAATAAAATTTTGTTTTTTTTTTTAAATCACTTGTAGCTACAGTGAACTACTATCTCTAACGATTAATTGTAGCAAGTTGGTAAAAGATTGTAGGTAATGTAGCATTTTTTTTGTTGTTGTTGGTATTTTGGGTGCTAAAAATATAGCATTTTAGCACCACCAACATAAGCTATTTTAGCACCACCAACATAAATGCCCTTATTTGGTGAGTTATAGGTATTGAGTTTAAGTGGTGAGTTTTTAACAATAAGAAAACAAAACAATTTTCACTTAGAGAAATAATTGTTATTTGATAATACATCTTTCTTTTTTTTTTGGGTTAAATTTCTAATTGTTGGTTGATGTTTGAAATGTTAAATAAAAATCTTAAATGGATGAGATCTAATGTTAAGAGTGATAGTACACACACAAATAAAATTATGGTGATTTTTTCCCATACATCTATACCAAATTCAAAATTTTCTGTACTCATCAAAGTTTATAAAGATGATATAATCTTTTTAAAACTTAAAAAAAAAAAAAAATTATGTGTGTATGTGTACTTTTGAGTTTAGATGTCTCATTATTGATGCATTAATATGATATTCCTCCCCCACCTAAAACCAAACCAAAATTTCTATCTCCTTGCCTGACTAGACTATTGTACTATTGCAATATTAAGTTAATCGGTGCCTTTCATCAAATTATTAAAAAAAAAAAAAAAAAAACAGATAATCGATGTCTATCTATAGCTACGTTTTTACGGGCTATAGCTGCGTTTTTCAAATGCAGCTATAGCCCGTAAAAACGTAGCTATAGCCCCCCCTTGGGGACCTAAAGCTGCATTTTTAAAAACGCAGCCCCAAATTGGGTCTATAGCTGCGTTTTCCCACCTCCTATAAGTTGAGACCTATAGCTGCATTTTATAAAAAACGCAGCTACAGACCCGCTTTGGGCTGTGTTTAAAAAGCAGCTGTAGGCTTACACCTGTAGCTGCATTTTCCAACCCCGGCTAAAGCCTCTGATATGGGTTTTGTCTATGGCTGCATTTATAAAAACGCGGCTATAAACATTTTTCCCCGTGCTAAATCTCAAATTCCTGCCCAAATTTGTATGAAGAAATACAAAACAAGTTCCCAATAGATAATAAATACTAAATTTTCTGAAGTTCATTGCCAAAATTTTGCTAGTTCCCAACAAAAAATATATCAGTTTGTAAGTTCTACTGACAAAAGATCCTATACATCACAAAAAATCTTTACAAGGAGTTTTTTACATTCTAATTGCATGAACAAGTATAGATAGCCAGCAAGCAGCAACAACACTTCCCAACTGACCTCAAAGTTCCAGTCTTGCCATGCCTACCATCACTTCCCTACATAAGCTTGCTTCCTGCAGAAATTTAAGGTTCAAGTCCATAAAGAACAAAATTTGAGACAAAAAAACACAAGTAGCAAACCATTTTCCTACACTCACAAAGTTAAAAAGAACCATTGTTCACAAACAAACACTAGTAGCAAACCATCTTATGCTTTGTAATCACTTGTTTGAACTCTTGGATATATTTTACATAATAAATTAAGCTCATGTTCCATACATATCTCACAAATATATGTGTTTAGTTATAATTGGTGCATAATAGAATTGATAACGATTAGACCTAGATGAAAGTGATGTTAGATATATAAATCAGTAAATGTGCCATACCATACAATTTTAAAATCAGGACCAGCTAAGAAAAAGCAATAAAAACCACAACTTAGAAGCCACTAAGTTATCCAACTTCCCTCCCTCCAGATTGTCTTAAAACACTCACTCATAAGCAGCACTTACCATGCAACATGAAATCAGGAACACCAGATTAATCCTTTATCAGACTGATAGGGGAATCAGTTTTGCCTCCTGTAAACAATCAAAATTAAATTATCAACATTGTGTTCATAAAACAACAAAGAAAGCACCACCAGCTTATAAAGACGTCTTGATGGCATCTACTCACTCATTTTCTTTGAATAGGAAATCAATCAGCAACATATTATATGAATAATGATGAAAAATTAAAAAACGTAAGTTAAAAGCATTTCATTCACAGAAAAACCCAACTAATGGCAATTACAGGACAAACCAATAACCTATATAATTCTCCCTTGGCAACAAAAGCATTGGCATCAATCTACCTGCCCCACACCAATAAGAGGAATATACCTGTCCAATACCAACAAGAAGCATGATCAAAATCCTAAATGAAAATACTGAACCAAAAAAAAGAAAAGAAAAGATTTTTAAGTTATAATAAGGAGAAAAGCACCAATAAATTCTAAATGACAATAAATGACAATACTGAACAAGCTTAAAATTACACAGGTTGTAATTTAACAAATTGATGATATTAAGTTCTGAATAGTTGTGATAAGTCAAGTCAATTATCATAGAAAATGGAAGTAGGAAAAACATGTAGGATAGCCCTGGAGTTGGTTGAAATCGGAAAATGCAGCCTGAAATAAACACAACCCAGACACATATTTTAATGTTTTAAACACGTATCCAGCTAACAATAAGGGAAAAGAAAGTATTTAGTTAAAACCACACAAATAAAGCCTGAAATACATAATGCAAGACTGTAATCACCAGCAATCCAACATTAGGCCAGCAAGACTAAAGAAAAAGAGTTGTCTAGACTCTAGACTAACAATTTTGCTTTGGAAAGCCACCATGAGTTCCCCTTATCATGAAAGGGGACCGCTCTCCACATTAGGCCAGTTTAGCACAAAACCAATGCTCTCTCATAAGCCATAACAATTAATAAAAACTAGCACAAAAACAATGCTCACCCATATTCCATTAATAACAATTCTACTATAGTTCTATGGGCAGAAAATACGCATGCAGCTTCACAAACACATACAAGCTAGAATTAGACAAATCATATGAATCAAAACACTTAATTTCATACCACATTGTTCAACCAATCCCTTGTCTCTGATTTAGCCTTCTCCCTTGGATCCTATCACCAAAAAATATAAGTAAAGTAAAGTGATTTGCAGAAACTTTTCTAGCGGATTATAGAACTACTTTTTTTTTTACAAGTACAGATTATAGAACTACATACACATGCTTTTAATGGGTAATAACTATTTATTTCACTTTAAGATGTAAAGTACAAGGTACACTTTATGTAAGAAACAAGAAAATGATTTCTAGAAAAAAAAACATAAGAGATGATATTGTGAATTCAGGTGAAGATTCTCCACCAGCTGCAAAAACAAACATTAACAACCACTAAGTTAAACAAAAAAGACCTGACTAATATGCTATTTGCAAACATTCTCCTATTTGGCTTCCCTTCTAAAAAATGCATAACTGTGGCCGGAATATTGACATGACCTGTATTAGTGTCTACATCTACGTGCATTTTTAATCATCATTTGTTTATAAAATTTTTGTCTCAAGAGCAATATTTAATTAAAGTAAGTTCGGTAATACCTACAGAGGTAAGGTAACAAAAAGATTGCAGGCCCTGCAATTTCAACAATTTACCTCAATGCCTCAGTAAGGCTGTAAACAGCTGGCTATTCCAGTTTAACAATGCAGGAGTTTGAGCTATAAATAATGGATTTCATCCCAACAACACTTCATTAAGCCAAATAAATTTTAAAACCAATGACTGGTCATTTAATGCACAGTCTGTCCATTGACTGGTCAAACAATTTCATAATTCCAATATGCAATTTGATGCAGATTTCACTAGTGTGTAAAATACATGGATTGAATAGCAATCAAATGACCATTAAGTCCATCTTTCTATGATTGAATACTTTACTAGCATAATTTAAGGCTCAGAAGGTGAATTCCAGCCCTTTCTAGGTAACCTCAATTGTCATTTGTCTGAGTTATAAAGGTTGAGGGTTTCAACTTTCAAATTTCAACTTTTCCACTAGTAGATGCATCTACTAGTAAAAACAAGAATAGCACCATTCTTATTGTTAGCATCAAAAACAAGAACAAGGAATACTCTAAATGATGCATAACATTCTATAGGGGTGTGCAAAAAACCGAAGAACCGAAAAAACCGTTTCAAACCGACCGATCCGATGCAAAAATTTCGGTTCGGTTTTCGGTGTCAAATTTTAAGACACCGAACCGAACCGAAATATTATTATATATTATTATATTAAATATAAAATATTTTATAAATATTTAACTCCCCCCCCCCCCCCCCCCTACCGGATACGCGCCTGGGCTTGGCTATTTTCAAAAAATATTTGCAGCTGGACAGATGCTTTGGCAGATACTTTGGCAGCTTTAAAGTCCAATCCATCACTTCATTTCAAACTAATTCAGTAAGTAAGTAAACTAAGTTATCAAACTAAGTTACCAAGTAACTAAGAAAACTAAAGTTGCAGGGGGCTGTTCAGTCATCAATTCAAAATTTCAAAATTCAATGATCCGGCCAGCATTTTAAAACCTATTAAATTTTAATCACCAATAATTAAACTAACTAAAAACTCCTGATTTTATCTAATTAAACTAATTAATCTAAAACTAATTGAACTATAAAAGCAAAATGTGGAAACCCTACCCTTCATACCCGGCCCACACTTTCACTCATCACTCTCACAATCTCACATTCTCACACTTTACTCTCTCAAACGTTCAGACATCACCGCCTCCACAGTCCACTCCCTACTTCTCAGTTCTCACACTTTCCACTCTCTCCCACTGCCGTCGCCTCCCCTCGCCGCCCTCCCACGCCGGCTTGATCTTGGCCTTTCATCTCCCACGCCGGCTTGATCATCGGCCTTTCATCTCCCACGGTGAGTCTCTGTCTTCCCCACACTTTCACTCTCCCTCTGCCGTCGCCCTCACACTTTCACTCTCACGCCGCCTCCCCACGCCGGTCTCTGTTTTGTGTTTGTTTGTGTTTTGGGTTTGTCTGTGTTTGCCTGTTTGGTGTTTTAGGTTTTGACTTTTGAAAAAAGAAAAGGAAATGTCGAGACCCTGTTATGTGTTAGTGTGTTTTGTGTTTTGTGTTTTAGGTTTTGAAAATGTTTTGTGTTAGTGTGTTTTGTGTTTTGTGTTTTAGGTTTTGAAAATAGAAATAGTGTGTTGTGTTTTAGGTTTTGAAAAATGAAAATAGAAATCTCAATACCCTTTGACCCTCTCTGTGTTTTGTGTTTGTTTATGTTTTGTGTTTGTCTATGTTTGGTGTTTTAGGTTTTGAAAAAATAAATCTCGATACCCTGACCCTCTCTCTGTTTTGTGTTACTCTGTGTTAGTGTGTTTTGTGTTTTAGGTTTTGAAAATAGAAATAGTGTGTTTTGTGTTTTAGGTTTTGAAAAATGAAAATAGAAATCTCGATACCCTCTGACCCTCTCTCTATTTTGTGTTTTTCTCTGTTTTGTGTTTCTCTATGTTTGGTGTTTTAGGTTTTGAAAAAAGAAATCTAGATACCCTCTGACCCTCTCTCTGTTTTGTGTTACTCTGTGTTTTGTGTTTCTCTGTGTTAGTGTGTTTTGTGTTTTAGGTTTTTTAAATAGTGAATCTCTGTTTTGTAGTAACAACATAAGATCAAAATGTTTATTTTTTCAAGTTTTAATGTTTTATATGCAAATAAAGTTAGGATTTTGAAAAAATGGATAATACTTGTGTTTGGCTGGTTGTGCTAGTTGGTTTCTTTATTGAAGTTAGCTAATTGCCTTTGAGTTCTGTTATATATAAAGTTAGCTGCATTATTATTTATTTATTGTTGATATATTTTTGTTTATTGTTGTTGACATGCTGTGAATCTGTGACTGTGATGTTAAGATGTTATTTTCTTATTGATGTTACACATTTGAAAATCAATAACCCCATGTGCTTAACTGTGATGTTGGTAGATTTGTTAATAGTTGATTGTGATGTTGGGGTATTTGTTAATAGATTACTTTTTTGTGAAGAGTCCTTTTCATTCCTTTTTTTTTTTTTCTCTCTGTTGCTAACTTTTATTGTGTTATACTATTGTTATTGTTACCGTATTTTTTTTTAATTGTAGACTAGACTCATTTTGGCATTAAATCTTATTTTTTGTTTCTTACTTTTTATAGTTGCTGACTTATTGTGTTTTATTTTATATTGTAAATGAATGAGACAAGAGATATTCCAGAAGGTCAACACAATGAAGCAGATCAAGGTGTGACCAATGTGCATAAAGACAAAGGCAAACCCCCACTCCCACCAAGTGCAGGTAATACTGGTAAAAAAAGATCTTTTGTTTGGGATCATTTTACTGTTATTGAGGGGGGGAAAAAACCTAGGGCAGCTTGTAACTACTGTGGCACAACTTATGCTAGTGACACTAAGTTAAATGACACTACATCCATGAGAAATCACATACAATCACAATGCTTGAAATATCCTCTTAGGGAGGACAAAAAAAACCAATCAACCCTAGCATTCAAACCTAAAGAAGGAGAAAGTAGCAGTAAACTTGTGCCTTGGGTGTTGAACTTTGATGAATGTAAGAAAGCATTGGCAGAGATGATTATTCTAGATGAGCTGTCTTTTAGGTTTGTGGAGAGTTATGGTTTTAGGAAGTTTATGTGTGTTACCCAACCTAGGTTCAATCCAATCCCTTGCTGCACAACAATTGCTAAAACATGCTTTAGGGTGTTTTTAGATGAAAAACAAAAGTTAAAAGAAGCCCTAAGAGAGCAGCGGGTCTGCCTTACCACAGATACTTGGACATCTGTTCAAAATCTGAACTACATGTGTCTCACTGCCCATTTTATTGATAGTGATTGGAAAATACACAAGAGGATTCTTAGTTTTTGTTTAGTGGAAAATCACAAGAGTGAAACACTTGGGAAGGCAGTTGAGATGTGTTTATTTGATTGGGGGATAGATAAGATTCTAACTATTACAGTTGATAATGCTGCTTCTAATAGTGGGTTGATTTCTTTTATTCAAAAAAAGACTAAGCATAGGAAGGCAACAGTTTTAGGGCATAAATACTTGCATGTGAGGTGTAGTGCTCATATCTTGAACTTGATTGTTCGTGAAGGGTTAGTTGAAATGGATGAGACAATAGTGAAGGTTACAAAATCTGTGAAATATGTGAGATCATCTCCACAAAGACAAAGCACATTTAAGTTATGTGTGGAGAAAGAGAAAGTTGACTTTAGAAATCAGTTGTGCTAAGATGTGCCCACTAGGTGGAACTACACTTATATTATGTTAGAGAAGGCTGAGAAGTATCAAAAGGCTTTTGAGAGATTGGAGGAAGATAATCCAAATTTTCTTAGGACAATTAGAGAGGAGGCAAAGGAAGAAGGAAATGATAGACATGAGGTTGCTTGGGGAATGGATGATGTGGATTGGGAAAAGATTAGGATCTTTTCTAAATTTCTTAAAATTTTTTATGATGCAACCTTGAGGTTTTCGGGTGCCAATTATGTCACTAGCAATTCTTTCTTTTTAGAGCTCATGTCAATTTATGACACAATTGAGTTAGAGCATGAAAAAATAGTTATTTGTTGAGAAAAATGGCTGATTACATGAAGAACAAATTTGAAAAGTATTGGGGGAACTTTGATAATATGAACCATTTGTTGTATGTAGGATTAGTTCTTGATCCTCGATACAAGTTGAGGTATTTTGAGTACTGTTTTGGTACTTTGTATGAGAGGCAAAAGGCTGTTGATATGGCAGTAAGAGTGAAGGCTGTTTTGGAGGATTTGTATAAATTTTATACTCAAAATCAAGTGGGGAGTAGTAGTGCTAGTGCTGCTGCACAAGCTCAAGGCCAAAATCCAAGTGGATCAATAGAGGGAGATGATTCTAATGTGGTTGATGCGAAGGCAATGAGGATGATGGGATTTAAGAAGCACTTGAAGGGTATTGATTCTTCAAATACCAAATCAGAGGTTGATAAATACCTGTTAGAGAGTTGTGAAGATGTTTTTGATGATAATTTTGATATTTTGGCTTGGTGGAAGGTTAATTCCCCACGATACCGTGTGCTTTCAAGAGTTGCACGACATGTTCTTGCAATTCCGGTATCCACTGTGGCCTCAGAATCTGCCTTTAGTACAGCTGGTCGTGTCCTTGATCCTTTCCGGAGTTCATTGTCTCCACTTATGGTGGAAGCCCTCATATGAGGTCAAAACTGGCTCCGTCCTTCATCGGCTCCAATTTGCCTTCGTGCTGTCATGGATGATGTTGAGGAGTTTGAAAAGCTTGATGGAGGTCTGATCATTATTTGTTATATTGAAAAAATGACTTTCCATTTCTTTATTTATTAAAAAAAATTCTGCATGTCTATTATTATTAAAAAAAAAACTTAATGTCTTGAATTCTTGGGATATTTATTGGTTTATTGTACAAGTGATTTTTATGTTTTTTTCATTTTTGTTTATAGAACTCGTGAGTGATGCTGCATTAACAACGGAACTAGGCATGTCCACACCAACACCTATTGAAGTTGACAGTTGAAGATTTCTCTTTTCTCTTTGGACGGGTGATATTGATGGTGATATATATACTTTTTGATATGTATAGTCTACACTTTTTGCTATTAAACACTAGTAGACAGTGGCCTGCATTAGTACATATAGATATGGGCTTTTATTTTGAGCTTTCACAATGGCCTATACATAATACATAGACAATATATGGACAATATATGATATTAGGCAGTAGGCAATGACATATGGCCAATTTATTTTGAGTATTTGGCCAAATATTAAATATGGGCTGTATATGTTGACATTGACATATAGCCAATTTATTTTGAGTCTTTGGCTATAATGTTATGATGTAAGTATTGACATATGGACAATATGTGGACATTGATATATTACTAATGAAGTAACGTAATATGCACTAGTTATTTTATTTTGACTTGTACAAATTTTTTTTTAATCTTGTTTGTATTTGATGGGTGTTTGTAACAAGTTAAAGCTTAGTTTGAGGCTTTGATTATTTCTGGATTTATGAATCTGTTTTGACAAGTTGTGTTTGTGCAAATGTGTTGTGGATAGGTTATATCATGTTGAATGGTTATTGTTGGATTTATGAATATGTGATGTATATTTTAATGAGTATAATAGAAGCTCTAAAGTAGGTTATGAATTTATGATGAGATTGTGATTTATGAATTTGCTATGTGTTATATTTTTGGATTTACAAATCTGTAACAGGTTTTTTTTTTTTTTTTTGAAGAATTCTTATTATGTGTATTTCTGGATTAATGTTGTGTAAAAGCAGGCTGTGATTTTTTTCTTGTTTATAAGTTGTTTTATGGATGTGTAGAAAGGCCCAAAAAGGGCCAAAATAGGATGGGTGTTTGTAACAAGTTAAAGCTTCGTTTGAGACTTTGATTATTTCTGGATTTATGAATCTGTTTTGACAAGTTGTGTTTGTGCAAATGTGTACAGGTTATATCATGTTGAACGGTTATTGTTGGATTTATAAATATGTGATGTATATTTTAATGAGTATAATAGAAGCTCTAAAGCAGGTTATGAATTTATGATGAGATTGTGATTTATGAATTTGCTATGTGTTATATTTTTGGATTTACAAATCTGTAACAGGTTTTTTTTTTTTTTTTTGAAGAATTCTTATTATGTGTATTTCTGGATTAATGTTGTGTAAAAGCAGGTTGTGATTTTTTTCTTGTTTATAAGTTGTTTTATGGATGTGTAGAAAGGCCCAAAAAGGGCCAAAATAGGAAAGGCCCGAATCTGGGCCAAAAGGGCCAAAACAAAAGGCTAACACAGGCCCAAATATGGCCATTGCCAAAATAGATAAGGCCCGAATCTGGGCCACAACTGGTTCCTAACAAAGGCCCAAAACAAGTTTTTAAAAAAGACTTAAATAGTTGCTAACAAAGGCCCAAAACAGGTTTCTAAAAAACAGTTAATTAGAGCATAAAAGGCCATAAAATAAGGGACTTGAGTACTGCATTTAAAAAAAAAAAAGCCCAAACAGAAAAGTTTTGGAAAAAAAAATCAAAGGCCCAATTGGCCCAAACAACAAGCCCAAAAACCGAAACCGACCGAAAAACCGACCGAAAGCGAAATAAACCGAAACCGACGGTTTTTCAGCTATTTCGGCCGGTTTCGGTGGAAACTTTCAAAAACCGAAAATTTCGGTTTCGGTTGGCCGGATTAAAAAAACCGACCGAACCGAACCGGTTACAGCCCTAACATTCTATTTTGATTGGAGCTTTCAAATTCTCCTATCATAAGAGCACTCAACATATCATTATTTAGTATTCTAAATATATTTTTCAAAGCCAACCCACAAAAAAAAGCATGCTTGGAAATATATATATATATATATATATGCTTATCATTTCACACCATATAAGCTTCCATCAAGTCACTGTTGGCATCTTCTCTAGAATACCTTCCAAACCAACAATACAATTATAAGTACTTCTCAATTATCATTGCACAAGGGCGCCACACAACTTCATCTTCAGCTTTTATATATACATATATATCTCATGTAATCTGCTATAAATAGGTACCAATTGTTCTGACCTTGCAGCAGGGGGTCATATTTAATTATCATTTCTTTTGACTCCAGACTCAGAGCATGGCTGACATAGAATTGGCAGCAATGCCAATAATATACAATTACCCTATGCCCAGACTTTTAATGAAGGGGGCCTTGCAGGCTGCAGATGCCAATTATTTTATCATATTTCAACTTTTCTGAATTATGTAAATGTGCAAATCTAAATTAAAATAAAAATACTTTACTGTAAAAATGGGGAACAAAGCTTTAAGAATCAATGACTTATGCAATGATTAACTCTACTTTCTAGATAAAAACACATGCTTAAGTTAGCTAGTTAGTGATCCTTTAAAATTTTTAAAGGTCAAAAAACTGCATTAATAGGTCAATTTCTTGTTGTTAAAGGTTTCATAAAAAATAAAATAAAATATGTGATTGAATAAATCCTCCTCTATATCTGTTAGAGGTCGAGGACTCCTCATTCTCCTTATGATTTTTGCCCACATTATCTTCCAAATTGAAAGCGATCTTTATTGTGTGTTGTACCATAATTAGTACACATGATTGGTATATATATGCGGCTGATTGTATTTTTACAACATCATTTTAAATTTGATTAACACTAGTCTCTCTACACATTATCTGCCTTCATAATTAGGACCATTAAACTGTCTTATTTTGATAAGTTAAGTGTATTAAAGAGAGCTTTCCCGTGTTTAGGACCAGAAAGTGCATGCATTTGGTGTAATTAAGTTCTAATTAAGCCAACTATATATCAACATCAAAATGATAAGTATGGCTAAGTTTGAAAAGGATGGAGTCACTAGGCTAGACTAGCATTATTTTTCAACAAAGATTTTTCGTTACTTGCAAGTTGCAAGTTTGAACTCTAATGTGGTTTAACTTACTTGACTTTAAGTATTAGGAAAAAAATAACACAAGTTAAAAAGGGTGTATTTGGATGTTTTTGTGGTAATGCTTAAAGAGGGGGAAAAATCAAAATGTCATATAGAGTCGCTGAGTAAATTGGAAGTAAATAACAGCTGACACTCAAGCCGAACCATTTGGCTGCAGATAAAATAGTATACAATTTAAAAGCAAAGAAACAAATTTAAGAACAAAATCATATAAGGCTAAATAATTTGCTAAATAACGAGCCATTTCTTAATAGCCGAGAATTAGAATCTTCAAAAGTTTCAACAATCAATAGCACAAATCACACAGCAGTTTCAAAAAAATTGAACTGAAGTAATCACTAAATAAAGTCGATACAACTCCAACAGCCACTATAAATTATATAAACCAAAACAAAGATTGCTGGTTCCATTTTCTAATCTCTAATAAACCATAAACCAGCCAGCTAGAACCTGACAGCATATTAATCTACTTGCATTTTTTATCTCACAAAAATATCAACATCATGGAACTTTGACCCAAAAAAAAAAAAAAAAACCAATGAAATCCAATTATCAACTACAAACAAAGCCCAAACCGCATACCGTGTTCTGCCCAAGAGGAGCTCTTAAAGCCAGCTGATCAAATGTCAAGCATTCTCCTCCGGCCTTCTCGATCCTAGCTCTTGCAGTCTCTGTGAACCTCAGGGCTGTAACCTTCACTGCTGGGACCTCATACACACTAATGTCATCGGTCACGGTCCCAACAACCACAATTCCAATCAACACAACACTAAATTTTACATCACAAAAAGGCAAACCCAGTTCAGTCCTCATTCAAATATAGCAAAATTGAAAACCAATTAAGAGAGTCTCCTCGGTTTTTCTTAGCAAGCAAACAGAACCTATGAAAATGTTACAAATGAAAAAATTTCATGCTTTGCCTACGCATGCAAAATTTCACATGGGTTTCGATCGGGATGAATACCCACCCTCAATGGACAAAATTTCACTTGGGTTTCGAAGTGTACCTGAAATGGGTTTTGATTGGAGCCGTTGGAAAGCCTTTTTTCCTTGCGTCGGTGAAGTCGATGAAGATTGATGAGAAAAATGATTCCTACAAGTAGAGAGAGGAGGCTAAGAGGCGTGAGGTTTGTGGGTATTGGGTTTTGTTTAGGGATCAGGAGTGAGCTGAGAGTGAGCTTGGGTTCAATTGTGTTTTTCAATTTAGGTTTTTTTTCTTTTCAATTTATAGCAAACCTAGAGCTGCGTTTTTCAATTTAATAACGCAGCTCCAGACATCCCAGAGCTGCGTTTAATCAAACGCAGCTCCAGACATCGTAGAGTTGCGTTTAATCAAACGCAGCTCTATAAGTGTTGAAGCTGCGTTTATTAAACGCAGCTCTGGAATATATTGAAGAATAAAAAATAAAAATCCTCAAATGGGTCTAGAGCTGCGTTTTTAAAAACGCAGCTTCAGTCCTACCAAGTTAAACGCAGCCTCAAGATCACAAAACGCAGCTTCAGAACTGGTCTATAGCCGTGTTTAGTAAACATAGCTATAGGTCCAATGGTGGAGCTGCATTTTCATAAAACGCAGCTTAAACAGCACCCTGAAGCTGCGTTTTTGAAAAACGCAGCTCTGAAGCGCTTTTTTTGTAGTGTTAGTCGTAATTGAACCCAATAATATGCTTATAGGCATCAAATTGTTCATATAATACATATTCATTTTTTTATAAAATTTTTTAACCTTTGTATTGTGATAGACTCAAGTGACCTGAGTAGTAAGTGCACGTGAGAGAGAGTGAAATTTTCTACGTAAATTTTGATGAATCTATCATAATTGCTTCAAAAATTAATCAATTAAAGAACAAAATTTAGCATTCACGTTTTTCTTGCTCCTTTAAAGTAAGAACTAAAGAAGAACAAAAAGAAAGCAAAAGCTCGGCAAGTGGAGGCGAGGGACCCGCCAAGTCTACAAATTAATTTGTTAAATCTAAAAGAGTTCACTGAATGAGTTTTTGATCTCTTTATTTCCTTCCTTCATGTACATTAAAAATGGTCAAAAACAAAAAGAGATTAGGTACGCTTATTAGTGGTTGAGTTAAAATTTATTTTTGATGACTTGCACTTGACTATCTTTCCCTTTCCGAAGCCACTTTTTTTTTGGATGAAAGAAAATATATTATTGAAAAAGCCAAAAGGCACAAAAACAAAGGAGGGAAGAGGCAGGGAGTCCTCAGCGATAGGTTTTACAAAAGATGGGGGGCCCATGAATTTTCTAAATTCCAACTGGATAAGGAGTGAGCTGTATTATTGGCTTCTCTATTGATTTCCCTAGCATCAGCCACAAAATTCATTAACTTCCACTGTGTTGCATACAGTTCTTATATAGAGTCTCCTTCTTTAGTGAAGGTGCAGACCTCTCTCCACTCTCCACTCTCCACCACCCTTGTTTACTTGTTACATGCAAAAATGGCTTACAATTGGTCTGTACTACTCTTGACAACGGCTCTGATCACACTAGTGCTTGTGAATTGTGAGGAGTCTTCTGTGAAGCCATCATACGAAACAGATGCGTGTCCTGGCTGCAGTACCCTTAAAAGAAGATGCTGTGGCGGGGCCATTTCTAACTACTTCCGGAGCTCACAGTTTGAGAACATTTTCTCAAACCGTAACTCACTTGAGGTTGATGCTCATGAAGTGGGCTTCTGGGACTACCAGTCCTTTATCACTGCCTCTGCTGATTACCAGCCTTATGGCTTTGGAACCACCTACAGGAAACTCCTGGGAATGAAGGAACTTGCAGCTTTTCTGGCCCATGTTGCTACCAAAACATCCTGTAAGTTATAACAATATTGCGAATATATTTAATTTCACAACTTGTTGAAACAATATTGTGGATTATTCAATTTCACAACTTGTTGAAATGGTCGACTGTAAATGGTAAAAAAGAAAAAAGAAAAAGAGTTTAGGTAAAAAGTTCTAGGTAGAGCTAATCACCACTTAGGCCGTCTACTTTAGTTTGACATGAAATTGGATGTGTCCTTAGATTTATTGTGTGAGATAAGAATTTCTGTTTTGATTTATGCTTGATGACTTATTTTGTGTCTAGGTTTGAGTTAATAGGCTTTACATAGATTTGAAAGTTTCAAGTTTTTGTAGAAATTAAGTATGTACTTAATTTGTTTGAGGACTTCATTTTATTGTATATTAGGCCTATGGTGACTGTTTGCATTGGATTGTTTCAAATTGAATAAATCTTAAGAAAATATCATAATTTTTTTTTAATCTCTCTTTGCTAATTAACTTTAGGACAAAATTTATCTATAAAATTGGTTGTAGCCTAAAATTACAACTTTACTGAATAAAATAAATATTACTACATATTTTAAAAATCTAACCATTGAATTGCATGTTTTTTACGTTCTTAATACACATGTCAAATTTTATATCAATTTGATATTATTTACTATATGATCTATAAGCTTATATTTTATGCATAATTTTAAAATACAAAAATTTGCAATTTAAACAATTTATTAATGACATAGTTATTAATCTTTAATTTTTTTTGAAAATATTGCAAGTATGAAGAATATAAGAAGAAGATTTCATCCAATGGTGAATTTGTCAAAATTCAGTAAAGTTATAACCTTAGGTTACAACTAATTTTGTAACTAAATTTTGTTTTTAAATTTAATAGCTAGTTTAATATATGGGTACTTAAAGATAAGATAATTAAGGTCAACATTAAGAGTTTTTAATACTGAAATACCAATAAAATCATAATTGAAATGAGCATCATAATAGATAATTTGAGAAATAAATAAAAAAGCACTTTCAGTTTGAAATATTCAAACCAAGCAAACTTTAATTTGAGGAAGTTGTGTTCAAAAAGGAGGGTAAGTTTTAATTCTTTCTTGGTGTTTAGTTAATTAATATATTAAGAATTGATACTACAAGAGGTATAATTTGGGCTTATCGTGTTAATTTGATGAAAAGATTAACAATATATATTGTTTATGGCTGAGTTGGGATGAGAATTATGATTCAAGTCAACTCTTAATTTAGTTGTTGATTCTGTCATTTTCAAATAAACAGAAATAAGCATTAGGCTTAAACTGAATCTACTGATAGTGTTTTAAGTAGATTATTTTCTCCTAAGGAAAAAATGGGCTTGAGATTAAATGAATTTTTTGGAACACTGCGTATGATGATATGGCTTTTTATAATTTTGTTTTTGAGTTACAATCAATGACCCTTTGCTCACTCAATCTCTATGCAATGTAAATGTGGATGATATTTTTTAGGTGGATCTAAAGTGGCCACCAAGGAGCCATTAGCTTGTGGTTTATGCTATAACAAGGAAATGAATTCCAGCTCGTATTATTGTGATGAGCAATACAAAAGCACTTATCCATGCACTTCTGGAGTTGCATACTATGGCCGGGGTGCTCTACCTATCTATTGGTATTTACCTATTTAATCTCATTGGCAATGATCAGTACATCCTTTAAATCTTTGCATTTGAATTATTTTCACATCTTCAATTTTGTCCTAAGTTAAAACTTCTTTGGAAGTTGTATGTATATTTGTCAAAGAAACATTAAAACAAAATCCTTTTCTATCTGTAAAAGATCTTTGATAAAGGCATATGCAACCAAATATTTGGTAAAACTGGATATGGGCATTTCGTTAGTTAAAAGACGTAAACATTTTTGTCTACAACCCCAAGACTTGTATGTATGTGTCTTTCGTTTCCAACCCTTGAAGAATCTGTTGTAAGTTAATTCATAGTTACATATACACCACAATCCAAACGATTTTCTATCTTGGTGCTTTCAACAGGAATTACAATTATGGAGAAGCCGGTAGAGCCTTGAAGGTGGATTTGTTGAACCATCCGGAATATATTGAACAAAATGCTACCTTGGCCTTCAAAGTTGCAATTTGGAGGTGGATGACTCCAGTGAAGAAGCATCAACCTTCAGCACATGATGTCTTTATTGGTCACTGGAAACCCACTAAGAATGATACTTTGGCTAAGCGGGTTCCTGGTTTTGGCACTACCATGAATGTGCTTTATGGAGATCTTGTTTGCGGCCAAGATGATAACGAGTTCATGAACAACATCATCTCCCATTACTTATATTACCTTGATCTTATGGGTGTTGGCCAAGAAGAAGCTGGGCCTCATGAATTGCTTAGTTGTTCTCAACAGGTTTCTTTCAATCCATCCTCTTCCTCCTCCTTGAACGGTTGAACCTACATGTATTTTGTTGATAGATAGCCCCTTCTTTCTTGAGCTAATCCTTTTGTAAGTTAAAGCATTAACTTTGCCTGTCAAACTGTCTTCCTTGGTATGAAGCTATAGAATCTATCAAACTGTCTTCTTTCGTATTAAATTACAGAAGGAAAGGTTCAAACGTGAAGGTGGGAATAGGATATAAAATCTATCAACTGTCTTCCATCGTATGAAGCTAAACTAGTTTGGAGATCTACAGTTGTGTTGACTTTGCCTGTCTCTTGCTAATGTTGTGTAATTTCTGAGATATATTTTTGTTTTCAGTCTTGGAATATTGCATATGAATGCATGAACCATTGTATGGTTGTGAACTTGTAATTATTCAATATGCATTTGGTTGTGAAATCTTAGAATATTATATATTTCAAGCAATCTCTCTGATCCCCCACTTCTGCGCTTCTTTGGTTATTGCGCCTTAATTTTGGTCTAATATTAAGGAAAAAAAAAAAAAAAAAAAAAGAAAAAGAAGAAGAAGAAGAAATAACGCTATTATTGGAGCTCTTACATGCCCCCAGTTGGAAAAAGAAATCTTCAAGATTTCTATGGAATGCTAATTAACGGGTTTATTCATTGTTGGAATGGTATTAAAAAGGGGGAAAAAAAAACAACAAGAGAAAGGTCCTTGAAGGCTTAAGGAATTTTCTTCGTGAAGATTTTCAAAACTTTCTGACTGAGATGAGATTTTTATTTAGTATAAGTATTTTTTTTGTTTTGTATTTCTTTAATTCCTAATTTTTAAAACCTTAGAAACTGATTTACTTTCCGTATTGGCCCATCGAATAATTAGAATCCCTACTTCCCCTTAGAGAAGAGTTATTGGTGTGTAAATTGTGAATTCCATATATATGTGAATGTGAATGAAATATACCAGTTGACGTAGACCATCACTCCCCAAGTCCACTCTGGCACAGAAGCACATGTTGGTCTTTCTCTGTGTCTCTCTCTGTTTTAATTACGGTTTCCCTTTTATTCTAGTGAAATATAGGGGCTTTTGTTTATTAATTTATTTAATTGAAACGAAAATTGGATGAAAAATATTTAGAATAATGCTAAGGACACCCCTCTTCACACCTAAATTTATGTCTTGCTTAAGAGTAGTCAACTTATGATTAGTGCATAAGTTGATACAATATGCTTAAGTACCAATGATGATTTTCTCAAAAAAAAAAAAAAAAGTACCAATGATGAATTGACACTTAAGTAGAGTGTAAATTTATGTGTGAAAATGAATGTGTTTGTAGGCGAATTGAAAGCTTTATATTCATATAAAACCATATATCAAACAATAACTAAATGGTCACTCAAATAATATCTTTAGGGGTTTCAACATCATTTTCTTTGAACAAATAATGGCTTTAAAAAAAAAATAAATAAATAAGGGAAAGAGCAAAAGTTTTCGCTCATGAATTTGTAATGCACCCGAAACTAGAATCCACTATGCACGTATTTAAACACATTTATTCTTGTGATGTGTTGAATGAGTTGAATTAAAAAAAAAAAAAAAAAAATTACCTCAAGAATTTTACTATGGAACCCTGTAGTTTGGATGGTACTTCAGTCTCCCTCAAATGGGGAGAAGACAGGTTTGATCCATGGGGTCACAAAAAATTTTATGTCCATGATAGGGTGAATTTTAATTTTTATTTCATATTTAAAAAGAATTATTAAATTATAAAGTTAAATAATTATAGGTTTACATTGTTCACATTTGTTTAGTCTACCGTATAAGATTTAAATTGCAAGTACAATAATGTAAACTAAGAATTTTCCCATAAAGTTAATCAATGAATGAACTGAATTTGTTAAACAAGGTTTTAGGGTGTAGTTACTCAAAACAAACATGGTTAGGATTTTGAGGCCCCAGTCGGGTTAGATTAGGCCAGTGGCCTAGCATAACACCGAATTAGAACCTCTGCCCCAGTGAAGAATAAAGAAAGACTGCTTGGGCTTTTTTTCTTGCAAAAATTAAATAGTTAATTTAAATTATTTTCTTTTTGGTGTGTGCATAAAATTTGTTAGGGCATATGTGATTCAATGTTAGGAACATATGTCACTATTTTATGTAATTGACTAATTCTTTGATAAAACACATTTTACTTGTAATTGGGTAGATCTAAGATGTGTTTAATGTTTCAAGAAACAAGGTTTCAAGTTCAAGTATTAAAACCATGCAAGTCTGTTCAAGAATCAAGTGATGAAGTACCAGATTTTAAACCTCAATAGATGCTATTTTAAAGCTTAATAGCTAGCATCTATCGAGATTTAAAAGCTGCTGAAACTCGTGCCTCGACAGCTATCTTGATAGATGGCTATCTATCGAGATTTATGAAGTTAAGTTTTTCAGAGCTGATTTTTATCCAATCCGTGAATGTATGTTTGGGCTTTCTTTTCTCACAACCCTAAATATATATAAGGATTATTTTAAGGGTCGTAAAAGGTTGCATAGTTGCACAAGAGCACAATTCCACAAGTATGAAGAAAAGTGTGATTGGAAACCTAGTTTGCCCTAGTTTATCTTTCTCTTGAAGAAGTTGCTGTGTTTGTACGCCGTAGGGTTTTGTGACCAAGCTACTTCATAATTTTTATCGTGTGATGAACAGAAGAACTTTATAGCCAACATCCTTCTTAAGTTGGTGATTAAGTCGCGTACTGGGATTCATGCAATTGGTTAGTCGCGTACTGGAAACTGTGCATTAAAAAGGAGAGATTTTCATTACAAAACAAGTCCAATTAGGTATTGGGGTAAGGGTTCAACTATAGGTTGATATAAGGTATTGAGATTTCTTTACTTGTAACCGCTTGTTTTGACAATAGTGGATTTTTGAGAGTGGGACCTTAAAATCACTCGGTGGGGTTTTTGCCGTGTAGGTTTTCTCCATTCATAAACAAATCACCATGTTAATTTAATTTTCACTGCACACTTAGTTATTTGGTGATTTGTTTTCCTCATTCGTAAACAAATCATCGTGGTTGCATGCCACAATCCTGGGATGATGCCATTACAAGAATTTATTACAAATCAATTTTTTTAGGAACTACAATTATGGAGAAACAGGTAAAGATTTGAAGGTGGATTTATTGAATCACCCAGAATACATTGAGCAAAATTCCACGTTAGCCTTCCAGGTTGCAATTTGGAGGTGGATGATGCCAATTAAGAAGCATCAGCCTTCAGCACATGATGTGTTTATTGGTTACTAGAGACCCACTAAGAATGACACTTTGGCCATGAGAGTTTTTGGTTTTGGAGCTACCATGAATGTGCTCTATGGAGATCTTGTTTGTGGTAAAGGTGATAATGAGTTCATGAACAACACCATCTCCCATTACCTATATTATCTTGATCTTATGGATGTTGGCCGAGAAGAAGCTGGGCCTCATGATGTGCTTAGTTGTGCTAAGCAAGTTGTTTTCAATCCATCCTATTCCTCATCTCCTTGAGCTTTGTTTGGTATTAATAGTATGTCCCTTAATAAATAAAAAAAGAGTTGGTGGCAGGTGATGCAACGTTGGCTAATGGTAGGTGGTGGCATCTTATTGAATCTCTCTCCACTGATCTCCCTTTTCTCTCCACCAGATCTCTCTTAATGTTGCAACGACTGGTGGATGGTGGCAGTGACACAAAAGAGTTAGGGAGGGTTTTTTTTTGGTAATGGAGGAAGAAATTAGATAGAGAGAAGAAATTAGAGGAAATAATAAATTAAAGAATATAAATAATATTAAAATGAAATAAGTTTTAAAACAGGAATTTTGTTGTGGGTATTTTGAAAATGGGGTTATCTAAAATAGGAAAAATATGTTCTTATCTAAAGTATGAAGAACAGTTTTAGTAAGTTTACGCTTATGCTCTTGAGCAAGGTTTTAGAGTGCAACTACTCAAATTTCAAACACGATTAAGATTTTGAGGCCCTAGATGGTTTAGATTAGCTTGCAGCCTAACACATCATGAGATTAAAACCTTTGTCAACCAAGGTGTGAGCATGTAGTATTGTGATGGAAGACAAACGAAAATGCATTGATTTGAATATGTGGTGTGAGAGTTTGAATGTGTGTTGATACTTGATATTTTTGTTTATGCTTGAATATGAATGTCTAATGATATTCCTTTAGTGGCTACGGTTTTAGCAATTCCATACAAGGAATTTTTTTTTATTTTTTTTTTATTTTGTTTATTTATTTTTTTAATTAAAATATTGACATGGTATGATTTATTGCTAATTAACATTTTTTTATTGATATTTAAGTAGCCACATCTAGGGCTGTCCACGGGTTGGGTCGGATCGGGTTTCGATCTGACCTACACCCGAACCGATTGAATCAGGTGAACGGAAAACAAACCCGCAGCCGACTAAATGTTCGGGTCGAACCCAGTGACACGGGTCCTTGGTTGAGCCGGTCGGATCCATTGGGTGATTTCGGGTCTTAAGCTCAAGAACAGAGATCAGAACCCAAACAAAAAACAAATCCAAATCCAAACCAAAAACCCCAGAACTATGAGACAAAAAAGAGCCATCAAAACCCAAACAACAAACAAATACAAATCCAAACCAAAAATCCCAGATCTATGAGACAAACGAAAGAGAGACATAAAAACCCAAAGAACAAAGATATCAAAATCCAAACCCAAAACCCCAAATCTATAAGATTAAAACGAAAAAGTGAGAGAAGAACACACCGGCATCACCACCACCACCACCACCACATCTAGCACAAGATCATTACAAATTTATTTTATATATATATATATATATATATAACTTTTTTCATTGACCCATCATCAAATAGCTTAGATCAGAGCTTTAATTAGATCAAAGGACGGTGAGTACAACGACAAGTTTGAGTCAGTGACGGCGGCAGCAGCAAGGAGGCTAGGGTTAGGGTTAGGGGCGGCAATAGGGCCCAACTTGGCGGCGGCTAGGTTAGGGATTTTTGAGAGAGATCAGAGAAAGTGAGATATCAGCGAGAGAAAGTGAGCTAGGGTTAGGGATCTTTGAGCAAGAGCAGAGAGACTGAGATATCAGAGAACGTGAGAGAGAGAAATTTTTGTGAAACTGAATGTAGAAAGAAGAAAGAAAACCGGGTTTTTTCATTTTAAGAAATCTAGGTGGTCGGGTCAGTTTTTTATGGGTTAGATGTCAATAGACCCGCATCCAACCCGTATTATCAGTCGGATTCATCCGTGGGTATTCGGGTCGGACGAGTGGGTCGGGTTTTACAGGTTGCTGGACAGCCCTAGCCACATCAACAGTAAGCATACCAACAATGCACACCATCAGCCACAGACAATTTTCGTTAATAAGTTAACAGTAGGGACCAAATTGATTGTAAGCTAAAAATAATAGGGACCAAATTAACTGCTACTAAAATATAAAGATTAAATTAACAGTAATCGTTCTCAAGAAACTATCAATATTATTCTCTCCCTCGTAGGAGTCTCTCTTTCTCTCTTCACTGGTAAGAGATTTTTCTCATCTCCTTTTCCTGGCAGAGTCTTTTCCTCCCCCTTGTGAGGCTTCTCAACCCCACTTTCACCATTTTACCTCACCATGGAACAAGAAGTTGTGAATAGTCTTCAACATCTCAACCTCACTAAGGAAGAAGAAACGGTAATACCAATCTCAGATCATAACAGAGCAGATCTCCTTGAGGAATGCTCTCTTAGCCTTTTTGGAAGGCTTTTCATGGACAGACAGCAGAACACAAGAGCCCTAAAAAGAACTTTTCAATTCAAGTTTGGCTCTCGTTATCAGATGGAATGGGTGGAAAATTGTGGGCCTTGGAACTTTGAAAACAATTTGCTGCTTCTCTACAGATGGAAAAAAGGCCTCACATCTGAAAACATAATTTTTACCCATTCCCCATTTTGGGTACAACTTTGGGGCTTACCTTTTGAGCTCATGACTAAAGTGGTTGGTCGAGACATAGGAAATAGCATGGGGCGCTTTAGGGAGATAGACAAGCGAGCTAACCAGTCTGACCAGGCAAAGTTTATGCGTATAAGGGTTGAACTTCCAGTTGATAAGCCTCTTCGGAGAGGAGGTAATGTTGTGGGCATGGAAGGAGATAAGTATTAGGTCCACTTCAAATATGAAAGGCTCCCAACATTTTGCTTCTTCTGTGGTAAGATGGGTCATGATATGAAGCACTGTAATGCTTGCTTGGATAAACAGAATATTATGCCCCAATATGGAGAATGGTTAAGGGCGAACGGCTCTTTTAAAGGCGGAAACAATGGATCAAAGAGCTTCTCTTTCAACAGCCATAGTACTGGTAGTGATAATCAAGGCATTGAAAAAGGCAAAACTCTTGAGAATGAGTTCCAAACTGCTCCAGCATTGCATGGCAAAGGAAGCACTAGCCAAGGTAGTGTGCAAGACTCAAAAAATTCAAAAAATTCGAAATCCTCTAGCATGTCCGATCGGGTTTGGGGATGTGACGTATTGGGCACTTCAGCGTGTTAGATTGCAGAAAGTGGAATTAGATTAGACACTTCAAAGGTGGGAAAGCAGGTTTAGAAGCAAGAGGTGGTTTCACGTGATGGGGTGCCTTCACTGTCCCCAATGGAAGTCTTTGGAACGCGGGAAAGGGAGGATGATATGTTATCCAAAATGGGCCAAAGTGCTCAGAAAGGTGTGAATGATGTGTTATCCAAAATAGGCCAAAGTGCACACGAGACTATTGATCCTCTTGAAGTTACAAGCCCACACAAGCCTTTAAAACCGGCCCATGCTTATGAAGACAAGAATGAACAACGGCCTGATCAGGGGATTACAAAAGCCCACGTAGGAAGAAGCAGAATAAATAGCTTGCTAGAGAGCTCGGCCCAACTCAAGGTAAGGATTCTAAAGCCAAAAATTCTATTATAGGAACTAAACGCCTGGGGTCCCAAATTTACTCAATGTGTGAAGAAAAGATAGCTAGAAAAAAGAAATGTGATGTTGTTATTGGAAATTCCAGTGATGAATATATATCAGCGGTGGCTGCTGTGCAGCACTGCCGGGAGCCTTGAATTCGCTAGGATGGAACTGCCGGGGGCTTAGGAACCCCCGGTCAGTTCAAGCGTTGCAGGATCTTGTGCAACAATGGGCTCCCAAAATAGTTTTCTTATCGGAAACTAAGCTGAGAACTAAGCGTATGGAAAGAATTAGAGATAGGATTGGGTTTGTAAATGGGCTGTTTGTTCCGAGTCATGGTCGTAGTGGAGGTCTGGCGCTTCTTTGGACAAGGGAGACTAATCTAGAAATCAAACGTTTTGGCTGTCACAATATTGATGAAATTATAACAGAGGCAAACTCAAATTTTAAATGGAGAATTACAGGATTTTATGGCCACCCCCAGGCTCATTTGAGGCACTTCTCTTAGGACTTGTTGGATTTTCTGAAAGAGCTGTACCAACTTCCATGGATTTGCTTTGGGGACTTTAACGAGGTTTTATCCATGGAGGAAAAATCAGGTGGGTTATTGCGTCCCCAAAGCCAAATGGAGAAGTTTAGAAACATGGTCAATTACTGTGGTTTTAAAGACTTAGGCTATGTTGGGCCGGACTTTACATGGTGTAACATGCAAGAAAGGGCTGGTAGGATGTACTTAAGGCTTGACTGAGCATCTGCTACAAGCGATTGGATTGACAAATTCATGGGGGCCAGAGTCCACCACCTTGTTGATTCTACATCCGATCATTGTGCTCTGGTTTTATCCGACCCTAAAGTTGCCAAACTACCACGTTCTCGTTGATTTCATTTTGATTCCATGTGGACTAAGAGGGAGGAATGTAAGGAGGTTATTAAAGCATCTTGGTGCTCTGGAAGTGATTTGAGTACGCCGAACGGGATTGCCTCTACTTTATCGGCTTGTGCTGCTGATCTTAAGGATTGGAGTTCGACTGCTTTTGGGCAAATACCAAAGGTAATTTAGGAAAAAAGGAAAAAGCTCAGTTCCTTGATTCAGCTTGATAAGGATGGGTCTTTGGGTGAAGAAATAAATCTGGTAAGAAAGGAAATCAATGATCTCCTTGATAGTGAGGAAATTTTTTGGGGGCAACGTGCAAAAGTTCACTGGCTCCGTGAAGGAGATAAAAATACCAAGTTTTTCCACGCAAGGGCTTCTGAAAGATGAAAGCAGAATACAATTCTGGGTATTTGGGATAAAAATGGAAGCTAGTGTGGGGATTAGGACAATATTGCTAGGGCTGCCATTTCCTATTTTGAAGAGATATACTCCACCTCCCACCCATGTCAGTCAAAAACTGTTATTGCTCCCATCCCTTCCTTGGTGTCTCCTGAAATGAATGCTGAACTTTCTCGAGCCTTCTCCAGAGAAGAAGTGGCTGTTGCCCTTAAGCAACTTCTCCCCTTAAAATCGCATGGCCTTGATGGTATGTCCGCTCTCTTTTTCCAAAAATACTGGAGTATAGTTGGTGCTAATGTCATAAATATGGTTTTAAATGTTCTTAATTCTAGCATGCCTTTATTTGATATTAATAAAACCAATATTGCTCTTGTGCCAAAAACAAATAATCTCCAGAGAATGACTGACTTTAGGTCAATAAGTCTATGTAATGTGGTATATAAGCTTGTCTCAAAAACTCTAGCTAACCGTCTTAAAGCTATTCTTCCTTATATTATTTCAGAAAATCAAAGTGCATTTATAGCTGATAGGCTTATCACTGATAATGTAGTGGTAGCATATGAGATCATGCATTTTTTAAAGCATAAGAAAGGGGGGAATGATAGTTTTATGGTTGCAAAGCTAGACATGAGTAAAGCTTTTGATAGAGTTGAATGGGCATTTATTGAAAAAGTCATGAGGAAGATGGGATTTAATGAGAATTGGATCATGCTAGTGATGAAGTGTATTTCCTCTGTGTCTTACTTAGTCATTATAAATGGCACAACATATGAAAACATTATTCCTAGTAGGGGACTCAGACAAGACGATCCGCTATCTCCGTATTTATTCCTGCTATGTGCAGAAGGCTTTTCTGCCCTTATCAATGATGCGGCAAGGAACAACCAGCTCAATGGAATTTCTATTTGTAGGGGGGCTTTGAAAGTCTCTCATCTCTTCTTTGCAGACGATAGCCTCCTCTTCTATAGGGCCAATGGTAATGAGTGCAGCAAGTTGAAAGAAATCCTTAGTGTGTATGAGTCAGCTTCAGGGCAGAAAATCAACACTGATAAATCCTTCATATTTTTCAGCCCACATACCTCCCAGGAACTCAAAGATGAGATTCTAAGCATTCTTGGGCCAATGCAAGACTCAAGTCATACTAAGTACCTTGGCCTTCCCTCTATCATTGGTAGGTCAAAGAAGGTTGTCTTTGCGGAGATCAATGATAAAGTTTGCAAGAAGCTGGTTTGCTGGAAGGGTAAATTGCTCTCTTTGGGGGGAAAGGAAATTCTTATTAAGGCTGTGGCCCAAGTTGTTCCTACTTATACGATGAGCTGCTTCCAACTTCCAAAAAGTCTCTGTGATGACCTTGAAAAAATGATGAGGAGTTTTCGGTGGGGGCAGAAGCATCAGGAGCCCAAAATGGCCAGGGTTGGATAGAAAACAATGTGCAAGCCGAAGTCACGGGGGGCATGGCATTCAGAAACCTACAAGCCTTTAATCTTGCTTTGTTTGCAAAACAAGCTTGGAGAATCCTCTCAAATCCGAGCACCCTTGTTGCCCGCATCCTCAAGGCAAAGTATTTCCCATATTGTGACATTCTCCATGCAAATCAAGGCAGTAGCCCCTCTTACACTTAGCGGAGTATTTTCAATAGCTTAGAGGTCTTACGTAGTGGTACAAGGTGGAAAGTTGGAAATGGGTGTCTAATCCACATTTGGGAAGACAAATGGCTCCCAAACCCCTCAACATACAAGGTCATTTCCCCCCCTCGTCTCATTTTGGACTTCCCAATGGTTTCCTCCCTCATTGATCTGGTGACTAGATGGTGGAAAGTTGAGACGATCCGTACCCTTTTGTTTCCTTTTGAGGCTAATGTAATCTTACAAATTCCTCTATGTCACAATTTGCCGGAGGACAAACTCATCTGGAGGGAAACAAGAGGGGTGATTTTACAGTTAAGAGTGCCTATTTTATTGCAACTAAAATCCTAGACTCAAAGGAAGAAGGGGAATGCTCTTTTGGTGACCTAAATGCTCGGATTTGGAAGAAAGTTTGGTCTTTGAAACTCCTAGCGAAGATTAAGATCTTCTTTTGGCGTGCTTGTGTTAATGGCCTTCCTGTGCTATCCAATATGGCTACAAAAGGTATTCAAACGTCTTGCATCTGCCCAATTTGTGATGAGGAGCCCGAAAGCCTTACCCATGCTTTAATCTCCTGTGACTTTGCTCTCTCGGTATGGTCGCTTTGGCAAGACTGTCCAATTGAGAAGCTGCTGAATGTGAAAGATTTCAATGATCTTGTACTCCATTTCTGCTCTCCCTTGCTAGACAAGCACCTGGATTTTTTCTTTGCCATTGCCTGGTCGATTTGGCACAACAGGAATAAGATCATTCATGATGAAAGTGGTCTGCCCCCTGTTCAAATTTGGGATTTTGTTAAGAATATCGTCGAGGAGTTCAACGAGGCTTCCACGTGGGATTTTACCCCTTTGCAGTCTCCTTTTCATGGTTGGGTTGCTCCTCCGCCAGGCTTTGCTAAAGTTAACGTGGATGGTGCTTGTTCCATTGGTGGCTGCGACATCTCTGGTGTTGGAGTGATCGTCCGGGATGAAATAGGTGGGGTGATTACTGCTCTTTGTAAGGCTCTGCCTTCACATTTCCCCGCTGAATGGACTGAATTTCTTGCATTGGAATAGAGGGTTCTGTTGGCTCAAGAACTGAACCTTACTCATGTTATATTTGAATCTGATACTTCCTCAGTCATCTTAGCTATCTCTCAAGGGAAGAATGGTGGCCCAATGGGTCACTTTGTTCAAAACGTTCGGTCTGCAAGAGCTTATTTCTCTTGCTGCTTGTTCCATCACGTGAAAATGGATTACAACAAGGCTGCTCATGAGCTAGCCTAAGTTGCCAAATGTAATCAAGTTTCTAATCTTTGGGAGGGTGTCATCCCTCCCTTTTTAGTGGATTTGTTTCAGTCAGGCCTAAGATAATTCTATTAGCTGTTGGCCTCTGTTGTACTCCTTTTTTATGTGAATGAAATATCAGTTTCCTCTCCAAAAAAAATTAAAAAAAATAAAATAAAATAACAGTAACCCAAAAGGTAAAGACCAATATAGTATTTTCGTTAATTTAGAATGCATAATTCACGTGTTTCTGACTTGTATCCGCTTGTATCCTTTACAAGTAAAGAAGAATCTACAAAAGCTAAACATTCTGAAGTGGTAGGACCCGAGGTCCAAAAGTAAGTCAAGTCTTTATTTTATTTTATTTTATTATTTTTTTTTCAGGAAAAAAGGAAGTCTAGTTAGTTAATAAATTAAACATATCTATTTATACATTAAGCATATCTATACTATAAATTTCATGTCATCCCGAATAATTGTTTTTACTCTATCCTCTACGTTGCCATTATCTAATTATTAATATTTATAAATTAATATATGACAAATCCGTAAATGGATGGACCCATTGTAGATATAGTATAATCAAATTTACTAAAAGAAAAAAAAAATTGTTTTTATATACAAAAGGTGGTGTCTTTATTGATCAGATAAAAGTAACAAAAAGATAAAGAGATTATAATTAGGTTAGTATAGTGACTAAAATAAATAAATAATTTATGACTTTCACTGTCTTTCCTTTTCCTTTTCCTTCTTTCAGCAGCCAGTACAGTTCTAAAGTTATATGCAGCAACTTCTGATAGCCTCTTAAATAGTGAAGTTACAGACCTTTTTCCAGCCATCACCATTAATTGTTTAATTGATTTTACATTAAAAAATGGAGTACAAATGGTCTGTCCTCTTTACAATATTGGCTTTTATATTAGTGCTTGTGAATTGTATCGAGTACTCTTCGTTGAATGAGCCATACAACATTGGAGGTTCGCTTCTGAAGCCCTGTCCTTTGTGCAACACGAATCCAAAGCGAGGGCCAGGTTCACCGGGAACCCAGTCATGCTGTGATTCATCCCAAGGCGTAAAATTAGTGGTACAGGGTGCAACAAGAGGAGCACTTGATCCAACCAAACCAGGAAGTTGCTGTCACGGTGCCGTTCGGGACTACTTGAAGACCGATCAGTTTGAGAACATGTTCTCAAAGCGTAACTCGCTTGAGGTTGAGGCCCATGCAAAGGGATTTTGGGACTACCAGTCTTTTATCACTGCTTCTGCTCACTACCAACCCTATGGCTTTGGTACTACCTACATGAACCGGACGTTCTTTGGGACCAAGGAAGTTGCAGCTTTTCTCGCCCATGTTGCCACCAAAACCTCCTGTGAGTAGTTCAGAGTTATGTTTTGTGAACTTCAATTTGAGCTTTTGTGTTGTTGGTTTGGTTGAATATACGTGCTATATGGATTTTTTTTTTTTAATATTAAATATTTTTAACGCATACAAATAAGTAATTATTGGATGCTCTAAAAATATAGTGACATGGTGGAGTTTTTTCACATATTCATGATAGACCGCATTAATTAAATTTATGGTAAATACAAAATTATTAAATGTTATGATATGTGTATTTACCATAAATTTAATTAATGCGATCTATCATGAATATGTGAAAAAACTCCACTATGTCACTGTATTTTTAGAGCATCTAATAATTGCTCATTTGGGTGTGTGATGTATTTAAAGACTTTTTTTTTTTTGAGAATCTATTTAAAGACTTAATTTTATTATATTGTAGGCCAAAAAATGTTATAGTTAACAAATATTTGGGCACATGTTAAGAATCAATAAATGCTATGAGCTCCAATAAGTTTTTCAAAGATTAAAAAAAAAAAAAAATTTGTTAATAAAAAATTCCCCCTTTTATTTATAATTTTTTTTATGTGATTACCCCCTTTTAAAATAAATACCTGTGTGTGTTACTGACTTACTGTGTGGCCTTCCCTTTTTACATTTTTGTGGTCCTATTAATTGTTCAATTTTGTCTTCTTAGTTTTCCTTGTTGTACTTGAAACGCCTGTCCGTATTTATGTGTTTTTCCCTTTGTTACTTTTTTTTTTGGGGGGGGATTTTAAAACTTACACAGGAAACCTTATTGTTTATGATTTTTTTAATAATTAATGGATTTGATTAATTTAATTGATAATATTATTTTTTATATAATAATTAAAATTATTTTTCTATATATATATTTATAAAAATTGGTTCTTATGTAGTAGGGACATAATAGTAATTTTTTACACATTTTTTTTTTTTTCATTCTACCATTTTTCTTTTCAACCAAAAAAAGAAAATTTATATATTTTTTCCATATATTTTATAACATTTTCATCCTTTATACTAAACACACATTGTGAAAAATTAACAATTTTTTTATATACACCTACTTTTTCATCCTTGTAACCAAGCAGAGTCTATAATTAGAGGACCAGATTTGTAATTTAACCTTAAAAAATAAAATTAACACAAGTCATTAACTTTGGGGCCTTGTTGGGATGAGATTTATGATTCAAATCTTCAAATACTTTTAAAATCCTGTATTTTTTAAGCAAATAAATGAAACATTGGCCTGTAAGTGAGTCTATACATATGGTGGTTTAAAATTTTCTTTTCTTAAAAAAAAAAAAAAAAAAACTTAAGTTTGAACTAAATTAATTTGAATAACTACGCATGTGGATGAACTAAGAGCTTGTAATTGTATATGAGCAATAGTCAATAATCCTTCACTCACTTATTGTCTATGCAAAGTAAAAGTAGGTGATATTTTTCAGGTGAAAATAAAGTGGCCACCAATATGGAAAAATTAGAATGGGGTTTATGCTATAACAAGGAAAAGAATTCCAACCCAAATTACTGTGATGAGCGCTACAAAGAGTCTTATCCATGTGCCCTGGAGTTGCATATTATGGTCGGGGTGCTCTACCTATCTATTGGTATTTACCTTTTCAATTATACTAACAATAATCATACATACTTTATATCTTTGCGTTTGAATTATTTTATCAACTTTGGTTGTTGAATTTCATTTATCCTAAACTTCGTTGAAAGTTTTTTGTTTAACAATTAAAAGAACATCATAAAGAGATAATTTTCTAGCGTAATTCAAATATTAGTACCTCAGTGATGTAATCTTCAAAGAAACTCTAGGTAAATGTTTCTTGGAAAAACACGTGCAACTTACTTTCTGATAAAACTAAGTAAAAGATTTTGTTAATTAAAAGATGCAAACATTTTAATTTACAACCCTAAGATGTGTATATGCCACTTTCCTGCCATTACAAGAATTTATTGCAAATCAATTCGTAGTTGCATGCCACAATCCTGGGATGATGCCATTACAAGAATTTATTGCAAATCAATTTTTTTTTTAGGAACTACAATTATGGAGAAGCAGGTAAAGATTTGAAGGTGGATTTATTGAACCATCCAGAATACATTGTGCAAAATTCCACGTTAGCCTTCCAGGTTGCAATTTGGAGGTGGATGATGCCAATTAAGAAGCATCAGCCTTCAGCACATGATGTGTTTATTGGTTACTGGACACCCACTAAGAATGACACTTTGGCCAAGAGAGTTTCTGGTTTTGGAGCTACCATGAATATACTCTATGGAGATCTTGTTTGTGGTAAAGGTGATAATGAGTTCATGAACAACATCATCTCCCATTACCTATATTACCTTGATCTTATGGATGTTGGCCGAGAAGAAGCTGGGCCTAATGATGTGCTTAGTTGTGCTAAGCAAGTTGTTTTCAATCCATCCTATTCCTCATCTCCTTGAGCTTTGTTTGGTATTAATAGTATGTCCCTTGTTGAACTAATCTTTTTGTAATGTCATTAATAATAAAAAAAGAGTTTGTTCAAACATGAAGGGAGTAAGAGTTTGTTTAAACTATTTGTAGTGATTGGCTTTTGCTAGTACTGTTTTGGAAGTCTTTCTGTTTCAATTTTCTAAGTTGTAGAGTTTTTTGGTGTAGATTGTATATGAACCTTTCTATAATTATATAATATGTATTTTAGTTGTGAAATCTTGAAATATATTCCATTTTGCTGTTCTTTTGTTTTATTAAGCATTAATTACGTATGAAAAATAGTTGCATTTATTTTTGGTCTAAGGTCAACATTTTTTTTGAGAGAAAGGTCTAAGGTCAACATAAATGAAAGAAATATGTTGTTATTGGAGATTCTCATATGCAAGGACCAATTTAATTACAATTTGAGGTCTAATGATATTACTTTTAATATTTTTTTTAATATCAAATAATTAAATATCTTTTCTTCTCTTTTCTAATTTTTTTTTTTTTTCAAATTGTGAGAGATCGCGCCCCCGGCCCGTTTTTGGTGTTGGGCCAAATCCACGTGAATAGATGGAGTCGTGTTATTGTCTTTCAAAATGAATGTTCGATTGATTATATTTTTTCCTTTAGATTAAGGGTTTTACAATAGAATCGCCACTTATTTAACTGTTGGAATAAATAAGAAACCAAAATAAATAAATTCATCATTTTATTGATTTGAGAAGAAATGTACGTTGATCATAGGAAATCACATGGCTTTGGTCCTAGATACAATCTAAATAAAAGTATATGGTTTTGTTTTTTAGTTACAATCTAAAAATTGAAAATTACAAAGATAAGCATTGATCTATCAACCTTTGATCTAAGCTCAAAGGCTATATTATAAGGTAAGAAGGTACTAGGCACCCACCTTACCCAGTGAAACCAGTCTTCTAGACTATGGTAACCAACATTCATATCATATAATCTAATATGTTATCAATCAATTTGCATGTTAATTGTTTTGCTTAAATTTAATGTGTGTGGATGGTGATATCCTAAATTCAAGGATTTAAGAGAATTATGAAACAAACATATTTTTCATATTTTTTTATGTGAATTTAAGATCAAAAATAGTGTTATGCATGAGCATGCAATGAACAACCAAGAACATGTGAAGAACACATATGAACATTTAAGAACATTTAAACATGTTCAAGAAATTAAATAAACACTAGTACGCTCTAATCTTAATCTCATCATAGTAATATAAAAAACCAGTTAGGTAAAGGGATTATACCTATATGCAAGATCTACATGGTGGAGAAAGAGACTCTTGGTAGAGGTTCTAAGGGTAGAGTAGAAAAGAAGAACTAGGAGAGAAAGAGTGAGTCTCACTCAATACCTTGAGTCTCAGAAAGACCAAGATATAACAAAACTACTTTACTTAACTAGAACTCAAGAGAGTAGAAGAGAGAGTGTTTCTCTCTCTTGGAATGGAGGAAAGTGGGAGAGGGGTTTATATAGTTATGGTGGAAAAAATATGAATGGAAGGTCATTTAGTGAGAGTTGACAAATAATCAAAAGGAATCATGAACTTAGACCCTATTTCAAATTTTGGGGAAAGCTGGTGCATTAAATGTAGAGATTGGTGAGAGTGATGAGTAAGCAAAATTTGGTTATTTCCGTAGCTATTGTAACAACTGGCAGAGCCAAATTCAAAAAAAAATCATATCTTACTCAATTCTGATCGGAATTGTCTTATTCTTGTGCTCAAATTGAAGCTCTGGATGTCTAGTGTTTGGAAAAATTAACCTCACTCACAAATTCAAAATATTCTGAGAGATATTAACGAAATGGTGAGCAAAGGTCATTTGTTAGAAAATAATTACAGCGCAATTAACATTAATAATTCCCAGATTAGTTTCCAATTAACATTAGTAGGTTCCAATCACTTCCATTTCAGACTTAATTAGTTTCAAATTTACCCTAATTAAAAAAATAATTACACAAATTATTCATTGTATAATTAATGTTTGACTATCTAATTAATTAAGTGTGTGCAACCTTACCATAAGATGTAGTCCTAACTAATCAAATTATGACATGTCATTAATTTCAAGTTAATTATAATTATGACCAATTGGAATCAATTGTTTATAATCATATATAGTTGTACTCAATTTGTGATAGTGCATCCCGACCATTAAAACTTGATTTGACGATAACTTTCATTCTGACGGTCCAATTAAGGCTTATGACTAGTCAATTTGATCATTACAATATGAAGATCATTTTGATGAAATGAAATTAAGGATCTAATGCCCATAATTAAGATACCTATTTCGAAAATGAAATTACCCTTTTACCCTCCATATGTGGTTAAATGCGGATTGCAAAATGGGGTGTAAACACAAATTATTTTTTATTATTTATTGTGGATATATTTTTAAGGTACATAATATTTTTTTACAATTAATCATTGTAGGGGCCTTTTTTGTGTTTGGGCTGGGTTGCCGCAGTGATGGGCTCGAATGTTTTTCTGAGTAGGGAAGTTGAGACCGGTCCAACTGTAACTCACTTTGGGCCGGCTTGTGCACAAATTTTGCCTTGTCTGCTAGGAGCACCCTTACGGCAAGCAGAGCTATTACAACAAGATTACGGCAGGCAGATATAATGACAATGAAAGGAAAACAGAGTGCAGTAGCTTTTTTTAATAATAATAATAATAATAAAAACCGAATATCACAGTAGTAGTAATGGTAATAATAACAATGGCTTTTATAAGAAAAACAATTGATTGAACGATGATGGAAGTTAATCAAAAATAAACATCAAGCCAAAACTGAGTCCGCAATGGCAAAAAATCAAAGGGGAAGAACGCTTCCTCTCAATGAAACTAACCTCCCAGGAGAATATCCTGCCGTGGGGATTAATGACTTTGAGGGAATCGGACCTAAGTGATAGATGCCTAAGGAAAATTCTTACTGCTTAATTGTTCCTTAGAGAGTGGGATTTTGAGGGGGAGAGGAAAGAAAAGATCTATTGGTGCATGCCCATTATCCTCACTATTTGTTTTCTTATCTTTCCTTCTTTTCTTTTCCTTTTCTTTGAGTTTTTTCTTTCTATGTTTTCTCTTCCTCTGTTTTTCGGTCCTTTTTACAGGGCACGGCAAGGGTCCTTTTATAGGGCCTGCCGTGATGGTTTTTTACCATTTCACCCCCTAACGGCCTTTGTCTGGTCTGGGCATGCTTGTCGACCACCGTCTATACACTGCTTACCCTCACTAGGCAAAAACAAGTTGGTGTTGTTTCTGTCCGCCGTGGCACTGTCTTCTGCCGTGGCTTAAATGCTCTCTCTCTCTTTCTATGGCATGCACCCAACGTTCCCTCCCCAACCTTACCTCTTTTGGGCGGTCTGTCATCCCAGTAGGATGTACCTCCCAAAAGGGTTTGGACAGGGAACGTAAAATAAATCTTTTCCCCCCTCCCCACTACCAAACCGCACCTCCCTTTACCTCTTTCCATTGACCCATGGCCCCACCATGACCCATATTGGCTGGGTACAGGTTGATGGCACCTGGGCCTTACGCATGCTTTCCTGTTATGTACGTTCAAGAGCCCGCCTGCGGCCCATGTGTTTGTTGTGTTATGGAGCTTTGTTTGCATTCATCTGCCATACTTCTTCGTTCTTTCATGTGGGTCGTTCTGTACTTTCACTGCTTCCCTTTGGGATTGGGCTTTTCTTAATACTGGGTTTCACATCTCTCTTGGCCCATTTCTTGGTTTATATTCATGTCTTGTTTCATTACTTGGCATTTCCAGCCATGATGATATGTTCCTGCTAGGCCTCTTTCAAGCCTGCCGTTCCATTCTTTCCCCCAGTGACTTAAGAGAGCCTACTGGTGTTCTTACTCATGGGCTCCATTGTTCCTTTCTTTCTTCCCTTTGGGCCTGTGGCCCTTTTACTTTCCTTGGGCTTCCTCAGCCCATTTACTGACTTTGCTTTCCCATGGGTTTTTACTAACTTGATTGAGCTTCCCCGGCCCAATCTCTTCATACTCATCCTTAGGGTTCATGGGCTTGCCATCAACCCCTACTTTCTTTGTTTTCATTGCCTTGGGCCTACTGCAGCCCATTCTTTCTTTTTCATGCCATACATTGCCCATGGGTGTCATTTCTCTCTTTCCGGGCCCTTTGGGCCCATTTGCTTCCTCAAGACCCATTTATTCATGTTATGGGCCTGTGTTCTATTCTTGCTGCCGCTTGGACCCAACAGTCTTATTTTATGCCTGCCACTCTTATTGCCTGCTTTGCTGGGTTGGGCTAGCTTTACAAAAATGACCCTCAACAATCATTATATTAGAGCTTTTGCTTTTATGGAAAAAAAAAATTCATGAAACTATAAAGTTCTGGATGTATAGACTATATTTGTTAAAGCATTGGTAGCAATGTCCCTATCTTAAGGTAAGGGGATAAAATAGATAAGCAAACCTTAAAAATATAAAAAAAAAAAAAAAAAAAAAAAAAAAAAAAAAAAAAAACATTATGTAACCCATCTCTACCCTATTTGGGATTTTGTTACAATTGCTCCCCAGTTTTAGGGAGCACTATTCATTCCCTATTTTATTTTATGGCTTGATTAAACTCCACCTCTCCCTCTCCCCACTATCTACTTATCAAAAAGTTTGACATATCATAAAATGATAGGCCAATAATGTATTGATCCTTTATGATAAATTAATTGATTAATTAACCAAGTTTATTAATTAATCAAATTAACATGCAAAGTGCGTGGTAGCACAAACAAATCACCAATTATCTAAAACAGCAAAAAATAAATTGACACGGTGATTTGTTTACAAATGAGGAAAACCTATACGGCAAAAATCCCATCAGGTGATTTTAAGGTCACCACTCCCGAGAATCCACTATTATCAAAACAAGCGGTTACAAGTAAAGAAATCTTAGTACTTTATACCAGCCTACAGTTGAACCCTTACTCCAATACCCAATTGAACTTGTTCTGTAATGACAATCTCTCATTTTCAATGCACAGCTCTTAGTACGTGACTAACCAATTGCTTGGATCCTAGTACGCGACTTGATCACCAACTTAAGAAGGATGTTGGCTGCAAAGTTCTTCTGTTCATCACACAATAAAGATCATAAAGTTGTTTGGTCACAAAACCCTATGGTGTACAAATACAGTAGCTTCTTCAAGAGAAAGAAGAACTAAGGCAAACTATCTTTCTAATTACACTTTTTTTCACACTTGTGAAATTGTGCTCTTGTGCTACTATGCGTAACCTTTTACAGTCCTTAAAATAATCCTTATATATGTTTAGGGTTGTGAGAAAAGAAAACCCAAACATACATTCACGAATTGGATGAAAATCAGAATTGAAAATTTGAATTTCATAAATCTCGACAGATACCCTATCTGTTGAGCAGTTGTCAAGTCTCAGGCTGAAACAGCTCTCTTAAACCTCGATAGATACTAGCAATCAAGTTTTAATAAACAACACTTCTTCGCTTGATTCTTTGACAGACTTGCATGTCTTTAACACTTGAACTTGAAACTTTATTTCTTGAAACATTAAATACATCCTAGATCTACCCAATTACAAGTAAAGTGCGTTTTGTTAAAAGATTATTCAATTATATAAAATAGTGACATATGTTTATATCATTGAATAACATATGTCCTAACATAAAAAAATAAAATAAAAAACATAATTAGCTAAATAAAAGGCATCTTAAATTCTTAATAAAACCCTTATATGTGTATTTATTCTTGAAATCTTATATAATGATGGGGACAAAAATACGCATATATCATTGAGGGAAGCTTTTGGAATTTTCTTCATGAGCATTTTCTAAAATTCCCGGCAAATTTTGAAATATGAATAGTTTTGTTAATTTTTTAATATATTAGAAACTGACAAAATTTCCCTTAAAAAATAAAGTGGTTAGTTTCATTTTGATATTGGACCAAGAAAAATATCATCCTCCCACTCTTTCGTGTGTGTTTATTTCTTAAAAAAACCATTATTAGCTAAATAAAAACATCATTACTCATAAAATGATTATATAAAAGTGCCATATCAATGGTTGTTGCGTGTATTATTTGCATGAACGGTCAAGTACGCATGTCAGTGATGTCACGTGAGTTATTGGCTGGCCCCTTTTTATTGTTTTCTTTTACTACATTTCATATCCTTTTCCTCAAAAAATTGAAACTGCAGTCGGTTTGTTATATAGTAGGTTTTTGTTTGGAGTTTTCATTGTCCTATTTATGAGCAGAATATAATATAAGAAGGTTCTTCTGTTTTCCACTTGTATTTTGTTTTGGAGTGGAAATTCGCATACTGACATTATTGTTCAAAAGGTAGTGTCTTTATTGATCAGATAAAAGTACCAAAAAGATAAAGAGATTATAATTAGGTTAGTCTAATGACTAAAATAAATAAATAATTTATGACTTTCACTATCTCTCCTCTTCCTTCTTTCAGCAGCCAGTAAAGTTCTAAGTTTATATGCAGCAACTTCTGATAGCCTCTTAAATAGTGAAGTTACAGACCTTTTTCCAGCCATCACCATTAATTGTTTAATTGATTTTACATTCAAAAATGGAGTACAAATGGTCTGTCCTCTTTCTAATATTGGCTTTTATATTAGTGCTTGTGAATTGTATTGAGTACTCTTCATTGAATGAGCCATACAACTAGTGGTGGTTCCAGAAATGTTTTTTAGGGTGGTCATGAAAAAATTTAAATTAAATAAAATCTAATTAGAAGATAAATCCGTATATTGACAACAACAAAAAAACCCAAATACATGAATTTTTACCATTTTCTTCTACAATTTTTTATTTTTATAATTTTGAAATCATTGCATGATAATCTCATTATCAATGTTGCAAGTTATATCTTTTTCAAAATTTTAGTTAAATAAAATTTTTCTTGGATTTTTATTTTCTTTTTTAAGGGCTCAATATATTGTTAAGAGGAATAAAGTTTGAGGACAAAATTTGACTACAAACTTAGTTGTAGTTTAAGACTATAACTTTCATTAAATAAATTAAAATGGCTACATATTTTAAAAACCTAATTATTGAATTGTATGTTCTATGTTCTTAAAACGCAATTTCATGTCAATCGAATGTTATTTACTATTTGATACATAAACTTATTTTTTGCGTATAATTTTAGACTACAAAAATTCGAAATTTAAACATTTGATTGATGACATAAGCTATTGATCTTTGATCTTCTTAAAGTTTTGCAAGCATGAAAAATATAAGAAAAAAATGTAATCTAATTGTGGATTTGTCAAAATTCATATCCATTAAAAAAATATATCGAGTGTCCACAATCAAGTTAAGCTCAATATAATTAAACTTTGTTCAAAGTTTAATTATATTGAACTTAAAAAAATTTAGGGTAGTCACATTTTTTTAAGGGTAAAAACCATAAAATTTTAAAATTTTATATATAATAATGATTTTTCTTTTCAGGTCAGGGTGGTCCTAAGGACCACCTTGGCTCTAACGTGGAGCAGCCAGTGCATACAACATTGGAGGTTCGCTTTTGAAGCCCTGTCCTTTGTGCAACACGAATTGAAAGCAAGGGCTAGGTTCACCGGGAACCTAGTCGTGCTATGATTCATCCCAAGGCGTTGAATTAGTGGTACAGGGTGGTCGAGATGTATACAATAGGCCTATTACGCAAGACGGCCAAAACAACCAGCAATAGGAACAAACCCAGGAAGTTGTTGTCAAGGTATATATGTATAGCCCAAGACCCTTCGGGTCGGTTCGGGTCGGTCGGGTTGGCCGGGTCTGTGCTCAGTCCTAGTTTTGTGAACTTCAATTTGAGCTTTTGTGATGTTGGTTTGGTTGAATATATATAAATATAAATATATATATATATATATATATATATTTATATGTATGTATGTATGTATTTTATAGACTTCTTTTCCTTTTGTCTTTTACTCCCTCCGTCCCATTTTTTTTTGTCCTCTATTCCATTTTGAGATGTCCCAAAATATTGTCCTATTTCTAAAAATAAAAGTCACTAATTTACTAATGTTCCTATTATACCCCTATTAATTTACTAATTCAATTTTTTAATAAATTTTTTTAAAGGTAGTTTTGGAAACTTATACATTTTTAAAAGGTAGACAAGATAATAAATGATGTTCCCTTGAAAAATTTGACTTTTCAAACAGGACAAAAAATTTGGGACGGAGGGAGTATGTTATATGTGAGGATTCCCATTTTTTAGGGGGGGTTTAAGTAAACTTGAGGAACATTATTAAATGTTATGATATACTTATTTATGTGGATCCTACTATTTCACCATAAGTTTAATTAATACGATCTATCGTGAATATGTGAAAAAACTCAACCATGTCACTGTATTTTTAGAGCATTTAATAATTATTCATCTGTGTGTGTGCTGTATTTAAAGACTTAATTTTATTATATTATAGGCCAAAAAATGTTATGGTTAACAAATGCCCTGGCACATGTTAAGAATCAATAAATTCTATGAGCTCCAACATGCTTTTTAAAGAAAAAAAAAAGGTTAATGAAAGAGTTCCCCCATTTATTTATAAATACTATAAATAAAGTTAAAAAATAACTGAAATAGTAGAATGATTTCATGAAAAGTATTAAAAAGTACAATGAGACTTATGAATAGTAATAAAAATAACTGAATAGTAAAAAAAATTTGGTTTTTTAAGCCAATACCAAACACAACCTTACTGTGTGGTCTTCCCTTTTTACCTTTTTTTTTTTCCTTTCTAATTGTTAAATTTTGTCTTATTAGTTTTCCTTACTTGTTGTGCTTGTGTCGCTTGTCCATATTTACGTGTTTTTATTTCCCTTTGTTACTTTTTTTTTTTTTTTGGATTTTAAAACTAACACAGGAAACCTTATTGCTTATGAGTTTTTAATAATTACTGGATTTGATTAATTTAATTGATAATATTATTTTTTATTTTTCTATATATATATATATATATGTGGGGGAGGAAAACCCAACCAAAGGCATTGGGCCCAAGGCCCTATTTACGGCCCACCATTTCCCGAAGAGATGAAAAAGTCTAGTTAGAGGCCCTAAGAAAGGAAGATATCTGGTGAAGGGTACGGCCATGATCCGAGGATATGTTCAACAATCCGAGGAGTCCAATACCCTCGGATCCGAAGAACCTTAGTCTGACGTTCAACCTTTTGCAGCCCGAGTGATCCTCTCGACAGACGTAGTGACAGAATGAGCCTCGGACGCGAACGAATACAACTGGATCGGAGAAATATCTAAGAGACAGACCTCAACCACCGCATTAAATACATCACACCTACTTCTCTGGCCGCATTAATGTGGAAGAGACCCCTGAACAGTATCAGCCTGCTATCATCACTCACATGAGGCTAGGGAACACCATTGATGGGACAAGCACTCAAGTGGATGTCTGGATGATGAACAAGTGGACGATCAAGATAAAGTGAGGAGGTACTATATAAGTAGGAAAGCCCCCTAATAGTGGGGGATCGAAAAATCAGGAGGAGAAAAGAGTGTGTTATTTTACTGTAGCACTAAGAATTGTAATCCAATTACTCCAAGGAAAATCATCTCCTCGGATGTGATACTTACATCCGTCCGAGCATATATTAATTCAAATTCCCCCATTAGTGGAGCTGGGGCATACTGTTATTTTCGCTATTCGTCTTGCTCTTTCACCCACTCTCTACAAATTCATTGTTTTGGGTTCAGTGGGCTCCAAATCCGCCCCTCCTTGGGCTTGGGCCGCAAAATCTGACCTTACAATTGGCGCCGTCTGTGGGAAGAGCTCGTGCAAGAGTGAAAACAACAGTTGATAATGGCAGGACTAGGCGAACAACAAGCAGAATCCAGAGCATCCCAACACGTGGACCATTTTGTTAACTTGGAGAGGAAACAAAATCGTGAGGGCAGTGTACACACTGTGCGTCTTAGCCAGAGCCAATCACAGGGCGGGAGCCAGATGGCCCATGCAAGGGAGAACCGTGACTTGCAACTGGAAGTGGAAAGACTAAAGAGGGAGTTGCGTTATGCGAAGAGGAAACGGGCCTCCTCGTACTCTGAGGATGATCTTGATGATGAACAGGACGTCTCTTATCAACACAAATCCAAGACACCAGCCAGCGAGTCCTACACCTGCGAGGAAGAGTCCCATCGCAAGCGGCCACGTAGGAGCCCATCACGTGGAGACATGGAGAACGATGCCATGAATAGGGCTCTGAATCAGGTATCTAAATCACCCTTCACACGCAAGATTGAGGGGGCCAGACTTCCTCGGCATTTTAACCAGCCCACTTTCACCATTTACAATGGTAAAACTGACCCCGTGGAGCATGTGAGTCATTTTAACCAAAGGATGGCTGTCTACTCCAGAGACGAGGCTCTTATGTGCAAGGTCTTCCCCTCCAGTCTGGGGCCTGTTGCCATGGGTGGTTTGATGTTTTGAAGGCAGGCTCCATCAACTCCTTCAAAGGGCTTACTCAGGCATTCGGCTCCCGTTTTGTCACGTGCCGAAGGGTGGCCAGGCCCTTTTCTTCATTGTTGTCACTGTCTATGCAGGAGGGTGAGTCATTGAAGGCATATTCAGACAGATACTGGGAGATGTTCAACGAGGTGAAGGGCAACAATGATGCAATGGCCCTCAGCACGTTCAAGCTCGGCCTCCCCACTGACCATGGTTTGAGGGCATCTCTATCTGGCAAACCGGTCACGAACGTACGTCAGTTGATGGACCGCATAGAGAAGTATAAGAGGGTCGAAGAAGATCGGCAGCAGGGCAAGGGAAAGGACAAGATTGTCTCTCAGGATAGGAGGGATTCGCAGTCGGACCGTTATAATTACAGCAAACCAAGGAGGGACTTTGCCGGGCAATCAGGATCGACGAATCCTCAAGCGGTCAATACCGTGTTCAAGGAGCCAGTGCATCAGGTCTTGGAAAAAATCAAGAATGAATCGTTCTTCAGGTGGCCGAACAAGATGGTAGGAAACCCCAAGAAACGCAACCACAATCTATACTGCCAGTACCATCAAGACCATGGGCACACCACGGAAGATTGCAGGAGCCTGTGGGATCACTTGGACCAGCTGGTTCGCGACGGTAAACTGAAACACCTCTTACACCCCTCCAGCGGCCGAGGGCAGACGGGTTCAGGGCCGCACGGAGTTGATCCCTCAAAGCCGCCGCTAGGCACCATAAACGTCTTCCTTGCCGTGCCGGGGAGAACAGGGTCCTGGCCATTGAAAGTCATGTCGGTGGGCCGACCATCAGCTGGGGAGCCATGCCGAGGGCCGAAGAGAGCGGAGTCTGTTGCCCCATTTATTATGGGATTCTCGGATGAAGACAAGATCGGCACCATCCAACCCCACGATGATGCACTAGTCATCACCCTCAGGATAGGGGGGTACGACGTAAAAAGGGTAATGGTGGACCAGGGCAGTGCTGTGGAAATAATGTACCCGGACCTCTACAAGGGGCTAGGCCTGAAGCCCCAAGACCTGACGCCATACGATTCTCCCCTCTTGAGCTTTGAAGGACGCCCTGTCATCCCAAAAGGCCGGATACGCTTACCGGTGCAGACTGGTTCCGAGGTAGTAGAGTTGGACTTTATAGTTGTGGACGCATATTCGCCCTACACGGCACTCGTGGGCAGACCCTGGATTCATGCGCTTAGGGCCGTTCCTTCCACTTTGCACCAGAAGATCAAATATCCATCGGAGGGACAGATACATGAGATCCGAGGGGACCAATCCGTCGCCCGACGGTGCTTGGTGGCTGCCATCCAGCATGAGGTCCCGGCCGAGTTTGCGGACGTGACGGGGGGAAATTTATAGCAATTACAGTCTCGAGTTCCCTCCGAAGAACCAGATGAGGACACTCAATGTGAGGAGCTGACCAGAGTGGTCATTGGAGACGATCCTGATAGGTTCTTCCAAATCGGATCTCAGCTGCCTCTTCAAGAGAAGGAGGAGCTGATAGAGTTCCTCAAGAAAAATCTCGATGTGTTTGCCTGGAGTGCGTATGAAGCCCCCGGGGTGGACCCGGAGTTTATATGCCATCACTTGAAGGTGAATCCACTAATCACCCCCAAGAAACAGCCTATTCGGCGCCCATCCAAGGAACATGCTGATGCAGTGAGAGACGAAGTAGCGAAACTCAAACAAGCTGGGGCTATCAAAGAAGTTTTTTATCCTGAGTGGCTCGCAAACACCGTGGTGGTGAAGAAGAAGAGTGGGAAGTGGCGAGTATGCGTAGATTTCACGGATTTGAATAGGGCATGCCCCAAAGATCCGTTCCCTATGCCGAAAATTGATCAGTTGGTGGATGCCACTGTCGGCCACCCTCGGATGAGCTTCCTGGACGCCTTCCAAGGCTACCACCAGATACCATTAGCCCTGGAGGACCAGAAGAAAACTGCTTTTGTCACCCCTATTGGCAACTACCACTACAAAGTGATGCCGTTCGGCTTGAAGAACGCGGGAGCTACCTACCAGAGGATGATGACCAGGATGTTCGAGCTGTAGCTGGGCAAGAATATCGAGGTTTACATAGACGACATGGTGGTGAAGAGCAAGGTTATAGCTGAGCATATAAGAGACCTTGAAATTACTTTTGAGATCCTACGAAGGCACAAGCTGCGTTTAAATGCTTCTAAGTGCTCGTTTGGGGTAAGGTCCGGCAAGTTTTTAGGATACATGGTCACCCACAAGGGAATCGAAGTCAACCCCGACCAGATAAAGGCCATCAACGATCTACGTGCTCCTCGGAATCCCAAGGAGGTCTAGAAACTCACCGGAATGACCGCGGCCCTCAACCGGTTCATCTCCAGGTCGGCAGACAGGTGCTGCCCTTTCTTCTCTCTACTCAACAAATGGAAGGGATTCGAGTGGACTGAGGAGTGTGCTCTGGCATTCCAGCAACTCAAGGATTATCTGGCTCGGCCACCCATCATGTCCAGCCCCGAGCCTGATGAGGTGCTGTTCGCCTACATCGCTGTAGCCCCCTATGCAGTGAGCCTAGTGCTAATACGATCGGACTCTGGTGTGCAGAGGCCTGTTTATTACGTAAGCAAGTCGCTGCATGAGGCTGAGGTCCGTTACTTGCCCCTAGAGAAAGCTATCCTAGCAGTGGTGCTTGGCACGCGGAAGCTACCTCACTACTTCCAAGCCCACACGGTCATCGTTCTAACACAACTCCCACTCAAAGTGGTACTCCGAAGCGCTGATTATACTGGTCGGATTGCCAAGTGGGGTACAATCTTGGGGGCTTTTGATATAAGGTATATGCCCCGCACTTCGATTAAGGGACAGGTTCTTGCGGATTTGGTGGCTGAGTTCACGGAGCCCCAAGTAGAAGAAGTAGAACCCCCGTCAGGCATGGATGAAAAATCGGTTGGCATGATCTCCCAACAGAATCCCTCCCGTTGGGAAGTGTACGTCGATGGCGCGGCAAATCAGAGAGGTTCTGGAGTTGGGTTAGTACTGATATCCCCTGAGAAAATCATTATCGAGAAATCGTTAAGGCTGGACTTCTCGGCAACGAATAATGAGGCGGAATATGAGGCCCTACTGATGGGAATGACTATGGTTCGTAGAATGGGTGGGAAGTCTGTGGAGTTGTTCTCGGACTCAAGACTGGTAGTAGGTCAGGTACAAGGCGAGTTTGAGGCAAAGGACGAAAGGATGCAGGGGTATTTGAGCCGTGTTAAACGCCTCCAATCAGAGTTCGACTTTTTCAAATTGCTGCATATCCCCAGAAGTGGCAACTCACATGCTGACTCCTTAGCCACGCTTGCCACCTCTTCGGCGCAGGACCTGCCAAGGATCATCCTCGTCGAGGACTTGCTCAGGCCTACAGAAGCAAAATTAGAGGCAGTCCAGGTCCACCAGGTCAGGGCAGGGCCGTGCTGGATGGATCCTTTAATCAAATTCCTCAAAGAAGATATATTGCCTGAAGGGAAGGACGAAGCTGATAAATTTCGGAGGAAAGCGACAAAGTTCTGGTTATCTGAGGACCAGAAACTGTACAAACGCTCCTATTCGGGACCATATTTGTTATGCGTACACCCCGAGGCGACTGAGATATTGCTGGAAGAGCTGCATGAGGGAATCTGTGGGAGTCACACTGGAGGTAGGTCCTTGGCTCACCGAGCTCTCACCCAAGGCTATTGGTGGTCTAACATACAAAAGGAGGCACATGAATACGTCAAAAAGTGCGATTAGTGTCAGCGCTTCGCTCCAAACATTCACCAGCCGGGAGGAAACCTTAATCCGCTATCTAGCCCATGGCCCTTCGCCCAATGGGGCTTGGATATTGTGGGACCCTTCCCCAAAGCTGCAGGAAACAAGAAGTACATCTTGGTCGGAACAGATTATTTTACCAAGTGGGTCGAAGCCGAACCACTAGCCAATATCAGAGACGTTGATGTGCAAAAGTTCGTGTGGAAGAATATTGTCACTCGGTTTGGAGTTCCTCACATTCTCATCTCAGACAATGGCTTGCAGTTTGATAGCAGGGCATTCAGGAACTACTGCAGTGAGCTGGGAATTACGAACAGATACTCCACTCCAGCCTATCCCCAGGGCAATGGACAAGCGGAAGCCGTCAACAAGGTCATACTGAATGGCTTAAAGAAGAGGTTAGATGATGCAAAGGGCAGATGGGTAGACGAGCTGCCACACGTACTTTGGGTTTACAAGACTACGCCTCGTAGGTCTACCGGGGAGACCCCCTTTTCAATGACCTATGGAGCTGAAGCTGTCATCCCTCTGGAAACCGGGTTCCCAACGATAAAAACTAGCACATTCAATCCAGCCGACAACGATGAACAATTGCAGAAGAACTTAGACTTGATTGAGGAAAAGAGGGAGAATGCAATGGTTCGGCTGGCACACTATCAACAGAAACTCAGGCAAGGCTATGACGCTAACGTAAAGCCAAGACCCCTAGAACCCGGTGATCTAGTGCTGAGGAAAGTTATGGGCACAGCGAAGAACCCAGCTTGGGAAAAACTGGGACCCAGTTGGGAAGGACCGTATCGCATCACCTCTGGAGCAGGCATCGGGGCATATTTCCTGGAAGACCTAGATGGTCGCGTAATACCGCGTCCATGGAATGTAAATAACTTGAAGAGGTACTTTTATTAATCAAGCATTTTTCATCGGCCAACGTGTCAACTCACTGTGTCAACCAAGTGTTCAAACTTAAACCCAGTCATGCCTGTAGTCCTCGGACCAGATGATTTGGGTTAGTTAGCACTCAATTGCAGTTCTAGTGTTCAAACTTAAACCCAGTCATGCCTGTAGTCCTCGGACCAGATGATTTGGGTTAGTTGGCACTCAATTACGGTTCTATAGTGTTCAAACTTAAACCCAGTCATGCCTGTAGTCCTCGGACCAGATGATTTGGGTTAGTTGGCACTCAATTACGGTTCTATAGTGTTCAAACTTAAACCCAGTCATGTCTGTAGTCCTCGGACCAGATGATTTGGGTTAGTTAGCACTCAGTTCCTAGTGTTTGAACCCAGTCATGCCTGTAGTCCTCGGACCAGATGATTTGGGTTAGTCCTAATGCTTAAACTCAAATCCGGTCATGCCTGTAGCCCTCGGACCAGATAACCGGGATTAGTTAACACTCGAATACATCCTCGTGCCAGGTATTCCTGATCACGCTTAGATTAATTCTCATTTATAAATGCCTTAATAGTGTTTAATTTAAAACCGAGGGACAATAACCTATGTTTAACAACTGGATACGCGAAGCCCGTATAAGTACTCATCCCAATCATTACTCATCGGTACCTCTTATTTGGCTTATCCTGTTCAATACTAACTGCGATCACTATGGTACCAGTCAAATTACTTGCGTTATGTCATAATCCTAGGTGTGTGTGTGACAATAGTAAGTTATAGAACGTGTATAAAAAAAAACACCGAGGAGAAGTAGAGAATCATTCCATTAAAAAAGAAGGGGTCTACATGTTGTAAAAAAAAAAAAAAAAAAAAAAATAATAATAATAATAAAAAAGCCTACGCATCTACTCTTTTGCCAGAGGAAGCCCAGGATCAGCAACGTGGCCTTGGGCCTCAGCAGGAATCTTCTCTTTGCCTGAACCTTCGTTTTTGTCTTTGGCCGGCTCAGCTGATTTGCCCATGTCGTCTGGCTGTTCCTGGGGGGTCTCTGGAATCTGAGGAGCAGGAGGGTTTGTTTCCGGGAGCTCTCGAATCTCAGGATGATAGTATACGCTCCCAGGCAACCTCAACTCTGAGTCGTCCGGAATTCCAGCGGCATCCAGGGCTTTGCCCCAACTTATGAGGCAGTAGTCTCGGCTGACCGAGGCGAATTGCTTCACAAGCTGGGATGTAGTTGTCTCTACCCCCATCTGGTACGCCGCCTTCCTTTCGGCCTCAACTGCCTCCTTGGCCAGCCTGGCATTTTGCTCAGCGACTTGGGCACTCGCCTTGGCCCTCTGCAGCTCAGCTCTGAGACCCTTCACCAGCTCCCTCTCGGTTGCCAGGTTGATCTCAGACATGCATGATTGGCTGCGCTGTTCCTCGGCCTGCTTTTCTGCATTCTTAAGCCCGGCATCAAGGCTTCGCTTTTCAGAGAGCGCCCCTTTTAGCTCCTCAGACATCCGAGCATACTTCTCTTTCAGCTGGCCGAGAGATGCCTCCGCCTCGTGCTGGGATTGGGATGCCGCTCGGGCTTTAAGCGACGACTCCTCGTTCAACCCCTCGGCCACGTAAACCTGCTGGGTAAGCTGCATAACAACATCTCCAGCATCAGGCTAAGAAGGAATAAAGCCAATTAAACGTAAAACCCAGACTTGGGAGGGGTGCACTTACCATGGCCAAATCCCTTTTAAGGGACATGAATAGCTCCTTCTGGGTGAAACGCCTGAAGGAAGCCATGTCATGTGGGAGAAGAAGTGGCTGCTGCAGGGCCTCGGCGACATAGCCTGCCCTTCCTCCATCGTAATTCCTGAGGGAGGTATCCCACAGGATTGGAGCGCCATCCAACTCCAATTTTGGAGACCAGACTCGAGGTCCCCCTCCTCGGCGCACATCTGCACCTATGGGCTCCTCTCGGCTTTCGATAGAGTAGGCCCTGTGTGTCCGGCTGTCTCTTGCCACCTTTTGCTGCTTAACCCCCTTGGTCGGTGGCACCTGTTTCCCCCCAACCTCATTGTGGGGTCTCTTCTTCTGAAGGTTTGGCATTGTTTTTAAATTTGGGTCAGGGACTTGGGTAGGCACCGGAGGAAGTGTCACCACTACTGTGGATGTCCCAGCACCTTTCGGCTCGGGCTTTTGGCCTCTGCCCTTCATCAGAAGCCTCAGATCCATATCGTCTTCGTCCGAGGAATCTTCTAAATGAGCGGCTAGCAAATTAAGACGGGCGCCTGGCCGCTCGTAGGTTTCTTCCTCGGCGTCGGAGACCTCTACCACCTGATGCACTCCTGAAACTTCTCCCTCAAACCGAAATCCGTCTATCTGCTCTTCTAGTGAGGAAGTGGAAGAGCCGACCCCCTCACCTTCAATCTCTTATCCGGGGAGAACTTGTTGGAGGGGTTGAACAATGGGAGGCACGTTCCGAGGATTTGGGCGGGGTACAGGTTCAAGATCGTATGGCGCCAAGAAGCCTGTCCGACCAACGTCAATTCGTGCTAGGCGATGATCTCCCTGAACGATTGCGTTGCCGACCGGTTGGAAACCTTTCGGCTTCCCCGTATATCCGAGAATAAGGGGAGCAGATCGTAGTTGCCCGTCCTCGCTCACGAAGATTTCTGACCTCAAAAGGTAGTTGAGGGAGGCAACATTCGTTAGGCTGAGCCGAGGAGAAACGTGCCTCTTATCTGTTGCAAGGCAGTAAAAAAAGAGGGTTAGAAACTCAAAAGCAGAGACAGAAGCGGAATCAAAAACCGTTGAAAAACGAGGACCCTAAGTCTATAGTTAGTGCCTAAATCTAACATGTCCCACCTGGCTCCCCACGCCTGGTCGGGCAACCATTGCCATCATGCCAGGCGCCCGAAATAATCACGTAGTCGTCTTTCATCCCTTTGTTAGATTTGGGAAGGCAGGAAATGAGCCTGACAACATCCGACAGGGATTTTAAGTTGTACCCAGCATCTTGCTGACTGTGGCATTCGTACATATGCACCACATCTAGCCAGGTGAGGCCCAACCCCATGTGGCGCTCAAGGTCCTCAATTGCTCCTAGGATCCTAAACATATTGGGCGCGCATTGCCAGGGAGTAAGCCTATGGTTCCGGAGGTAGTTAGTGGTGATGGGACCCATGGGGATGGTCATTCCTTCTTCTTTGAAGGCGATGAGGGGGATCACCACCTCCCCCGTCTCCCGGTCTGTTAGTATCTTTTCCGAGGGGCAATACCTCACACCCACGTTGGGGGGTATGCGATATGTGGCCCTAAACGCCTCTAGTTGTTCAGGGCTATCCACCATGTACTCGAGCTTTCCCATAATGCTTAAAAGAAACAGTTGGCCGAAGAGAGAACTAAATGAGTTGGTGTACGATGACTCACCGGGGACAAATCTGAGAAAGGATTTCAGGCTCGTAGGAGGGTTCGTGATGATTCTGGGAAGGCCTGAAAGCAACGACTGAAGGATTTGTGCGGAGCGGTGTGTCTGTTCTTACTGGAGCGTCTGGTGGTTTGCAAAAGTGAGGAAGAAATAACCTCCTCTGAGGCTTTATACGGGGTCAAGCGAAGGGTCAGGGGCACTCCCGCCCAAATTCCAAGGAAAAGACCACAATCGTCAGATCGATCGCTCACCGTTGGATACGAAGGACAAGGCGCCACCTGGTGCAATTAATGCAGCGGCTTGGGAATGTGGAAACCGCAACGGCATTAATGAAGCGTCTATCCCAAGGCCCCCACACACGTGCCAGCTTGAATTGGCCTGCGCTCAAGCTTCTTATTCTGTGGCAGGTCAAAATCATACTTTTTCCCTTCGGATGTGAGGGAAAAACTACAATTTTGAAGGGCTATTGTGGGAGAGGAAAACCCAACCAAAGGCATTGGGCCCAAGGCCCTATCTACGGCCCACCATTTCCCGAAGAGATGAAAAAGCCTAGTTAGAGGCCCTGAGAAAGGAAGATATCTGGTGAAGGGTACGGCCATGATCCGAGGATATGTTCAACAATCTGAGGAGTCCAATACGCTCGGATTCGAAGAACCTTAGTCTGACGTTCAACCTTTTGCAGCCCGAGTGATCCTCTCGACAGACGTAGTGACAAAATGAGCCTCGGACGCGAACGAATACAACTGGATCGGAGAAATATCTAAGAGACAGACCTCAACCACCGCATTAAATACACCACACCTACTTCTCTGGCCGCATTAATGTGAAAGAGACCCCTGAACAGTATCAGCCTGCTATCATCACTCATATGAGGCTAGGGAACACCATTGATGGGACAAGTACTCAAGTGGATGTCTGGATGATGAACAAGTGGACGATCAAGATAAAGTGAGGAGGTACTATATAGGTAGGAAAGCCCCCTAATAGTGGGGGATCGAAAAATCAGGAGGAGAAAATAGTGTGTTATTTTACTGTAGCACTAAGAATTGTAATCCAATTACTCCAAGGAAAATCATCTCCTCGGACGTGATACTTACATCCGTCCGAGCATATATTAATTCAAATTCCCCCATTAGTGGAGCTGGGGCATACTGTTATTTTCGCTATTCGCCTTGCTCTTTCACCCACTCTCTACAAATTCATTATTTTGGGTTCAGTGGGCTCCAAATCCGCCCCTCCTTGGGCTTGGGCCGCAAAATCTGACCTTACAATATATATTATAAAAATTGGGTTTTATGTAGTAGGGACATAATAGTAATTTTGACAAAATTTTTTTTATTCTATTATTTTTCTTTTCAACCAAAAAAAGGAAATTTATATTTATTTTCCATTTTCTAACATTTTCATCCTTTATACCAAACACACATTGTGAAAAATTAACGTTTTTTTATATCCTCCTACTTTTTCATCCTTGTAACTAAATAGAGTCTATAGTTAAAGGAACAAAATTGTAATTTAACCTTAAAAAATAAAATTAACACAAGTCATTGTTTAATACTTTGGGGCCATGTTGGGATGAGATTTATGATTCAAATCTTCATATACTTTTAAAATCCTATATTTTTTAAGTAAATGAATGAAACATTGGCCTGTAAATGAGTCTATTCATATGGTGGTTTAAAATTTTCTTTTCTTAAAAAAAAATTTAAGTTGGAACTAAATTATAAAATTTGAAGAACTACGCATGGATGAACTAAGAGATTGTAATTGTATATATATGAGCAATAGTCAATAATCCTTCACTCACTTATTATCTATGCAAAGTAAAAGTGGGTGATCTTTTTCAGGTGAAAATAAAGTGGCCACCAAGGAACAATTAGAAGGGGGTTTATGCTATAACAAGGAGAAGAATTCCAACTCAAATTTCTGTGATGAGCACTACAAAAAGGCTTATCCATGCGCTCTTGGAGTTGCATATTCTGGTCGAGGTGCTTTATCTATCTATTGGTATCTACCTTTTCAATTATACTAACAATAATCGTACATTCTCAACAAAAACAAAAACAAAAAAAAAAAAACAATAATCGTACATACTTTATATCTTTGCATTTGAATTATTTTATCTACTTTGGTCATTGAATTTTATCCTAAACTTCGCTGAAAGTTTTACGTTTAACAATTAAAAGAACATCATAATGAGATAATTTTCTAGCATAATTCAAATATTAGTACCTCAGTGACGCAGTCTTCAAAGAAAATCTAGGTAAATGTTTCTTGGAAAAACATGTGCAACTTACTTTTTGATAAAACTAAGTAAAAGATTTTGTTAATTAATAGATGCAAACATTTTAATTTACAGCCCTTAGATGTGTATATGCCTTTTTCCTGCCATTACAAAGAATTTATTGCAAATCAATTGATAGTTGCATGCCACAATTCAAATGATTTAGTGTTTTTTTTTTTTTTTTTTTTTTTTTTAGGAACTACAATTATGGAGAAGCAGGTAAAGATTTGAAGGTAGATTTGTTGAACCATCCAGAATACGTTGAGAAAAATTCCACGTTCGCCTTTCAGGTTGCAATTTGGAGGTGGATGATGCCAATTAAGAAGCATTAACCTTCAGCACATGATGTGTTTATTGGTTACTGGACACCCACTAAGAATGACACTTTGGCCAAGAGAGTTTCTGGTTTTGGAGTTACCATGAATGTGCTCTATGGGGATCTTGCTTGCGGTCAAGGTGATAATGAGTCTATGAAAAATTTCATCTCCCATTACCTATATTACCTTGATATTATGGGTGTCGATCAAGAAGAAGCAAGATCTCCTGAGGTACTTACCTGTGCTGAGTAGGTTGCTTTCAACCCATCCCTTTCGTCAAATCCTTAAACTTTGTTTGGTGTTGAGGAATTGTTCATCCTTTGTTGAACTCATCCTTTTTGTTTAGGTAATACATTAGTAAGATTCTAAGAACCTGTCGAGTAACAAAAAGGATATGTTTAAACATGGAGGTGGAGTTAGATTCTAAGGTCTAGCTCCTGTACCTACCTTGTGGTGTTGTTATCTAGGGTTCTAATTTTGTGTATGGGTCTGTTGTATATGTTGTAATAGTCATGATGTTGTAAACTCTGTTATGCTTTGATTTCAATAAATTCCTTAAAGATTACAGTTTAGAAAATTCACCTATCTGGGTTCTTTTCTTAGTTGCTGGATATAGTTTAGTTTGTTACCCTTTATCAATTTGGTTCAGTTTAGAGAGGTTGTGGAGGAAGTAAATGAAATGGGATTCAATCCTTCCAAGATGAAGTTTGCTTGCAGTACATGTGTTGCGGGCTATGAGCGGATTGATATTGGGCTTGCGGTTGAGATGGCAAAAGCGTAAATGCAAAATTGCATAAAGTTGTTTTTACCCATAACACTTTTTGATATTGTTATCTTTCTATTATTTATGTTTTTTTTTTTTTTTGTTTTGAGAGGAGAGATATATAAAATAGAAACAAAAATACATATTTACCCATGTTTTTAATGGAAGTGGGTTATGAAAATCAAATAGAGCTTATTTCAGATGGGTAAAGTGACACTTTTTAAATCACACGTGAACAAAGTGATTTTGGGCTAAACCATATGTAAGTTTACTGTAATTACCCCATTATCTTGTTATTGAATTTGAAAGTCCTCAGATGCCAAGATTAGCTCCATAAAATTCAAGGCTTATGGTAGTAACTTTAGTGAGATTTTTTTTTTTCCCCCTTATATCTGATAATTCAAAAATTTTTATATTATAATTTTATTAGTTTAAAATCCAGTTTTCTCTCTTTTTGAAATGAAAAATTAATAATATAGTCTTTTATTCAATTTTTCCAAACATTTCATTTCTAATTGATAATATAATTAATATACAGTATGACAGTAACTTTTAGTTAAAAAAAAAAAAAAGAAACAAAGAGTTTTTTTTTTTTTTTTTTAATACCAAAATTAGGGAAATTTTGAATTTCTCACTAAAGTTTCAAATTTTGGATTCACACTCCTAAGTCCTTAACATTACATTGTGTTTGGATTTAAACCCTGCAACTAATGACCATTGATGAGATGACTATCAAGTGTAACCTCAACTTAGAACAACATAGTTTTGACTTTTGATGCATTAATCAAACTACGTCATTTTGTACATGTCAATGCATACTTTTTATAAATCCATACAATTAATTTTTAAAGAATTTTGAGTAAAATACTGTTTTGATCTGTATACTTTATTAAAAGTTTGTTTATCATTTCTAAACTTTAAAAAATTTGTTTTTCGTCCCTAAACTATTGAGAAATTTTTTTTTTTTTTTTTTTTTTTTGTCTCTAAATTATTGAAAATGTTTTACTTTCTGCCCTTAAACTTAAAAAAAGAAAAAAAAAAAAAAAAGGGAAGAACAGAAAAGAAAGGAAAGAAAAGTGGAGAGAAAATATTTTTTGTAGGTGTTTGGTTGGAAGAAAGAGAGGGAAAAAAATTGGTTAGGCTCAGATGCTTTCTCCCTGAGCCCACCAAAATGTTCTTCCCAAATTGGGGAGAAAACACAAGTTACTTTGCTCAGCCATTCCAATTCTTCATTTACCCAGTTATAATGTTGAACATGCTTCTTAGTTTCTTCTATCTTTCTTGTATTTTTTTCCTTCCTTTTGTCCTTTTCTTTCTTGCTTGGTCTGTTCATTCTATTTTCTTTTTTCTTCTTCGTACTATCCTTTTTTCCTCCTTGGTTTTGTTTCTTCTAACTAAGTCTTTTTTATTCTCTCACCATTTATATCCTCCCACTTTTTCTTCTCTCCAACCAAATGAATCCTAAAACTTTTCAAAATTACATTTTAACCCAATACTTTTCCAAAATTATGCTTTAATACACAAAACTTTTTAAAATTACAATTTTACCCAAAACGTTTTCCATAATACAATTTAGCCCCAAAATTGTATGAAGGCCCTCCAATCATTCAAATATTACTAAAAGAACCCTCAACTTTAGGAAAACCATGAAAAACACCCTAAACTTTTTAAAATTCACTAAATGATCTCCAAAACATAAAGAAATCATCAAAATTGCCTTCTGCATCACAGCTAACTCACAAAAATCACATAATTGTCTTTGTTTGAAATAAATATATTGCAATTTGTTGATTCACTTGTGTTGCGTCTTTTTCACATGTATTCTTGGATTCAGAGCAGCAATTTTCACATGGTACTTCTGCAACAACTCATGTGAAACTTGTGGAGCTGTCATAGTACTCAAGTTGCTTAGACCCAATTATTTCATAGTCATGGAGCATGAATGATCAAATTGGTTTTTTTTCCAATCCAAGTCAGTGGTGCTCAGTTTGAAGCCCATTTCCATATCCATGCCTTTTGTTGAAGTTGATAATGCAATTGACATTACACGTGCAAGGCATCACAGCAGGGTTGCAATTGACACTGCAAGTACAAGGCATCATAGCAGGGTTGATAATGTAGGTGCAGGGCATCTTAAAAAGCTTGAAGAGCATCATAACAGAATTGGAGAGTTGAAGGGCAATGATCAAGTGATAGCAGAGCACATTTGGGCAAGAAAGGAGTTATTGGAATTTATAGAAGTTATGCCATATCATGAACTGTTCATCCATAGTTTAGAGGAGCTAATGCCATGTGGTTTAGGAAGTTAGTTAGGCAATGTAATGCAATTAGCATGTGTATAATTAGCTGAATCTGTAATTGCTTTTCCCACCAAAATAGGGAAGTTTGTTATTTTGTTTTGGTTAGTTAGATCATGTATATATAGATTAGATGTTATGTATTTTGCCTAGTTGCTTGTATTCTCACTATTCATTCAATAAAATTCTGAGTTCTATAGATTAGACTTTTTCCCTTTTGCTGTTGATAATACTGCAGTTTCAAATCCCTTTACTTCAATTTCTAAAGTTGATGCTTAAGCTTCTTCCAGAGTTGGTAATGACACCTTTGTTACCCCAATTGGTATACCTGATACTCCTAATCATTCTTCTATTGTTCCTGCTCCTTCAGCTGAATTAGTCCCTTCAGGCATTGTTGATCCTGATATTGGTTATATTTTACCTATAATGCCTACTGATTCATACACTAATGATGTTTTACTCTCTAAGGATGTTTCAGTTTCACCTTCTCCATCTTTTATGTCATCCCCTGCAGCTATAGTACCAGCACCAGCTTCCATTCCAGCACCCCTCAAAAAATCTACTAGGGCTTTCCAAGCCACCTGCTTACTTGCAGGACTATTCTTGTGCTGTTGCTCACACCTCTACCTTCAAACCACTTTCTGGTGCACCTTATGACATAGCTACTGGCCTCACTTATTCTCATTTGGAACCTGATTATCTATCCTATCTACTAACAGTTAGTTCTTGTCATCAAGAACCTCAACATTTCTACCAAGTTGTCAAGGATCCACTTTGGAGAGAGGCAATGGACAAGGAGATTCAAGCTCTTGAGAAGAACCACTCCTGGTAAGACACCGATTGGGTGCAAGTGGGTTTATAAAGTCAAGTTGAACCCTAATGGGACTGTTGAGAGGTAAAAGACCAGACTAGTGGCTAAAGGTTACACACAAAGAGAGGGCCTTGCTTTGACTTCTGCTAAAGGTTGGCCTTTACATCAATTGGATATTAATAATGTCTTTCTCCATGGAGACTTAGATGAAGAGGTCTACATGTGTTTGACTCTTGGTTTTCACAATAAGGGGGAGGGGGGTTTTAGTCACTTTGTCATCCAACTCTTCATCCACTCCTATGGTTTGCAGGTTAATTAAGTCTCTTTATGGCTTAAGGCAGGCCTTTAGGCAGTGGTGTATACAAAACTGTCAGCTACAATCTAGCAGTTTGGTTTTGTTCAATCTCAAGCTGATCATTCACTCTTTGTACATAGTAAAGGTCCCTTGTTCACTGCATTATTGGTACATGTAGATGACATGATCATCACAAGCAATGATTCAACATGTGTTGCTGCCTTAATGTCAATTTTGGATCAGAAGTTTGGAATTAAAGATCTTGGCTCACTCAAGTACTTTTGAGGACTTGAAATTGCAAGGAGCTAGAAGGGTATTAGTTTGAATCAGAGAAAGTTTGCTCTTGAGATTCTTAAAGAAACAGGTATACTGGCATGCAAACTAGTTCAGTCACCCATGGAACAGCAATTGAAGTTGTCTAAGAGTAGTGGAGAGTTGCTTCCAGATTCTAGCCAATTTAGAAGACTAATAGGGAAGCTAATGTATCTAACTTTGAGTAGACCTAATATAACCTATGCAGTGCACAAACTAAGCCACTTTTTGGCACAACCTAGAGTTCCACACATGAAAGTAGCCACTAGAATTTTGCAATACATCAAGGGCACACTAGGGCAGGGAGTGTTCTTTCCTATTGAGTCTGATCTGCAGCTGAAGGCCTATTGTGATGCTGACTGGGCAGGCTGCCCTGACACTAGGAAGTCTCTAATTGGATACTATGAGGGCGTTTGGATTGAGATTATTCTCACGGCGCATTTTCATTTTCACGTTTTGACCCCTTTTTTTTTTTTTTTTTTCAGGCGTGAGAGGGAGCAAAGCGGAACTGTGCGGCTACTGTTCACATAAACAGTAGCCGCATTTGTTGACTTCTGTCCATGAACAGTGCATTTGTGCACTGTTCACGGACCCACAAATTTCAATTTTTATCAACTTTTTCATTAAAAATGGGTCCCACAGTACTATTTATACATTTAAAAATTATTTTGTTACAGTGTTTTCAGTTTTCAGTTTCAGCAACAATAAGTTCAATCCAAACGGACCCTATGTGTTTCTAGGGGATGCATTGATATCCTGGTGGTCAAAGAAGCAAACTATGGTTTCAAGATCCTCAGCAAAAGCTAAGTACAGATCTATTTCTACTACTACCTGTAAGGTGACTTGGCTATTGTTTTTGTTGAGGGACTTGCATATTAATCATGAGAAACTAGCCTTAATGTACTGTGATAACGAGGTAGCCCTGCATATAGCTGCTAATCTAGAGTTCCATGAAAGGTTAACGCATATAGAGGCAGATTGTCACTTAATGAGGAATAGAGTTCTTATGGTACTATTAAGACCTTTTATGTTTCAACAAGGAATCAACTAGCAAATGTTTTTACTAAGGTACTTGGTGTAGACAACTTTTTGAGACTAATTATGAAGTTAGGCATGATCAATATACTTGCTTCTAACATTGAATACCCCGAGTATGGTTCACAGAATCAAGCAGCAAGAGCTTTGCTCTTGAGAAAAAAAAGGGGGGGGGGGGGGTTGTTGAAGTTGATAATGCAATTGACACTACATGTGCAAGGCATCGCAGCAGGGTTGCAATTGACATTGCAAGTACAAGGCATCACAGCAGAGTTGATAATGCAAGTGCAGGGCATCTTAACAAGCTTGAATAGCATCATAACAGAATTGCAAAGTTGGAGGACAATGATCAAGTGACAACAGAGCATATTTGGGCTAGCAAGGAGTTATTGGAAGTTATAGAAGCTATGCCATATCATGAGCCGTTCATCCATAGTTTAGAGGAGCTAATGCGACGTGGTTTAGGAAGTTAGTTAGGCAATGTAATGCAATTAGCACGTGTATAATTAGCTAAATCTTGTAACTGCTTTTCCCACCAAAATAGGGATGTTTGTTATTTTGTTTTGGTTAATTAGATCATGTATATATAGATTAGATATTATGTATTTTGCTCAATTGCTTGTATTCTCACAATTCATTCAATAAAATTCTGAGTTCTATTTAGAGTGAGAGTCTTCTAGAAGATTTATACCCTTTTAGCTTAGATATTAGATTTGTGTGATGTATGTATGCACCAAGGTGAGTTGTGCATGGATGATGTAGATTACTCTTTGATCGTGGATTTTCCTAACCTTGGGATATTACCATGTGTTCATGACTATTAAATGTAGACATAGGTCTATGTTCCATGTGTACACAATAAGCCTTCTTATGTAATCGTTATCATCCATGTCATCTAGTGACATTATGATGTTTCGCCGTGTGTAGAACATACAACACATGGGATGTCACTAGTGCACATTAGTGCACCGAGAAACAAAAATACCGGTTGAAGCTGCACACACATAACGTGAAACCCTGCAAGTATGCCACAACGTATTCAATGCTAAACTCTACTAGATTTACGCTGTGAAAAAAAGAAAAAAAGAAAAGAAAAAAAGAAGAAGTGAAATGCTATTGAATTTTCACCTCAAAACTTTAGCAGGGGTCATGTTAGGTGCATTGTGATGCACCAAGCAGTGGCGGAGCCAGGAATTTAGGTCAGGGGGGGCAAAATTAAAAGACAAGATTGGAAGTAAAAAATTAATCGATATTAATAACAAAATAAGTAAACAACTATATGATAACATAATTGTTATACAAAATCTAACATAAAATGTAAACTTTAATTTATTTTTTCACATCTAGCTTATTTTACTCAATTGCCCTTAGCGATTTCTTATATTTTGAAACCGCTACATGATTTCTTCACACTCAATAGTCTTGAATATATATTTCTCAATATATGTGACTAAGCAATCATTCATCACTGATCTCATATTCGATTGCGTAATTGATTTTTAATTATGTTCATTACTGAAAAAGCTTTTTCAACCGTAGCTATTGCAACTGGTAAGATCAATGCCAAAGTCACTAATGAGTAAACCAATGGATATGAAACATTCTTTTTCATTTCTACCGTCTTTTTAGCAAGTTATCCAATTTTTTTAACGGCTGAAAACTCTTCAGTGGACTGCATGTCATGGATGTATGTCTCAAGTTGGCTATCTAAGAAAGAAACTTGACACAAAAAAATTCTACAAGTGGCTTTGTCTAGTTCATCAAGTTTACTAAGTGGGATCCATTAATTTTATATATAAAATTGTACTAGGAGTAGAAGTCTACTACTACTAGAAAAGTTGGAAAAGTAACATAAATTCACTTAATTTGGATTTTTTTTTTTTTTTTTTGGTAGGAGAAGGGGGGGGGGGGGGGGGGGGGGGTCAAAACATTTGAAACTTCAGGGGGGGCAGGTGCCCCCCCTCGCCCCCCCCCCCCCCCCCCCCCCCCCCTCCCTCCGCCCCTGGCACCAAGCATGGAACTCCATCAAATTTACGTAATGCTAATGGATTTTCATAATAGAAATGTGTTAGGAATTCCAGTTAAAGAATAACTAGATGCCACACACCTTTGGTTTTTTTGAAAGGGGAATATTCATTCAATTAGATAGATAAAATATCATGATACAAAGCATCAATGCCTGGTGGGGGAGAGTTCGCCATCCAGTACAAATCCTCAACCAAAGTATGTCTAGCATGCGATGTCACCCCTTTTTCAAAACAATTTAAAAAACCATTTTTTTTCTTTAGAGTTAACACCAAAGTTTATTTCATTTTCCAATGACCAAAAACTTGGAACAAGTCAAAATAATGTGTTATCAAATGATAGATGTCATAGGGTGTCAGACACCTTTCTCATGCCTAAACAAACTCCCGAATTCATGACTTTGATTTGAGACATAATTTTTTACCCTTGTTTAGCTCACTTTTTTTCGTTTTAGACTTGGTAATAAAATTAAATAAACATTAGTAGCCAATCATACCTTTGAAATCCTAATAATTGGTGCCAACTTCAAAAGAGTAGGTAAATCAGCCACAATTAACACATATGGTGCTTGAATAAGATCTACAACAACTCATGAACAAAGTTTAGTAGGTCAAATTGGAGTTGACTCATTTTTTTACGACCAACAAAACCTTACCCATATATGTTTTTATCCATCAAATTAAGACAAATTAATGAGTTTAAATTCAATCTTGCCGCATCTATTCAATGGAGAGGATCTTGCTCCCCATTGTTTATCCCAATGTTTTGAAATTTATTATGTTCTAGCCGGTATGACACAAATTTTCTATTTTAGCCCGCAATTTGGCACAGCCATACCGTTTGTTCCATCTCAGTTTAATATCAGACCAATTTTAACAAAACAGATTTTGGTCAATTTTAGGCATTCTGACAAAAAATTATGTTTCTGTCTAGAATAAATTTGGTAGAATCATCCCCCTCCCTTCATCATACCAGACCCTGATAGAGAGGAAAAGAAAAAAATTAGAGAAAATTTACCGGCCAATTGTTAGGTAGTAGGAAAATAGGAAGACTAATGCACAACAACGCTCAACTCTCGACTAGATCTCCATTTGGGCACTGAGAGAGAGGGTCAGGTGGGTGCAGTCAAAAAGTTAAAGAAGAAACGGATAAAGAGATTAGGAAGAAAGGGAAATTATTGAGTAGTCCAGGACTACAAAGTCATCTCCTAACTAATTAAAATTAGACACATCATTATAAATTGATGGCATAAGTTTCTTTGCTATGTCATCCCACTAAAGCTTAGTACTCCTAACTAATTAAAATTAGACACATCATTATAAATTGATGACATAAGTTTTCTTTGCTATGTCATCCCACTAAAGCTTAGTATTCTAACGCAACTTTAAGCCCATTAGTTCTAAGAGAGCAAATTAAAATTTGCTTCTTGAGAGAAAATTCAAATTTTCAGATGAGAATGAGTGGGCATTGAAATTAACTTTCTGATATATATATATATATATATATATATATATATATATATTTTTTTTTTAATTATGGAATAATATCACAATATGTCTTCGATGGGTCGTGGGTCATTTTCCCCCAATGCCAAACAAGATGTTTTTCTGCCGAAGTTGGGTCATCATCTCCAACTTCCCACTCGACAGCAATGGAGACTTTGGCACTATCCCACGCTCATTGCTGCACAAGGTGAGTCCACTTTCCCTTTCTTTTTCTCCAGATGAAATTCTAGGATTTTCTTACCCCATAAAATGTTTTGCCATAGGAGTTCTTGATTTTTTAATTATTTGCTTTTCTTTGATTCCCTTTGATAATTAAAGTTATGTCCTAGATAGAATGGTGTATCTTGAGTGATTTTTGTACTAGGTAATAAGGAATTCATGGCCAATTGATTTCACAACTTGGGCTCATTCCTTCTGTACTCCAATTGTTTGATAAAATGCCCCAATGATTATTATTATTTTTTTCCCATTTTAAAAAATTTGGGTATAGTCTTTTCATGAAACTTGCCTATTTCCCTAAGAGAAGCTTACTTTAATCATCAAGACTCATTCTTGGACATGCGATTGTTATCGTGTAAATTCTTAAGTATTAGGAACAAGGCATAAACATGTAACTTTGATTCGTAAGTCATTTTAGTTTCTAAATCATGCTAGAAGTTATAGTTTTTGCTTAGATATGATCAAGATTAGTGATATGATCATTTTGGCACCTACATGCGTATACATGCACTATGATTGAAAATTTACATGCATTTATGATTGAAATCTTCCAAGTTCTTTTTGTTTCTCCATTTATAAATTTTCCAAATTGTTTTAAATTTGTCACATTTGCTTCTATTTTGCTTTTTTAGATGATATAGCAAGATATATGTGGGGACAACATTTAGTTAGATGATTTTGTGTTTGTTTTTTAGGCTTATTTTGATGTTAAAGAGGTGGTAAATGTGTGATTGGTGGCTGTTTTTTATTGTATTTCGAAGTGTTCTTTATATTTATGGATGTAGTATTTTTGCCCATCCACAATTATTGCCACTTGGATGTGAGGGCCACTTAGTTAACCTCTCTTCTGTTGCTTGGAATTTAATTTTGCAGTAGCTGGAAGCTTTAATGGATTGTAGGGCTTTGACACCAAAAGAACTTGCATAACAAAGAGATATCATACCAAAAAAGGGTGGAGCATGTTGTATAACGTGAGGCTAGTGGAAGTGATCAAGCTAAGAGCCATTGGAGCTTACAAACAAAAAACTGCAGATTTTGGATATAATCACAGCTGTGACAGATGGATATCATTGCAGAAACATGACATTATTTTTCATAAAACAACACAAGATGTAGGAAATGAACAAATTACCAAACAAAATCCAGCTAATTCAGAATTATGCAAGCCAATGGTTATTACAATACCCAAATCTCATGTAACTCAATATTCAATTGTCAAAAAATAAAGGCATCTATAGGAAACTCATCCAACTAGCTACTGATAGAGAGGCAAAAAAACTGTAAATCAAGGCAACACTTTAAACCCAATAAACCATTTTAGTTTACACTCTACACTACGCAAACTATCATTAAGTTGCAATTTCTCAAATCCATTATGCACAAAATTATCAAATACTTGAATCCATTGGGAAAAAGAAGGTAATGCTCTTAGACCTCATTCAAGGCAAAGCTTAATGTAATATTTCCTCTTTCCTCCCTTCTAAACCCCCTTCCCAAAGCCCCAAGAATACCGCAAAACTAAAACAATAACCAGCACAAATGACACCACCATACACCCATCTACCAGGAGTAAGACCATAAGCCAATATTGAAATACCAAGCAAACAAGCAATTTTACAAACACCTTAAACGCAGACTTTTAAGAGGCCACTAGTGTGGACTACACTTATCAATTTGAACTTCCAATTTACAATTTTACACAAATTCAGTAAACTATCAACATCAAATACATGAAATACTTAACTACAGTATGCTCAGACTCACAGATTGGAAATAGAAATAAAGATTCAAAAACTTAACAGTTCAACCAGACCAAAAAAATAAAAATTTTATAACAAAAACAAGAACCGAAAGGAAATATTTGAAACAAAAAGAGAACTATAAACTGCAATTAAAATCTAACGCATTGATTCTCAGAACTAGAAGGTTTGGATTGCCCATCAAAGCATCCGTTTCCAAAGAAAAGATGAAAGAATGAGAGAGAAAAACATACTCATCGTCTATTCAGGACGAGGAAACGTAGAGGAGGCTTCTGGCGATGAGGGGGCAGTATCGACTACTGAGTTCGCTGTCGCTGCCGGGTGGGAAGTTGGAGACGGTGGGCTTTGGGGTTGGGAGAAAATGACCTGGAGGCTAGGATCTGAAGACGTATTCATATTCCTCTAAACAAAATTTGAAGCTTTTCAGGTGCAAAAAACGAAGTGTCAAGCTGACCTTGTAGTCACGGACTACCAATAATTTTTGATGATGTGTCGTGTGATTTTCTGTTTGGGGTTGATCGGTGGCAGGATGGCTGATTTTGGGTTGTCACTTCATAGTGGTGGGGATGAATTTGGCAATGTTGGCTTCTTTTTTCTTGGTAGGTTGCATGTTTATGGCTATGAATTTTCTGGATTGATATGATTTTTTTTGAGTTTATGGGTTATAAATTTTGTAGAATTTTTTGGGTTGCTAAGATTTTCTGGGTTTATGGGTTGCTAAAAAATTGTTTGGAAATTTTTGGGTTGTTCATGTGTTGCTGTGTTGTGATTTTTCTTACTCTTACATTTGTGAAAGTGCCTTGAATGGTGGGGAGGAGATTGTGGTTGGGCTACGAATTGAGTCTCCGTGAGAGAGAGAGAGAGAGAGAGAGAGAGAATATTGATGGAAATTAAAAACAAATTGCAGAAGAATAAATTGCTTATTAAATAAACGTAGAGAATAGATAATTTGATATTAGTGTTTTTAGGGGTAGTTGTGTAAAATAAAAAAAAATAAATTCTTATATTAAGATAGATAGAAATATATAAACGAATTGATGCGAATGCTCTAAGGCTATCAAATCACTTTTTTCAATGTTATTGATTTCATAATTTTTTCAATGTTTAAAACTTTTATATTAATGATTGAGATAGTATAAAGCTTACACACATACACATAAGAGTTGAGTTCATGTAACACTTGTTGTAACTCTAATAACTTTTTATTGAATATGAATTTCGACAAATTTACTGTTGGATTAAATTTTTTTCTTATAATCTATGTGCTTGCAAATTTTCAAAATAATCTGAGATTAATAACTATTTCATTGATCAAATGTAAAAATTATAAGTTTTTGTATTTAAGATTGTGCATAAAAGAGATGGGTTTCTAGATCATATAGAAAATAATATCTGATTGACACATAATTAGATATGTGTGTTAAAATATAAAGAACATTTAATCTCATGGTGGATTTTGAAAAAATTAATCTGATAAAAAATTATTACGTGGTGTAACATTACTTAGATTTACATAAGATGTAACTTAAAGTTAATTCATATATATATATATATATATATGGACAAAACTTAGGTATAGTACTTTAGGTGTTGTTCTTTAGGTTCTCCTCTTAAGATTCAACCATATGTCTATTTAACTAAAAAATATATTTCCATCCCATGAAAAAAAAAATCTACAATATTCAACTTCTGGTTAAACCTTCTCCTTTCCAAATTGCTGATGATCAAACTCCTATTGTTAGTCTTATTGAACAAGACAATTTTACTAATGAATCTTTGCATGTTATCAGTCAACAACCTGACTGTACTAAAGAAAAAATTGTTGAAAAGTCTGATTCTGTTGAAGAACCTATTTCTATTAAAACTGAGAAGCCTTTGATTAATTTACCCACTTTTGATAACAAATTCAAGTTTAAGACTTCTCAATCCAAAACTCTGGATACTATTGAAAAAATGCTTGCTGATCTAAAACTTAAAACTGAAGGTACTTCTACAAGTACTCAAGCTGCTTGCACTATTTCAAAAAATGAAAAAGAAATTGTATCTGATGAAAATACAGATTCTGATACTATTTCTTCTGTTTCTGCTAAAAAGGTTTTTGATAATGATTTCCCAAAAATTAAAAGATTTGTTGGAAGTTCTTCCAAACCCATGTTTCTCACAAAATATTGGTATTCAAGACCTACTCCTCCTGATATTTAGTTTGAAGAGAGACCTTTTCAAACTCAATTTTTCTGTTTCTGCTAATAAAATTTATGAATGGAATATTGATGGTTTTTCTGAACAAGAAATTATTATCAAAATGGGACATATGTCCATGGTTGGTATTGCTTATCAAAATAATCATGATTTTGATCAGCCTGAAATTGTTGACTTGCTTGCTACTGGTTTTTCTGGTACTCTTCGTGGATGGTGGGATTCATATCTTACAGAAGATTCCAGAGACTCTATTAAATATGCTGTTAAAAAGAATGATGAAGGTTTGCCTATTTTTGATGATCGTATTGGTCGTGGTATTCCTGATGGTGTTAATACCTTGATTTATACTATTATCAAACATTTTGTTGGTGCTCCATCTAATGTTTCATCTCGAATTTCTGATTTACTGAATAATTTGAAATGTCCTACTATGTCTGATTATAGATGGTATCAAGATGTTTTCCTTTCCAGAGTAATGCAGCGGAAAGACTGTTACAAACCTTATTGGAAAGAAAAGTTTATTGATGGTCTGCCTCCTATCTTTGCTCATAAGGTAAAACAAGAATTAATTGGTAAAAATGATTCTATTGATTATGATAATTTAACCTATGGTGATATTTTAAGCACTATTAAAAAACTTGGTATTAATATGTGCAATGATGAAAAACTATTAAAACACCAATTAAAAAATAAAAGAAAAGCTAAATATGAAATGGGTAATTTTTGTGAACAATATGGTTTACCCCCAATTGCTCCTTTTCGGCAAAAGGGTAAAAAACATGATAAAAGTCACAAAAATTATAAAAAACACAAAACTAATTTTAATAATTTTGCTAAAAAGAAAAATGTTTCGAAACAATATGTTAACCAAAAATCTGGAAAAAGTAAATGTTTCAACTGTGGAAAACCTGGCCATTTTAGTGAAGATAGTAAACAAAAACCTGGTAAGTTGAAAAACAAGTTTAACATGTTAAACATTGGAAATAATGATCAAGAAGAATTATTCAGAATCCTTGAATCAAACAATTCGTCTGATTCCTTAAAAGATGATTTTTCTTCTTCAATTGATTCTTGCTATCAATCTGCTAATGAATCTTCAGATTCCTCTGATATTAAACTTGGTTGTAGAAATTCATGTTGTAATGCTACTAAAACTATTAATGTTCTCACTAGAAGTGATGAAAAAACTTTGGAAAGATTTAATAAAAAGAAACCGAAAGATTTAACCGTTAATGATTTCCAACATGAAATTAATGTTGTTAAACAAGAGATAAGTGAATTAAAACATGTGTTTAAAAATAAAAATGATAAAAATATTGATCAAAATAAGTCTGATAATGAACAAAATGAGCACAAGAATGGAGATGAATCCTGTCAACAGTCTCTTCTTTCTGATAAAGGTAATATTGATAATTCTCAACTTGCTCTTGTTAATAAAACACTTCCTCCGAAATGGTTTACTAAAGTGGGAGTTGTTGTTTCTCATGATTATCATTTCTTTATTATTGCTATGATTGATTCTGGTGCAGATATAAACTGTATCCAGGAAGGATTGGTTCCTTCAAAATATTTTGAAAAGTCAACTGAGAAATTAGTTTCTGCTAATGGTTCTCATATGAAGATTAAATATGAATTAAACAATGCTCATGTTTGCCATGATAATATATGTTTCAAGATTCCCTCTGTTTTAGTCAAAAATATGACTGATAAAGTGATTCTTGGTTTGCCTTTTATAAATGCTTTGTATCCTTTTCTTGTTGAACATGATAGTATTACTACTTGTAAAATTGTGATTTACAACTATGTGTTTTGTTGGCTTTTATTCCATGCCAAAGTTGATTGTAATTAATATCAATTGTTTATACCCTGTATTTGTTGTGGGAATTGATGTAAGGGGTGTGTGATAGAGAGTGTGTGAAGACTCAAGCAAAATTGGAAGCTGAAGGAATATCGCGGGTATGTCGCGACTAAGCTTCCCGCGAAGTGAGGCATGTGTCCTACACATGCTGGAATGCGAAGAGTCAGTCCAAGTGGAGACAACTGTCTCTCGCGAGTATCTCGCGGGTAAGGCCTTCCCGCGAGACACCCCCGAGACATGCTGTTCTGCCAGCCTGTACTGAATGACTCACACATTTTGCACCTATCCTATATAAACCCCCATTACCCACAAATGTTGAGAAATGCTTCAGAGAGAAAACCCTAGCCAAACACATTTGCAATTAGAGATTGTCATCCCCACCTTTCTCTATACACTTGCTTGTGGTATCTCCTCAACCCTTCTCTCTCCATTTTTCACACCATTGAGAGGTTGATAGCCCAAACACTTACCACACCTTTTAAGAGTGTTGAGTGACATTTTGGTGGTGCTGGGAAGCATTGGAAGAAGCCTGGAATGGCAGATGCAACATGGAGCTTGTTGCGGGATCCGGAGAGCTAGACAAGACACGGTTTCGAGAAGTCTTGTTGGAGTAGGAGCTTGGAGGGCTTAGGTACATCAGGTAGATTAGGCTTGGAGGGTCTCTTGCTTACTCATGTATCTCAACTGATTGTCTAGTGGATCGATTTCCGCTTGGAGGGCGGCGGAGAGGTTTTTCGCCAAGTTCTTCGGTTTCCTCTTCGAGAACACGTCTCGGTGTTTTCTGTGTTTGCATCCTTCTTCCCTACTCTTGTTTTATTCCATTATACTGCTGTGTTGCTTAGTTTATGGATTAGAGTAGCTTCTTGTTCATCCGCTCGTTTTTACATTATACCGCATTTTATATTAAAGTTGTGTAAAATCTATCGAGCCGTATTTTTAATTAGGGGGTCTAAACAGCTCTTGTGTTTTCAACACGTTTTTGAGCTTTCACTACTGACCCTTTTGGTCAAAAAGTAAAATTCAAATTTGTTTCAAAATCTGAGATTAATACTAATAATGCTTCCAATCTGCTTCATGCTAAAATCAAACATCTTAACTTCCTTCAACAAGAAGTTAAATACAAAAAAAATTGCTGATCAACTTTCCAATAAATTGTTGCAGTCAAAAATTGATAATTTTAAAAAATTGTCAATTGATGATGTTTGCTCTGATATTCCTAATGCCTTTTGGCATAGGAAGAAACATATTGTTGACTTGCCTTATGTTAAAGATTTTGACGAAAAAAACATTCCCACTAAGGCTTGTCCAATTAAAATGAATGCTAAAACTGTTGAGTTTTGCAAAAAAGAAATTCATGATTTGTTAGAGAAAAAACTTATTAGGAATAGCAAGTCCCCTTGGTCTTGCTCTGCTTTCTATGTTCAAAAGAATGTTGAAATTGAGAGAGGAACTCCTCGTCTGGTTATTAACTACAAACCTTTGAACAAGGTTTTGGAATGAATTCGGTATCCTATTCCCAATAAGAATGACCTGGTCCATAGATTGTGTGAGGCTGTAGTATTCTCAAAATTTGATATGAAATCAGGATTCTGGCAAATCCAGATTAGTGAGAATGATAGGTACAAAACTGCTTTTACCACTCCTTTTGGACATTATGAGTGGAATGTTATGCCTTTCGGTCTTAAGAATGCCCCTAGTGAGTTCCAAAATATTATGAATGATATTTTTTAACTCCTTTAGCCACTTCACCATTGTTTATATTGATGATGTTCTTGTTTACTCCAATTCCATTGATGAACACTGGAAACATTTGTATTCGTTTCTAGATACTATTAAAAGAAATGGTCTCGTTGTCTCTGCTAAGAAAATCAAACTGTTTCAAACAAAAGTTCGTTTCCTTGGCTATGACATCTCTGAGGGACAAATTCGTCCTATTGATAGAGCCATTCAATTTGCAGATAAGTTTCCTGATGTTATCACTAATAAAACTCAGCTCCAAAGATTTCTTGGGTCATTAAATTATGTTGCTGATTTCTACAAAGATATGAGAAAACAATGTAAACCTCTCTTTGATCGGCTAAAGAGCAATCCTTCACCTTGGTCTGATGTCCATACCTCTATTGTTAAACAAATCAAGTCTCATGTTAAGACATTGCCATGTCTTGGTATTCCAACTGTTGATGCTTTCAAAATTGTTGAAACTGATGCCTCTGATATTGGTTATGGTGATATTTTAAAACAAAGAGTCTCTCCAGAGTCACCTGAACAAATTCTCTGATTCTATTCTGGAATATGGAATAATGCATAGTTAGATTATAGTACTATTAAAAAGGAGATTTTATCTATAGTACTATGTATTTCAAAATTTCAAAGTGATTTGTTAATCAAAAGATTTTTGCTACGTATTGATTGTAAAAGTGCTAAATATGTTATTGAGAAAGATGTTGAAAATATTGCTTCAAAACATATTTTTGCCAGATGGCAAGCTATTTTAAGTGTTTTCGATTTTGATATTGAATATATTAAAGGATCTGAAAACTCCATCCCTGATTTCCTTACCCGTGAATTTCTGCAATGTCCCAATGACAAGTAGAAGGTCTAAGGACAAAACACCTGCCACTCCTAATCCAACTGTTAAAATAGAACCTTTTCAAAACTCCTTCTGTTCTTGTCAAAAATATGACTGACAAGGTGATTCTTGGATTGCCATTTATAAATGCTTTGTATCCATTTCTTGTTGAACATGATGGAATTACTGCTGATCCTTTTGGACAGAAAATAAAATTTGAATTTGCTTCAAAACTTGAAGTTGACATTAATAATGCTTTAGATTTGTCTTGTGATTTTCCTATTAATAATTCTGTTCATGAACCACAAATGAGTTTGAATTCTCACGATAATGTTAATAGGGCCAAATTATCAACTATTGACAATCACTCTAATAGTTTTAATGATTTTTTGCAGGAATCAGGCAATGATGCGTGGATAAATACCACTAATAAGTGGGATAATAGTAATATTTATATTTATACCACTAGTAAGTGGATTATTATGCCTCCCTCCTCCTCCAAGAGGAAAAACAAGGGAAAAGCTCCTGTACATGATTATTCCTAAAGTAAAAGGCTCCCAACAAGACGACCTTTTAAAATGCATGAAGGCGCATCTTCTGGGGTAAAATCCAACGGATCAACATCCCTTCAAGGATTTGTCCCGGCAACGGTGACATATTCCAGTGGTGATATAATAATTGCTTTGAAAGAAGTTTTATCCAAAAGACTACAATTCCACAATGGAATCTATTCTGGACTTCCCGAGCCTATTAAATTTATTCTTGATAATCTTCAAGCCTCCTTTATTGGAAACCACCGTAACCTGTTTAAAAGAACCCTTCAAGCACTCGAAATTCATCTTGTTAACCTTGCTATTCAAAATGCGGCTTGTGTAAGATACCATGCTGACCCTATTTCAGAAACTGACCCTATTTCAAAAACTGACTTTATTACAGAAAATACTACTGTTTCAGAAAATAAGGCTCTTAGGATTCGCCTTGAAGCCTATATTAGTCAACTCTTTGGCAAAGAGGATATCCATTCAAAGGATAGAATGACTTTAATGGGCACTGATTATGCTAGATTGAGTCTTAAGACCCAATCTCAGCTAAGAAGTGCTGTTGCCAACTTGCCAACAGATATACAATCTTGTATTATGGAAAGCAAGGCAATGTTTGGGTCTTTTGACCTATGGTTGAAATATTTCGAAAAACTTGGTACTGCCACTATTCCTAATTCTGATGATGGTAATGTCCTTATCCAGCTAGAATGGAAGAAACACTTTGGTAACAAGATGAGCACATAGATGGAGATGAATCCAGTCAACAGGCTCTTCTTTCTGATAAAGGTAATATTGATGATTCTCAACTTGCTTTTGTTAACAACATATTTCCCCCTAAATGGTTCACAAAAGTGAAAATTGTTGTTTCAAATGATTATTGTTTCACTGTTATTGCTATGATTGATTCTGGTGCTGATAAGAATTGTATTCAGGAAGGATTGATTCCTCCAAAATATTTTGAAAAATCAACTGAAAGAATGGTTTCTACTAATGGTTCCCAAATGAAGATTAAATATGAATTGAATGATGTTCATATTTGTCATAATGATGTTTGTTTCAAAATTCCTTCTGTTCTTGTCAAAAATATGACTGACAAGGTGATTCTTGGATTACCATTTATAAATGCTTTGTATCTATTTCTTGTTGAACATGATGGAATTACTGCTGATCCTTTTGGACAGAAAGTAAAATTTGAATTTGCTTCAAAACTTGAAGTTGACATTAATAATGCTTTAGATTTGTCTTGTGATTTTCCTATTGATAATTCTGTTCATGAACCACACAAGAGTTTGTATTTTCAAGGTAATGCTAGTAGCACTAGATTGTCAACTATTACCAATATTCCTAATATTCTTAATGATTCTTTGCAGGAATCTGACAATGATGCAAGGATAAATACCACTAATAAGTGAGATAATAATAATATTTATATTTATACCACTAGTAAGTGGATTATTATGGCTCCCTCTTTCTCCGAAAGGAAAAATAAGAGAAAAGCTCCTGTACAGGACTATTCTCAAAATGAAAGGTTCCCAGCGGGAAGACCATTTAAAATGCATGAAGGCGCATCTTCTGGGATAAAACCCAGTGGATCAACATCCCTTCAGGGATTTGTCCCGGCAACGGTGACTTATTCCAGTGGTGATATGATGATTGCTTTACAGGAAGTCTTATCCAGATCCTTATAGTTTCATAATGGTGTCTATAGTGAATTACTAGATTCCATTAAATTCATTCTTGATAATCTCTATGCTGCCTTTACCAAAGACCAATATTCCCTGTTTGAAAAAACCCTCCAAGCTCTCGAAATCCACCTTGTTAACCTTACTGCTCAAAATGAGGCTTATACGAACCTCTATGCCAACCTTATTTCCGAAACCAACCCTATTTCAGAAAAGGATCTTGTTCCGGAAAATGCGGCTCTTAGAGTTTGCCTTGATAATTACATTAGTCAACTCTTTGGCAAAGAGGATATCCATTCAAAGGATAAAATGACTTTAATGGGCACTGATTTTGCTAGACTGAGTCTTAAGACTCAATATCAGCTAAGAAGTGTTGTTGCCAACTTGCCTATAGACATATAATCTCGTATTCTATAAAGTAAGGTTATGTTTGGATCTTTTGATCTATGGTTCACATGCTTCAAGAAACTTGTTATAGCCACTATTCCTGATCCAGATGAATTGGATGAAGGTGATAATGTGTTCATCCAGTTAGAATGGGAAGAACACTTTGGAAGTACTCTTAGGGTGTATGAAAAGAAGCACCCATTTCCTGGTCTTTTAATTAACTATGATGACAGTCCATTTATTATTGATGGTCCATTTGCTGATACTCCTGAAGATGATGATAATACTGATCCTGACCCTAACTGGCTCTCTCATATGTTTGAATATGGCTTTATCAGGTTCTTAAAATTAACAAGCCATCATCAAGCCAGCCAGCTTCCACAAATAATTCAGGATGCTATTAAAAGATTTCCTAGTCCTCTTGTTTCTATCAGATGCTGGAGTACTTTGCCAAAATGGGAAAGAGATAATTGGATGAATGTCTAGCGTTCAAAGCATCTTATTCTCATAAATGGGCATACTCACCAAGGACAATGGTTTGAGGGAAATTCTCATTTGTCCTTTAATGATCCTAATGCTCTAGCCGAATGTTGGAGTAATTATTTCAATAACCAAATTATTGAGGTGGCTCAAAGTCTATGGAAAAATTATCATTTCATTGGCAGTACTGATCGAATTTCTATTTTTGGTCCCAGGCCATATGTTGATGCTATTGCTCGGTTGCGAATAACTAATCACTACAATCCAAGGAGCCTACTCATCCCGGAAAAAAGACCAGTGTTTGAACCAATATTATATTGCGGATTTTGCAATAGATATGCTATTTACCATGACCATCCATGCAACTCTCTGCAAGGCCCTTTTGATCCATTTAATGGATACCCATCCGATGCTCCTTCTACTGATTAAATTTATGATATTACTGTTCTCACTGATAAAGTTATTTTCTTGATGCTCCTACTATCAAGAAATGTTTCTACTAACCCCTTGCAATTTATTAATGATTGCCTCTCTATTTGTCTGGCTTGCACAATGGCTAAAGATGTTACAATATTCACGTGGTCCTACTGTATATTCCCATGCGTCTGCAGCAATTCACTGTGTTTTCCCATGCTCTTACTATGATATTCCTATACAAGGCCATGCATCTGACAAGCACAGACAAGGTACAAAGACACAACAACACTACCACCGGCCATAAAAGAGTGGCTCTGATACCATAAAAGGGGAAGGGGACGCATAGCTGAAGGGAAGAGACATGGAGACGGAAGCACAGTAATATATAAGCTGAAAGTAGTGTAAGCAAAATAGATGAAAGCAATATTAAGGCGGTAGAACCAGCCAAGCAGTATATAACAAAATAATTCAAAGTAAATAAAAGCAATTTAGAACCGTCCAGTATGGTGGTAATCCCATAAAGGGGGAAGGGGACGCATAGCTGAAGGGAAGAGACATGGAGACAGAAGCACAGTAATATATAAGTTAAAAGTAGTGTAAGCAAAATAGATGAAAACAATATTAAGGCGGTAGAACCAGCCAAGCAGTATATAACAAAATAATTCAAAGTAAATAATTCAAAGTAAATAAAAGCAATTTAGAACTGTCCAGTTTGGCGGCAATCCGTCCAAGGTGGCGGTAGCAACAAGTAGAATAATGAACATAAAGTTAACTGAAAATACTTCTTTATTGAAAGTAGAGTTAAACACTTATAGTAGTAGTAGTGAATACAAGATCTCAAAACAGATCAACAGTTACAAAGCTTGAACTAGTCCTAGTTACAAGGTTTGTAGGAACAAGGTAGTAGGTGAACAAGGTTATAGTGAACAAAGAACTCTCTCAAAGAAGGCTTCTAGGAAAGAAAGCTCTCTTTAGGAAGAATTTTAACAAAAACTTCTCTTCAACAAAAAACTTCTGAGTTTAACTTAAGGGACAGCCCCCCTTAAATAGGCAAAATTCGGAGTGAACAGTGTCATGAACAGTAAAAGTGAACAGTAAAAAGTGAACAGCAATCTGTGAACAGTAATTTGTGAACAGTGATTTTTCTCACTTTTTGACTTGAAGTCTTCAGCAAATTTGGAATATTTGATAGAAATGCTTTTGACTTGGAGGTGAAAAAAGCAAGAAGAATCATTAGTGTTGCATGTAGGAGTAGGAGAGAATATATGCATAATGTCTTTTTGATTGACCAAAGTAGGAGTCATTAATCACCAATTTTGTCAGACGCATGGTCTTGTACAGGAATATCAAAGTAAGAGCATGAGAAAACACAGTGAATTGTTGCAGACGCATGTGAATATAAAGTAATTTCTCAACAGGAGCATGTGAATAGTGTAACATTTTTAGCCATTGTGCAGGCCAGACAAATAGAGAAATCAATCATCTTGTGAAGAATCTTCAACATATTCATGCTCATGGTAGGTAGCATACTGGTTACAAAATCTACAGTATAGAAATGGCTCGACAACAGGATTTTTTGTAAGAAACATTCTTGGATCAATATGACCAGCTCTTTCTAGATGACGGACAGCAGAGACATAAGGTTTAATACCAAAAACATGAATTCTATTTGTATTTCCTATGAAATGGTAGTTTCTCCATAATTCTTGGATAACATCAAGAATTTGATTATTGAAATAATTTCTCCAGCATGTTGCAAGAGCAATAGGATTTTCGAATGAAAGGAAAGAATTTCCCTCATACCATTGCCCTTGCTGAGTAAAACCATTAATGAGAATGAGATGTTTTGAGGGTTGGACTTCCATCCAATCATCTTGGACCCAGTTTGGTAAAGTGCTCCAACATCTGATGGAAACAAAAGGGCTAACAAGTTTTTTAACAGCTTCTTGAATTATTTGTGGAAACTGGCTAATTTGACTATGACTTGTTAACTTGATGAGCCTGATAAAACCAAACTCAAACATCTGGGACAGCCAACTAGGATCTCTGTCAACATTGTCATCTTCTGTCCCATTTCCATAGTTAACAAGAAGTCCTGGAAATGGATGCATTTGTTCATACACTCTGAGACTGTTACCAAAGTGTTTCTTCCATTCTAGCTAGATAAGGACATTACCATCATCAAAATTAGGAATAGTGGCAGTAACAAATTTTTCGAAATATTTCAACCATAGGTCAAAAGACCCAAACATTGCCTTACTTTCTAGAATATGAGATTGTATATCTGTTGGCAAGTTGGCAACAATACTTCTTAGCTGAGATTGGGTCTTAAGACTCAATCTAGCATAATCAGTGCCTATTAAAGTCATTCTATCCTTTGAATGGATATCCTCTTTGCCAAAGAGTTGACTAATATAGGCTTCAAGGCGAATCCTAAGAGCCTTATTTTCTGAAACAGGAGTATTTTCTGTAATAAAGTCAGTTTTTGAAATAGGGTCAGTTTCTGAAATAGGGTCGGCATGGTATCTTACACAAGCCGCATTTTGAATAGCAAGGTTAACAAGATGAATTTCGAGGGCTTGAAGGGTTCTTTTAAACAGGTTACGGTGGTTTCCAATAAAGGAGGCTTGAAGATTATCAAGAATAAATTTAATAGGCTCGGGAAGTCCGGAATAGATTCCATTGTGGAATTGTAGTCTTTTGGATAAAACTTCCTGCAAAGCAATTATTATATCACCACTGGAATATGTCACCGTTGCCGGGACAAATCCTTGAAGGGATGTTGATCCGCTGGATTTTACCCCAGAAGATGCACCTTCATGCATTTTAAAAGGTCGTCCCGTTGGGAGCCTTTTATTTTGGGAATAATCATGTATAGGAGCTTTTCCCTTGTTTTCCTCTTGGAGGAGGAGGGAGCCATAATAATCTACTTACTAGTGGTATAAATATAAATATTACTATTATCCCACTTATTAGTGGTATTTATCCACGCATCATTGCCTGATTCCTGCAAAAAATCATTAAAAATATTAGAGTGATTGGCAATAGTTGATAATTTGGCCCTATTAACATTATCGTGAGAATTCAAACTCATCTGTGGTTCATGAACAGAATTATTAATAGGAAAATCACAAGACAAATCTAAAGCATTATTAATGTCAACTTCAAGTTTTGAAGCAAATTCAAATTTTATTTTCTGTCCAAAAGGATCAGCAGTAATTCCATCATGTTCAACAAGAAATGGATACAAAGCATTTATAAATGGCAATCTAAGAATCACCTTGTCAGTCATATTTTTGACAAGAACAGAAGGAATTTTGAAACAAACATCATTATGACAAATATGAACATCATTCAGTTCATAATTTATCTTCATCAGGGAACCACTAGCAGAAACCATTCTTTCAGTTGATTTCTCAAAGTATTTAGGAGGAATCATTCCTTCCTGAATACAATTCTTATCAGCACCAGAATCAATCATAGCAATAACAGTGAAACAATAATCATTGGAAACAACAATTTTCACTTTTGTGAACCATTTAGGGGGAAATATGTTGTTAACAAAAGCAAGTTGAGAATCATCAATATTACCTTTATCAGAAAGAAGAGCCTGTTGACTGGATTCATCTCCATCTATGTGCTCATCTTGTTCATTATCAGATTTGTTTTGATCAATATTTTTATCAATTCTTAACATCAACATTTCTTGTTTAAGATTATGATTATCACTTTTCATATTTGTAAATTCATGTTTTAATTCATTTATCTCTTGTTTAACAATATTAATTTCATGTTGGAGATCGTTAATAGTTAAATCTTTAGATTTCTTTTTATTAAATCTTTCCAAAGTCTCTTCAAAACTTATGGTTGATTTAAATTTTTTACCAGTTTCTTCCTTTAACAAGTTTTTCTTAAAGTTATCCAAATATTCTTTTTGTAAATCAGGGTTTTCAATTTGACTTATTAATTTAATCAACAAATTTTCATTTTCTTCACTTTTAGTGAGGGTATTAACAGAGTTAATAACATTACAACATGAATCTCTACAACCAAATTTAATATTAGGAGAATCAGAAGATTCATCAGCAGATTGATAGCAAGAAGTAGTTGAAGAAGAAAAATCATCTTCCAAAGAATTAGACGAATTGTTTGATTCAAGAATTCTGAATAATTCTTCTTGATCATTATTTCCAATGCTTAACATGTTGAACTTGTTTTTCAACTTACCAGGTTTTTGTTTACAATCTTTATTAAAATGACCAGGTTTTCCACAGTTGAAACATTTACCTTTTCCAGATTTTTGGTTAACATATTTTTTCGAAACATTTTTCGTTTTAGCATAAAAATCATTAACATTAGTTTTGTATTTTTTGTATTTTTTGTGACTTTTATCATGTTTTTTACCCTTTTGCCGAGAAGGAGCAATTGGGGGTAAACCATATTGTTCACAAAAATTACCCATTTCATATTTAGCTTTTCTTTTATTTTTTAATTGGTATTTTAATAGTTTTTCATCATTGCACATATTAATACCAAGTTTTTTTAATAGTGCTTAAAATATCACCATAGGTTAGATTATTATAATCAATAGAATCATTTTTACCAATTAATTCTTGTTTTACCTTATGAGCAAAGATAGGAGTCAGACCGTCAATAAACTTTTCTTTCCAATAAGGTTTGTAACAGTCTTTCCGCTGCATCACTCTGGAAAGGAAAACATCTTGATACCATCTATAATCAAATATAGTAGGACATCTCAAATTATTCAATAAATCTGAAATTTGAGATGAAACATTAGATGGAGTACCAACAAAATGTTTGATAATAGTATAAATCAAGGTATTAACACCATCAGGAATACCTCGACCAATACGATCATCAAAATAGGCAAACCGTCATCATTCTTTTTAACAGCATGTTTAATAGAGTCTCTGGAATCTTCTGTGAGATATGAATCCCACCATCCACGAAGAGTACTAGAAAAACCAGTAGCAAGCAAGTCAACAATTTCAGGTTGATCAAAATCATGATTATTTTGATAAGCAATACCAACCATGGACATATGTCCCATCTTGTAAATAATTTCTTGTTCAGAAAAACTATCAATATTCCATTCATAAATTTTATCAGCAGAAATAGAAAATTGAGTTTGAAAAGGTCTCTCTTCAAACTGAATATCAGGAGGAGTAGGTCTTGAATACCAATTTTTTGTAAGAAACATGGGTTTGGAAGAACTTCCAACAAATCTTTTAATTTCTGAGAAATTATTATCAAAAACCTTTTTAGCAGAAACAGAAGAAACAGTATTAGAATCTGTATTTTCATCAGAAACAATTTCTTTTTCATTTTTTGAAATAGTGCGAGTAGCAGGAGTACTTGTAGAAGTACCCTCAGTTTTAACTTTTAAATCAGCAAACATTTTTTCAACAGTATCCAGAGTTTTAGATTGAGAAGTTTTAAACTTGAATTTGTTATCAAAAGTGGGTAAATTAATCAAAGGTTTCTCAGTTTTCACTGAAACAGGTTGTTTTTCAGAAGCAGATTTTCAATAGAAACAGTTTTTTCAACAATTTTTTCTTCAATACGGTCAAGCTGTTGACCAATAATATGCAAAGACTCATTAGTAAAATTGTTTTGTTCAATAAGACTAACAATAGGAATCTTGTCATCAGCAATTTTGAAAGGAGTAGCTTTAACATCAGTTTTGTCAATAGTTACCAAAATAGTGTCAAGAGGTGGATGACTAGACCTGACAATGGTTTTGTCATCTTTAACAAAATTTGATTTTTTTATCACGTTCAAATGATTTTTTGAAACTTCAAACATAATAATTTTCAAGGAAATCAAAAAACAAAATATGCTTTTTTAATTGAAACATTTTTTCTTTCCATTTTCTTTTAACACGGTATTTTTCAGACTGAGCAAAATTATTTTAGAAATATTTTCTTTTAGGTCTATTTTTTGGAAGCATGAACTCTTTGAACAAGGAAACCATATCAATTTCAAAATCTTTATTTAAAATAGTCAAAACTCTCAATCGGTTAACATTATTTTGAATAGGAGGAAAATCAGAATCAGATGGACAAAGAGATCCAGTATCTTCATCATCTTCATTGGCAGGTTTGCCATATGGAGAGGAAGATTCAAGTTTAGTAGAATAGTAAACAGAGCTGATTTGGGATTTATCACTTGAAACACCTTTTAATTTTAAATCAGAAGGTTTTTCAAAATTCTTTTGCAAAAAATCATTGAGATCTTGATCTCGTTTTGAAATACTTTCAGATCCAGCAAAGGAATGTCTTCCTTCGTTGATCCTCAAAGGTGGTTTGAAAACTTATTTTAACAGTATCATCAAGATATTGCTGAATATTTGTGAGATCTAGCTCATCAAAAACGAGTTTAGGAATAGGGGATTCTTGTTCCAACAACCATTCATTAGGAAGCTTAACATCTTGCCATTGGATCATTTTTGGAACTTGAACTTTAGCATCAGGAGTTGAACATTGAATTAACATAGTTTTACCAGAAAGTTCTCTATGATTTAAACAACTAGGATTTAACTGAGTACCCAACAATTTGTAATAAATGCGGTAGATCAAAGCAAAAGGTTTACTACCTTCATCCATGATATAACCAGAAGAAGCAATATTCAGAGTCAAAACTTTAATAATATTAGGATCATCTAAAGCAAGAGTAAGATCAGGATAACAGTTAAAATAAACAGGACCATCATACAGAGAAGCAGTAATCATACCAAGAATGCTGTCTTTAAACACCTTAAATCTAGCATCTCGCAAACACATGAGAATAGAAGCATTGATACCCTTTCGGGTGAGTGGTTTAATAGCAACTTGAACCATACCAATATGCAAATGACTTTGTTTTTTAACAATGAAATCGTTAATATTTTTTTTTGGAAAACAGGCAACATTTTTCATGAATTTTTGAAATAGAAAATGTTTGTTCAACAGTTCTCACTTTGTAAATGGGATGAAAAGTGGTTTCAGCCCAACTAGTTTTGTAAACAGTTTTAGTATCAACTTTGGGAATGTTCCATTTACTGAAATCAGGAAGCTCATTATCCTCAACAATGTGATCTTCTTCATTTACAATATCAGGAGGACAACCAGTCCTAGAGCTGATAGAGGAGTTGGATCTCCACAACTTATCCATACTATCCTAGTTTTAACACTCTGTTATCATGTTTTTCTCACAACCGTTGCATTTCGTAACACATACCCTAAGCAACCCTATACCACACACATGCCCTACACGCCCTTTTTTGGCTCAAACAGGCCTTACAGTCAGGTTCTGGGAATTCACTTTACACCTAAGGTGGCGCCAACGACGGTAAGAAGGGGACACAACAACGGAGCACCAAAGGGTCGGACAAGCACAGACAAGGTACAAAGACACAACAACACTACCACCGGCCAGAAAAGAGTGGCTCTGATACCATAAAGGGGGAAGGGGACGCATAGCTGAAGGGAAGAGACATGGAGACGGAAGCACAGTAATATATAAGCTGAAAGTAGTGTAAGCAAAATAGATGAAAGCAATATTAAGGCGGTAGAACCAGCCAAGCAGTATATAACAAAATAATTCAAAGTAAATAATTCAAAGTAAATAAAAGCAATTTAGAACCGTCCAGTATGGCGGTAATCCGTCTAAGGTGGTAGTAGCAACAAGTAGAATAATGAACATAAAGTTAACTGAAAATACTTTTTTATTGAAAGTAGAGCTAAACACTTACAGTAGTAGTTGTGAATACAAGATCTCAGAACAGATCAACAGTTACAAAGCTTGAACTAGTCCTAGTTACAAGGTTCGTAGGAACAAGGTAGAAGGTGAACAAGGTTATAGTGAACAAAGAACTCTCTCAAAGAAGGCTTCTAGGAAAGAAAGCTCTCTCTAGGAAGAATTCTAACAAAAACTTCTCTTCAACAAAAAACTTCTGAGTTTAACTTAAGGGACAGCCCCCCTTAAATAGGCAAAATTCGGAGTGAACAATGTCATGAACAGTAAAAGTGAACAGTAATCCGTGAACAGTAATTTATGAACAGTGATTTTTCTCACTTTTTGATTTGAAGGCTTCAGCAAATTTGGAATATTTGATAGAAATGCTTCTGACTTGGAGGTGACAAAAAGCAAGAAGAATCATTAGTGTTGCATGTAGGAGTAGGAGAGAATATATGCATAATGTCTTTTTCATTGACCAAAGTAGGAGTCACCAATCACCAATTTTGTCAGACATATGGCCTTGTACAGTAATATCAAAGTAAGAGCATAAGAAAACACAGTGAATTCCTGTAGACGCATGTGAATATAAAGTAATTTCTCAGCAGGAGCACGTGAATAGTGTAACATTTTTAGCCATTGTGCAGGCCAGACAAATAGAGAAATCAATCATCTTGTGAAGAATCTTCAACATATTCTTTCCTTTCATTCAAAAATCCTATTGCTCTTGCAACATGCTAGAGAAATTATTTCAATAATCAAATTCTTGATGTTATCCAAGAATTATGGAGAAACTACCATTTCATAGGAAATACAAATAGAATTCATGTTTTTGGTATTAAACCTTATGTCTCTGCTGTCCGTCATCTAGAAAGAGCTGGTCATATTGATCCAAGAATGTTCCTTACGAAAAATCATGTTGTCGAGCCACTTCTATACTGTGGATTTTGCAACCAGTATGCTACCTACCATGAGCATGAATATGTTGAAGATTCTTCACAAAATGATTGATTTCTCTATTTGTCTGGCCTGCACAATAGCTAAAAATGTTACACTATTCACGTGCTCTTGCTGAAAAATTACTTTATATTCACATGTGCCTGCAGCAATTCACTATGTTTTCTCATGCTCTTACTTTGATATTACTGTACAAGGCAATGTGTCTGACAAAATTGGTGATTGGTGACTCCTACTTTGGTCAGTCAAAAAGACATTATGCATATATTCTCTCCTACTCCTACATGCAACACTAATGATTCTTCTTGCTTTTTGTCACCTCCAAGTCAGAAGCATTTCTATCAAATATTCCAAATTTGCTGAAGACTTCAAGTCAAAAAGTGAAAAAAATCACTGTTCACGAATTATTGTTCACAGATTACTGTTCACTTTTTACTGTTAATGACACTGTTCAATTCGAATTTTGCCTATTTAAGGGGGGTTGTCCCTTAAGTTAAACTCAGAAGTTTTGTTGAAGAGAAGTTTTTTGTTAGAATTCTTCTTAGAGAGAGCTTTCTTTTCTAGAAGCCTTCTTTGAGAGAGTTCTTTGTTCACTATAACTTTGTTCACTTACTACCTTGTTCCTACAAACCTTGTAACTAGGACTAGTTCAAGCTTTGTAACTGTTGATCTGTTCTGAGATCTTGTATTCACTACTACTACTGTAAGTGTTTAACTCTACTTTCAATAAAGAAGTATTTTCAGTTAACATTATGTTCATTATACTACTTGTTGCTACTGCCACCTTGGACGGATTACCCCCTACCGGACGGTTCTAAATTGCTTTTGTTTACTTTGAATTATTTACTTTGAATTATTTTGTTATACTGCTTGGCTGGTTCTATCGCCTTATTATTGCTTTTATCTATTTTGCTTACATTACTTTCAACTTATATATTACTGTGCTTCTGTCTCCATCTCTGTCCCTTGCCTTCAGTTGTGCGTCCTCTTCCCCCTTTATGGTATCAAAGCCACTCTTTTCTGGCCGGTGGTAGTGTTGTTGTGTCTTTGTACCTTGTCTGTGCTTGTCCGACCCTTTGGTGCTCCGTTGTTGTGTCCCCTTCTTACCGTCATTGGCACCACCCTAGGTGTAAAGTGAATTCCCAGAACCTGACTGTATGGCCCGTTTGAGCCAAGAGAGGGCGTGTAAGGCATGTGTGTGGTATAGGGTTGCTTAGGGTATGTGTTACAAAATGCAACGGTTGTGAGAAAAACATGATAACTGAGTGTTAAAACTAGGATAGTATGGATAAGTTGTGGAGATCCAACTCCTCTATCAGCTCCAGGACTGGTTATCCTCCTGATATTGTAAATGAAGAAGATCACACTGTTGAAGATAATGAGCTTCCTGATTTCAGTAAATGGAACATTCCCAAAGTTGATACTAAAACTGTTTACAAAACTAGTTGGGCTGAAACCACTTTTCATCCCATTTACAAAGTGAGAACTGTTGAACAAACATTTTCTATTTCAAAAATTCATGAAAAATGTTGCCTGTTTTCCAAAAGAAATATTAACGATTTCATTGCTAAAAAACATAGTTATTTGCATATTGGTATGGTTCAAGTTGCTATTAAACCACTCACCCGAAAGGGTATCAATGCTTCTGTTCTCATGTGTTTGCGAGATGCTAGATTTAAGGTGTTTAAAGACAGCATTCTTGGTATGATTACAGCTTCTCTGTATGATGGTCCTGTTTATTTTAACTGTTATCCTGATTTTACTCTTGCTTTAGATGATCCTAATATTATTAAAGCTTTGACTCTGAATATTGCTTCTTTTGGATATATCATGGATGAAGGTAGTAAACCTTTTGCTTTGATCTACCGCATTTATTACAGATTGTTGGGTACTCAGTTAAATCCTAGTTGTTTAAATCATAGAGAACCTTCTGGTAAAACTATGTTAATTCAATGTTCAACTCCTGATGCTAAAGTTCAAGTTCCAAAAATGATCCAATGGCAAGATGTTAAGCTTCCTAATGAATGGTTGTTGGAACAAGAATCCCCTATTCCTAAACCCATTTTTGATGAGCTAGATCTCACAAATATTCAACAATATCTTGATGATACTGTTAAAATAAGTTTTCAAACCACCTTTGAGGATCAAGGAAGGAAGACATTCCTTTGCTGGATCTGAAAGTATTTCAAAACGAGATCAAGATCTCAATGATTTTTTGCAAAAGAATTTTGAAAAACCTTCTGATTTAAAATTAAAAGGTGTTTCAAGTGATAAATCCCAAATCAGCTCTGTTTACTATTCTACTAAACCTGAATCTTCCTCTCCATATGGCAAACCTGCCAATGAAGATGATGAAGATACTGGATCTCTTTGTCCATCTGATTCTGATTTTCCTCCTATTCAAAATAATGTTAACCGATTGAGAGTTTTGACTGTTTTAAATAAAGATTTTGAAATTGATATGGTTTTCTTGTTCAAAGAGTTCATGCTTCCAAAAAATAGACCTAAAAGAAAATATTTCCAAAATAATTTTGCTCAGTCTGAAAACGACCGTGTTAAAAGAAAATGGAAAGAAAAAATTTTTCAATTAAAAAAGCGTATTTTGTTTTTTGATTTCCTTGAAAATTATTATGTTTCAAAAGATGAATTTTCAAAAAATCATTTGAACGTGATAAAGAAATCAAATTTTGTTAAAGATGACAAAACCATTGTCAGGTCTAGTCATCCACCTCTTGACACTATTTTGGTAACTGTTGACAAAACTGATGTTAAAGCTACTCCTTTCAAAATTGCTGATGACAAGATTCCTATTGTTAGCCTTATTGAACAAAACAATTTTACTAATGAGTCTTTGCATATTATTGGTCAACAGCTTGACTGTATTGAAGAAAAAATTGTTGAAAAAACTGTTTTTATTGAAAAGTCTGCTTCTAAAAAACAACCTGTTTCAGTGAAAACTGAGAAACCTTTGATTAATTTACCCCCTTTTGATAACAAATTCAAGTTTAAAACTTCTCAATCCAAAACTCTGGATACTGTTGAAAAAATGTTTGCTGATTTAAAAGTTAAAATTCTACAAGTACTCCTGCTGCTAGCACTATTTCAAAAAATGAAAAAGAAATTGTTTCTGATGAAAATACAGATTCTAATACTGTTTCTTCTGTTTCTACTAAAAAGGTTTTTGATAATGATTTCTCAGAAATTAAAAGATTTGTTGGAAGTTCTTCTAAACCCATGTTTCTTACAAAAAATTGGTATTCAAGACTTACTCCTCTTGGTATTCAGTTTGAAGAGAGACCTTTTCAAACTCAGTTTTTTGTTTCTGCTGATAAAATTTATGAATGGAATATTGATAGTTTTTCTGAACAAGAAATTATTAACAAGATGGGACATATGTCCATGGTTGGTATTGCTTATCAAAATAATCATGATTTTGATCAATCTGAAATTGTTGACTTGCTTGCTACTGGTTTTTCTAGTACTCTTCGTGGATGGTGGGATTCATATCTCACAGAAGATTCCAGAGACTCTATTAAACATGCTGTTATAAAGAATGATGAAGGTTTGCCTATTTTTGATGATCGTATTGGTCGAGGTATTCCTGATGGTGTTAATACCTTGATTTATACTATTATCAAACATTTTGTTGGTATTCCATCTAATGTTTCATCTCAAATTTTTGATTTATTGAATAATTTGAGATGTTCTACTATGTTTGATTATAGATGGTATCAAGATGTTTTCCTTTCCAGAGTGATGCAGCGAAAAGACTGTTACAAACCTTATTGGAAAGAAAAGTTTATTGACGGTCTGACTCCTATCTTTGCTCATAAGGTAAAACAAGAATTAATTGGTAAAAATGATTCTATTGATTATAATAATCTAACCTATGGTGATATTTTAAGCACTATTAAAAAACTTGGTATTAATATGTGCAATGATGAAAAACTGTTAAAATACCAATTAAAAAATAAAAGAAAAGCTAAATATGAAATGGGTAATTTTTGTGAACAATATGGTTTACCCCCAATTGCTCCTTCTCGGCAAAAGGGTAAAAAACATGATAAAAGTCACAAAAAATACAAAAAATACAAAACTAATGTTAATGATTTTTATGCTAAAAAGAAAAATGTTTCGAAAAAATATGTTAACCAAAAATCTGGAAAAGGTAAATATTTCAACTATGGAAAACCTGGTCATTTTAGTAAAGATTGTAAACAAAAACCTGGTAAGTTGAAAAACAAGTTCAACATGTTAAACATTGGAAATAATGATCAAGAAGAATTATTCAGAATACTTGAATCAAACAATTCGTCTAATTCTTTGGAAGATGATTTTTCTTCTTCAACTACTTCTTGCTATCAATCTGCTGATGAATCTTCTGATTCTCCTAATGTTAAATTTGGTTGTAGAGATTCATGTTGTAATGTTATTAACTCTGTTAATACCCTCACTAAAAGTGAAGAAAATGAAAATTTGTTGATTAAATTAATAAATCAAATTGAAAACCCTGATTTACAAAAAGAATATTTGGATAACTTTAAGAAAAACTTGTTAAAGGAAGAAACTGGTAAAAAATTTAAATCAACCATAAGTTTTGAAGAGACTTTGGAAAGATTTAATAAAAAGAAATCCAAAGATTTAACTATTAACGATCTCCAACATGAAATTAATATTGTTAAACAAGAGATAAATGAATTAAAACATGAATTTACAAATATGAAAAGTGATAATCATAATCTTAAACAAGAAATGTTGATGTTAAGAATTGATAAAAATATTGATCAAAACAAATCTGATAATGAACAAGATGAGTACATAGATGGAGATGAATCCAGTCAACAGACTCTTCTTTCTGATAAAGGTAATATTGATGATTCTCAACTTGCTTTTGTTAACAACATATTTCCCCCTAAATGGTTCACAAAAGTGAAAATTGTTGTTTCCAATGATTATTGTTTCACTGTTATTGCTATGGTTGATTCTGGTGCTGATAAGAATTGTATTCAGGAAGGAATGATTCCTCCTAAATACTTTGAGAAATCAACTGAAAGAATGGTTTCTGCTAGTGGTTCCCAGATAAAGATAAATTATGAACTGAATGATGTTCATATTTGTCATAATGATGTTTGTTTCAAAATTCTTTCTGTTCTTGTCAAAAATATGACTGACAAGGTGATTCTTGGATTGCCATTTATAAATGCTTTGTATCCATTTCTTGTTGAACATGATGGAATTACTGCTGATCCTTTTGGATAGAAAATAAAATTTGAATTTGCTTCAAAACTTGAAGTTGACATTAATAATGCTTTAGATTTGTCTTGTGATTTTCCTATTAATAATTCTGTTCATGAATCACAGATGAGTTTGAATTCTCACGATAATGTTAATAGGGCCAAATTATCAACTATTGCCAATCACTCTAATATTTTTAATGATTTTTTTGCAGGAATCAGGCAATGATGCGTGGATAAATACCACTAATAAGTGGGATAATAGTAATATTTATATTTATACCACTAGTAAGTGGATTATTATGGCTCCCTCCTCCTCCAAGAGGAAAAACAAGGGAAAAGCTCCTGTACAGGATTATTCCCAAAGTAAAAGGCTCCCAACGGGACAACCTTTTAAAATGCATGAAGGCGCATCTTCTGGGGTAAAATCCAGCGGATCAACATCCCTTCAAGGATTTGTCCTGGCAATGATGACATATTCCAGTGGTGATATAATAATTGCTTTGTAGGAAGTTTTATCCAAAAGACTACAATTCCACAATGGAATCTATTCTGGAGAGAGAGAGAGAGAGAGAGAGAGAGAGAGAGAGAGAGAGAGAGAGAGAGAGAGTGATAATCCTAAAATGATATACCGATATCAAAATATTCTGTTCTAGTAGCCAATTTGGAATGTACTTTGAAATCGAATTCAAAGCTTTGATTTATCCCAATATTTCCAATTTGTCATGATTTCACCTTTTTTAAGATCAAGTAAAAGAAATTATTACAGGAAAAATGGAGTATCCTTCTCCATCTAGCCTATTTCCATTCATAGTAAGAGGGATATTAAAGGTGGTGATGGAACCTAAAAGTTACAATTGACAATACAAGCAACTAATGAGTGAACCAGGACATTGGCTTCACTAAGAACATGCAAAGCAAGAAAGAAGAGCAGGTAAGATAGATCTAATATCTTCTACTTAATATATCTAAATATAAAGAGTTCCTTTTCGAAGGCTGGACGATGGATTTTTAATCAATTCTACTAGTTTCCGATCAATAACAATTAAAAAACACCTTTATGTTGTTTTACCGTTTTTAATTGAACATGATTAATTGGAATTGACTCTTTGGTTTCTAGTATTGAGTCATTGCAATTGTCTAGTACCATTAGAGTATAAATTAATGCCTCAATATATATAGTCAATCATACATCCTTCAACTTTGTTGTACTACCACATTGATTTGAACTTACATACTCGAATAGGTTTTTTAAGTAACATAACCTACAAAATGTATTTAGTACATTTCAAAAAAAAAAAAAAAAATGTATTTAGTAAAAAGCACAAACAAGGAAAAACCTTCGACAAATTTCTTGCAGTCAATCTCCTCCAACATCCTTTAAAAACTTCAATTTGATATTTTCGAGTGTTGTTACAACATCTCTTATGTTTATCCTCTCTTCAGGTGATGTTGCTGTACAATGCATAGCCAATTTCATAATGGACAAGATACAATCCAGCTTAGAATTAAAATGCTCTTCACCTCTCTTTAGCAAATTAGCATCTACAACTTCAATTACTGAATGAGGTAGTGATTGTTTTACCCAGCACTTTAGGCTCATTTCCTCAGTAAACATTTCATCCATGGGATTCTTTCTTGTGAATGTTTCCATCAACAAAATGCCATAACTATACACATCGCCACGTGTGGAAACGATCCCCTGTGATCCATACTCTACAAGTTTGATTAAAATTTGTTGTTAGTAAGTATCCAATATCTTTACTAGATCGTTAAAAAAAAAAAAATCTTGATATTTTTTGTGACAACTTTGTGTGTGTATGATTAAAAATTAAATTTAATTGTAAACTAGGAACATCACCTGGTGCCGTATAACCAATAGTGGCCAGTGTTATGGTTTGGGTAATAGAGTCTTCATCACCCAATAATTTTGAAATTCCAAAATCACTCACGTGTGCAACCATATCTTTGTTTAGTAGAATATTGTTGGGCTTCAAATCACAATGAACAATAGTTGAAGGACACTCATGATGGAGATACTGCAATGATGATGCAACATCTATCATCGTGTTCAATCTTTGTAACATATCCAAGAAGTAGTTATGAGAATACAACCACTTCATAAGGCTCCCATTAGGCATGTACTCTAGTACCAAAGCTTTAAAGTCAATGCTGCTACAACTACTGATGATTTTCACAAGATTTCGATGGCGAATTATGCGCAATACATCACATTCAGCTTCAAAACTCTTAAACCCTCCTTTTACATTCAAATTAAAAACCTTTATTGCAACACTAGCTCCATCTGAAAGTGTTCCTTTGTACACTGAGCCAAAACCACCTTTCCCAATTAAGTTGCTTTGGCTAAATCCATTTGTTGCTTGTTCAAGTTCTAGGTATGTTATTCTTCTCCATGTTGCTAGAGGTAACAAATCTCCTTGACCTTTTAGTTTCACATATCTCTTTCGGTGTCTCATCAAAGCAAATAAGAGGACTAATGCAAGTATTGCTGCTATTATTGTTGGAAGAATATATCTTACTATAATTGCAGTTGATGTCCTTGATTGTCCAGCATTACTTGTTTTGCATGGTGGAACTTGAAGTTTGGATGGACCACATAATGCTTTATTGCCCATGAATGACTGAGCTGAAAATTGAGCAAAAACACCTGTAGATGGAATTTCACCTTGTAATCTATTAAAAGATACATTGAAATATTTGAGGTATTTGAGTCTCACTACAGACATTGGAATTTCTCCTGACAAGTTGTTATCAGATAGATCCAAGTGTACCACGCTTATTAACTTATCAATTGAATAGGGAATAGGACCTTGGAATTTGTTATGTGCCAAGGAGAGATTTTCTAAAACAAGGTCTCTAAAAGCAGGGATGTTACCTGACAGTTGATTCCATGATAGGTCCATATATGTTACATGCTCCAAATTCCCAACATCTGATGGTAGATGACCACTTAAATAATTCGAGGACAAGTTTATTTGCAGTATGTCCTTAAGAGTCCAAAAGGATGGGGGTATGAAAGTCAACTGGTTGGAATTCAAGTACAACTTTTGAAGTTTAGAAAGACCTCCCCAACATGTTGGTATTGGTCCAGAAAGCTCATTATGATTTAAACATAATTCATACAAGTTGTTCAATTGACATATACCATTTGGGATTAATCCTTGCAGTCTATTGTCTTGAAGATGTAAACCTTGAAGTTGCATCATTCCATCAATTGTAGTTGGAATGGATCCAACTAATTCATTGTCTCCTAGGTATAGGGTCACCAAGTTGCTTAAATTACCAATCCCTATAGGAATGATACCCTTTATGCTGCAATTATCTGCTACAAATTGTTCAAGAGAAGTTGAGAAATTTCCTATGGAAATTGGAAGAGTGCCATTTAATGGATTATTTGCTACCACTATACTTGTCAAATTTATGCACTTCGTCAAATATGAAAGAAACGTCAATTCAAGAGTTGAAGATTCACTAGTGAAATTATTGTCGGCTAAGTTGAGTACCTCAAGATGCCTTAAGTTTCCCAGGGTATTAGGAATAGAGCCAGAGAAATAGTTTGCACCCAACTGTAGGTTAATGAGCTTAGAAGCATTTGAGATTGAGTTGGGGATTATTCCATGTAGTTGATTTTCCCAAAGGTAAAGCGCCTTAAGATTTGGAAGCAAATGACCCATGCTTGATGGAAGAAGGCCTGAGAAGTAGTTCCCGTATAGACCAATGACTTCAATCTTTGAGCTATTGAAAATTGCGTAAGGGATGAGACCAGTTAAGCTGTTATTGGCGAAGCTTAATTGCATTAGATTTTGAAGATTCTCAATCTCGAGTGGTACTTTACCTGCCACAATATCTCAAAACAAATTGAAAAATCAATAGCCATAAAAAAATTTCATAAATTGTGGATTCCCTGTAAAAAACATACATCATGTTTACTTGAAAAAAAAAATTATTACAACTACCATATAAAAGGTTGCATCTAGTAAACAATTAACAATTAAGTGCCTTTAAAAATTTTAAAAAATAAAAAGGACAAAATTTAGTTACAAAAAAGCTAAAATCTTACTCAATATCTTTTTATTGGAAGTGAATTTTGACAAATTCAACATTGGATTACATCTTATTCTTATATCCTTCATGCTTGCAAAATTTATAGAAAATTAAAGATTAATAGCTATGTCATCAATAAATTGTATAAATTGCAAGTTTTTGTAGTTTAAAATTATGTATAAATTATAAAATTATAGATTATGGTAAATAATATCTTATTGACAAAAAATTTGATATGTTTATTAAGAATGTAAAGAACATGAAATTCAATGGTTAGATTTTCAAAATTAGTAGCAATGTTTGTTTTATTTATTAAAGTTGTAGCCTTAGGCTATGCTGAGGACTCTTTTTTCACCCCACATGGCACCACTTCATTGGCAACCCATGCTACATCAACATATTATTGATTTTTTTGGATAAATCTCTTTAAAATCTAAAATAAGCTCATATCTCATTCAATTACGTGAATTGGGCTCACATGGCCCACAAGATCCTTGCTTCAAGAATCGGATTCAAGTCCAAATTTCCTCTTCATCAATTGGGATCATAACCCCACAACATCATCAACGTCAACATATGGATCAAGCTTAAGCAATGAATCAAAACTCACGACCCATATTATCTCTTTTACACTCATGACAAGAGGCTTTTTCAACAAAAGCCTATATTCACAAAAAATGATAACAAAACCCAAGGTACGTCATCTAATTTTCGGCTTATGATCCAAACTCATGAGTCTCTTTGGGAAAATTTGGGAGTTATGGTTTGGAGGGCCAAGAGTTCAATAAAGTTTCAGTGGTTTAAAGTTGATAAAAGAAACATGTTGCTTGGCATGTCTTCTCCAACTCTCTGAACTCTGACAAGTCTATGTATAGCGGGTAACATAATGTAAGCATCTCTTATCACATAGTACTTAAAATGATAAAGCTCCCCATTTCTCTTTTCCTAAAACTTAATATTTATCATATGACAAACATTCAAAAACTCTAGCCATCTAAATGTTGATAAAATAACTATTCATTCAATCTCCAGCTGTTCCTATACAAATTTAGAAACTTAATTATATTATTCTACATAAATCTTATTACTACTTTTAGCTCAAATCCAACTCAAACACATGACCTAATCTGATTAGGTATCTTTAATCTCCAAATATAGAAAATTCATGATATCTCTAATACCTAATTGCTGTTTTCCACAATCAGACCAAATATTCATCTGCCAGTTGCTAGAGTAGAGCATTAAATGCTCTTCTTACTAACCAAGATTAAGTCATAACACAATGAGACCTTAACTAAACCTCTAAAGCTTCATTAACTATCAACCAATCATTTTGGTACTTACTAAAAAAGTGTTGTAATAGAAACTTAGACAAAAATTACAAACACCCAAAAAAGGAAACATTCTCAACAAAACACGAACAGTGTGCTCAACACTTGACACCTAGCTAAAACTGATATCATCGGCCATTTAATGCTGAAATTCCAACAACCTAACATCTAACCTCATCTGCTTCTACCCCAAGCAATAGCTATCTTACGACAGCTGTGACAGCTTTTCCTGACAGCTGGGACAAGATTTTCAGAATAGTTGTGAGGGTTGACCCAATAGCCTTAACATTACTAATTTTCCTTATTTGGCTAAAAACCAAAACCAACTAAAGAAACTATATTTTTCTTGCTAAAATACTTTCCTTTTCTGCTAATCTTTCCTCCAGTAGCTATTACCTAAAACAACAAGAATACCTTAAAACTAAACATACCATTTTAAGCCAAATCTTAAGATGGATTTTTTGAAGATTCATTGCTAGTTAAGACAGCTTTTGGTTGAGATTATTTGCTAAAATACCCCCTTAAACTCTGTTATAAATAGAATCCCTCATTAACACACCAAGACACACCAATAGACAAGGACAACTCTCTCATAAACTTCTCTATTCTCTCTCCCTCTAATTATCTTCTTAAGCTCTTAATGAAGTTCTGAGCTTCTGAGTTTTTAGTTTCCAAATTAGGAACTAAATTCTTCATCCCTTAGCTCATAAATGCCCTTTATAAGCCCTCATACACCCTCTAGCAGAAAATCTCAGTAGCTTTGCTAAACACACTACAACATCATTACTCTCTTATACTCATTCTCTCACTCTCTATATTCAGAAAATACATCTATCTTACTACTCCTATCTCCAAATACCTAAATACATCTTCATACTCTTCTCTTACAAAATCTTTCCCCTTGGAAAGCAATCTCTACAACTTCTCCAGCAGTTATAATCTTATATTTTTACTATCTTTAGCCTCCATATCTCTTACACTTTCATATGTCATACACAGGGATGAACCCAGGTAGAGGGCTAAGGGGGTTCGGGCCCTCCCTGGGCCTAAAAGAAAAAATTTTTAGCAAGTAAAATTTTCCAAAAAAAAAAAAAAAAAAAAAAAAAAAAAAAAGGGGCTTGGGCTTCCTTGAGAGTTTAGCTCGGGCCCCCCTAGTTTTTAGCTTGGGCCCCCTCCCAAAAATCCTGAACCCCTAGCCCATCATTCGGTCAACCCAGGAGCCCATGACCCATAAAAAAAAAAAAAAAAAAAAAAAAAAAATAAAACCTCAGCTCCAGCCTCCAGCAATCCAAAACCAAATGGAGAAAGCAAAAAACGAAGGAAAAAAAAAAAAAAAAAAAAAAAAAAAAAAAAGAAAAGAAAGAAAGAAAGAAAGAAAGGAAAGTGAGAGGCGAGATGCCTAGACAGAGAGATAGAGAGGAGAGACAGAAAGATAGAGAGTACTTAGAGACCCATCTTGATCGGAGACCCGTGTCGCCGTGACGAAGGGAGATAGAGAGATAGAGAGCCATGCCGTGATGCCGTGACACTTGCAGGATCGAAGACCCATCTTGATCGGAGACCAATGTCGCCATGACAGAGACAGACAGAGAGATAAAGAGCTGTGTTGTCGTGACTTTTGCGAGACCGAAGACCCACTTGCTGCTGCTGCCGCCGCCCACGGAGACCCATCACTTATTTTTCCTTCAAAACCTAATAATTTTTTTTGTGATTTGAGAATCTGAGATTCATAGAAACTGTGCTTGTGCCTTGTGGACTTGTGGTGTTTCATGTTTGTGTTTATTTATTTATTTTTATTATTATTATTTTTTTTTTATGATTGATGAACTAAATTGATGTTGGTGATTGTGAATTGAATCTGTGCTCAGTGTGCTGCCTAAGGTGTTTTTTTGGGGGGGGGGGGTCCTTTTTTGGCTTTGTGAGTTTGTCACTTTGTGTTTGTGACTCTCTCTCTTGCATTATATAGATAAGAGAGATAGAGACAGAGAGTAGAGTTTGTAGAGATAGTTTTTTCTTTGTTGACTGGTAGTTGGGCATAATAGGAACAAGTGGAGTTGGGCAACGGACAAGTGACAGAAAAAAAAAGAAAGGGCAAAGTTAAGAAAAGTTTTTGTTAGTAGTGTCGATAGGGGGATTCATTGAGTTAATGGATCAGAATTAGAAAGACGGAGACAACACAAAGACACAAAGACATAAAAGACAAAGAAAAAAACAAATCATATAATATAGAAAATTGTCACACAAATTTAAGAAAATAACGGTGATTCTTATATGATTTTTATTTTATTTGTAGATCATGAAAAAATCCACTACAATACTTGATTTTTTGCTTGATTTTTTCAAAAGAAAAGGTTCAACTTCAAATTCTTCCGAAGTCAACATGGAATTGCCAACAACTAATGTTGCTATTCCAGTTCTAGAAAATGTGGATGTTCCAATTCCGGAAAATGTGAATGTTCCAATTTCGGAACATGTCAATGTTCCAATTCTGGAAAATGTGAATGTTCCAATTCTGGAACATGTCGATGTTCCAATCTCTCAAACACAATTTCAAAGAATTGACCTTGATTCTTTGGATTTCAAAGAATTTGTCTTGGTTGATAGTTTATTAATAGTATATAGATGTGTATTTGAATTTTTTTTTTCACATATCTCCAGCCCTCCCCCCCCCCCCCCAACTTAAAATCCTGCGTCCATCCCTGATCATACATATTACAAATACTACATCTCACAAAACATCTATATCTTTTACCATCTCTACACTACTCAAGAGATATCAAACATTCATACTAAAAGCCCTTCTCATGGATGGCCTAAACTTCTATTACTAAAGCCCTTCTCCTAGAAGGCATCAAGATCTCATATTAAAGCCCTTCTCCTAAAAGGCACAAATCTAGCTTACATAAAGCCCTTATCGTAGAAGGCATAAATACTCCATACAAAAGCCTTTCTCATGGAAGGCAACACTATTCATAACTTCACAACAACTGAAAGAGCATTGTCAAAGGGGAAACTCATTAAGTGCATCATAAGATGGGCAAGCTTAACTAGTCTCTATACACAATTGGACATACTTTCTCTCCCTCCAATTGCACCCATTTTCCCCCTCAAGCGGTTCAGCAAGAGAGGGCCTCATCAGCAAAAAAACTCTCCTTTCGCTGGAAATGTGCACCACTATTTCAAGTAAGAGAAGGCCTAATCAACAGCAACCCCTTTTACCGTTGGACATGTTCATCTCTTAAGCAATAAAGAGTCTTAGCAACAGATTACTCTCTTTGGCACTATTCATCATTATCCAGCAATTCAGCATCAAAGTTATCAACAACAAACCTTCATGCAGCTGTTCAGATCTATTACTATTTAGCAATCCAAAAAGAAAGGGTCTAATTGACAGCAATCCATTTTACCACTGGACATGCTCATCTCTCTAGCAACAAAGGGCTGAGCAACAAATTACTCTTCTTTGGCTGCACTATTATCCAGCAGTTCAGCGTCAAAGGGCCCTATCAGCAAACCTCATGCGGCCGTTCAGATCTATTACTATCTAGCAGTCCAAAACAAAAGGGTGAAATCGACAGCAATCCCTTTTACCACTGGACATTCTCATCTCTCCAGCAATAAAGGGGCTCAGCAATAGATTTCTCTTCTTTGGTTGCACTATTATCCAGCAATTTAACATTAGAGGACCTTATCAACAAACCCTTATTCAGCTAGACAGGATTATTATTATCCGGCAGTCTAACAACAAATGGCCTAATCAGCAGCAAACCCTTATGTTGCTAGACACATTCATTGTTATCCATCACTTCCGCAGTAGCAGGCCTCATCAGCAAAAAACCCTCATTTTGTTGAACCATCTATTTTCTTCCCCAAAAGTTCAATCAAAAAAACTTTTGGTAGAAAACACTTCTTCAATTGGATGAATTGTTACATCTCAAATCCTTATTTAACCACTCACCAAATACAAAATACTCTCTATACAAGCCCCATAAACTATTTTGAGCCCACATAAATATTTCCTACATACTTCCCACATAAATATTTCCTAAATATTCCCTGTACAAGCTCCATAAATTATCTTGGGCACTCTCACAAATATTACCCATTATATCCCACCAACTTGGGTTTTCACTTCATACCATTACCAAAATTGGGCCACAAAAGTATACTATCTCCACAAAAAGACCCAAATTCATTTATCTTGTGGGCAAAACCCAAAAAGCCAACAAAACCCTCTAAAAGCCTATTGCTACACGGCATCTCTAAAAGCCCATTATGACACGGCACCTCTAAAAGCACGTTATGACATGGCACTTCTAAAAAGCCCGTTATGATCTGTTATGACATAACACCTCTAAAAGCCCATTATTACACGTCACCTCTTAAAACCCATTACAACACGGCACCTCTAAAAGCCCGTTGCTACACGGCATTCTTACCAAGTCTGTTGTTGCACGACGATATTTTTACAAAATCTCAAAAAGCCCAAATAATATTTTAGCACCTATTTACAAAAGCCCAATAATATTTTGGAACATATTTACAAAGTGTAAGGTTGAATTTAATCAACCATTCTGTTGGCTTTATTTCGTGCCAAATTTTCTTGTAATTTAGCATTTAAAAACTCTGTATTTAGGTGGGAATCATGTAAGAGTAATGTGTGAAAGAGTGTGAAGAAATGCTCAAGACTGTGCAGTGAAGCAGGGACTTGCGATTGGATCTCGCTGGTGGCTCACAACTGGCAAGCCGTCAAAAGATGTACACGAGTGAAGCATGCAGAGAAGCTGAACTATCATGCCAGCTGTAGCACTACAAGACAAAAAGTCTAGATTGACTATTTAGTTAGCTCGCAGCTTGAACTCGCACTTAATCAAGTTGCGAGGCCAAGTCGCCAGCCAGCTCTGTTTTGGAAAAACTGACTCTTCGCATTCCTTTCTCACCATAATATAAATATCCCTTATACCCACGAAATATAGAGAGCTTCCAGAGAGAATTTTGAGAGAGAAACCTTAGAGAAAAACAAGATTGACTCGTCTACAATCTTCACATAAAGACTTTTCAAATTCCTCTACTCTCACCCTTTCCATTGTTACACCCTTGAGAGGTTTTTACCCAAATCATTTTATCACCATACTCACATCTATGAGAAGGCTTTTTGGTGCTTTATGAAGTAGTTAGGAAGGGACCAATGGTTATTGGTTGATGCTATGGGCTATAGCAGAATCCGATAAGCTATAAAAGACAAAGGTTCGACGTAACCTCATTGGAGCAATAAGCTTGGAGGGCTTAGGTACACTGGATAGATTAGACTTGGAAGGTCTATTGCTGTTCATGTATCCCAACTACATTTTCTAGTGGATTATTGACAGCTTGGAGGGTGGTAGAGAGGTTTTTTTGCTGAGGGCTTCGGTTTCCTCTTCGGTAACACATCGTTGTGTTGTCCTTGTGTTTGCATCTCTCTTCCCTTAATCTTTGCCATTTAATTTCTGTTGTGGACGTAATTTTAATTGGTTTAGATTGTTTATCAATTCTATTATTAGCTTGTGTTCATTTTCCGCATATATATTGTTTGACATTAAGCTTGAATTGATAATTTTGTAATTGGAGGTCTAAACGTTCATAGTGTTTTATATGCTATTTGAACTTTCACAAAGCCCAAATACTATTTTGGCAACCATTTCTAAAAACCCAATATTATTTTGGCAACTATTTACAAAAGTTCGATATTATGTTGGCAACTATTTACAAGAAACTCAAATAATACTAAAAGCCCAAGTACTATCCTTGGCAATATTTTATCAAAAGCCCAAATAATATTTTAGCAAAATTTTACAAAAACCCAAATACTATTGAAAGCCCAAATACTATCATTGGCAATATTTTACAAAAGTCCAATACTATTTTGGCAACATTATCAACAACCCAAAACTACTACTTTTTTGACAAATAATTATTTCGTAAAAGCCCAAATATTATTTGGCAAATACTATTATATTATGCTCAAAGCCTAAAGTTAATAGTTTGGCAACAATATATTTCAAAAGCCCATGATTCAAGTTCATGGCAAAACTATCTTATCAATAGAGTTCAATTCCAATTAAAAGCCCATGGTTCAAGCCCATGACAATTACTTATCAAAGCCCATGGTAAATCTCACGGCTATTATCTCTATTTCACTAGCATTCTAGTTATCATTCAAGGCCTACATCCAAGAAATGGAGAACTTTGCAAGAGAAATTTCTTAATCCATCACAAATCATGCCAACATTTTGCTACATCACTATTCAACCTACTTCCATTGCTACATGGGGAATCTTTGCTGAAAAGTGTTCTCATGAAGAATTGAAGATCACTCTTGTTGCCCTTCACAAGAAAAAATTAGATCTAAGTTTTACTTGAATCCATCCAGCAATTTTATGGCACTATTCCAAACTACCTATTGCTATATCTTCGCATCACACAATCTACCCAGCTGCTGCAAAGGTCTGAAAAGTTACTACATTAGTAAAAGCCTTGCACCACTGGAAAGCAAGATGAGTACTCCACAATCCTTGTTACTTTTGATCATAATCCAGTGAATGGTGAAAAATGCAAGAAGCCAATGGCCAATAGCTTGACCAAAATCCACCTGTACCTAGTACCGCTAGAAAAGATGAAGCAATCATCTACAAGTGACTAGTGGAGGATATTTCCAAACTACCCAAGTTCGTCAAAGGATCTATCAAAGGAGATAACCATAATCATCAACACTACTACTCCATGCTACAAAAGACATGCACTTCAAAGAATCATCTATCAACATTGTCAAGTGGCACCCTTAATTATTACTTAAGGGCAACAAGAGGTTCGGCTGAACTTACTTCCTAAACACAAGGGGAAAGCTGCCACCATACTATCCTATTGTTGGATCCAGACCATCGCCATCAATCTAGTATTTCCTATCTTACCGTTGGAACTCAGGCTAGCCATACTTTCCTAAAACCTGCCAATGCTATTTCCTTCATAGACAATGATGCAAAGATAAAATATTTTCAATCATTATCATCTACTCAATAGTCATTATATTTAGCAAATCAGAAGGTCATCCACAATGATGAATCACCTATTCAAACCCCAGCAGTAAATTGACACATGTTAGTGCAATCATATTACACATGCTAGTGCACATGTCCAGCAGCACCTATTTTATTACTCTAGCAGTACTATCAGATACATCAATATGATCATCACTTATGACTATATCAGTGCAATCATAATCATGTAGCCAATCCTGGAAGTGGCCATTCAATCTCTATGCTTCCTAAAGCAACTCTTCAAACAAGGATGGAATCTTAATAGGAAGCTCATATTGTCTTCACCATCTCTATCAAATTTCTTCAAGAACTGACTACAATTAGCAATATCAGCAAAATATTCATCTGCTATGATATCAAAATACATTCTAGACTGCTTCAACCGTAAGCTCAAAATTCAGAATTTCAATAGCAACAACTTCAATCCGCTGAAGCAAGAGTTGTATCCTCTCCAGCCGTAGCATTAAACGTTATGCTCATACTATTTCTGAACGGACCAACTGCGGTCACAATTACAAGAATGAAGCCAACTCTAAATGCATTGACTTTAACGAACTCAATTATAATCAAAGCAGCACAACATCCAGCTGCAATCCTGACCAGCTTCAACATTACCTTACTGCCCTCAATCCAGCAAGATCATCTCCAGCAGTCAACAATCTCAGACTGGCTCCTCTAAAAAAGTCTTCAACCAAACCTATTACTCATTCATGCCCTTGTAGTACAAGCCCATGCACTCGGGGGGCTAAATGTTGAGGACTCTTTTTTTGCCCTACATGGCACCACTTCATTGGTAACCCACGCCACATCAACATATTATTGATTTTTTAGGTAAATCTCTTTAAAACCCAAAATAGGCTCATATCTCATTCAACTGTAAGGATTTGGCTCACATGGCCTATAAGATCCTTGCTTCAAGAGGCAAATTCACGGTCCACATTTCCTCTTCATCAATTGGGATCATAACCCCACGACATCATCAACATTAACATATGGATCGGGCTTAAGCAATGAATCAAAGCTCACGACCCATATTACCTCTCTTACACTCATGGAAAGCGACTTCTTCAACAAAAACCCATATTCACACAAAATGACAACAAAACCCAAGGTATATCATCTCATATTCGGCTTATGATCCAATCTCATGAGTCTCTTTGGGGAAATTTGGGAGTCGTGGTTTGGAGGGCCAAGAGGTATGTTTAGTAAAGCACTAGCGGTTTAAAGTTGATAAAAGAAACATGTTGCTTGACATGTCTTCTCCAACTTCCTGAACTCTGACAAGTCCATGTGTAGCGGGTAACATATGGTAAGCATCTCTTATCACATAGCATTTAAAATGATAAAACTCCCCATTGCTCTTTTCCTAAAACTTAATATTCATCATATGACAAACATTCAAAAACTCCAACCATCAAAATGTTGATAAAATAACTATTCATTCAATCTCCAACTGTTCCTATACAAATTTAGAAACTTAATTATATTATTCTACATAAATCTTATTACTACTTTTAGCTAAAATCCAACTCAAACACATGGCCTAATCTGATTGGTTATCTTTAATCTCCACATATATAGAATATTCCTGATATCTCTAATGCCCAGCTGCTGTCTGCCACAATCAGATCAAATATTCCTCTGCCAGCTACTAGAGCAGTGCATTAAATGCTTTTATTGCTCACCAAGATTAAGTCACAACACAATGAGACCTAACCTAAATCTCTAAAGCTTTATTAATTATCAACCAATCATTAAATTACTTACTAAAAATGTGTTGTAATAGAACCTTGGACCAAAAATACAAACACCCAAAAAATGAAACATTTCCAACAGAACACCAGTAGTGTGCTCAGCACTTGACACCTGGCTGAAACAAATATCATCAACCATTTAATGCTAAAATCCCAATAGCCTAACATCCAACCTTATCTGCTTTTGCCCTAAGCAACAGCTGTCTTATGACAGCTGTGACAGCTGACCCAATAGCCTTAACATTACTAATTTTCCTTATTTGGCTAAAAACCAAAATCAACTAAAGAAACTATATTTTTCTTGCTAAAATATTTTTCTTTTCTGCTACTCTTTCCGCCAGTAGCTAGTATCCAAAACAGAAAGAATACCTAAAAACTAAACATACCATTTTAGGCCAAATCTTAAGATGGATTTTCTGAAGATTTATAGCTAGTTGGGACAGATTTTGGCTGAAATTATTTGCTAAAATATCCCCTTAAACTCAGCTATAAATAGAACCCCTCATCAACACACCAAGACACACCAATAGAGAAGGACAACTCTCTCATAAACTTCTCTATTTTCTCTCCCTCTAATTATCTTCTTAAGCTCTTAATAAAGTTTTGAGCTTCTAAGTTTTTAGTTTCCAAATTAGGAACTAAGCTCTTTAACCCTTAGCTCATAAATGCCCTTCATAAGCCTTCATACATTCTCTAGCATAAATCCTAGTAGCTTTGCTAAATACACTATAACACCATTACTCTCTTATACTCATTCTCTCACTCTCTATATTTAGAAAATACATCTATCTTACTACTCCTATCTCCAAATACCTAAACACATCTCCATACACTTCTCTTACAAATTCTTTCCTCTTGGAAAGCAATCTCTACAACTTCTCTAGCAGTTATAATCTCTTTACTATCTTTAACATCCATATCTCTTATACTTTCATATGTCATACGTATTATGAATACTACATCCCACAGAACATCTATATCTTTTACCATGTCCACACTTCTCAAGAGATATCAAACACTAATACTAAAAGCCTTTCTCATGGAAGACATGAACTTCTATTACTAAAGCCCTTCTCCTAGAAGACACCAAGATCTCATATCAAAACCCTTCTCCTAGAAGACACAAATCTAGCTTACATAAAGCTCTTCTCTTAGAAGGCACAAATACTCCATACAAAATCCCTTCTCATGGAAGGCAACACTATTCATAACTTCACAACAACTAAAAGAGCATTGTTAAAGGGGAAACTCATTTAAGTGCATGATAAGAGGGGCAAGCTTAACCAGCCTCTACACACAGCTGGAAATAGCCTCTCACCCTTTAGTTGCACCCATTTTTCCTTTTCAATCTTGAAGTTTTCATGGCAAACTGCCTCTTTACCGCCAGAGTCATTTTGTTGGAATCCTATCAACTCACAGATGCTATGCAGTTAAAGCTACAAACCATACAAAGATAAGTGACTCTGCTTACATAGCTTTAAATTTACACCATTGAGTACATGATTATTTCTCCTTTAAATACATATTACTTTATTTCAACTACTATTACAACTATTAATCCAAGCTGTTATATCAAACGCATATTATATATTTATTCAACCATTATCATGATTATTAGACTTTGGCTTTAATGGTTTTGTAAGCTTAAAAGTATGTTGGTAGCCATTGGAACTCGTGGCCTAATGTTGAGTTCTAGACGCAACTCCCCAAAAAAATCTAGGTCTAGCAAGGTCACCCCTCCAATGGACCACACATGGTTGAGCACCAAAGAAAAGGCCCCCAAACAGGCTACAACCAATTTTGTAGCTAAACTTTGTCCAAATAACAATTAATGTTGCATCTTATAATATAGATGATGCAAACAAATTTAAGCCTAGTAAGCCTTTATTACATTTGTTGTGCAAACTTGATACTCCACTAGTTTGCTTGTTTACAAAAATAACCATAAACAAACATATTAGTTTGTAACAAACTTGTAGTGAGAATTGTAATAAATAGAGCTAGAGCTCTTTCTTTCTAAAAGAAAGTGATGAAAATGGAAATTTCTACTTCTCTAATTATTGTTGTCTTTATAAACCCACAGCAATATGTGTATAAAAAATTCAACACCCTAGTTGAATTAAGAATTATTCCATATAATTGGTGTGCTACACACTTTTCTAACATAAATGTGAGTCTCATATATATGACATACTGATGAGACTCACCTTTATGTGGGAGAAGTACATAATACATCGGATGCACTGAATGATTTGACCTATGGACTAAAATTCTTATAACCAACATGCTTTAGGCAAAGAGGAAGCAGTATTTAAATTGAAGTGGTTATAGTTGAACCTGTAAGGTTGTTAGCTTCCAAATTAATTATCTTGAGGGAAGTACAGTTTCCCAAACTTCTTGGTATCCTTCCTGCAAAATTTCAAGATTTATCATACATGTGATCAAGAGCTAGCAAGCTTAGCATAACTAGTGATAGATTACGAGCTTTTATTTGGAAACTAAAATGATCAATTTAAATGAAGGGCTACTGAAATATAGGAATGTGTACCCCAAAAAAAAAAAAAGTCTAAAAAAAATGAAAAGGAAGGAAAGAAAGAAAGAAATAAGCCCTTTGATGCATTCATTGGCTAAAGCTATGCATGTCTACCTTTTCTTAAGGAAGACACCCTTTTGATGTGGGATTCTCGGAGAACTTTAAACTTTGAATTTTTAAATGATTTGTACTTATGCTACATTTTTATTTTATATAGTAAGTTGCCCTGGATATGAGTAATGCTACAGTCACAAACTATTTTACAACAATTTTATAAAATATTAATGTGGCAAATTTTTACTAGTTTTGATTTAGGTCCATCACTAATATCATATTTTTATTTACCAATAATTATTTAGAAGATACTATAGTCACATTAGTAGTTTGTAAAAATGTTAAAAAATAGTTTGTATTTGTAACATTATTATTTAAATATTAGTATTGGGGATATCGAAAAATGACTACTAAATTAATGGAACATTAATTTTGTAAGATTGAATTTAATCAACCATCTTGTTGGCTTTATTCCATGTCAATTTGCTTGTATTTCAGCACTTAGAAACCCGGTATTTAGGTGGGATTCATGTAAAGATAATGAGTGAGAGAGTGTGAAGAAATGTTCAATATTAGGCAAGGATACAGGGATTCGCAGATAGGACTCACGGGTGACTTGCGACTGGCAAGCCGCCAACTGCAGCACACGAGTGAAGCGTGCAAGAAGATGAACAGTCATGCCAGCTGGTGCACTACAGGACAAAAGGTCCAGTCTGGCTATTCTGTTATCTCGCGGCTTCAATTCGCGATTCAGTCAAGTCGCGAGGCCAAGCCGCCAACCATAGTGGTGACTTTAGGAATTTTGTCTAGGGTGTTCTTGGACAAATCGGAACAGTAACCTACCCTATTCTACTTTGAAAAAATTTCGGATCATTTCGGTCTATTTTGAGTATTTCGGGACATTTTAGTAAATACCGGATGAAATTCAAAATTTGGCTGGCATGAAGTTTGTACTTTTAAAAAAAAAAAAATTGTTCTTAAAACTAAAACAAATTTGCATTCTGTACACCAAAAAACCTCAAAAGGAAAAAAAAAAATGAAAAGAAAAGGAATGAACAAAGGTACCTGTACAATAAACTATAAGATCATTTGAAATATTAATAAAATTATTAATTATTATTGTTTAGTTGTTTCATTAATTTGTTCATCTTTTATAAACTATAATTTGTTGTACTATTGTTTTATTAATTATAAAATTATTAATTGTTGTTTAGGAGTTATGTTATTTTATAATGAAAAAAAGATATATATAATGAATTGTTGTTCAAGGTGTTTCGAAATTACGTTATTTTATAATGAAAAAATATATATATTATTAATAAAAAAAACCTATATAGACTATTAAAGGTTTTAAAGAAGTTGTAAGTACATATTTCCAATAATATGTAATCTTTAAACCCAAATAATAATAATAATAAGAAGAAGAAGAAGAAGTTCAATCATTTATAAAATATAATAAGAGTAATAATATGAAAAAAGAAAATTGATGTTAATATTAGGTTTTTTTTTTTTTTTTTTTTTTTTTGGACTGAAAAGGTAGAATACTTTTATTAAAAGAATAACTAAATACATGTAAAGGGGGGGTAAAGTCTGGGGCTCTCATAGACTTAACAGCTAGCTTAGCCTATGGACAAGATATTTATCATTAAAAAATTCCACCAAAAACACTAGTGGGCTGGCAAAAGCAGAACAAATAAAAAATTTAAAACAAAAGACGTCGAATTTAAGGAAGAGAAGAAGAGAAGAAGGACCGAAACCCACAGATAAAATTTAAGCCAAATAGTCACATACATTACCTGTACAACTCACAAATAAAAAGGCAAAGGCAAACTGGCAGTAGGACCAAAACCCACCAAAAGAAAAAATAAAAAAGAGAAGAAGAGAAGAAGAAGATGGGTTTGAAACCCAGAAGAAGAAGAAGAAGAAAAAAAAAAAAAAAAAAAAAAAGGAAGAAGAAGGGTCCGTAACCAAGAAGATGAAGAAGAAGGTAGGATTTTTTTTTTTGTTTTTTCTTTTTTTTTTTTGAGAATACGTTTGAGTTGGGCCTGTTGGGTATTTAGTTAATAATGTATTTTGATTTAAAAATCTGGTTGGGGTTGGTTTTGTTTAGGATTGATGTTTGGGCTTTTATTTTTTGGGGTTGCTCTGTAACATTTTTTTATTTTATTTTATTTTAAGATTTTAGTTCAAAATTTGTTTGGCATAAAACTTTTGAGGGTGTTCCTCATTTTGCCTGAGGGTGTTCTTAATTTTTTTTTAATGGGTAAACAAATAAAAAAATTTAAATTATTATATATATATATATATATATATTTTTTTTTTGGGTCAGGGTGTTCCTGGAAACACCCTAAACCCAACATGGTGTCACCACTGACCAACCAGCTCTGTTTTGAAAAATCTTACTCTTCGCTTTCCTATCTCACCATAGTATAAATACCCTTTATACCCACGAAATGTTGAGAGCTTGCAGAAAGAATTTTGAGAGAGAAACCCTAGAGAAAAACAAGATTGATTAATCCACAATCTTCACATAGAGACTCTTCAAATTCCTCTACTCTCATCATCTCCATTGATACATTCTTGAGAGGTTTTTGACCAAATCATTTTCTCACCATACTCTCGTCTGTGAGAAGGTCTTTTGGTGCTAAGGAAAGCAGTTTGGAAGGGACCAATGGTTATTAGTTGATGTTATGGGTTATAGCGGAATCCGGTAAGCTAGAAAAGACAAAAGTTCGGCATAACCTCGTTGGTGCAAGAAGCTTGGAGGGCTTAGGTACCTGAGTAAATTAGGCTTGGAGGGTCTATTGCTGTTCATGTATTCCAACTTCATTTTCTAGTGGATTATTGACTGCTTGGAGGGAGGCGGAAAGGTTTTACACCGAGGGCTTCGGTTTTCTCTTCGATAACACATCGTTGTGTTGTCCTTGTGTTTGCATCTCTCTTCCCTTAATCTTTACCATTTAATTTCTGTTGTGGACGTGATTTTAATTGGTTTAGATTATTTATCAATTCTGATATAAGCTTGTTATCATTTTCCATACATACATTGTTTGATATAAAACTTGAATTGATATTTTGTTGTTTGGGGTCTAAACGTTCTTAGTGTTTTCAACGCTATTGGAACTTTCAAATTTTATATTTAATTACGTCCAGAGATGAAGTCAAGACTTGGAGTTAAAAGGAGACGACATTTAAAAAAAAAAAAAAACCATTATAAAACTTTAAATAAGTATTTAGTATTAACAAAATGTCAAAAAAAAAAAAAAAAAAAAAGAAGAAGAAGAAGAAGAAGAAGATATAAAATCATTGTTTCTTAACACAATATTATATATTCTATCCCCTATAAAATGAGAAATGATGCATATATAATGTATTCCATATACATAGATATTTTTTGTAGAGAGAAAAATAAATGATAAATACTAAAATAAAATAATTTAAGATAAAAAGTTGTAGATAGTGGAGGGCGTGGAACCTGAAAACATGTTATCGTGGAGATCCATTATCTGCAGTGACGATATGTTGCATAAAGATACTGGGATAGTACCGTTAAACCGGTTGCGATTAGCATACAACTCTCGAAGCTTAGGGAAGAACCCAAACCACGATGGTAACACTCCAGAAAAGGAGTTCGATCCAAAGTGGACAACTTCCAACCGACGCAAAGAAGCCAACTCATTGGGTAGAGAGCCATGAAAATTGTTGTTTTTAAAGGATAATTGATAGAGGAATGATAGATTTCCCACTTGTGGAGCAATAGTTCCATTAAGGCCCATGTTAGAAAGATTCAAGGCTGTGACTCTATGCTGGTTGGCATCACAAGTGATACCAATCCAACTGCAAGGAGAGGTAGAGGTAGACCAGTTGGTTCCCAAAATTTTGTGAGGGTCATCGGTGATATGGGTCTTGAGAGCAAGAAGTGCTGATTTTTCTGTAGTGATGTTGGTTCTCACTGCCACGGCTGAGCTAGCCATAAAGCAGTGCACCAACAACAGAAAAAAAAGGAGCAAGAAAGAAATATCCATGAGTGTCTATCTGTAGGTTGAGATGTGAGGCTACTGTAGCAAAAAAGTGTTGCTGGATGATGTTTTTATAGATGGAGATATCAAATTTTTGTTGAGTTATGACTATAAAAAAAAAAAGGTGATGACTAAATCAACATTCAGCTTTTTTTGTTGTCTTCATCTAAAACCAAAAAACAAAAAAAATTTGTTTTTTCATTTCGTTTGCTATATATAATATTATTTTCTAGCAGGAGGGGAAAAGACAAGAGCATGGGTCGAGCATTGATTTTATTTTTCATTTTTTATGGGAGTCGAGCATTGATTTAACTCATAATAATGCAAAAAGTGAAAATTATGTTACAAATACACACACTCATGCACACACACAAAAAATGAACTGAAAATATTAAAAGTCATGATATCAGTTCTTTTTTTTTTTTTTTTTTTTTTTGGTGTGCAAAAGTGTGTGTATTAGTGAGTGTGTAACAGACACTATGCAAGGCTGGCTCAACAACTTTTGGAACCTTAGGCGAAAATTTTAAATGGGGTCTTTTTATAATTAAAAATTAATCAAATAATATATATATATATATATATTGAATTTTTTATTATTTAAAATCTATTTTTCTTGCTTTTTGAGATGCTTAAGACTATTTTCATTATTCTCTTTTTCTTGTATAATTTCATTATCTTCAAACTCTTTTTGATAAGTTTCTTGTTCATTTGTAATATTTTCACCCAAACTTTCTATTGTGTTTTTTTTAACACTAGTAACAAATTTATCCATAGATCCTTTTTGAGATTCAATTTGTTTTTCAATTTTTCTCTTTTTTAAAAGTTTTTTGTATCCGGATAAATATTTTCTAGTAGACGTTTATAATAAGAAAATATTTACAGATAAATAAAACACAATTTTATAATTAAAAATGATAATTTAACTAAAAATAAAATTTAAAGTATAGAACACTAGAACCTAGTTATTGCAATTTTTCTAAAGCCATGACCACTTTAAAGTTTAAACCTGCACAAATAAAAATTAACTTAATACATGATTTAATAAATTAATGTCACTATAATACAAATGAGTTGATATGATACACATCAAATTATTAATTGGTATAATAATTTATAATAATAGATAAAGTGTCACTGTGTCAGATTTAAAAAAAAAAAAAAAAAAAAAAAAAGGTGAGTAACTAGCCAGCCTATACTCCGCAGTTCACTCCTCCTATCATCCAATCCAATGGCTTAGATTTAAAGAAAAAACGTGTCCTATCATTCTATCAATTACAATGGCAAAGAAGGGTCCAAACAGGGGCTCAGCGCAGAAAGCTATCATAGCAAAAAAGTGAAAAACGTGTCCCATCCCATCAAACAATTGTGCAGACTGCAATGAAAGTGTGAAACAAACAAACTAAAAAAAATATATATATATATATATAATTTAAGTTAAATAAATAGAAGACTTTGAGTCTTCATTTTCGGAAAGACAAAGAGAAAGAGGGGAAAAGCTGAAGAAGAATACCTCGTGTGACTGCCAACTGGTACACTAGATTTAACAAAGAAAAATTTCAGATCAAGAATCAAGATGAAGATGAAGAAAAGAAAGGTAAGACCGTAAGAATATAGATGGAGAGGCAGAGAGATAGAGAGATGAGAGGTTTTTCTTTTGTTTTTGAAATTTATAATCTCTATTTTAGCATATTTCAAGACAATTACGTTGTATTATTAATGAATTTGTCTGCTATTAATTTTGATTTTAGCATATTTCAAGAATGAATTAATAAATTTGTCTCCTAAAATTTAATTTGGTTAGCTGGAGTTTGACTATTTTTGTTTTTTCTGTTTTAATCTTTTGCATTTTAGGATACAATAAAGCCTTTTTAATGCATTTTATTGACCAATAAAAGTCTTAAAATATTTTTTTAATTAAAATATATAAATATATATATATATATTATATAATATTTTTTTTACAAGTGGGGCCTTCTTTTATTTGGGGGCCTTAAGCGATTGCATCAATTGCTTTACTTGTTGAGCCGGCCCTGACACTATGCAAATGGTGTGGTACATTCAAAAAAATTAACTTATGCTCAGACCAACCAAAGAAGACAAACAATAATGCAAGGGAAATAACAGAAATGAAAATTGAACATTCAAAGGAAAGAACCTCTAGAGTGGGTCAATGTTGGTGTTCTTCTCGTGGAGAAAGTTTGGAAGAAAGTAACGGAAGAAAAAAACAAATTCTGTTGTTTAAGTGGAGAGAGAGAGTAGCAGATTGTGGATGTTTGGCTATAGAGGGAACGAGTGTGCGCTGTCAATGGGTTTTTGGTTACGAAGATGACGCTTAAAATTCTTGGACTGAAATATGTGACAACGTCAGTGTGTGCAGTTTATGTACAATTAGTGTGTTGTAAGGAGTTTTCAATAACAATGAATGAAATTAGGATACATGTTCTATAAAAGAAAATTAACAATAAAAAGTAATATGCCCACTTCCCTTTCTTTCTCTCATGTGGTCGGTTAAAAAAGTTAAGGGAAAGATTAGGAACAGCGATCATGACCGTTAAAAAAAAAGAGTAGAGGATATGATGATCATGGGTAGTTATTTTCTTTCAAACAGAGGTAGTGGGAAGGTTTTTTTTTTTTATTTTTTTTTTATTTTTTATCAACGTTCACTATTTAGTGGGGAGTTAATAACCAGTAGGTTTTTTTCTTTTAAATTTTTATCTATTTATGATTTTAACCTCATTTCTTATTTTTATGAACAAGGATAAATTAATTAAATTAGGGGCATTTTTGGAAGTGAAAAATGCAGTGTTTAACTTTCTGAATCTTTTTAATATATAGAGATAATGATCATGATTGAAAGTTCAAATAGTGTGTAAAACACCAATGAACGTTTAGACCTTCAATTTACAAATTACTAATACAAGCTTATAATCAAACAATATAAGCTAACCCAAACAGGTAACACACTCTTAACCATAATTAATCACACTCACAGTAGTAATTAAAAGGTAAAGAGAAATAGAAGAAAGATGCAAACACAAAGATAACACAATGATGTGTTATCGAAGAGGAAATCGAAGTACTCGGCGTAAAACCTCTCCGCTGCCCTCCAAGCGGTCAATAATCCACTAGAGAATGAAGTTGGGATACATGTGAAAGTTCAAATAGCGTTGAAAACACTATGAATATTTAGACCCCCAAACAACAAATTACCAATTCAAGTTTTATATCAAACAATTTATGTGCGGAAAATGATAACAAGCTTAAAACAGAATTGATAAACAATCTAAACCATAAATAATCATAATCACAATAGTAATTCAATGATAAAGATAAAGGGAAGAGAGATGTAAATACAAAGACAACACACGATGTGTTACCGAAGAGGAAATCGAAGCTCTTGGTGTAAAACCTCTCCGCCGCCCTCCAAGCGGTCAATAATCCACTAGAAAATGTAGTTGGGATACATGAACAGCAATAGACCCTCCAAGCCTAATCTACCCAAGTACCTAAGCCCTCCAAGCTTTTTGTTCCAACGAGGTTGCGTTGAACATTTTTCTTTTCTAGCTTACCGAATTCCGCTATAAACCATAGTATCAACTAATAATCATTCGTCCCTTCCAAACTGCTTCCCTTAACATCAAAAGAACCTTCTTATAGACGTGGGTATGGTGAGAAAATGATTTGGTCAAGAACCTCTCAAGGATGTATCAATGGAGAGGAAGAGAGTAGAGGAATTTGAAATGTTTATTTGTGAAGATTATGGATGAGACAATCTTATTTTTCTCTAGGGTTTCTCTCTTAAAATTCTCTCTGGAAGCTCTATACATTTCATGGGAATAAGGGATATTTATACTAGGGTGAGAATGGAATGCAATGAGTCAGTTTTTTCCAAACAGGGTACTCTGGCAACTTGACCTCGCAACTAGGTTGAGTCGCGAGTTCAAGCTGCGAGCTAACGGCCTGGCCAGCCTGGGACTTTTGTCCTGTAGTGCAATAGCTGGCGTGACTCTTCAGCTTCTGGCATGCTTGGCACTTGTGCAACTTCTAGCGGCTTGTAAGCCGCAAGCCACCCGCGAGATCCAGTCGCGAGTCCCTGTATCTTTGCACAATCTTGAGCATTTCTTCACACTCTCTCACTCACTACCCTTATAAGATTTCCACCTAAATACAGTGTTACTAATTGCAAAAATACAAGCAAATTTGGCACGAAATAAAGCCAACAAGATGGTTGATTAAATTTAACCTTACAATCTCCCCCTTTGGCTATTCCGTAACAAAAACCCTACAACAAACTCTAGACTTAACGTGTGAGTTGGGAACAGTTGGAAAACTCACTCACAACTAACTCTAGAATCTGTGAAGCTCTTGAACCATAAGGCCAAAACATCTCCCGAAATACAATAACACAATAAGTTCATTGTATGCAGAAAACTTGTAATGCATATGGAGCAAGCATAATGAGATCAAGAAAAATGGAATAAAGTAATAAACCATGGCTTGACCAAATAAGCAATCACTGTAAGATAGTGACCACAATGCTCATTCACATTTGGAATGAACATCCGGACATTCAACTTGATAAACACAAAGCAAACACTTGAATGACCAATACTCAACCAATGCACAGTATATGAAGTATATGCATCTAGGAATAAAATCTTACACGGCACAAGCATGAGAGTACTTAAAGAAAATGCATAACATTTAGCTAGAAGTACAAAGCAACAAAGAATAAAGGCTGCATAAGCATGGTACAAACCATAAAAGCCTACAAATATGCATAGAAACAAACCCTAAAAACTTACAAAAGTAACATGGGTACAAAATCAAATACTGAATAAACATCATTAAATAATAAAGACCATGAGTTTTAAACCATAAAAATAACATATTAACCATAGTGTATCAAAAGGCATTAAACATAAAGTAAAACATTGTTTGAAACATGCTCCCCCTCAAAATGGCAGTCCCCCTCAAGAGCTGCCCCCTCAAGAATTCTCCCACTTTTTGACTGGAATGGCCAAAGGGTTATTGTTGGGAGTTAAGGCTGTCAAACTTGGTTGAAAGAACATTTAGTTGATCTTGAATTGCTGCCATCCTTTCAGTATGCTCATTCTAAACTTCTATGAGTCCATCAATCCTCTCCAGGATGATCTGGAGTGCATATGGAGGTGCAGCTGATGAGGTTGAGACTCTACTCCTCTTGCTTCTGCTTTTGGGTGTAATTGATTGTCCTGCAGCTTCTGCTTCAGTTTCCATAGGATCCTCTTCTCCTTGGTCACCCTCCTCATCATCACCTGGAAGATGGACTTGTATCTTGGTGAGAGTTAACTTGTTTATGGATGATAAAGGAGCCATAAGACTGATATCTTGAGGAATTGCAACACTTTTTGCTCTAAACAATCTCATAAGAAGACTAGGAAAGATTAGCTTGGGCTTGAAGGTGGTTCTGCTCTCTTCCACAATGGTGTCAAATATGTGGGAGCTAATGTCAATGAAAGTTTTCTCCCTGAGCTCTATGAGAAAGATTGCTCTAGCATTTGTCAGTGTAGTCATCTTCCTTATTGGATACAAGTTGTAAATCATTATGGTGGTCAGACACCTCATGTCAGTAGGAAAGTCAGTAGTGTTGAAACATCTTTTTTCTTTAACACCACCAATCTGAGCCTGTACAGTGTCTAAAGATAGCATCTTGTCTTTGTAGTTGGTGAAATCATGATCTTCTAATCCCTCAAGCCTTAGAACCTCATCAATATCATGAGCATCTGTGGTGAACTCATGTCCTCTAATCCAGCAATTCAGCTCATCTTCTCTGATGATCACATTTGCATAAAACTCCCTTATCAAAGGTTCACACACAACTAGTAGGTCACCCAGTAACTTCTCCCATCCTCTGCCTTCAAAACATTTTGGAATGAAGGTATCTTTCAAGTCATGTAGATCCACAAACCTCTCCTGGATAATAGTTCCTTTCATAAAAGAATCTCTGTATCTTTCAAAATGCTGGACAGACCTAAACAAAGTATTATTCATTTTCAGCCTTTTGTCAGCCTTCTTTGCAGCAGTTTTCTTCTTTGAATGTGTGGGAGCCATCTGTAATCAAGCAAAAAAGGCCACAACAAGACATAGCACAATGGATGGACTTCAAACATTAGTAACAGTTAAGAAAAAAAATTGTTTGTTATCACCATTTGAGCCATAAATAGTAGAGATTTAGACAGTAAAAGAGGTATCATAGATCAGAAACGGATATAACACTATATTAACAATATAATGCATATCAAATTGTGACAAAGAGCACAGTTTAAACAACCAAGAGCTCTTTAGAGCACAAACCCAACCACATACTTCAACAAGTAAAAATCAGTTGAACAGAAGCAATGAAAAACATATTAAACCAAAACAAAACATATGACAATGAGAAATGACCTTATGAGAATGAGATGATCAAACCAACTCAAAGTAGACAGAAATCACAAGGTAGAAGCATCATACTATCTTTAGTAAATAAAAATAATAACAACCGTATAGAACAGGCCAAACCCACACTTAGAGAAAAACCCAGTAAATCCGAACCAAAAACAACATGAGTAAGAGAAATAACAAGCAATCACCTCTGATAAACTAAAACATAATAACACACATGTTTAGAATACTAGAAACAGAGTAAAGCCAAGACCAAAACATTAAATCTCAACAAACATTAACCCAAACCAAGTTCGAACCCATTATATCTCAAAAACTTAAAAACACCTCACAAAACAAGAAAAAGATGCTCAAATCAATTACAATGAAGTGAGAAAGAGAAAACCCATACATTTTTCTTGATGATTGGAGTAGACATGATGCAAAAATAGAAGCTTTTTCAAGAGAGACATGGAGTGTTTGAGAGAGAGAAAAGGGGAAGACAACGAATAGTCACAAAAATTCGAGGGAAAACTGTAAAGTTTTTGAAAAAGTGTCCTTAAAATGCAAAACAGGTGTTTTTCGTGACTAGATTAAGTTGCCAGTCAATCACCAGGTAAGCTGCGAAACACATAGAAGTTAAGATTCCTGAAAAATTTTCGAAGTGTTTTTCGTGACTGGAAGGTCTACCCGTGAGACAGTCACCAGGGGAGCTGCAAAAATCTCTGTGTACTCCTCATGACTGGACCTTCCACCTGCGAAATAGTTGCCACATTAAGCCGTGAAAAACATAAAAGACTTAAATTTTGAAAAATTTTCTAAGTATTTTTCACGATTGAGACCTTGACTTGCCAGTGAATTGCAAAAAATCTCGGAGTGAGCTCGCGACTGGGGCCTATGACTGGACCAACCCGCGATTGAGTCACCAAAACAAGGTAACACTGTTTTTGAAAATTTTGACATTTTTGTAAAAAAAAAAAACTTTCCAAAAACAAGCTAAAACACTTAAAAATATTTTTGTGTTTGATCAACAAAGATTGAGCTTGTGAAAACACATTTAAACAAGTACAATCACACAAATGAATATGCCATTCATTGAACATAAACTTGTGTGTTATGTGTAGGTATAAAAAATGAGATAGTCTTTAGTCTAAAGTGAAGTTTCAATGATAAATTCAATCAAGGCATACACAACTAGCACAAGATAATGTGATCCATCTCAATTATATAAATATGCATATATGACCTCCCACATAAACTTAAGTACATTTCTTTGAAACTTTTCATTTGGCTTCATATACATCATATCATTTGGCTCCATACACATCATATCATTTGATCATTTTGAATCAAAACATCTCATTGTGAGATCGATGCTTGAAATTTTAAATATTTCAAATTGATGAGTTAGCCTTTGGCTTTTTGGGCATCATACATTTTATTTTAGTCGCTTTCCCTTTTTCCTAATCAAATACTAGTATGTGCGACAGCCTTTTATAGCTCAAAATCTCTTTTCATTTGGAGATTTACATTTGGTGAGCTCTTTAAGCAAAAACAACAACATAAAGAGTGGGAAAATATATAGGCACAAGTTTATGCATGTCTCAAGATTAACAAAACCATTCACTAATTATTCATGGCAAGGTTGAAGATCTATTTATAACAATCACATAGATTTCAAGATTTCTCCCACATAGATATGAGTGCATAAGAGACAAGTTAAGCTCGTAGATGCACAAAGCCACTAGTACAAAGGTATAAGGCAAAACATGCTTTGAGACAACACTCAACAAAGTTGATCAAATTTTTTGGATTTTCTACTTTTTATGTGTTTTTGGATTTTTGACATAAAAGTAAGAAAAGATTGATAAAAAAAAATGTAAAAACATTTTAAAATGAAGCAAATAAACAACCAACAAATCAACACTTAGAAGCAAAAAGCATACAACAAACATAATCACAAAGCATAGGAAGAATTGATGCATGGACATGTTATGATGCTTATGTATGAGTACCCTTCATCACCCACACGTCACGTGCGTTTGGGGTGATATCCTTGACAGATTCGGTATGAAAGTTAGGACTGTCAGACCTCTTTGTGAAGCTTTTGATAACGCCTTAAAATGTGTACTTGTTATATATTTATGTGGGCGTTATCTCCTTATTACTATACTTAATTTGTATAATTAAGCCATAATTTGTATTAGTCCCTATTATTTATCTTTACATAATTTCTTGAATAAGATGCTGTTCATTGTGTGTAATTTTCCACTTTTAGGAAATCATGTGAGAAAGATGAGTTTACAGGAATTTGTGAGAGAATGGAGGCCAAACTAGAATTAAAGTGGAGCTAAAGGACCATGCCTAAATGTCTAAGGAGGTGCAGCTAGAGTTCTTGGATCATCTAACATGATTGGAAGCTTCAAATAAGGAAAGAAATCAAAGAGGCAGAATCTGAAAAGGAAAAAATTTGATTTGAGCACTGATCAGTATTTTGAGCGTATCTCTCTTCTCAAAAATCCAATTGACACAAGACCAGATGGGTTGGAACCATGACTTAAATATCTACAACTTTCCAGTTTTGAGTTTTTCCAAATTCTCAACTTTGGAAGGCCGAAATTAACTCACAAGTTACCGCTGTAAACCTGGACGGAAATTTAAATAGTGAAAAGTTTTATTTTCTTTAGACTTAGACATTAGGGTTTTAGAAGGGAGGCAGTGAGAACGAATTTTGGCAGAGAAAAAACTTGTATTTTCCTTTCTCTAATGGCAGCCTAAACTCTTTGCTAGGGTTAGGGGTATGTTTCTTCTGTGCGGTATGAATATTCAATGTGATTCTTTTTAAGATTTTATCAATAACATATTTGATTGTTCAATTAGATTTCTTTTGATGTATTAGTTCTTCCATGCTTTCAATAAGTTCAATCATGTTTTTCTTATTGTTTAGAGGAATTTCTAATAGTTTCAAATAGAAATCAGGTTTTAAAGTGAATGGGTTTTTCTGAAAACTTTTCTAACCGCATTATTAATCGAGGTTATCATGCGTTCTTGAATTGTCTCAGTTCAACCGAATCATAAGTTTTTAATTGTATAAGAACAATCAATTATGAAATAGATATTTTCTTAGATCACAAAGAATTTCATATTGATATAGGGAAACACCCCGATGCCCTAGTATTTACATTATTGATTTAAATCAGCTTTTATTATTATTCTTGTTAACAATCACCAAGCAAAAGTATTTTTCTTCTTCACCCAAATTTTTATTTTATTTTATTGTCTTTGAATCTATCCTGCTCCTTGTGGTTCAACCTCGGTACTCCGAGAATTATATTGCTACGATCTCCTGCACTTGGGAGTGAGCAAGCAATTTTGGCGCCGTTCCCGGGGAGCTGTTGCGTGTTCAGAGGCAATTTTTAGGAGCAAAGCACAATCGGTGGAAATTCTTCTATTGGTAACTTCGTTCCAATTTTTTTTTCCCTTTTTTTTGTTTTTATTTTTCTATTTGTTTTTATTTTATTTTATTTTATTTTATTTTATTGTGGATTCATTGTTACATGAGCATTTGGGTTAGAAACAAGAGAGGCAGATTAGAAATTTTTGAAACTTATTTTGGTAATCTTTTTGACACACCTTTGCCTTCACCTTCTTCATCAATCATGGGTGATGAAACACGTAATAATCATGAGGAGAATAAAAGAACTATGTATGAATTGTCGCATCCCACACAAAATTCTGTTCCTTCATGCATCATGTTTCCACCTAATGCACCACATGTAGAATTGAAACAAGGTTTACTAGCAATACTTCCTGAGTTTAGGGGACAAGAAAATGAAAATCCTTATGTCCATGTTAGAGCTTTTGAAGAGGTAATTAGTAGTTTCTATGCACAAAATGTTATTGAGACTGCTAAGTTACGTTTCTTTCCTTTTTCTCTTAAGGATAAGGCAAGAAGTTGGCTTTACACTATGAAACCTAGGTCTATAGGTAGTTGGGGGGAGATGGCCAAAGAGTTTTTTAAGAAACACTTTCCTCCCCACAAAGTCCAGCAAGTAAAAAGAAGGATAGCTAGTTTTGTCCAAGGTGAAAATGAGACCTTATACCAAGCTTGGGAAAGGTACAAAGATCTTTTCAATTTCTGCCTAAATCATGGGTACGAAGATTGGAGATTAGTTAGCTATTTTTATGAAGGATTTACACCTAGGGACCGACAATTTATTCAACTCTCATGCGGAGGGGACTTTTTACAGAAAGAACCCGAAGATGCAATGGATTATCTTGATGAGATTGTTGAAAACTCTAACACATGGACTGGACCTTGCCCTATGGACTCCACTGATAGGACTAGAACTAACACTACCACTTCTAGTGGAAGTGTTTTCAAGTTGAGGGAAGATGATAACATGAGTGCAAAAATTAGCATGTTAACTAAAGAAATTGAAGCACTCAAAATGAAAGGAAGTAGGAGTGTTAGTGTTACCTTTAGAGAGGACCTAATGGAGGTGTGTAAAATCTGTCATGAGATAAATCATGCTACAAATGAATGTGCATCACTTTCATCATTCTTGAATGTGCCAGAAGAACAAGTACATGCATTTAATTCATATTGGCCAAATAATTCTTCATATTCTAACAATTATAACCCAAATATGCGAAACCATCCGTATTTGAGTTATAAGAGTGACAATGTGTTGAATCCTCCTGCTCCAAGGAATTTTAATTCACCACATGCATCATCATCATCTAGAACTTTCTTGGAGGATGCACTTAGTACTTTCATCCAAAGGCAAAGTGAACAAAATCAAAAGTTTGAATCCATGCTCACTAGGCTAGATGAAGAGGTAAGAGAGACCAAGAGTCATATAACTAGGCTTACAAATTCATTGAGTGGGATAGAGAGAGGGAAGCTTCCTTCCCAAACTCAACCCAATCCCATCAATCAAAATCTAAAAATTGGCTCTAAGGATAAACATGAAGAAGTAAAAGCTGTGACCATTTTGAGGAGTGGTAAAGAGATTGATAAACGTTCTCCTTTAGTAACTAAGAAATCTAAGGAGACCCCAGTTGAAAAAGAGAAGGATGAAACTGAGTCACTTGAATTTGGTGAAATTAAACAATGCCCAATCCCTCCACCATTTCCACAAGCCTTAAAATTACCTAAGTAATTGGACACCGCATCTAAGATATTAGAGCATTTGCATCAAGTCAAGATAAATTTGCCATTATTGCATATTATCAAGCAAATGCCTGCATATGCCAAGGTAATTAAGGATCTATGCACCATCAAAAGAAAGCATCATGTGAAGAAGACCGCATTCCTAACAGAACAGGTAAGTGCAGTTATTCAACATAAAACCCCACCAAAGTATAAAGATCCAGGTTGTCCTACGATCTCTTGTACTATTGGAGATTACATCATGGAGCATGCATTGCTAGATCTTGGGGCAAGTGTTAATTTGATCCCTTTCAGTGTATATCAAAAACTTGGACTTGGTGAGTTGAAACCTACTTCAATAACTTTACAGTTGGCTGATCGCTCTGTAAGGGAACCGAGAGGGATTGTTGAGGATGTGTTGGTGAAAATTGAACAATTTTATTATCTTGTTGATTTTATTGTTCTAGATTACCAACCTGTTTTACATCCTAGTGTTCATACCCCTATTATTTTGGGTAGACCTTTTTCTTGCCACAGCTAATGCTTTAATTAATTGCAGGAATGGAAGGATGCAACTCACTTTTGGTTCCATGACTTTGGAGCTAAACATATTTCATGTGGCTAAACAACCACATGAGGATGATGATTGTGCTTATGTGAATCTCATTGAGGCAGTGGTTCAAGAAGAGTTTAATAAGAATTGTTTTTCTGATCCTCTTGAAGCTCTTCTTAATAATTCTGTTGATTCTTATGATTTAGAATGTGATATTCATGTATCTGAAAATTTTTCTTTGTTGGATTCCTCACAGGTTTTGGAAGAACAACAGATGATGGCAATTAATAAAGGATGAAAGCCTTACTTTGAGGAGCTACTAGAAAATGAAAAAAAGCTCGTGCATTCAAGTGAAGAGGCACCACAGCTGGAGTTTAAGCCACTGCCCGGTGATCTTAAATATGCATATTTAGGCCTAGGTAAGTTAAAACCTAGGTGGGATGACCCTTTCATTGTAAGGAAAGTGTTTAACCATGAAACTGTAGTAGTTGAGAACCCTAAGGATGGTAGGATTTTGAAAGTAAATGGACAAAGGGTAAAACCATTCTTAGGGGGAGTTATACCAAAGGAGAAGTCTATGTCACTGGAGATCCCTGCCTATTGGGATGCTACGTGAACTCTGAAAGAGCCTTATGAAGATGTACCATATTTGTTTTAATTTTTTTTTTCTTTTCTTTTTTGCCTTTTGTTTTTGTTTTTGTTTATGCTTTTTTGTTTTTTTTTTTTTTTGTTTTGTTATTATTTTTCTTTTGTGAGCAAACATTTGCAGTGTGAAAGAAATTTCAAAAAAAAAAAAAAAAAAAAAATTCAAATGATTAAGGTAACTTCTTCCCTATATGCTTGAATTTAGTTTGGCTTTGATACATTGAGAACAATGCAATATTTTAGTTGGGGGGAGAGGTCTACACATTTTGTTGCACCTTGCATGATTTTTTTTTTTTTTTTCCTTCTTTCTTTTTGGTTGCAACTTTTCAATTAAAAAAAAAAAAAAACCCTTGAATTTGAATGCAGAAGAGTTATAAGCTTTATTTTTATATCATGTGATGGAATGAATAATGCTGAGTTGATTATACTATTTGTTATATTAAGACTCTTTCATGAAGAGCACAATTGGAAACTTTTGAGCACAATAGCCAAGTTAGTGGACGGTTGGATGTTGGATATGCATGGATCATGAACAAGCTAGATATAAGCTGAAACTCAACCCATATGGAGAGTTCTTGAGCCTTACTTTTCTTTGTGAGAGTATATCTTTGTTTGAACTCTTAAATTTCTGTCATATGCTTCAATTTTTGTAAAAGATCTCTATATTTTTTTGGTTGACTACTAGAAACATTATGAGGAGATATACCATGATCCTACTTATTTTTGTCCTTAGACATGCTGGTTTATGTGGAATTTTAGGAGATGAGAGCCTAAGGCCATTGTCACCAGCTAAACAAATATTCAGCCTACCTTGACATTAACCATTGTCACCATCATTTGAGCCATAAGAAATATTTTCACAATACCACAAAACATTTTTGTTTATGGGTGTTCTTTTGGGGGTTCAAGTTTTGAGCAATTGATGTGTTTAGATACCGCCATTGTCTCTCTTTTCTTCCCAAAAAAAAAAAAAAAAATCAAAAAGAAGAAAAAAAAAAGGAAAAAAAAAAAGAGAGAGAAAAAGAAAGAAAGAGAAGACATACATATAAATCATTGGTGTCTTACACATCTTTCATGTATTTCAGAAGGGTTGTATGGTTGAGTAAAGGTTGTTTTGATTCAAGTTGGTTGTTACTGCTATGAGTTGGGTTTGGCTTGAATTTTCTGCATTTAATTCATATACCTCATATTTCAAAGAGAGCAGTTTGCTTTTACCTAGCCAAAAGATTATACTACCATTGAGCCTAAAGTCCTACTTGATCCTAAAGGTGCATGGCTGGTATGTGTTTGGAATAAAAACTAGGGATGAGAATGGTATTAACCTCATGTTTCCAGGAATTCAACATCCTTTCCAAGAGATCTTTTCCCGTTGTTTTAGCGGCTGTTTTTGTATACACATGTGATATTCTTAAAACTTCTTCTTTCCTTTTTGTTCACATGTGATTTGAAGAGAGAAACCATTACTTCTATGTGTGTTCTTTCAGAGTGTTGATGACCTAAGAGAGGTTTTGGAGTAGAGGCTCTAATCTAGATTATTCTTGGTCTATGCATATTTGAAAAAGCTGGTTTGACTGGATGGGCTATGCACACACACACTCCAAAAGTGAAGCTAGTGAAAGCTCTTTAATATGATGAATAGTATCCCAACTCAAAAATTGAAAGTTCATTTGTATGATATAATGATAAAGTAGACTAACATTTGTTGCAGGAATTTTCAAGGAACCTTTGACTTTTGTGGGTAGAGTCACTGCAAACCCTCACGAGAGTAAACTCGTCCACTAGGGTGACCTAGGGGTTCAAAGACTTGGTGCACATAGGAAGTGCAGTCGTGTAGCCTACGAAAGTGGCTTGTATTTTAGTTTTAATTTTTCACTTTTAGTAGACATAAGTGCTTTGTGGATTGCTAGGGACTAGCAAGATTTAAGTTGGGGGGTGTGATAACGACTTAAAATGTGTACTTGTTATATATTTATGTGGGCGTTATCTCCTTATTACTATGCTTAATTTGTATAATTAAGCCATAATTTGTATTAGTCCCTATTATTTATCTTTACATAATTTCTTGAATAAGATGCTATTCATTGTGTGTAATTTTCTACTTTCAGGAAATCATGTGAGAAAGATTAGTTTACAGGAATTTGTGAGAGAATGGAGGCTAAACTAGAATTAAAGTGGAGCTAAAGGACCATGCCTAAATATCTAAGGAGGTGCAGCTGGAGTGCTTGGATCATCTAACATGATTGGAAGCTTCAAATAAGGAAAGAAATCAAAGAGGCAGAATCTAAAAAGGAAAATATTTGATTTGAGCACTGATCAGTATTTTGAGCGTATCTCTCTCCTCAAAAATCCAATTGACACAAGACTAGATGGGTTAGAACCGTGACGTAAATATCTACAACTTTCCAGTTTTGAGTTTTTCCAAATTCTCAACTTTGGAAGGCCAAAATTAACTCACAAGTTACCGCTGTAAACCTGGACGGAAATTTAAATAGTGAAAAGTTTTATTTTCTTTAGACTTAGACATTAGGGTTTTAGAAGGGAGGCTGTGAGAACGAATTTTGGCAGAGAAAAAACTTGTATTTTCCTTTCTCTAATGGCAGCCTAAACTCTTTGCTAGGGTTAGGGGTATGTTTCTTCTGTGCGGTATGAATATTCAATGTGATTCTTTTTAAGATTTTATCAATAACATATTTGATTGTTCAATTAGATTTCTTTTGATGTATTAGTTCTTCCATGCTTTCAATAAGTTCAATCATGTTTTTCTTATTGTTTAGAGGAATTTCTAATAGTTTCAAATAGAAATCAGGATTTAAAGTGAATGGGTTTTTCTGAAAATTTTTCTAACCACATTATTAATCGAGGTTATCATGCGTTCTTGAATTGTCTCAGTTCAACCGAATCATAAGTTTTTAATTGTATAAGAACAATCAATTATGAAATAGATATTTTCTTAGATCACAAAGAATTTCATATTGATATAGGGAAACACCCCGATGCCCTAGTATTTACATTATTAATTTAAATCAGTTTTTATTATTATTCTTGTTAACAATCACCAAGCAAAAGTATTTTTCTTCTTCACCCAAATTTTTATTTTATTTTATTGTCTTTGAATCTATCCTGCTCCTTGTGGTTCGACCTTGGTACTCCGAGAATTATATTGCTACGATCTCCTGCACTTGGGAGTGAGCAAGCAGCTTTCCAAGCAATTTGTGAAGGCATCAATCATCTTCATCATGTCTATCATTCCAGGATCATGGTTTTGACTTCTTGTTTGCTCACCACCCCAAGACCTCTTGTCATTTCTTCTTCCTCGTGATTGAGGAGCGCTTGCATTGTTTAACACTCTCAGCTTATAATAGTTGGGTCTGGTATATCCTTGCAATCCGCAATAGTGACAAATATGATTCGTTCTAGGACCCCGTTGTATTCTTGGAAGTGATCTTCCTCTAGCTTCATGTTTGGCTTCTGATGGATTACGAATTGTATTAAACACCCATTGATCAGCCACAATTTTCTTCTTTTCAGTTTTAACTTTATCAGGAATAGACTCTTCTACAATTGGCTCTTTGGCCTTCACAAACCTCGCTTCTTTGGTGACATTGGCTGATGAGCTATTCCTTCTAGTATATCCTATTTCGGACTTTTCTGAGACTAATTTTTGATGAGCAAGCATTTCATTGAGTTTCTTGGAGGAGACACGATCTACCTTAGCATTTGCTTGAAGCAATTCATGCTCAAGAAATCGAATTTTTGAGTAAGCTTCTAACAACTCTCCATTCATTTTCTCCACTTCACATTTAGTCTCCTTGTATTGCACTAGAAGAATTATGTAGTCTTCCTCGGCCCTCTTCATCTTTTTAATGGTTGCGTTAGCCACCTTAGCATATTCATCGGTCTTGCAGTCCCACTGCTTCTCCAACTTCCTCATCTTCAGATTCCTCAACTATTCCAATAGACTCCAAATCAGAGTGCTCACCAAGTTCATTTACAAGTGAACCCAAATCATCCGAGGATTCCACATGTACAATGGTCATAAATGCGGAGTAGTTTCCTTCTCTGTCACAGTTTTCCTTAGAATCAGAATTTGATAAATCTGAGTCACTTAGAGTAGTGGCATAGGCCTTCCCTTTTGATTTCAAATAATTTGAACATTCTTTCTCGAAATGTCTGTGATCGTTGCATTCAAAACACGTGATTCCCTGTGAAGATTAGGGTTCTCTACTATCTTTCCTTCGGAATTCCCTTTTCTCCTTCCCAGAATTCTGAAATTTCCCTTTGTCACCAAGTTTCCCACTATTCTTAAGTTTTAAGAACTTCTGGAAGTTTTTCACAAGGTATACCACATCTTTATCTACGGCATCTTCTTCTGAAGAATTGTGAGATACCACCCTTTCATTAATTGTCTTAAGAGCGAGAGATTTTCTCTTCTTCTGCGTAGGCAGTGACAATTCATATGTCTGCAAAGAACCAACCAGGTCTTGAACTTTAATGTCATCAAGATCTTTGCTCTCTTCAATAGCTGTTACTTTGGCACGAAAGCTTTCCCACAGTGACTGAAGGATTTTCCTTATAATTTTAGAATCCTCTGTCTTTTCTTCCAAATTGAATTTGCCAACAACCACCTCTTCCAACTTACCATAAAAAGAGTCGAAGGACTCATCCTCACTCATCTTAAGCTCCTCAAAGCGAGTGGTCAACACCTGTAGTTTGGTGTCTTTAACTTTCTTTGTTCCTTCATAAGTAGTCTCCAGAATCTCCCATGCTTCCTTAGCAATAGTGATATATGAAATTCTATGAAATTCTTCTGGAGAGACACCACAGAAAATAGCATTCAAGGCTATACTATTAGCATTAACCGCTGCAAGAGCTGCCTTATCCCAAGTGGATTTGGCAACCTCCGGCTTAGTCCAACCCACTTCAACTGCATCCCACACAACATCATTAATAGAACACAAAAATGCCCTCATTTAAACTTTCCAAAATGCATAATTATTACCATCAAAAAATGGTGGCACATTTAGAGATTGAGACCTATCCATCTTAATGCAGGGTCAGGGATCGCATTAAGGTGTTTAAAACACAATAAATGAGCCCGCTCTGATACCAAATGAAAGTTCAAATAGCGTTGAAAATACTATAAACGTTTAGACCCCCAAACAACAAATTACCATTCAAGCTTTATATCAAACAATGTATATGCGGAAAATGATAACAAGCTTAAAACAGAATTGATAAACAATCTAAGTCATAAATAATCACAATTACAGCAATAATTAAATGGTAAAGATAAAGGGAAGAGAGATGCAAACACAAGGACAACACACGATGTGTTATCGAAGAGAAAACTAAAGCGCTCGGTGTAAAACCTTTCCGCCACCCTCCAAGTGGTCAATAATCCACTAGAAAATATAGTTGGGATACATGAACAGCAATAGACCCTCAAAGCCGAATTTACCCAGGTACCTAAGCCCTCTAAGCTTCTTGCTCCAACAAGGTTGCGCCAATCCTTTTTCTTTTTTAGCTTACCGGATTCCTCTATAAAGCATAGCATCGACCAATAATCATTGGTCCTTTCCAAACTGCTACCCTTAGCACTAAAAGAACCTTCTCACAAATGTGGGTATGGTGAGAAAAGGATTCGGTTAAGAACCTCTCAAGGATGTATCAATGGAGAGGAAAAGAGTAGAGGAATTTGAAGAGTCTTTTTCTGAAGATTATGGATGAGGCAATCTTATTTTTCTCTAGGGTTTCTCTCTCAAAATTCTCTCTAGAAGCTCTATACATTTTGTGGGAATAAGGGGTATTTATACTAGGGTGAGAATGAAATGCGATGAGTCAGTTTTTTCCAAACAAGGTGTTTTGGCGACTTGACCTCGCGACTGGGTTGAGTCGCGAGTTCAAACCGCGAGCTAACGGCCTGGCCAGTTTGGGACTTTTATCCTGTAGTGCAACAATTGGTGCGACTTTGGCATGTGTGCAACTTCTGGCAGCTTGCAAGTCGCAAGCCATCCGCGAGATCCAGTCGTGAGTTCCTGTTTCTTTACACAATCTTGAGCATTTCTTCACACTCTCTCACTCACTACCCTTATGAGATTCCCACCAAAATACAAGGTTACTAATTACTAAAATACAAGCAAATTTGACACGAAATGAAGCCAACAAGATGGTTGATTAAATTCAACCTTACAACATGAATAGCAGAAAACCCTCTAAGGTTAATCTACCTAGTGCACCTAAGCCTTCTAAGCTTCTTGCTCCAACAGGGTTACATCGAACCTTGTCTTCTCTAGCTTACCGGATCTCGCAACAAGCTCCAAGTTGCATTCACCATCCTTGGCATCTTCCAATGCTTCCAAAACTCCAAAAACACTCAACACTCTAAATAAGTGTGGGTAGTATTTGGGTACAAATCTCCTATCAACGAGTATAACAATGGGAGAGAAAATGAGAAGAGATTTCAAAGATTTCTCTTTAAGAATGAGTAGCTCTCTCTCTAATGAGGTGGGAGTGTTGTAGAAACCTCTCTTATGGTTTTTCTCTTTGAATAGCCACACAACATTTCGTGGATATAAGGGTAGTTATAGTAGTGTATGAGATAGAATGTGAAAAGTCAGTTTTCATCCAAACAGGGCATTTTGACTACTTAGCCTTGCGACTGAACGAGTCGCGAATTAACTACCAGGCCAGACTGTACTTTTTGTCCTGTAGTGCTTCAACTGTCGTGACCCTGTAGCTCCCTACATGCTTCACATATATGGTGATTTGCCAGTCGCGAGTCAGTCATGAGATCTGGTCATGAGACTCCTCTTGAAAGCACACAACTTGAGTTTCTTCACACTCTCTCACATATAATCCTTACATTATTCCCACCTAAATACAGGGTTCCACATGCTGAATTATAAGCAAATTTGGCACGAAATAAAGCCAACACATGGTTGATTAAATTCAACCTTACAATCTCCCCTTTTAGCTATTCTATGAGAAAACACTCTAAAATAGACTCTAGACTTAAATGTGAGTTTGGGAACAATAGTAAAACTCACTCACACCTAAATCTAGAAACTGTGACACACTTGGAACAAAATACCTGTAACCTGAAACACTTGCACAAAACACATTAGACCCTCAAGGTATAGCAAGTAATAAAAGGACAAGTATAATGAAACAAGTAAATTGCGATCAACTAAACACGATGTGAAACATGTGAGCAACTTGACCAAAACAGTCATAAAGAAAGGACTACAATGATCACATAGCAAAGCCAATGATCATTCGAACATGCATTCAATGAAGCACAATATCATAAGGATGTATGCATGTCCAACACACAAACACGATGCAATAAGAACAATAAAGCATAAATACTAAACATAACTCAATACACCAAAAAAAAAAAAAAAAAAAAAAAACAAGAAAACAAACATAAAGAAGCACAAAAAAAACAAAGTTTTCTTATTAACACAATGTCCCCCCCCCCCCCCCCTTTGGTATGTGCATCACCTCTATGGAAAATCTCTCCCCCTATAAATGTGCACTAGAAATAGAATTTCTTCCCTTAAGGATGTGCACAAGAGTCATATAGAAATGAAAAAATTCTTCAGTATACTCTCCCCTTTTTTGTCATGAATAGACAAAGAGTTAAGGAGAAACAAGGGCAAGAGATGAAGGTACAAACAATGAAAATGATTCATGAGGGGTGTGAGATGAATGAGAAAATGAAGCTCAAACCTAAGACAAAACAAAATGCTATAAATCATAAGGTAAACATGACATGCTAGGATGAAGAAATAAAGTATAAACCAATACATGACAAGGGTAACAAAGGTGTGTGCAAGAGGTGGCAATGTGCAATGCATGACCAAAGTATGGAAAAATACACATGTGGGGCAAGGTATGTTAAAATACACAACTAATGAACCAAACATGTTCTTAATGAGGAAACATGAGAAAGCCCAAAGATTGGTACTCATCGGAGTCCAAACAAGTGAGAAAATGCCTAAGATGCATTTTATCAAACACCTAGTGTGTACATTATGAACAATAATGTAAAACAATGCATGAACATCATGAAATTCACCCTTAATACATGAAATTCACCCTTAATACATGTTAAAATACACAACTAATGAACCAAACATGTTCTTAATGAGGAAACATGAGAAACCCCAAAGATTGGTACTCATCGGAGTCCAAACAAGTGAGAAAATGCCTAAGATGCATTTTATCAAACACCTAGTGTGTACATTATGAACAATAATGTAAAACAATGCATGAACATCATGAAATTCACCCTTAATACATGTTCTTTTTGCCATAAAGGGCAAACATCCAAAGCAAATTATCAAAAGAAACCAATCTCATGCAAAAATTTGACAAAAATTAAGTTTTCCCAACCAAGAGCACAAAACTCTCCAAAACATAATCTAAGGATCAAAATTAATGAAAAGAGTTTAGAATTACCTTAGAGATATTAATGGAATGAAAAACCATTCAAATTGATTGGATTTTGATGTAAAAATAGTGAAATAAGGGGTTTAAGAGAGGATGGGAGAGGTTTAAAACAGGTTTCCCATGAAAAGCCCTTTAAAAAGCTGTTTTTGGGTGATTCATGACTAGCGAGTCGTGAAAATTTTCGTGAGTCGCAAGTGGGTCGCGAGATGAGTCGCGAAAGCTTCTGGATGAACTCGCAACTTGCGTTATGCGACTAGCAAGTCGCGAGATGAGTCGCGAAAATTTTCTCGAGTATCGAGTGAGTCACGAAAAACTTTGACACTTGTTTATCAACATAAAACATGTTTAAAACAATGAAAAACAAAGTAAGTACAAAACATGAACACAAAGAGTGATAAAAACTACTTCCAAATACATATAAAATTATCAAAAATATTTTTGGATTGATCCGTATATAGTTAAGCACACACACATCACATTTAAACTAGTACAATCGAACACGTGAATAAGGCATTTATTGAACATTAGGCGTGTATGTTGTGTGTGTGTGTATCAAATTTGAAATAGTCCTTAGTCTAGAGTGAAGCTTCAATGATCAATTCAACCAAGTCATACATAACTAGTACTAAGTCAAGTGGTCTATTTCAATTATAGAAATGAACATATATGACCTCCCATAAGAAAATGATTACATATCTTTGAACCTTTTCATTTGGTTTCTATATAATTCATAACATTTTATCATTTTTTATCTTAACATCTATTTTTGAGATCGATGCCTAAAATTTTTGATATTTCAATTTGATGAACAAGCTTTTGGCTTTTGGGCATCATACATTTTCAAAACAAGTTGCTTTTCCTTTTTCCTAGTCGAATACTAGTATATGCGACGACTTTTGCAGCTAATTATCTCTTTTTGAGATTTAACATTGGTTGAGCTCTTTAAGCAAAAAAATAAAAAAGTGAGACGATATATAGGTACATGTCTATGCATGTATCAAAACTAACATGACTATTGATTAATCATTCATGACAAGTTTGAAGATCGATTTACAATAATCACACATAGATGTCAAGATTTTTTTTACAAAGATATATGTGCATACATAACAAGCTAAGCTCATAAATACACTACGCCATTAGTATGAAGGTACTAGGCTAAACTCACATGTGATATGTGCTAAAACATATATGATCAAACTTTTTGAATTTTTCACTTTTTATGTGGTTTTGGATTTTTTACTCACACAAAACTAAAACATAAAAGTAAGATAAAAAAAAAAAAGATAAAAAAAAAAAAAAAAACAATGCATACAAAGAAATGCAAGATGCACAAAATGTATGAAGATATGACATTCAATGCATGAAGGTCCTACAAAGATTGAAAGAATTAGATGAAGGACCAAAAGAGCAAAAGCTCAACCATAGGAACCCTTCCTTATCTAAACGGAATGATTTTTTGGAATGAGTGTCTCATTAGAAGTGAGACGAAGGTTGGAAGAATGATAACTGGAGATGCACATAGACAAGGAGTTAAGAGCATTAAACACTTTCTTTAACAACATGCTATTTTCACTCAAAACCGGTTTACCATTTTTACCACAATTTCCAAGAAGCTCAAGTTTCTCTTTTCTTGTAATTCTTTTAAAATCATGAAACTTAGAGTATTGAGGTCTTAGATGACCTAAGGTGCCACAATGGTGACAAACAATGTGTTTAGATCCACTAGGCTTTTTGAGAAGGGATCTAGCACCATGGTTTTGTTCTTTCTTCAACATGGGGCATTAAGGTCTTATGTGAACGATCACGCCACAATAATGGTAATTAAGAATAAACTTAGATCCATTCAAATCCCTAGGATGGGACCTAAACAGAGGCTTAGGCTTAAGAGCCTTTCTCTCCACTTTTTGTTCTCTTTTCTGTGGAGGAATGTACACCGATTTGTCCTTTGAGGTAGAACACACAATAGGCACAAAATCGGGTACCACAACATGATTGCAACAAATATTTTCATCCTTTTTAACAGTAGGTTCAACAATCAAACACTTGGCATGCATCTTAAGAGATTCATTTTCACATTTTAGCTCATCAACAAGCTTGTTAGACAAAACAAGTTTAGCATCTAAGTCCATATTCAAGCATTCAAACTCTTTTAGCTTTTCAAGAGAATTTTTAGCAAGATTCTTATATTTCTCAACCAATTTGTTGGATTCATTGAGCTTAGCAATCAAATCATCATTTTCACAAAATAACTTGCTCAAATATTTTTTGAAACTTGTTAGCATTTTTCTTCAAGAGTTTGATGTTAGTAATATCAATAACACCCAAAGATTCATGTAACATAGCATCACAATCATGAGGATTATCACTCATAGAGGCATTACACAGGGCATGTTACATTCATCATCAACCAAAACACGCATAGAGACATATAGAGCACTATTCGTGGCAAATAACACAAGGGGTCAAGGATCACACTTAGGTAATGAAACCAAAACAAATGTACCCGCTTTGATAAAATTGAAAGTCCAAATAGTGTGTAAAACATTAATGAACGTTTAGACCCCCAATTTACAAATTACCAACACAGGCTTATAATCAAACAATATATGTGAGGAATATGAATATAAGCTAAACCTAAATAGGTAACACACTCTAAACCATAATTAATCACAATCACAACAATAATTAAAAGGTAAAGAGAAAGGGAAGAAAGATGCAAACACAAGGATAACACGGAGAGGTGTTATCGAAGAGGAAACCAAAGTACTCGGCGTAAAACCTCTCCGTCGCCCTCCAAGCGGTCAATAATCCACTAAAGAATGAAGTTGGGATACATGAATAGCGAGAAACCCTCCAAGCCTAATCTACCCAGTGCACCTAAGCCCTCCAAGCTTTTTGCACGAATAGGGTTACATTGAATCTTGTCTTCTCTAGCTTACCGAATCCCATAACAAGCTCCACATTGCATTTGCCAACCTTGGCATCTTCCAATGCTTCCCAAGCTCCAAAAACACTTAACACTCTAAATGGGTGTGAGTCATATTTGGGTACAAATCTCCTTTCAATGGGTATAACAATGGGAGAAGGAATGAGAAGAGACTACAAAGATTTCTCTCTAAGAATGAGTAGCTCTCTCTCTAATGAGGTGGGTGTGTAGTAGAAACCTCTCTTAGGGGTTTTCACTCTGAATAGCCATACAATATTTCGTGGGTATAAGGGTATTTATAGTAGTGTATGAGATGGAATATGAATAGTCAATTTTCATCCAAACAGGGCATTCTAGCAACTTGGCCTCGCGACTGGAATGAGTTGCGAGTTAACTACCAGGCCAGACTGTACTTTTTGTCCTGTAGTGCTCCAGTTGTCATGACCCTTTAGCTCCCTCCATGCTTCACACGTGTGGTAACTTGCTAGTCGCAAGTCAGTCGTGAGATCTAGTCACGAGACTTTTCTTGAAAGCACACAACTTGAGTTTCTTTACATTCTCTCATACACAATGCTTACATTATTCCCAACTAAATATAGAGTTTCTGCATGCTGAATTACAAGTAAATTTGGCATGGAATAAAGCCAAGACATGGTTCATTAAATTCAACCTTACAATGATTGTAAGAACATAAGTTAATAGATGATATAGTATACACTAATGTTTCTTTTTAACAAAGGATTTTTTTAATGCTAAGGCATTTGTCTAGGAAATACTTTTAGAAATCTTTTATGGGAAAAAAAAAAAAAAAAAGGCTAATGATTTTTTGACCGTTTTTTAAAATTTATTTTAAAAGTGGTATAAAAAGTTTTCTAAATTTGTTCATAATTAAATATCCTAAGGGCACATATTAATCATAATTTTTTGATAATTCTATAAGTGAGGGAAAGAAATTTTGAATTTTGAATGTATCTATTGTAAAGATTAAAAAAAAAAAAAAGTAAACTAATTGAGTTACAAGGATCTTGATTACTAAGATTCCATTATTAGATATACTTGTGGTTAACCCATGCTTTAACTTCTACGGATTTTTCTATTATTTGTAAATGTGTAACTGTTAGTCTTTAGACTATAACCATGTTTTGTTTTGTTTTGTTTTTTTTTTTTTTTTTTTTTAATTAATTTAATTTAACAAAAATTTCATAAAATATATGGCACTATCAAAGGGTTGAATTTCATTGCTTAAACGAAACTTGCATTTGAATCATTTTTTTTTATAGGTGAACCAAATTAACTAAAAGAAAGAAGATTTCAACTATTGACCTTCTCATTGTTTAGCGATTCCACCTTCAATTAAGGATAACGTTTGGCTACTAATTTAGTTGTAACTTAAAACTACAACTTCACTTAATATTTTTTTTATTGGATGTAGATTTTTTCAAATCTACCATTAAATTATATTTTTTTTCTTATATACTCAATGCTTGCTAATTTTCTAGAATATTAAAGATCAAAAGTTATTTCGTCAATTAATTTTTTAAATTGCAAGTTGTTGTTATCTAAAATTATGTATTAAAAATAAATTTATGGATCATATAGTAAATAAAATTTGATTAGTACACAATTTGGCATGAGTGTTAAGTGCATAAAAAAAGTATTCAATCCAATGGTTAGGTTTTCAAAAGTATGTAGCCATGTTAATTTTTTTAATTGAAATTGTAGCCTATGCTACAACCAAGTTTGTAGCCAAAATTTTTTCTATCAATTAAATGCTCTTTCCCTCTGCTATTTTCCCAAATAGATGGTAGACACTTTTAAAAACAGAAACAAATGTATGTGCTTATGTAATTTATGTATAAATCATAAAAAAAGGAGCACATTATTAAAATCTCATACATATGATAAGAAAATGGTTTGAACCATTTTAGTTACGAATTCCCTTACTATAAATCCTTAATTTTTTTTCTAGATAAAAATCTCTTTGCCAATTAATTGATTTGAACAAAAAATAATTCAATGAGAGAGAGAGAGGGTTTAAAATTAAATATGGAAAAAAGAGATAGAGAGAAAGTATGTATTTTATATTGATATCTAATTGGATGAGATATTATATATATATATATATACTAAAATAACACCATTTTGGACATACAACAAAAATTTTGAGATTGATTATGTAGGTAAACTAACAACATAAAATCATGATGGAAAATATTATTTCAGATAATGAACAACATTTGCATTTTCCAATAACATGTCAATGAGATGAACAAGAATAAGATATATGATGGCAGTCCTACCTCACTTTGATGATAGCTCTCTCTCTCTCTCTCTCCCTCTCTCTCTCTCTCAATTAAATGAAAAAAAAAAAAAAAGAATAAAAAAAGATCGTATTCAATATATGTACCAAGAAAAAAAACTTAGAGTCAAATTAGAGATTTTTTGGGTTCTAAGCCCTAACAGCTGAATTAGGGATTGTGTTTTAGTGGGAGGCTAAGGGGTGATTTTGTGTCAATGTAATGTTATTCTCATGTATGCCACTAATTTCATGCCATGAGTTTAGTGCTTTTAAAAGAAAATCGTTTGATCCAAGTTAGATATCATATCAACATTTTGTTAGGCCAATAGGATAGAAATGATCAGACACATACAAAAGGACATAAAGTAGAATATTTTGAAAAGTTTAGGGACAAAAAATAAACCTTTTAGGTTTAAGGATGAAAACCAAAATTTTGGAATTTTAGGAGAAAAAATAATATTTGTGCATTTTTATTTATTTATTATTTTTTATGTCGGAGGGAGTGGGAGATGACATGAGCTTGCAAAATTTTTTTTTATTTTTTATAGATACGATACAACCTGTGGCATCCATTCTTAATAAATTTTTTTTTCTTTTTTTGTTTATCATCCCAAGATACCAATCGGTTTTTTGTATAAGCGGCAATTAAATTTGAAGTATTTTATTCAATGACAAAATAGAGACTTAACCATTTAAGCTAAGGCTTGCAACACAAAATTGATTAGATGGATAGGTTCCAATCTGAAGTATTTAACTCTTTATAAAGCACTTGAAATCAATTTTCATAGATTACGAGATTTTTTATATTACGAATTAAACCAATAGAGAGCTATGGCAATTTCTCACAGATCTAACTATAAACTCAAAATCACAAGTTTGGAAATCAAAAAATTGAACTTGTTTAACAAATGTATATTGGTTTTAATGAATGTGTGGGTAAAATTCTTTGTAATTATATTATATTACAATAGTTTAATTCTCTGATATGATCTCCTTGGAAAAATATTCAATTCAAGTATTGTGTTAATGTATTCTTGACTTGTAAACAAAATGTCTTCCACTTTGGTATTGGAAGATGGATTGGAGGTCCTTGCAATAGAAGTGCGATGAATCTCTGGCTATGCGCTTGTTAGAAACTCTTTGTTCTTCAAATATTCTTTATTTTCTAAGATTTGTAGTGGAAGTTCCTCAAGTTTAGATCTTGAATCTAATGAAACTTTGATTAATTAGAGTTCTTGAAGTTTCTAAAGATTTTGAAACTTGATTCCAATAATACTCAGAGAATTGGATTGATGATTTGGATGAATATTCTTTATATTTGAAGATTTGTGGTGAAAGTTCTTTGGGGGTTTTAGAGGCTTGAATTCATAGAGATTCATTAATTTACAATCTCTTGGAGTTTTTTGAAGGATTTTGAGCTTGATTCCAGTAAACTTTGAGATCTAAAAGAATAATATGATTGATTCCTATTCAAATGTTCTTCGTATTTGAAAACTGAAGTTCTTGGAGGCTTTGGAGCTTGGTTACCGTAGGGTTTCGAGACTTATGAATTGTGTTTTTACAAGACTGGGTAGAGTCTTTATTTATAGGAGTCTTGGAGGGGGTGAGATGACACATGATTGTGGATCATTAGTGACATGTGTCATAATTTAAATGGGGAGAATTTATATCTTGTTCTCCAATAAACACATGATATTATTTGATTAGCTAAAGTGTTTTAATTTAAAATACCACATGACAACATTTAATTAGACTGCATGCTTATGTCATTTTGAATTAAAAATATTAACACATGTTGACGTGAGATTAGGTCTTGAATATTCTTTATAATTTTAATTTAGTAACACTTGGAATATTTTCATTGGTTTCTGAATAATGACAATGGAACCCACTAAGTAGCATGTGGCGTCTTGTAATTGACCTCTTTGAACATACTACGTGGATTTGATGAAGTGGCGTGGCTATTTGTGATTAATCATAAAATTTTCCTTTCTATACTAGCTGTTGATATGCATCCTATTTTTGATAATTTAAAGTTTAAAACAGTTTTAGGACCTTTCTTGAGACATGCACTAGATTACTAAATAGTAAAACTCAAATATCTCACTTATAAAATTCCATCTATATATAATAAATATAAAATAAAAAGAAAGGTTTAAGTTTTTTTATTGACCTTGTAATATTGTACCATATAACTTTTTGAGGTCTTACAACTGTATTATATCAATCACCCTCCTATTCTTATTATTATTCAACCCAATGTTTGCTCCAACTGTGAAAGGAATCATGATAACTTTGTCACCATTGTCCTTCACCACTATAGACTCTAATACGACTTGTTGAGAAAATAACATAGTGAGAAAACTCCAATTGAGTAGTTAATAAAATATATAATGATAATATTTCACCTAAAAGCTTAAAATTATGAATTTAGGCCTAATTATGATATATTATTCGCTTTTTTTTTCATTATTATTTAATATAGGACTTTACTCACAAATATATACCTAATAATGAAGATAAAATAAAATAAAATGAAAATTATGAGATGGGGCACCTACAATCAACTTCAACTTTATAGTTGCATGCTTTTCCGCCTTCGGCTTCCCGTTCACGGCACACCAAAACTGAACAATGACTTACATGTTCCACCTAACAATAATGAAGCATCACATACTAATCAACTCTGTTTTTCATCTCTCTTCGTTGTTTTTACTTTTTTTCAAACCTTGTTAAAACTGAAAAAAAAAAAAATATATATATATATATATTAATATTTATTCCCAATCCAATATATATAGATGCCAAGTAGAGTCTAAAACTATTAGCACACAAGTATAAAAGGTATATCGTAAAGTACCTTATCCCATATGACGTAATGTACAGTAAGTATAGTGCGTCTAGGTTTGGATCGGACTAGTAAGTGAGACCTAGTAGGACTGTATACGCAGGAGGAGGGATGAAGAAGTCAGTGCAGTCGTTTAGTGAGGATGGGCCATTGAGGAAACTGAGTAGAAGGGTGGAGTGGAGTACTGGGACAATGACATAAATGTTAAGAGATTATATTTTATAAAGAATTCAAATAAACCCTTACTTTACAGTTTACACTCTTCAATTAGAGCATGCCACATCATCATACTACTAAAATATAAATAAATCTAATTATACATGATAACATTTCAATAAAAATCATATTTCAAGTTTCAAGTAAAATGTTGATATTGTGTTATTAGGTGCGGTAAGATAGATTGAGTTATGAGTAAAAAGTTAATGTGGCAAATTCAGATTCAGAATTACATAAAGGTAAAAAATTGATAAAAGTACAATTTGCACCTACTAACTTTATCCAAAAGTTATTTTAAATCTTTAAGTTTGAAGTTGGTCATTTTTGTTCAATAACTTTGCACTAAAGTCATTTTAATGCTTAGTTTGATTATATCTCTACTTAAAAGTCATTTTAATGCTTTATGGACTCACTTAGTCCTGTAAATTTGCTAAAAATAACTAAAAACTACCAACTTATAGGATTAAAAAAAAAAAAATGAGTAAATTTATTGGGTTAAAATGACCATTTTCAGACTTAAAGAACTAAAATGATTTTGGAGTAAACTTCAACTAAAATAACCAAATTCAAATGTAAAGAACTAAAAAGATTCTTAAGCAAAGTTAGCACATGTAAATCGCATTTTTGCCAAATACAATTGTTGCACACAATAATACACATTAATGTACACACATTTGCAAACATTAAAAAATAATTAAAATTGTGACTTGAAGTTACTATTTTCAATTTGGCCATTTAATTGTTTTTTCGCTGCATGTAAAGGCATGTACATAATAAACACTACTCTTATGGAAATGCTCTTGGAAAATGCAGTTTGTGGTTGTGAGGGGTTGAGAGGAGAAAGAAGACACAATGAGTGAGAACTCAAAAGGGAGGGTTTGATTTGAGAGAGACGAAAGGGACAAGAATGTTGGATGCCCTTTGGGGAAAAATATCTTATCCCTTTATCTGCAAGGGCGGATGGCCCCCCAAAAATTTTGAAATTTTTTATAATTGGTCTAATAGTTATAGAGATATAACTTTATTTTTCACAATTCTATTTTTTATTGTAAAATGTGCTCTTAGATCTATTTAATATTTGGTAAAGTTTGGCATAAAAAATGTTTGAATTTATTTTTTTTAAGCCGTTATGTGACGATTAACAAGTCATTGACTCATTAAAACAATGCTTGTCACTAAAACTACACATAAAATGTGTCTTTAGTTGCCACATAATAGGCTAGAGCAAGATAATTTCAAATATGTTTGGAGTCTAATTTATTTTAATTTCTTTGGTTGCATTTTTTGAAATTTTCATTAGTTCAGTTGAAAGATTTTTTACTTACTTTAGTATAAAATTTGGTAATTTGTATTTAAAATGAAACTTTTTAAGAATTTCATTATGAAAATAGAAAAAATGAATTTTATTTTATGAAAGATCACAATCAAACACAATTTTGATTGAGAATACTAAACTCTTTTTTTCTTTTTTCTTTTTTTCTTTTTTTTGTTGGGTGTGTGTATATATATAACTTATCAAATAAAAAAGTGTGTATAAAGTAAAAAAAAAAAAAACGTGTGTGTATATATATATATATATGTATGTAGAGGTTGTTTTGATAAATATTTTAGTGTCGCAACTTTGCCTCCCAAACAAAAATTCATAGCTCTGCCCCTGTTTATCTATATATGAATATGATTAAATTTATTAAAAATAATAATACACATGAAGGATAGAGAAAAAATATATTCAAAATAGAAAATTAATAGACAAAACAAACTTGACTAGGGAACGAAGACTAGTACAAAAGTAATAACAAGAAAATCAACAAAGACTAAGCAGAAAAAAACAATACACGAGAAGATTTGACAAAAATTGATTCGAAATAAAAATTGACATACGAACAAACTGGCAATACCTACATATCTCTATATAGGACGAATAATAATAGAGGAAAAGTAATAGCAAGACTTTAAGCAAAGACTAGACATTTACACAAAGACTCTACAAGTATAGCAGAAGAAGACACCCCCAGAACTTAGATATTTCTAAGTTCTAACCAATATCAAAAAAAATAATACAGAAGTATAGAAGAAGACAAATGCATGAGAGGGAAGGAACTTGCGTGGAAGATAGCACAAGTGGAGGAAGATATATACTATTCAAAACGTAATTAAAGTTTAGAATGCAGTATTTACGTTACTTCCTTTTCAACAAAAATGAGACAACTTAAGCTTTAATACTTTTCAAGTAAAGAGTCATCTATTCTTTGAAACCAAAAGTAGAATAACAAAAATGATGACATGATCCTTTATGTGGCTTAACAAAAAGGTAACAACAATAAATGTAGGGTCCAATTTTTAAATATTATATATAGATATAGATACAGATGATGATTTCAATATTTTATAAAATGAGGGTATATCAAACCACTTTACTCCGGATATTGAGTAATTTCCTAACTCTCCTGTCCTTCATTTCCCCCTCTCTCGGTCTCCACTGCCATTATTAGTTGTTATAGGCAAAAATGGAGTATAAATGGTCTGTACTGTTATAGTTGACAATACTGGCATTTATACTAGTTGATAAGCCAAAAACGTATTGATCCCTTGTGATGAATTAATTGATTAATTAGCCAAGTTTATTAATTAATCAAATTAACATGCAAACATGTGATAGCACAAACAAATCACTAATTAAACTAAGTATGTAGTAGAAAATAAACTGACACGGTAATTTGTTTATGAATGGGGAAAACCTACACTGCAAAAACCCTACCGGGTGATTTTAAGGTCACTACTCTCGAAAATCCACTATTATCACAACAAGCAGTTACAAATAAAGGAATCTCAGTACCTTATACCAACCTACAGTTGAATCCTTACTCTAATACCCAATTGGACTTGTTTTGTAGTTATAATTTCTCATTGTAATGCATGGCTTCCAATACGTGACTAACCAATTGCGTGAATCTCAGTACATGACTTCAATCACCAACTAGAGAAGGTTGTTGGCTGCAAAATTTTTCTGTTCGTCACAAGATGAAGATCGAGAAGATGCTAGGTTACAAAACCCTACGGTGCATAAACACAGCAGTTTCTTCAAAAGAAAGATGAATTAGGACAAATTTTGTCTTCGGTCACTATTTGCTTGAACAAACTTTGCTCAACACTTGTGTAACTTGTGTCCACCTTTGATGACCCTTAAAATAATCCTTTTATATGTCTAGGGTTGTGAGACATGAAATCTCAAACATATAATCACAAATTGAATGAAAACAATCCTGAAAAATTGAATTTCATAAACCTCGACAAATACTCTATCTGTCGAGCTGCTGTCAAGCCACGGGCTTCAACAACTCTACAATTCTCGATAGATAGCTAGCTGTCGAGATTAAATGAATAGAACTTTCTGCACTTGAATCTTAAATAGACTTGCATGACTTTAACACTTGAACTGAAACAAGTTTCTTGAAGTATTAAACACATCATAGATCTACCCAAATACAAGTAAAGTGTGTTTTGTTAAAGGATTAACCAATTACATAAAGTAGTGACATATGTTCCTAACAAGTGAATCATATATGTCCTAACAATCTCCCCCTTTGACAATCTGTGACAAAACCACAAAAAACAAATGAATATATGAGAGAAGTCATAAATCACTCAACTCATATTTACTTGTTGAATACAATAAACTCAATTCTAACACAAATTCTTGAAAAACTTTGCAAGAAAAGAGTTTATGGCAAGTAGACTTTGACAACCTGTATTTTTTAAACACTTTAAACAAAACTCATCAAGGCATCTTTGTGTAAAATAGAAATAATAGATTGCATACAAGTAATAAGAAACATGTGTATAAAGAAAGAAAAGAAACAACATATGGAGTGATATGTAAATAGAAAAACATACATCAATATAAAATGAATATAAGTACAATGTATGTCAAAACAGTCACAAGACCAATATACAAGATATGATGTATCCAAAATAGAAAGAAAAGAAAAAAAATACATCAGTCTTCACTACATCCCTCAATATACACACTCCCCCTAACAAAAATCTCCTATGCTAACCCTCCCCCTAAGTATGACTACTTTCATAATCAAAACTACTTCCCCTTTTTGTCACGAGTGACAAAGGGTAAGAGTGTCAAGTAGACATCTCATCAGAGCTAGAAGAGCTAGCATCTCCATCTCCATCATCGTCATCGTCATAGGAGTCATCGTCCTCGAATACCTCAGGAGGAGGAGAAGGAGACCACAAAGCCACTAAGGCGAGCCTGCCATCTAGCAATATGGCTGACACAAGTGTTCACTTGACACAACTCATCAGTGAGAGTGCTAGGGCGAGCATCCATGTGCTAAAGCTGGGCCATGATCGCGTCAAAGGTCACATCTCCTGTAGAAGTAGAGGGAGCGGAGGTGGATGGAGTTGAAGGAATGGGAGGAGCTGTCGTACTGGACCTATACCCAAGGTCAACATTTTGTTACATGATGTGTTATACTCTTTATTTAGATGCTTTCTTCTTGATTTATTATTATTTAAAGTTTTTTTGGGTGGCATCATGGGTTTTAGCTCTTGAATATGTGTAGAAAAAAACATGTTTGTTGTTCAATAATGGTTGATTTCTTAGGATTTTTTTATCAATGTTTGTAGGTTTTGGTGTTTTGGGCTACTCTAAATAAGTATATGATTCATAAAATGCTCCACGTTCACATAATTTTTCATATGTTCGTGCATCCACCCTTTGGTGTTAGTTCTTGAGTTTTTATTGAAAAATTTTCTTCGCAATCCAATGAAGAGATAAAAAGAAGGTAGTGGGCTGATTTCCTATTGTTGAGTAATGGAATTTTAGGGATGTGTTTTAGCAATACAGCATTTTGTATCAAAAGCAAGGGTCATATATTAGGTTTTACTTTCTTTGCTAACAGAGGTTATATTTATTATATTTGTCCACTAAGGGTTGATTTTCTTAATAGGTTGTAGCTTTCGTTGAAGACTTTGTTAAATATTGTTTTGTTGCATTACTCAATCAAGGATTAAGGTTTAGCTACCTTTTTCCCTGTTTTCCCTTTTTTTTCCCCAATTTCTTGAGTTCTGTTTTGTATAGTTTACTTGAACTTATTATGTTTTGTCGATGACTACATGCTAAGAGATTACTAAATCAAAGTCTTTTTTCAATTTATCTAAAGTCTTCTCATTCCCAACTACTTAATGCTACAAAGGGTCCTCTCACTGATAAGACCATTCATTATACTTCAATAAGAGTTACTGAATTAATTTGTAAGGTCAAACCCCGTTAAGATGAAGCTTTTTCTTTGTGTCCATTAAGGGTTGATTTTCTTAATAGGTTGTAGGTTTCTTTTAAGATTTTTTGTGTTGGCCTGTAATAATTTTTACGAAGGGAATCTTTGCCTATATATATATATACACACACATAATATTTAACAATGCTTTTACTTGGTTCTCTTTTAGAATAGCATTTTCTTACTTCCAATTGGCTTTTCTTTTATATGTGGCTGTTAGAGCCATTTCTATGATGCCATCTCTAATCATCTATCTCTAATCACCAATGTTTTGTATTCTATGTTTTTTAAATAGCCATATTTGTAAGTGATAGGCCAAAAAACGAGTTGACCCATTGTGATTAAATTAATTGATTAATTAGTCAAGTTATTAATTAATCAAATTAACATGCAAACGCGTGGTAGCACAAACAAATCACCAATATACTAATTATGCAACAGAAAATAAATAACACGGTGATTTGTTTACGAATGGGGAAAACCTAATGGCAAAAACCCCATCGAGTGATTTTTAGGTCACCACTCCCAAAATTCCACTATTATCACAACAAGCGGTTACAAGTAAAGGAATCTCAAGTACCTTACCAACCTACAGTTGAACCCTTACCCCAATACCCAATTGGACTTGTTCTGTAGTGACAAATTTTCCTTTTGATGCACGGCTCCCAAGTACGTGACTAACCAATTGCACGGATCCCAATACGTGACTTCAATCACCAACTAGAAAGAGTTGTTGGCTGCAAAGTTCTTCAGTTCATCCATGATGAAGATCAAGAAGATGCTTGGTCACAAAACCCAAAGGTGCACATACACAGCAACTTCTTCAGAAGAGACGAACTAGGGCAAAACTTTGTCTCTGGTCACAAATTACTTGAATAGACTTTGCTCAATGCTTGTGCAACTTGTGTACTCTTTAACAACCCTTAAAACAATTATTTTATATGTCTAGGGCTATGAGAAAAGAAGGCCTAAACACATAAACACGGATTAGAGTCAAAACAAAACTGAAATTCTGTTTTTTATAAACCTTGACAAATACCCTATCTGTCGAGCAGCTGCCGAGCCACGGGGCTGAACAACTCTACAGGTCTCGATAGATGCTAGCTGTCGAGATTTAATGACAGACACTTTTCAGCTTGAATCTTGGACAAACTTGAAGGTTTCAACACTTGATCTTGAAATATAGTTTCTTGAAGTATTTCAACACATCCTAGATCTACCCAAATACAAGTAAAGTGCATTTTGCCAAAGGATTAGTCAATTACATAAAATCATGACATATGTTCTTAACATGTGAACCACATATATCCTAAGAGTAAGATGGATGGTTTAAGATCCTAATGTTTGAGGAGTAAAGTTATTTTGTAATTTTTAGTAAGTAAAATTATTGGTTTTTAATGTTAATTATTGAGTTTTTGCAGATTAAACTGCATTTTCTCTGATCACCTTTGTTTTTTTTCTTCTTGATATTTACTTTTACTATTATTTCCTTATTGATATATGACTATGATTTACTAGAATGCTTATTAGACTTTGTTTCTTTTAATCTTTGTACTGCTTAGGCTATTAGGCTCAGCTTATTGGCAGACTTTTTAAAATGTTGTTGTTGTTAGCTTTGTTTATTTTTTTTTATTCATTTATTTTTATTGCGTGTATCTTAGTGTTTTGGATTGAGTGCTTATAGATGCTTTAATTTTATTTATTTATTTTATGAATAGAAGATTATGTAATAGTGGGTGGAAAGCTTCATGAATTCCATTACTTGGGTGTGTGTATAATCTAATCTATCTCTATGTAATTTTGAAGCAAAGCCTAAAAAATTTGAGGAACTTTAGTGTAATCAATCTTGATTCCTACTGTCTTATTGAGTGCTTATGTTTAGGTGCTTTTGTTTCTTTATGTTTTGGCTTTCATGAAAGTGTTAAGAAAAAATTCAAGAGGAAGGGTTTGTAATAGCCAAATCATGATTACCAATTGAAAATCAGTCTCTTAAATAAAGATTGACTATGTCAATGACGTATATTAGTACTTTATTAATTTGTTTTAGATATGATCAAACATACTTGCAAATTAGAACGGCATTGTTTATATATGTATTTCGGTCTCTTGCATTTATCCCCACTAGTGTCTGTTTGGTGTTGATTCAAAATTTGTAATATTTCATTTATATAAACCTTCCATGTTTTTTGAATTTTAAATAATCAATATACATATATATATATATATATATATAAGCAGAGACCTCATGCGAGAGAGCATGAGGTTCTACCATGTGGCACTTTAATTTTGTGTTTAGCCTTGATCATTAACTTTCTTCCTACTCTTCCTACTATTCTTCAAAATATAGGCTGGCGTTTTAAACTTCATTAAAGGCAAGAAGCCCATTAAGATGACAAATTAGAGCAAATTATAGCTCAAGTGTAACTATATTGATTGTCCCCATGTTTAGATGATAGTAATTGATTGTTCCCACGTTTAGCTCATTTCAAAACTAGGATTTGTAGTCTCAATGTAGTGATCGGTTAGCCAATCAATTCTGAAGATTAAAAGATTTCATCGTTTTTAGTCTTTTGGACTTCAGTATTGGACTCTTCCACTACAAATTGGTGGTGCCCCTATTTAACTTCAAGTGAGTTTTGTTTTATTGAAGTCATCTACAATTTGTGGAGTCCTGGATAAATATTATGTTAAATGAAAAATTCTATTTATGCAACATGTAACTAATTAGCAAATGTCATTGGTATAATTCTAATTGAAAATTTAACTGCAATTTTTTTTAGTAGATAAAAATATGTTCATGTTATTACTTTAACATATGTTCCCTATTTAATTTACATAACATTCTCATATAACAACTTACAACATTATCCATGCATCGCTCAGGCCCTCCATAAATTGCTATTTCTTCATTTTGTCGCTAGTGCTGCCCTTTTTTTTTTTTTTTTTTTTTTCTATTTTTTTTTTTCCTTTGTATGAAACTCTTGTGATGATTCATACTTGGTCAGGCTAGATGATCTAAAAATAAAGCATGGTTCAACATATTATTAGCAGAAAACAAATAGATTATGGAAAACAATTTTTAAAGGAGTTCAAGCACAAAGGGAAATGTCCATGAAAGCACAAGCATAGATAACCAAATATTTTTTTTTTCTTTTTTTCTTTTGTGTTGTTTGCACCCCATTGGTTGGTCTCAACTCATGTCCCATCCAAAGTTCCTTTTTTTCCCCCTTCTCTTTTCTTTCCTAAGGTCATCTTAAGAAAATCTTGATTATTGTAGTGCTCGGTTATGTAGGTAAGATATGCCTTTTCCTTGGTCAAAAGAACAAATTTTGCCATGATGGTAACCTTAGCCACATTATATATATATATATATATATAAGCTTGAGATCCCATTTTAATCTTAGTCCACCTAGAGATAAAGCCAGAAATTCGGCTTTGAAAAGGCCAAAGTATGGACTTTTTAATAAAGGGACTAAGATTTTAAAACCAAAATAATACATGAAAAGTAAAAACTAACATGATTTTAGTGTCTTCAATATATATATATATATATAAATAAAATCTATTCATAAAATACATTTATAACTATCCCAAACGAAAATCTCAAACACCCAAAGACTCCAAGCGAATCATAACCTTCATAAAATACATTTTATTTAAAAATAATTACAATATGCTGCTAACCCCGTAACTTGAACATTTTTTTCCTAACTCCCACAATTTGAACATTTTCTCCCTTAAACCTCAAACACTTTGTGTATGGGGAGGTTCCAATTCAGCTACACAGCCCTCGACATATGTGTATATATATATATATATATATCTCATTTAATAAATATAAAACTTCTTAAAAAAAAAAATTAATATGTTTATCATAATTAAGGTAAATCCTAATGGGTACTTTAGTTGAGCATATGTGAAAAAGGCATATACATACCACAAATGGTAAAGGAGAAAGAAAAAGTTGCTAATCCCTTTTAATATGGTTAATTGCTTTGCCTCAATCAATCGCCCAAACAGCATACCGCTTATTCATACCACAACCACAAATGACAATGCAACATTAGCCATCTATAATTGTTAATCTAAAAGTATAGATTTCTTTAATAGCTCTACCTTCATTTCTTTCGGATAATATGTCTTTATTGAATCAAAATCAAACCACAAAAATCATATAAAAATCACTAAATTAGAGTTTAAAATTATAATTAAAATTTTAAAAGAAATCTACGCACATTTGCACAAAAATTCCATGTAACTAAGTCACACTTAGGAATATTGGACCCTTTTTCCTTTGTAGAAATAGGGGGGTCCCAAAGGGATGAGGGGGCTAACAATTTTCTCTCCAAGAATACAAAAGTTTTCCATTGTAGACTTTTCACGATTAAAAAACATGACTTGCCAACTAATCAGACTAGAGTTTTTAGTATCTACAGCAATTTCACAACATCAAGAACAAACCCCAATGTATACAATGTCAAATTCTATAGTCTCCTGTTACATCAAATGAGTGTTTAATTTTTCTTGTAAAGTATTGAATAGTAAAGCTTCTAGGCCATAGTCTTAATTACAACTCTCAATCATGTTGGACTTGGATGACACCTATTAACAACATATCATTATGAGATGCAGAAAAAATTTGGAGTGTACACAACGTTTAGTGTGGACGGGAAGAAATTTTATCCTATTCCAATTGGTTAGGTTAGTAAAGGACCTATTCCAATTGAATGATCTGGAATTTTGTATACAAGTAATAATCAAGGAAACTTCCACCTAAAATAAATTGGACTTTTGGCAAGAGAGAAAATTGATGTCTAGACAAATCAAGCTAAGACCAACCAAAATGGACCATATTCTTAATTTCTTATCTCTATTTGTTCCATGTACAAGACTTATAGTCAATTCTTGGCGTATAAAAGTTGAACATCTTATCTAAAGTCCATCATCTGAAAGCTTGAGAAAAAATTCATTTAAACCAACACAATATATAAATTATACAGGAATAAAAGAAAATTTGTCAAAAATAATGAAAATTTAATCTATACTTAAATTCATATAAGGATGAACACAATAGCAATATCCTTTTAAAAAAAAATAAAGATAAAAAAAATCTATACTTAGTTTGTACGTATGATAAAGTCCTATCACAAAGTTTGTTGAGACTCGTGTTGATTAGTGATTAGAAGTTATAAAGGAATAATCGTCAATATATATATGAGTAGAGATCTCATGCGGAAGTGTGTGAGGTTTTGCCAAGTTATGCTCTAATTTTGTATTTAACATTTTTTTTACCTCTTTCATTAAGTTTTTTCTACTGTTACCCAAAAGTTTACATTAACTTATTTTTAATATTTTAAAAAAAGAAAAAAAAATAATAATTAAGAACTAATAGTAATAACTAACCAGATAAGGCCTTGGAGAGAGATAGAGAGACATAAAAATGTTGTGGATTGTTAAATAAAACGTATTGTTTCACTATAAAAGACCTGAGATTGACAAAACATTTGAAAGAGAAAGAAAGAGAAATCTATGGGGACGTCGCCTCTGTCATATTAGCCTCCCATCACCATCAAGACGCCGAAACCCCTACGGGTACTTTTTTTTTCTTTTTAAATTATGGGATTAAATATGATTTAGGTTTGGGTAATTTGGTTGGATAGTTTTATTTTGGGTACATAAGTAGAGAGAATATTTGGTACGCAATATAAAGCCATATTCTACCATGGTTTTAAATCATCTATAAGACACGTATGTACACACTTGTCCACACCATGTTTTAATGTCGTACTATCAATGAGTGGAAGACAGTGAGAAATTTGACATACTTTTATTTCATAGTATTAAATATGTGAACACAACACAAATTATTTGATTTTCAGGTCCTGTTACTATTTTGCATTTATGTTTTGTTTTATGATTTAAAAAAAGAAAAAAAAAAATAATCTAACCTTTTTCTTTTTAGGGTGAAAAATTAATCTTACCTTGAGAAGGCTATAAATATGCAGTGAAACAACAGTTATAAATTGCACACACATGACCATTATAATGATTCAGTTCAAGGAATGAGTAAAAAAAAAAAATGTTGGAGGAATATTGTAGAATAAAATTGTTACAAAATGTCTCTCTCTCAGAAACCTCATGCGAGAGTGCATGAGGTTCTGCCAAGTGGCACTCTAATTTTGCATTTAGCATTTTTTACCTCTATCATTAGTTTTTTTTTTTTTTTTTTTTTTTTTTAATTATTACCCAAAAGTTCACATTATCTTATTTTACTATTATCTCATTAATATCTCATTAATTTCCTAAGCTTACCCCACACCTTTCACTATTCTTCATGTCTTTTAGCATACCCATTGTTTTAGTATTAAAAAAAAAATAAATAAATAAGAAGAAGAAGAAGTAAGGGCTAATAGTAACAACTAACAAGATAAGACTCTAGAGAGAGATAGAGAGACATAAAAATGTTGTGAATTGTTAAATAAAAGACACTATTTCACTATATATTACCAAAATAAAAAACCTGAGACTATGAAAACATTTGAAAGAGAGAGAAAGAGGAATCTGAAGAGTCACCACCTTCATTATACTAACCTTCTACCACCATCAAGACACCGAAACCCTTACGGGTAATCTTTTTTTCTTTTTGAATTAGGGGCTTAAATACGATTTAGGTTAGGTAATTTGGTTAGTTAGTTTTTGTTATGGGCATATAAGTAGAGAGAATATTTGGTGCGCAATGTAAAGTCATATTCTACCATGGTTTAATTTTAAATCATTTATAAGACACATGCATACACACTTGCCCACACCATGTCTTAATGTCACACTATTGATGAGTGGAAGATAGTTAAAGAGTTGGGTATACTTTTATTTCATAGTATGAAATATGTGAACACAACACAAATTAGTTTATTTCATGGTCCCGTTACTCTTTTGCATTTATTTTTGGTTTTATGATTTAAAAAAATAATAATCTTAAGGCTGCAAATATGCAGTGAAGCCACTAAACCAATTTTTAATATCTCAAAATGTATATGTTTCTTTACTTTAACTTAGTTTACTTTTTCTTTATAATTTATGTACAACATTATTTAAAACTGTTTTATATAAAATATTTCAAAATTATCCATGCATCGCACGGGCAACTTACTAGCTAGAACCAATAACAACTAACTATCTATGATTTGTTGTGAAAATATTGTGGACGTAACACCTCTCTAATGTATATCTTTTAAGTATATCCATAATCCATGCATATGCATGAGGTTACAAGCTAGTATATATTAATAGATAAAGTCGAGAGAAAGTTCAATTAGAATTTGAAATTAGAATTCAATTTTGTGACATGTGTTTAAATTTATGTGGGGACCACACCATAATTATGTACTTAAGTTTTTTAATCTTTGTGCCAAGAATGTTAATGAGTGTAAAATACTAAGATTCTAATATTAATGAATTATAAAATAAAATAAAATAAAATAACAAATCTCATATACTCAATAAAAATCATCACACAACAAAGATTATCATACTTTCTATCTAATTATAAATTAGGGAAAAAAAAATAACATAAGTAGTATAAAATTTAGGTAAGACTTTGTGAGGGTCTCTTTTTGGACAGTGTCCAGGCCCAAGCTAAAGCGAGGACCCAGGCCCTTTTGTTGTAGTTTGAAGGGACTGGGCTTGATTTATTGCAACTAATTGGGCTGTTTACAAATCAATTGGTGCACAAAGTAAGAATCCTACAATATGTACATACTAGCAAGCAAAAATATATGTATTGAACAGCAAGGAAAATAGCAAAGGAAAAAACAATGTAAATAGAAAATACACAAATAACTGTTAAAGATCCTCAGATCAGTATAAAATATTTCATTATTTTTCTTAATTGTGGATTACAATGTTCTCACTAAGACGTATTTCAAGGTTCAAATAAGTTCAAAAATTACGGAGTTAGATGGCCATCTAAGCCTTTAAGACTTGCAAAGTTTGAATCCTTTTGAATCCGAGTATGTTCTACGGTGACTTTTTTGGGATACCGGGCGATATTTCCCTACTTTCTTTAAGTTTTTATAGAATTTTCTCAATGATTCTGTTGTGATTTACTATTGCTGAATGCCTCTCCAACGTTGACTGCTTCTTCCTTTTATAGTGTTGTTCTGAGGTCTCGGGGTACCACTGATTCCTCCCCTCTGTTCCCCTGGGTACCAACGCCCATGTCATGCCAACCACTTCGGTGGTTGGTCCCTTCCTTATTTTCTCATAGTTTCCTTCTTTTGATGCATTTTTCCCTGAAAGCTCCTTGTTGACTTTCCTTCCTAGGATGTCCCTAAAGAGCTGACTTCTAATCTCTCTTCCTTCAAGGCTTTTACACTTTACTTTTTCAAATTCAGTTTTTTTGGCTACCTTTCCTTTTGCCATTTTTTCTTGAATTAGCTAATTCCCTCTTTGCTAGCTTGAAAGTTTTCCGAATTACTTCCCTTCGTGGTTCTTCCTTCTGGGTTCCTCAAGGTACTAGCCCTTGGTTCATAAATTGTCATTCCCAAGCTTTCTGATTCCTTTTTGCATCATTGGGCTACTAAGAAGGACGTGTCTGCCCTTCATTTCTTGTGTTTCTTGGTGCTCTTTTGAAATTTCTCCATCTCATCCTATCTATGTTGTAGGCCCTGAGGATCCCAAGCCCCTAACAGCCTCTGGGCATCACGAGCTATTTCCTTCTACTGGATTTCTTTTGATTCTCTGATCTTGGTAGGATGGTCCTATTTCCTTTCTTCTCTTTGCTTGTTTCTAAGGCCTATCTTTTCATGGATTCTGGGCTTTAGATCTTTTGGGCTTTCCATCCTTTTCCCTTGTGGTGAACTTAACCACTTTAATATGACTTTCTATGGAGTTGGCCCATAGTGCTATTTTTGGGCCTTGGCGTTATGATTTTTTAGGCCTCAACAGACTTTTAACATGTGACTAATTACATTTACTTTAAAAAAAATTGACTAATTATTTATATTTTTATGATAAAAATTCCGTTTAATTTTGAATGTATCTATATATATGCATGTGTTATATGCTTTATTTTTAAAATAATTTGACTAATTATTTATATTTTTATAATCAAAATTGTGTTTAATTTTAAATGCATCCATGCGTTTGCATGTATTACATTCTTGTACTCATAATTTGCTTAAGACTTGCATTAGTTTAGAAATTATATCACGTGCAAGTGGGTAATTATGCCACGTGTAAATTTAATGAGGGAAATGTTAACCAATGCCTAGGGTATTGGCTTAGGAGCTATTTTTAGAAACATTTTATTGGGAAAATAATAAAAGTATAGAACAATAAATGTTGTTGACAGCTTTTTAAATTTCCATAAAAGTAGTGTAAAAACTTTCCTTTTATAGTTTATTAATAATTGCTTTAAGGACATCCGTTAACATGACCCATTTAATAATCATGCCAAGTAAATCTTGTGGGAAGTCCTTATAAAAAGTTAGACACTTAATTCTTCATCTTTAAGAGAAGTCATATGGTTGGAAATAAATGTAAAAGATTTAATAGGAACGTTTCACTTCCATAATGAGAAATGTTATGTCTATAACATTTTCACAACAAATCTTAAGTAGCAATTTTTGACTGATTTTAAGATAAAAGAGAAATGTTATGTCTATAACATTTTCACAACAAATCTTAAGTAGCAATTTTTGACTGATTTTAAGATAAAAGAAAGGTGGTTAGAATGAAGTTAAGAAACTAATTTTAGTTCTAAATATATTGAAATTTATTTTTTTAATCCCTAAAAACTTAAAAGTAATTGATTTTAGTTCCTAACAAACTTAAAATAATCACTTTTAGTCCCCATTGAGTGATGATATTTCTATTTTTGTTTAATTATGTCATTTAATGAACTAATCACTTTGAATTTCATATTAATGCAGTAATGCTACTTTCACAATATTTCACAACAAATCCTAGATAACAAACTATTAATAATACGTTAAAAAGTGATGTCAGTAATAAACTCAATATTTCACAAAGTTTATGCACCTAATGTATAGATTAATTTCTTAAAACAAACGATTTTTTGCTTAAATCAATTTACAATTATCACGGTAAAGAATCATTATAAGTTATACATTTTTTTTAACTATATCTTAACCGTTAATCTATCATTATAAAATATATATTAAATAAATTAATGTCCTATATTAATGGTAAAAAAATATGTATAACCGACATATAATAAATAATAAATAATAGGAGGAAGATTATGTAAAATTTAAAATTTAAAATTTAAAAAATTAAAAAAATGAAAAATAAAAAATAAAAAAAAGGAGGAGAAAGGAAGAGCGTGTGTGCATAAATTTATTATTATTAATTTTTTTTTTTCAACCTAAAATGAATGAGACTACATTATGAGAGACTATGACTATTCATAATTCACTAGCAAATAAGATTTTATGTTTTACTACCATGATGGCTCAGGCCGGATAATCAAACGGTAGAGGAGATACAAAAGAAGAATTCATTAGATCAGGGTGTACAAAACCATAGTTCCGAAGCACCTGATTGTCCGCGAAATTCAAAGCCCTCTGCATCTCAATCCAACACGTGTCCCCAACATACATAGGATTATGGTTCCCATTACATTGCTGACACCCAGCGAAATGCGTGACAAAGGGCCTCCTCCTCCTCCTCCTCTTATATCCAGCGTCTTCCAGGCATGGCTCCCTCAACTTAGCATAATACTCGCTGAGTTTCTCTGCGTGTCTCCTCCTTAACGTACGCCCCAATATCTCAACTTCTTTGTACCCCTTGGACCCTTGGTGATGTTCTCATATGTTTTCACTATCTCTACCCAATACCCTTGGAAGTAGTACTCGTTCTCTATGTAAGTCTTGTTCCCCCATTTGTCTTTATGCTTAAATAGTAAATAAATCAAAGCCGACTGGTCATCTGAGTGTGGGAATGTCTTGTCTTTAAACGTTGATAATTAGATCCGGCCCCATCTTTCGTAGTTTGGGCTATTTGGGCCCATTTCAGCCCAATCATTCACCAAGTCCATGAACCATTGACAATTCCTAATCATGAACATTCCAGCATTAAGGCTCGTACCACTCTTATTACCTTTATCCTCGTAGACCAAATTGGACCAGCCATAAACAACTAGATTATGGTCCTCGTACCTGTCCAGTGAACAAGTTGAGAGAATGAAAAAAAAAAGAAAAAAAAAAGAGTAATAATAACATTATTAGGAATAATAAAAAAGGACATTTTAATTATTAAAGTAATTGGGGTTATGATATATTTAAGATAGAACATAATGATAGAAAAAAATAAATATAGTTGACCCTAAACCCTAAACCCAAAACCCTAAATCCTATACCCTAAACTCATAGCGAACCCCCAAAACAATGTTGTTGTACCTATCTAATGGAACCTTAAATTCCATATCAGTGAATACTTCGTCATAATCAATCCACCAAATCCATTCAACCTCTGGGTGGGCTAGCATGGCGGCCTGGATTACCGGAAATTTGGCCCAATAAGCGTCCATCTTGGGGTGCAAGTAAGCGTTGTTGTAAAAAATATCGTATTCGTGGATTCGACAATAGTCAACCTTGTTCTTGAAAAGCCTTAACAACAAATGATCATCGATTGGGTTCTCACAAGGCAACGGTTGTGATCCCGTGACAACTAGGATGCGATCACGTGCTCCTGCAGCAAATGATGGGTGTTGCTTCAGCTAGTCACTTCTCTTCTCGTCCCAGTTTTTCATTTGTTTCTCAATCGAGTAGCTCAGTCCAGGGTTGTCATAAAATGATTTCTCAGGTGGGTTGCATAGTTCATGTGTAGCACAATTTGGTAAACCAACAACAACCCTGTCTGGTTCAAGTTTAGGTTCACTTTTGGATTTGGTGAAAGGAGAGTGAATGATAGGGAAGGGGTTATAGAAGGACGATAAGGTACAAAGGAGTAGAAGAAGAAAAAGTACTAAACTAAGAAAGAGAAATGTATTGGCGAGACAGACACATGTTATGGGTTTGTTTTGAAATGTGGATTTCGCCATGGGAAGTGAGGGGGTTTGGGAACTGAGAACAATTTTAAACAAAAGGAAGCCATGTTAAAACTGGAGTTTTTAAGGTTTTGAAGAATGGCTTTTGAACACGCCTAATATGGGAAATTTCTATGTATCAATGACTTGCCTTCAGGCCTGCTTTTATATGGGAGACTTATATTAACAGTGAGTTTCTAATATGTAGTTATGTAAACTGCCAATTATGGCAGAGGTTTCATGGAGACATAAAATTTTAGAAAATTTAGTGTGATTGCATTTAGTAGCTAGTAGGATTTATGGTAGCTTCGGCCAGCTGCATTTACTAAACAACACTAGCAGAATTATATTGTTTGTGTTAATATGTTTTAGACTGACTTATAGGACAAACAAGCTTTCATAGCTCAGTTGGTTAGAGCACCCGTTTAGTAAGCGAGAGGTCTTGAGTTCAACACTCAATGAAACCACAAACGTAACACGACAGATCCTATTCATATACAATCCGTCCCTATCATCCTGGAGAATTTGCAAAACGTCCATAGGCGGACTCAAATAATTAAGTAAATCTATTTCCAGCACCACTCCAATTTTGGCCTTTCGAGTCCACCGGTACAACAAGGCATGGAATATTTAGAGAAAGGCACAAGCTAAGTCCATCCCTTAAGCCCCAAAGTTTAGCTGCAAAATAATTAGTAGTCCCTATATGCCTTGTGAAACCCACTATCCAATTCCCATGTTCATCTCTAACAACACCACCACAACCTGCTTGTCCAACGCTACCCAAAACCGACACATCAGTGTTCAATTTCTTCTATCCCATTGCTGGCTTCTCCCAATCAAAGCACAAACGTATCATGACAAATCCAATTGACATACAATTCGTCCCTACCATTCTAGAGAATTTACAAAGCGTCCATAGGCAGACTCAAATAATTAAGTAAATCTATTTCCTGCTCCACTCCCACTTTGGCCTTTAGCGTGCACCTCTACAACAAGGTAAGGTATATTTAGAGAAAGGCACAAGCTAAGTCCATCCCTTAAGCCCCAAAGTTCAGCTGCAAAAAAATTAGTAGTCCCTATATGCCTTGCGAAAACCGCTATCCGATTCCCATGTTCATCTCAAACAACACCACCACAACTTGCTTGTCCAGCGCTACCCAAAACCTGCTCCACTCCCATTTTGGCCTTTAGCATCCACCTTTACAACAAGACATGGGATATTTAGAGAAAGGCACAAGCTAAGTCCATTCCTTAAGCCCCAAAGTTTAGCTGCAAAACAATTAGTACTCCCTATATGCCTTGTGAAACCCGCTGTCCAATTCCCCTGTTAATCTCAAACAACACCACCACAACTTGCTAGTCCAACACTACCCAAAACCGACAAATCAGTGTTCAATTTCTTCCATCCCATTGCTGGCTTCTCCTAATGAAAGCACAAACGTATAATGACAAATCCTATTGACATACAATTGGTCCCTATCATCTTGGAGAATTTGCAAAACGTCCATAGGCGGACTCAAATAATTAAGTAAATCTATTTCCTGCCCCACCCCCATTTTGGCCTTTAGCGTCCATCTCTACAACAAGGCATGAAATATTTAGTGAAAGGCACAAGTTAAGTCCATCCTTTAAGCCCCAAAGTTCAGCTGCAAAAATTAGTAGTCCCTATATGCCCTATGAAACCCACTACCCAATTCCTATGTTTGTCTCTAACAACACCGCCAAAACCTGCTCGTCCAACGCAACCCAAAACCTGCTCCACTCCCATTTTGGCATTTAGCGTCCACCTCTACAACAAGGCATGGAATATTTAGAGAAAGGCACAAGTTAAGTCCATCCCTTAAGCCCCAAAGTTTAGCTGCAAAATAATTAGTAGTCCCTATATGCCTTGTGAAACCCACTATCCAATTCCCATGTTCATCTCTAACAACACCACCACAACCTGCTTGTCCAACGCTACCCAAAACCGACACATCAGTGTTCAATTTCTTCTATCCCATTGCTGGCTTCTCCCAATCAAAGCACAAACGTATCATGACAAATCCAATTGACATACAATCCGTCCCTACCATTCTAGAGAATTTACAAAGCGTCCATAGGCAGACTCAAATAATTAAGTAAATCTATTTCCTGCTCCACTCCCACTTTGGCCTTTAGCGTCCACCTCTACAACAAGGTAAGGTATATTTAGAGAAAGGCACAAGCTAAGTCCATCCCTTAAGCCCCAAAGTTCAGCTGCAAAAAAATTAGTAGTCCCTATATGCCTTGCGAAAACCGCTATCCGATTCCCATGTTCATCTCAAACAACACCACCACAACTTGCTTGTCCAACGCTACCCAAAACCTGCTCCACTCCCATTTTGGCCTTTAGCATCCACCTTTACAACAAGACATGGGATATTTAGAGAAAGGCACAAGCTAAGTCCATTCCTTAAGCCCCAAAGTTTAGCTGCAAAACAATTAGTACTCCCTATATGCCTTGTGAAACCCGCTGTCCAATTCCCCTGTTAATCTCAAACAACACCACCACAACTTGCTAGTCCAACACTACCCAAAACCGACAAATCAGTGTTCAATTTCTTCCATCCCATTGCTGGCTTCTCCTAATGAAAGCACAAACGTATAATGACAAATCCTATTGACATACAATTGGTCCCTATCATCTTGGAGAATTTGCAAAACGTCCATAGGCGGACTCAAATAATTAAGTAAATCTATTTCCTGCCCCACCCCCATTTTGGCCTTTAGCGTCCATCTCTACAACGAGGCATGAAATATTTAGTGAAAGGCACAAGTTAAGTCCATCCTTTAAGCCCCAAAGTTCAGCTGCAAAAATTAGTAGTCCCTATATGCCCTATGAAACCCACTACCCAATTCCTATGTTTGTCTCTAACAACACCGCCAAAACCTGCTCGTCCAACGCAACCCAAAACCTGCTCCACTCCCATTTTGGCATTTAGCGTCCACCTCTACAACAAGGCATGGAATATTTAGAGAAAGGCACAAGTTAAGTCCATCCCTTAAACCCCAAATTTCAGGTGTAAAACAATTCGTAGTCCCTACATGCCTTGTGAAACCTGCTATCCAATTCCCACGTTCATCTTTAACAACATCGCCACAACCTGCTTGTCCAACACTACCCAAAATCGACACATCAGTGTTCAATTTCTTCCATCCCATTGATGGCTTCTCCGAATGAAAGCACAAATGTATCATGACAGATCCTATTGACACACAATCCATCCCTATCATCCTGGAGAATTTGCAAAATGTCCATAGGCGGACTCAAATAATGAAGTAAATCTATTTCCAACACCACTCCAATTTTGGCCTTTCGCATCCACCGGTACAACAAGGCATGGAATATTTAGAGAAAGGCACAAGCTACGTCCATTCCTTAAGCCCCAAAGTTTAGCTGCAAAACAATTAGCACTCCCTATATGCCTTGTGAAACCCGCTATCCAATTCCCCTGTTAATCTCAAACAACACCACCACAACTTCCTAGTCCAACACTACCCAAAACTGACACATCAGTGTTCAATTTCTTCCATCCCATTGCCGGCTTCTCCCAGTGAAAGCACAAACGTATAATGACAGATCCTATTGACATACAATCGGTCCCTATCATCTTGGAGAATTTGCAAAACATCCATAGGCGGACTCAAATAATTAAGTAAATCTATTTACTGCTCCACTCTCATTTTGGCCTCTAGCGTCCATCTCTGCAACAAGGCATGAAATATTTAGTGAAAGGCACAAGCTAAGTCCATCCCTTAAACCCCAAAGATTAGCTGCAAAAATTAGTAGTCCTTATATGCCTTGTGAAACCCGTTACCCAATTCCCATGTTTGTCTCTAACAACACCGCCACAACCTGCTCGTCCAAGGCTACCCAAAACCTGCTCCACTCCCATTTTGGCATTTAGCGTCCACCTCTACAACAAGATCTGGAATATTTAGAGAAAGACACAAGTTAAGTCCATCCCCTAAGCCCTAAAGTTCAAGTGTAAAACAATTCGTAGTCCCTATATGCCTCGGGAAACCTGCTATCCAATTCCCATGTTCATCTCTAACAACATCGCCACAACTTGCTTGTCCAACGCTACCCAAAACTGACACATCAGTGCTCAATTTCTTCCATCCCATTGATCGCTTCTCCGAATGAAAGCACAAATGTATCATGACAGATCCTATTGACACACAATCCATCCCTATCATCCTAGAGAATTTGCAAAACGTCCATAGGCGAACTCAAATAATTAAGTAAATCTGTTTCCAGCACCACTCCAATTTTGGCCTTTTGCGTCCACCGGTACAACAAGGCATGGAATATTTGGAGAAAGACACAAGCTAAGTCCATCACTTTTGGCCCAAAGTTCAGCTGCAAAATAATTAGTAGTCCCTATATGCCTTGCGAAACCCGCTATCCAATTCTCATGTTCATCTCTAACAACAGCACCACAACCTGCTTGTCCAACGCTACCCAAAACCGACACATCAGTGTTCAATTTCTTCCATCCCATTGCTGGCTTCTCCCAATCAAAGCACAAACGTATCACGACAAATCCTATTGACTTACAATGCATCCCTATCATCCTAGAGAATTTACAAAGCGTCCATAGGCAGACTCAAATAATTAAGTAAATCTATTTCCCGATCCACCCCCATTTTGGCCTTTAGCGTCCACCTCTACAACAAGGCAACGAATATTTAGAGAAAGGCACAAGCTAAGTCCATCCCCCCAAAGTTCAGCTACAAAACAATTAATCGTCCCTATATGCCTTGCGAAACCTGCTATCCAATTCCCATGTTCAACTCCAACAACACCGCCACAACCTACTTTTCCAACGCTACCCAAAACCTGCTCCACTCCCATTTTGGCCTTTATCATCCACCTCTACAACAAGGCATGGAATATTTAGAGAAAGGCACAAGCTAAGTCCATTCCTTAAGCCCCAAAGTTCAGCTGCAAAACAATTAGTACTCCCTATATGCCTTGTGAAACCCGCTATCCATTTCCCCTGTTAATCTTAAACACCACCACCATAACTTGCTAGTCCAACGCTACCTAAAACTGACACATCAGTGTTCAATTTCTTCCATCCCATTGCTGGCTTCTCCTAACGAAAGCACAAACGCATAAGGACAGATCCTATTGACATACAATCTGTCCCGATCACCATGGAGAATTTGCAAAACGTCTATAGGCGGACTCAAATAATTAAGTAAATCTATTTCTTGCTCCACTCCCATTTTGGCCTCTAGCGTCCATCTCTACAACAAGGCATGACATATTTAGTGAAAGGCACAAGCTAAGTCCATCCCTTAAGCCCCAAAGTTCAGCTGCAAAAATTAGTAGTCCCTATATGCCTTGTGAAACCCGCTACCCAATTCCCATGTTTGTCTCTAACAACATCGCCACAACTTGCTCATCCAATGCTACCCAAAACCTGCTCCACTCCCATTTTGGCATTTAGCATCTACCTCTACAACAAGGCATGGAATATTTAGAGTAAGGCACAAGTTAAGTCCATCCCTTAAGCCCCAAAGTTCAGTTGTAAAACAATTTGTAGTCCCTATATGCCTTGTGAAACCAGCTATCCAATTCCCATGTCCAACACTACCCAAAACTGACACATCAGTGTTCAATTTCTTCCATCCCATTGATGGCTTCTCCGAATGAAAGCACAAATTTATCATGACAGATCCTATTGACACACAATCCGTCCCTATCATCCTGGAGAATTTGCAAAACGTCCATAGGTGAATTCAATTAATTAAGTAAATCTATTTCCTGCTCCACTCCGATTTTGGCCATTAGCGTCCACATCTACAACAAGGCATGGAATATTTAGAGAAAGGTACAAGGTAAGTCCATCCCTTAAGACCCAAACTTCAGCTGCAAAACAATTAGTAGTCCCTATATGCCTTGTGAAACCCACAATCCAATTCGTATGTTCATCTCTAACAACACTACCACAACTTGCCTTTCCAACGCTACCAAAAATCGACACATCAGTGTTCAATTTCTTCCATCCCATTGCTGGCTTCTCCCAACGAAAGCACAAACGTATCATGATAGATCCTATTGACATACAATTTGTCCGTATAATCTCGGAGAATTTGCAAAACGTCTACAGGCGGACTCAGATAATTAAGTAAATCTATTTCCTACCTCACTCCCATTTCGGCCTTTAGCGTGCAGCTCTACAACAAGGCATCGAATATTTAGAGAAAGGCACAAGCTAAGTTCATCGCTTAAAACCCAAATTTTAGCTACAAAATAATTAGTAGTACCTATATGCCTGGTGAAACCCGCAATCTAATTCACATGTTAATCTCTATCAACACCGCCACAACCTGCTCATCCAACGCTACCAAAAATGGACACATCAGTTTTCAATTTCTTCAATCCCATTGCTAGATTCTCCCAATCAAATCACAAACGTATCATGACAGATCCTATTGACATACAATCCATCCCTATCATCCTGGAGAATTTACAAAACGTCCATAGGCGGACTCAAATAACTAAGTAAATCTATTTCTTGCCCTGCTCCCATTTTGGCCTTTAGCGTCCACCTCTGCAACATGGCATGAAACATTTAGTGAAAGGTAAAAGCTAAGTCCATCCCTTAAGCCCCAAAGTTCGACGGCAAAACAATTAGTAGTCCCTATATGACATGTGAAACCTGCAATCCAATTCCTATGTTTGTCTCTAACAACACTGCCACAACCTACTCGTCCAACGCTACACAAAACCTACTCAACGCCCACTTTGGCATTTAGCGTCCACCTCTACAACAAGGCATGGAATATTTAGAGAAAGGAACAAGTTAACTCCAACCCTTAAACCCTAAGGTTTAGCTGCAAAACAATTAGTAGTCCCCACATGCCTTGTCAAATCCGCTATCCAATTCCCATGTTCATCTCTAACAACATCACCACAACCTACATGTCCAATGCTACCCAAAACCGACACATCAGTGTTCAATTTCTTCCATCCCATTGATGGCTTCTCCCAATGAAAGCACAAATGCATCACGACATATCCTATTGACATACAATCCGCCCCTATAATCATGGAGATTTTGCAAAACGTCCACAAGCGAACTCAAATAATTAAGTAAATCTATTTCCTGCTCCACTCCTATTTTGGCCTTTAGCATCCACCTCGACAACAAGGCATGGAATATTTAGGGAAAGGCATAAGCTAAGTCCATCACTTAAGGCCCAAAGTTCTGCTGCAAAACAATTAGTAGTCCCTATATGCATTGTGAAACACGCTATCCAATTCCAATGTTCATCTCTAACAACACCGCCACAACGTGCTTGTCCAATGCTACCCAAAACCGAAACATTAGTGTTCAATTTCTTCCATCCCATTGCTGGCTTCTCCCAATGAAAGCACAGACGTATCATGACAAATCCTATTTACGTACAATTCGTCCCTATCATCCTTGAGACTTTGCAAAACGTCCACAGGCGGACTCAAATAATAAAGTAAATCTATTTCTTGCTCCACTCCCATTTTGGCCTTTAGCATCCACCTCTACAACAAAGCATGGAATATTTAGAGAAAGGCACAAGCTAAGTCCATCCCTTAAGCCCCATAGTTCAGTTGCAAAACAATTTGTAGTCTCTATATGCCTTGTGAAACCTGCTATCCAATTCCCATGTTCATCTCTAACAACATTGCCACAACTTGCTTGTCCAACGCTACCCAAATCCGACAAATCAGTGTTTAATTTATTCCATCCCACTGCTGGCTTCTCCCAATGAAAGAACAAACGTATCATGACAGATTCTATTGACATACAATCCGTCCCCACCATCCTGGAGAATTTGCGAAACGTCCACAGGCGGACTCAAATAATTAAGTAAATCTATTTCCTGCTCCACTCCCATTTTGGCCTTTAGCGTCCACCTCGACAACAAGGCATGGAATATTTAGAGAAAGGCACAGGCTAGGTCCATCCCTTAAGCCCAAAAGTTTAGCTGCAAAACAATTAGTACTCCCTATATGCCTTGTGAAACCTACTATCCAATTCCCACATTCATCTTTGAGAACATCGTCACAACCTGCTTGTCCAACGTTACCCAAAACCTGTCCCACTCCGATGCTGGCCTTTGGCACCCACCTTTACAACAAGGCATTGAATATTTAGAGAAATGCACAAGCTAAGTCCATCCCTAAGCCCCAAATTTCAGCTTCAAAACAATTAGTAGTCCCTATACGCCTTGTGAAACCCGCTATCCAATTCCCATGTTCGTCTCTAACAACACCGCCACAACCTATTTGCCCAACGCTTCCCAAAACCGACACATCAGAGTTCAATTTCTTCCATCCCATTGCTGGCTTCTCCCAATGAAAGCACAAACATATCATGGCATATCCTATTGACATACAATCAGTCCTTACCATCCTGGAGAATTTGCACAACGTCCACAGGTGGACTCAAATAATAAAGTAAATCTATTTCCTGCTCCACTCCTATTTTCGCCTTTAGCATCCACCTCTACAACAAGGCATGGAATATTTTGAGAAAGGCACAAGCTAATTCCATCCCCTCAGCCCCAAAGTTCAACTGCAAAACAATTAGTAGTCCCTATATGCCTTGTGAAACCCGCTATCCAATTCCCATGTTCATCTCTAACAAGCCCGCCACAACTTGCTTGTCCAACGCTACCCAAAACCTTCTCCACTCCCATTTTGGCCTTGTGCATCCACCTCTACCACATGGCATAGAATATTTAGAGAAAGGCAAAAGCAAATTCCTTCCCTTAAGCCGCAGAGTTCAACTGCAAAACAATTAGTAGTCCCCATATGCCTTGTGAAACCCACTATCCAATTCCCATGTTCGTCTCTCACAACATCGCCAAAACTTGCTTGTCCAGCGCTAACCAAAACCAAAACATCAGTGTTCAATTTCTTCCATCCCATTGCTAGCTTCTCCTAATGAAAGCACAAACGTATCATGACAGATCCTATTCACGTACAATCCGTCCCTATCATCCTAGAGAATTTGCAAAACGTCCATAGGCGAACTCAAATAATTAAGTAAATCTATGTCCTACTCTACTCCCACTTTGGCCTTTAGCGTCCACCTCTACAACAAGGCATGAAATATTTTGAGAAAGGCACAAGCTAAGTCCATCCCTTAAGCCCCAAAGTTCAGCTACAAAACAATTAGTAGTCCATATATGCCTTGCGAAACCCCCTATCCAATTCCCCTGTTCATCTCTAACGACACCACCACAACCTGCTTGTCCTATGCTACCCAAAACCTACTCCACTCCCATTTTGGCCTTTAGCATCCATCTCTATAACGAGGCGTGGAATATTTAGAGAAAGGCATAAGCTAAGTTCAACACTTAAGCCCCAAAGTTCAGCTGCAAAACTATTAGCCGTCCCTATATGCCTTGTGAAACACGCTATCCAATTCCCATGTTCATCTCTAACAACATAGCCACAACTTGCTTGTCCAACGCTACCCAAAACCGACACATCAGTGTTCAATTTCTTCCATCCCAATGCCGGCTTCTCCCAATGAAAGCATGAATGTATCACGACAGATCCTATTGACATATAATCTGTCCCTATCATCCTGGAGAATTTGCAAAACATCCATAGGCAGACTCAAATAATTAAGTAAATCTATTTCCTACTCCACTCCCATTTTGGCCTTTAGCGTCCACCTTTACAACAAGGCATGGAATATTTAGAGAAAGACACAAGCTTAGTCAATCCCTTATGCTCCAAAGTTAAGTTGCAAAACAATTAGTAGTCCCTATATGCCTTGTGAAACCCTCTATCCAATTCCCTTGTTCATGTCTAACAACACCGCCATAACCTGCTTGGACAACGCTACCCAAAACCGACACATCAGTGTTCAATTTCTTCCATCCAATTGCTAGCTTCTCCCAATGAAAACACAAACGTATCATGATATATCCTATTGACATACAATCTGTCCCAATCATCTTGGAGAATTTGCAAAACGTCCACATGTGGACTCAAATAATTAGGTAAATCTATTTCTTGCTCCACTCCTATTTTGGCCTTTAGCGTCCACCTCTACCAAAAGGCAAGGAATATTTTGAGATAGGCACAAGCTAAGTCCTTCCCTTAAGGTCCAAATTTCAGCAACAAAGCAATTAGTACTCCCTATATGCCTTGCGAAACCCGTTATCTAATTCCCATGTTCATCTCTAACAATACCGCCATAACCTGCTTGTCCAACGCTACCCAAAACCTGCTCCACTCCCATTTTGGCCTTTAGCGTCCACCTTTACAACAAGGCATGGAATATTTAGAGAAAGGCGCAAGCTAAGTCCATCCCTTCAGCCCTAAACTTCAGCTACAAAATAATTAGTAGTCCCTATATGCCTTGTGAAACCTGCTACCTAATTCCCATGTTCATCTCTAACAACACCGCCACAACCTGCTTGTCCAACGCTACCCAAAACCTGCTCCGCTCCCATTTTGGCCTTTAGCGTCCACCTCTACAACAAGGCATGGAATATTTAGAGAAAGACACAAGCTAAGTCCATCCCTTAAGTCCCAAAGTTCTACTGCAAAACAATTAGTAGTCCTTATATGCCTTGTGAAACCCACTATCCAATTCCCATGTTCATCTTTAACAACACCGCCACAACTTGCTTGTCCAATGCTACCCAAAGCCAACCCATCAGTGTTCGATTTCTTCCACCCCATTACTATCTTCTCCCAATGAAAGCACAAACATATCATGACAGATCCTATTGACATACAATCTGTCCCTATCATCCTGGAAAATTTTCAAAACGTCCACTGGCGGACTCAAATAATTAAGTAAATCTATTTCCTGCTGCACTCCCATTTTGACCTTTAGCTTCACCTTTACAACAAGGCATGGAATATTTAGAGAAAGGCACAAGCTAAGTCTGTCCCTTAGGTCCCAAAGTTCAGCTGCAAAACAATTAGTAGTCCCTATGTGCCTTGTGAAACCCGCTATCCAATTCCCATGTTCATCTCTAACAACACCTTCACAACTTGCTTGTCCAACACTACCCAAAATCGACACATCAGAGTGTTAGGGTTTGTGCCCTAAAATCCAATTTATTGGCATGTCATGAATAATTAAGTTGTTTAATTATTTGAGACTATTTATGAACTAATGGGACATTATCTTAGTCCATGAGATGCATAGTATGTGATTTATGTGAAAAGTCACAGAAAGATATAAATCACAAGTTCTTTGTAAACTCAGAATTTTAGTTCATAGTCGGTGATAAAATTGGGCATTTCATCTGCGAAGACTATAACATATCAACTAAGATGATTTGTCTTGATCATGGAAGTGGAGACTTCTAGTTGGTATGTTAATATGTTTAAGAGTTAAGACATATTGAACTGGACCGCTGTGATATTTATTATTCTCCTAAAGACTATCAATTGAATAATAAATCTCACGACTTTTATTTACATCAACTCTAAATCCTGAGAGAATAATGGACCTGATCATGAGATGTAGGTTGCTTTGATATATCAGGAGTGAGATCTATAAGTTATGGTCAAAACCTCAGTATGTTGGGCAACCGCATTTAGTATTGATGGAACATATATTCTCAAGATGGAATTCATAATCTCTTAACGGAGATATAAAATATTCCCTTGAGATAAGTTTAATGGGTTTGGTTATTCAGAGTGTTGGGCCCAACCACTTTAGTAAAGAGTTACTAAAGTATATATTTATGAAATTGGATTCCATAAATATATTATGAATAACATAAAGGATTAAACCGGGTACTTAAGGATTAAGATGTAGTAACCTTCATAGTGGCAGTCAATATTAATGACTTTGTATTACTACGAATATTTTAATGAAGGGGTTGAATGTATAATAAAGTCTTAGGATATAATTTATAGATAAGGCCTAGAGTGCAATTATATTCTTATAGTGGTATTGAATATAATTAATGGTAACTTTAGACTTGTCAAGAGTTGACGGAAAAGCTCAAGACCCGTTGGAGCTAGTGTCTTATTGGTCCCTTTGGTCTCATCTCAAGCCACAAACTAAAGCCCAATTGGGTAGGCCCAAAAGGCTAACCCAATTAGAAATCAATCATTATTTAATAAGTGTTATTAAATAAAGAAATTATGAGAATGGTTTTAACGTACGTAAGATGAAAAGAAAAAGGAAATCAGTTTTCTTCACAAGGAGAAGGAGAAGGATTTTTCTTTGAGAATCTATGTACAAAAGACTGATTGAGAGACCACACATCTTGGGCACCATGTGGAATTGAGATGAAGATTGAAGGTATTCTCAAGTTTGGTTTTGAAATTCACTGCACCAAGGTACGCTTTCTATTCTTTGATTCTAGAATTCATGGTTACATGTTTATCTTTCATGATTGAAGTAGATTCGTGTTTTTATTGCTTCCGCTGCATGTGTTTTTGTATGAAATACAAAAACCAGATTTTTCCAACAATGGTATCAGAGCGGTCTTCAATATCATGCTTGTATAACATGTGATTGAATTTTAGAATTAAAGAAAAATCATTTTCTTGATGTTTTTATTTTCTGTAGTAAAGTTTCTGCATAATTTTGTTCCATAAACCCTGTGTGCATTGATCAATATATGCGATATATTGTTTTGCATGGTTCCAAGAGGACACGGCTATAACTTTTGTTTAGTGCTGTATGTTTTTGGTGTTTGTATTCATCAAGGACACCATCTACACATCTTGCGAATGGGTTTACTTTTGTTATGCACAGCTTGGTTATAATTGACCATTGAATGTAACTGTCAAGTGCGTCAATTATGCTTCTTTGATACGGTGTCGTGTCATGCTTTATTATTTCTATTCAATCCTATATATAAACATTGCAAGTCGGCTCAGTCATAAAAGGATATACTGTACATTGGTTTATAGTATATTAAATATGGACGACTTGATCTTATATATAAACGCTTTGAATATTGAATCCGTATATATATATTTATATGTTATCAAGGATTCAAGTCCTAACTTCATGAATTGATTAATATATATATATATATTAATGCACCGCTTGGATGAAGAATATATGCATAGATTCATGTCTGGGTTGTGAAATCAGTTTATGATTACATATATTAATATAGGCGTGTTGTTATTTTGGAGATTAAGTTTTTTATGTTTTAGGGTTCTTCACCTTGATATTGAAAACCCTAATGTTTGATCTGAAAATCTTCGTTGATAAAATCAAAAAAGTGTTTTTGGAAGAGAACAATGAAGATGTCAAAAACGGTTAGTTGTTTGTTCAAGAAAAAACCTAGAAAACTGCCTTAGAAAATTTCTGGAAATTCGAGTTTCACGAATTTTGATCGATTGAAAATCACTTTCGATCGATCGATCGAGTGAAACAGTGATCAAACTTTTTAATTAGATTGATTTTCGATTGATAGTCGATCAATCGAATTTGTTTTTCGATCGATCGAGAGGCAATCGAGTATCGATCGAACAAGTCAAGTGGTCAAGTTCGAATTTTTTAATTTTTTCGATTGATCGAGAGGAACATTCGATCGATCGAAAGAAAGAAAATCAAAATTTTTTCTAAGTGTTTTCAAGTTTTTTAAGAGCAAGGTTATGTGTGATTAGATTACACATGGTTCTAACTAATAGACCTAATGAGATCAAAGATGTTAGTTAAATAGAACTCTTAGTACAAAATCATTTAATTTTTGATAGTCCTTAATTTATTTTAATTAGAGGTTTTTAATGAGATTAAAATTCTAATTAAAGTTATATAGTTTCTAATGAGATTAGAATACTTTATCTAGTAAATTAAGAATAGAGTTCTATATATAACTAATTTTTGATTCATTAGTGTTTAAGGAATCCTAAATAGTTTAGGACTTCCATTTTAGTTAGTGATTCTAATAAGATTAGAGTCTTTATCAAGTGCAAGGTTATAAATTGTGATGGGATCACAATTATTTAAAAGAAAAACCCAAATAATGAGTGGGAGTGCTGAAATAACCCTTTTGTTAAGTTTATTGTAATATGAATAAAAACCTTGTCTTGACTTCGAGTCTTGCATTCCATGAGGAGGGTATTTACTTCACGGATTACAAGGTTAAACTTCTTTGTGATTGCGCGAATGTTCGTTACGCTATTGTGACGTGATATAGTTACATCACATTGAATTTAAACAATTAAACACACTTGATGTGTAGGGTTAAAATTGTGATTAGATCACAATGATTTCAAGACAATCCACTTGTTTTAAAATTTCTAGTGGGAGAGAGATACAGGGGTTGGATCTCACGGCCTCCATTGTTGGTTCATAGTGGTGTGGGGTAAACATCTCGTCTTGGCCTCGAGCCTTGCGTTCCATGCGGAGGATGTTTATTTCATGGTACTACAAGATTGAATTTCTTGGTTTATAGTGGTTTGATCAAACATCTTGTCTTAGTCTTGAGCTTTGCATTCCATGCGGAGGGCGTTTTTATCATGGTACTACAAAATAAGCCTGTTAAAGGGATGAAATGTGGCTACACATGATTCTAAACAATGGTGTACACTAGACTAAGTTTGATAGCATCCTCTATGCTGAGTTCTTGCTATTATTACTTAGAGGCCAAAGGAAGAGCGGCAAATTATTTTTGTTTGGTAAGAGTTATCATGATAACATTAATAAAGAGAATAATTCTCACCTGATCATAGTGATTGGTATTCACTCTATGCTGAGGAATATTAATTGCGAGATTAGGTTGTCGTTGCACCTAGTATAGTATGTTTTCGGGTTCCATATTATATGGTTATGGATGCAAAATGATAATGTCCTGGTATTTAAGTTCATGGTCTCAATATAAAGTTGTCATAAATTTTTTCCTCTAGCTACTATTTTAGTTGAATCACATTAACTAAGAAATAATTTTGGACATGGTGCTTAAAGGAGTTGAAGTAAATATTCATGTTTTGGTTCAGCATTGTCATAATTTCCTATACATGATGCATTTATGGAAGATAGCTTATGATATGATCATAGTCTCCATTGAAATGCTAATATATTATATTGGCTTCTATCTCAATTGTGCTACTGCATGAGATGCAAGAATTAGTACTTAACTTAGACTTTATATTAAGTCTAAATGAGATGCTTGGTATAAATCATATTGAGTGCTAAGAAAAGCTTAAGAAGTTCCAATTCTATGTCATTTTATGAAAATATTTTATTTTAAAATGAATTGGAATTCTTGGATGTAGAGATTAAATGTTAATCTCATGTGGATGTGATTCACAAGTCCTTGTTAGAATCATTTGATCAATTCAAATTGTTTTGAAAATAAATTCTTTTTATATTATCTGAATTGATTAGTGAATTCTACGTAACGGAAGACATCCTAAAAGCTAAGGCTAGGATCAACATGATTTAATTCAAATTCTTAGCCTAAACTGAAAGGTAAAGGTGATAAGAAGAGGAATTATAATACCAAACAGCTGGACAAGTTAGTTGCCCTAGTAATTGCCAAAAGGAAATTAGCCTCAAAAGCATGACCAAAAGGAAATTGTTTCTGTTTTTGGTAAAGCTAAGCATTGTCCATGATTGTTTTCTAGATGAAAATTTATATGTTTTACTTTTTAAAGAGAAAGTTTTTATCCTTTGGTTTTGTATGTTTTGGCACTTATGTGTAGATCTTATTAATCTAAATGGTATTCAAGATTGGTGAAAGATGGGCTTTTAGAACCATTATTTTGTTATATTCACAATCTATGAATTCTATTTAGAGGATAATATGATCTAGGATTTCTTTTTTGAAAAGGAATAAAGTTCCAATGACTTCTTTAAGTTAGTGCATACATAAAGGAGGAATAGGGCTCTTTCAAAGTAAAGGTAGATTGTTCTAGAAGAGAAATGTCAAAATTTGTTATAGGACAACTATAAAGTACATTTGAAAATGAGATGGTTGTATTAGATACACCACAATACATTATTCTAGATATATAGCTAATACACGGGTACAATATCGTAGTGGGAGGATTACCAAATAAATTCATACTTTTGGGATAAACTTTTGAAGTCATTCCACAAGGATATGAATTTGATCCTCGGTCCTACGTAAAGGCAATAGATGATATGAATATGGATTACTGATTCAAGGTTATGAGAATAGAATTAGATTCTATTTAAAGTCTGGAACTTGTAGAGGTGCTTAATTGCATTAAGCCTATTGTTTTCAAATAGGTCTACAAGTAAATGAGATTGATAGATTTGAAGGTGCAAACCTTCAAAGTCAAGACTAGTGGCGAAAAGATTTATTCAAAAAGAAATGTTTCGACTATGAAAAGATTGTTCCACCAATAGTCAAGTTTGACTCTATCTAGATTCTCTCGTCCATTATATTTCATTTGGATGAAATATGGCAATGGATATCAAGAAAGCTTCTTTTAGTAGCAATCTTGAGGAAGACATCTATATGATGTAATTAGACTTGTTTATAGCAAAGAACCAGTAGTGTTTAGTATGCAAGTTGCTTAAAGTCCATTTATGGACTAAAGCAAGCATCTAAATCATAAAATATCATATTTGATCAAGCAATCAAATTGTTTGATTTTGATCAAGTATTGTAAGGCCTTAAGTGTGTAAAAGCTATATAGAATAATAAATTTCTTAATGTATGTTGATGACATTCTAATCATTTAGGATGATGTAGAGTTATTGTCATCAATAGAGTTTTGGTTGTCTAGTCCAGTTTGATATAAAGTACTTGGGAAAGACTAGTAACATCTTAAGAATTATAACTTTGTTAAAATTTAGAAATTAGGATATTAGATCTATCTCAAACGGCTTAAATAGATTAGATTCTAGCCAAGTATAGTATGAAATACTTTAAGAAAGGATTCTTTCCTTTTAAGTTTGAAGTTCCTTTATATAGGACTATAGTCCTAAGACATATAAAGGAAGAGCATATAAGACGGTTCCTTATATCAAATCGACAGGAAGTCTTTATGCTATGCTAAATACTAGGTTAAATATCTATTTTGCAGAGGGCATGGTAAGCAAATATCAATTGAATCAAAGATCACTTAATTTAGTGGGAGTAAAGCGTATACTCAAATATCTTAGGAGAATGAGGGATTATATGCTTTTCCACAAAAGTGAGGTTTTGATAGTAACTGGACATACGAATACTGACTCTTAGTTTGATTTTGATTCATGAAGTTGGACTTCAAGATATGTGTTCATCCTAGGTGGTGAAGATACACATCAAGCGTAAGTATCATCTCATTAGAGAAGTTATGAGTACGTGAAAAGTAGTAGTAGAAAAGATAATTTATGCAATAAATCTGGCTGAAACTTGTTTCCAAGCCTTGCCTTAGAGTGACTATGAATTACTCTATAGGGAGATAAGTGTCGGATATGTGGTAAATTGTCTTTGAGGGCAAGTGGGAGATTGTTAGGGTTTGTGCCCTAAAATCCAATTTATTAGCATGTCATGAATAATTAAGTTGTTTAATTATTTGAGACTATTTATGAACTAATGGGACATTATCTTAGTCCATGAGATGTATAGTATGTGATTTATGTGAAAAGTCGCAGAAAGATATAAATCACAAGTTCTTTGTAAACTCAGAATTTTAGTTCATAGTCGGTGATGAAATTAGGCATTTCATCTACAAAGACTATAACATATCAACTAAGATGATTTGTCTTGATCATGGAAGTGGAGACTTCTAGTTGGTATGTTAATATGTTTAAGAGTTAAGACATATTGAACTGGACTATTATGAGATTTATTATTCTCCTAAAGACTGTCAATTGAATAATAAATCTCACGACTTTTATTTACATCAACTCTAAATCCTGAGAAAATAATGGACTTGATCATGAGATGTAGGTTGCTTTGATATATCAAGAGTGAGATCTATAAGTTATGGTCAAAACCTCAGTATATTGGGCAGCCGCATTTACTATTGATGGAACATATATTCTCAAGATGGAATTCATAATCTCTTAACGGAGATATAAAATATTCCCTTGAGATAAGTTTAATGGGTTTGGTTATTCAGAGTGTTGGGCCCAACCACTTTAGTAAAGAGTTACTAAAGTATATATTTATGAAATTGGATTCCATAAATATATTATGAATAACATAAAGGATTAAACCGGGTACTTAAGGATTAAGATGCAGTAACCTTCAAAGTGGCAATCAATATTAATGACTTTGTATTACTATGAATATTTTAATGAAGGGGTTGAATGTATAATAAAGTATTGGGATATAATTTATAGATAAGGCTAGAGTGCAATTTTATTCTTATAGTGGTATTGAATATAATTAATGGTAACTTTGGACTTGTCAAGAGTTGACGGAAAAGCCCAAGGCCCATTGGAGCTTGTGTCTTATTGGTCCCTTTGGTCCCATCTCAAGCCACAAACTAAAGCCCAATTGGGTAGGCCCAAAAGGCTAACCCAATTAGAAATCAGTCATTATTTAATAAGTGTTATTAAATAAAGAAACTATGAGAATGGTTTTAACGTACGTAAGATGAAAAGAAAAAAGAAATAAGTTTTCTTCACAAGGAGAAGGAGAAGGATTTTTCTTTGAGAATCTACGTACAAAAGACTGATTGAGAGACCACACATTTTGGGCACCATGTGGAATTGAGACGAAGATTGAAGGTATTCTCAAGTTTGGTTTTGAAATTCACTGCACCAAGGTACGTTTTCTATTCTTTGATTCTAGAATTCATGGTTACATGTTTATCTTTCATGATTGAAGTAGATCCGTGTTTTTGTTGCTTCCGCTGCATGTGTTTTTGTATGAGATACAAAAACCAGATTTTTCCAACACAGAGTTCAATTTCTTCCATCCCATTGCCAACTTCTCCCAATGAAAGCACAAATGTATCATGACAGATCCTATGGACATACAATCTGTCCCTATCATCCTGGAGAATTTGTAAAACATCCATAGGCGGACTCAAATTATTAAGTAAATCTATTTCCTGCTCGACCCCCATTTTGGCCTTTAGCGTCCACCTCTACAACAAGGCATGGAATATTTAAAGAAAGGCACAAGGTCAGTCCATTCCTTTAGCCTCAAAGTTTTGTTGCAAAACAATTAGTAGTTCCTATATGCCTTGTGAAACCCTCTATCCAATTCCCTTGTTCATCTCTAACAACATCGCCACAACCTGCTTGTCCAACGCTACCCAAAACCGACACATTAGTGTTCAATTTCTTCCATCCGATTGCTGGCTTCTCCCAATGAAAGCACAAACATATCATGCAATATCCTATTGACATACAATCCGTCCCTATCATCCTGGAGAATTTACAAAATGTCCACAGGTGGGCTCAAATAGTTAAGTAAATCTATTTCTTGCTGCACTCCCATTTTGGGCTTTAACGTCCACCTCTACTACCAGGCATGGAATATTTAGCGAAAGGCACAAACTAAGTCCATCCCTTAAGCCCCAAAGTTCAGTTGCAAAACAATTAGTAGTCCCTATATGCCTTGTGAAACCCGCTAACCAATTCCCATGTTCATCTCTATCAACACCGCCACAACATGCTTGTCCAATGCTACCCAAAACCAACACATCAGTGTTCAATTTCTTCCATCCCATTGCTGGCTTCTCCCATCTTATGCTCCTTGTCACTGCACAGGTTAGGTTCCTAGGTGAGGCTACATAACACAGAATCTCCACTGCTTGGTTCACAATTTTATTGGAAAGATTTGGGTTTTGGCTCTTCCTCTTAAAAATAAACATGTTTCTACTCTTCCTTAAGTTCCATACCGCTATTGGAAATACAATATTCAAAGGAGGATTACCTTGAAAACAACTTTCCCTATCTTTTCTATTGATCTTGATCCAATCTTGTAAGTTACTAGTCCAAAAAACTGGGTCAGTCCTTTGAATTCCCAGCTGCCTCCACTCTTCATTAACCTTAAGGCAGTCCCTAAGTGCATGTAATATTATTTCCGAGGCCCTTTGGCAGATTGGGCATGACTCCTCCTCAACCACTCTTCTTCTCACAAGGCAAGCCTTAACCCCTATATTTCCTTGAGCACACATCCACAAGAAGGTTTTGATGTAGGGCAAAGTGTTCTACTTCCAAATCCACCCATAATCACACATAACCATATCAGTTTCCATTCCCATGGCAATCGAATATGCACTCCTTAAATCAAAGGTGCCTTTCAGGTTGCCCATCCAAGAGATTCTCTCCCTTCCTCTACTAGTGAAAGGTGTAGGTATGGCCTGAATCAAGGATTTTACATCCAAGGGTAGCTTAATAGGAATTTTGCTCCAATCCCACCCCGTATCTGTTAAAACATCCTTAACATCCAAGTGGGTTGCACCTTGAGTTGAAGGCCCTTGAATCAAATTCTAGAGAGGTCCTTTGCTCAGCCAATTGCCTTTCCAAAAACTAACATTACTATCCCTGTTGTCTGGATTGCTAGCATTTAGCCTTCTATTGTTATGGCATTTTTGCCAAAGGACTTGAGCTCAAAAACCTTCTTTCTCCGTGTGCAACCACCAATTAAGCTTGGCAAGGAGGGCTGTATTTCTACCTTTTGCTACCTGCAACCTAAGCCCTCCTTCCTCTTTTGTTCTTGTAACTTTTTGCCACCCCACCCAATCAATCTTTTTGGCGGTCTCTGTGGTTCCCCATGGCTCCCCATAGGAAATTTCTATTAACCCGATCAATCCTATCCAAAATTCTTCTCGGTAACTTAGCGCACTGCATAATATAGGATGGTATAGCTGTAGAAAAGGCTTGAATGAGGATAGCACGACCAGCAAAAGAAAGCATATTCGCTTTCCATCCTGCAAGTTTTTGTTTAACCGTATCCAAAACAAAATTGTACTCATGGGAGGAGGATCTCGGATGCTTAATAGGAATCCCAAGCTACTTACCAAGCGAAGGAGTGGAGGCAAAGCCAAGGATATCACTTAATGATTCCCTAGTATCCCTATCCACATTAGGTGAGAAATAAACTATAGACTTCGCCTCACTAATTGTTTGCCTAGATATGCTACAAAAGTCATCCAAAACATCTCTAATGGTAGAGCAATTAGTGCCATCAGCCCTTGCAAACAATAACAATTCATCCACAAAAAAAAAAAAAAAAAAAAGAAAAAAAAAAAAGAGAGAAAGTCGACCCACTACCTGACGCCTTAATGGGTTGCCAAAGCTTACCATTGCATTTTTCCACAATTAGTTGACCCAAATACTCCATACAAAGAATAAACAAGTATGGAGATAGAGGGTCGCCTTGTCTTATCTGTAAAGTTGTTATTTACAACTATTTGTTTTTGTTGGCTTTTATTCTGTGACAAATTTGATTGTAATTATTGTTCAATCTTTTGTACCCTGTATTTATTGTGGGATTTGATTGTAAAGGTTGTGTGATAGAGAGAGAGTGTGTGAAGACTCAAGATATTGAAGACTGAAGTGTTCTTGTGAGTATCTCACGACTAAGCATCCTGCGAAGTGACTTATGTGCCTTACACATGCTGGAATGTAAAGAGTCAGGCCAGGATGGAGACAGCTGTGTCTTGCGAGTATCTCGCGGGTAAGGCCTTCCCGTGAGACATTCTGTTCTGCTAGCCTGTCCATTATGATTCACACTTTCTGTGCCTACACTATTTATACCCACATTACCCACAAATGTTGAGGAGTGCTTCTAAGAGAAAACCCTAGCTAAAAACCTTGAGAGTTAGAGATTGTTATACCCACAATCCTCTACACATTTGCTTGTGGAATTTTCTCAACTCCTACCTCTCCATTTCCATACCATTGAGAGGTTGATAGCCTAAACACTTACCACACCCTTTCAGAGTGTCAAGTGAAGTTTTGGTACTACTAGGAAGCATTGGAAGAAGCCAACGATGGAAGATGCAACATGGAGCTTGTTGCGGGATCCGAAGAGCTAGACAAGACACGGTTCCGAGAAGCCTTGTTGGCGTAGGAGCTTGGAGGGCTTAGGTACATCAGGTAGATTAGGCTTGGAGAGTCTCTTGCTAACCCATGTATCCCAACTGATTGTTTAGTGGATCGATTACCACTTGGAAGGTAGCGGAGAGGTTTTTCACCAAGTTCTTCTATTTTCTCTTTGATAACACATCGGCGTGTTATCTTGTATTTGCATCTTTCTTCCCTACTTTTTTACTTTCCATTTTATAGCTGTGTTGCTTAGATTATGAATTAGAGTAGCTTGTTTGTTTATTCACTCGCTTTTACACTATTCCGCACTTAGTATTAAGTTAGTGTAAAATCAATCGAGCCGTAACTTTAATTTGAGGGCCTAAACAGCTCTTGTGTTTTTAATACATTTTCGACCTTTCATTATCCCTCTTGATGGGTGTATTAGCTCCAAAGCTTCACCATTAAACAAAATGGATGTAGAAATGGTAGAGATGCAACTCATAATTATATCAATCAAATCAACTGGCAAATTGGCTCTAATGAGTACTTCCCTAATGAAACTCCACTCAAGCTTGTCATAAGCTTTCTCAAGATCAATCTTCAAGGCCATATATCCCACTTTCCCTTTTTTCTTACCCAAAGAATGAATAACTTTTTGCACTATGATTGCATTATCAATACTCCTTTCCTTCCGGGAACAAATGCTGCTTGGAAGGGTGAAATAAGCTTGTCCAAATGGGGCCTTATTTGAGCAACAATGATCTTAGAAATGATTTTGTAGACGGTATTGCATAGACTAATCGGTCTATAATTAGCAATGGCCCTTGGATTTTTGGAATAAGAGCAATGTGGGTTTTGTTGAGATGTTCCAGAACTTTTCTCTCTAAAAACACCTTCTTTACTACACTAACCACCGAGCTACCCACGATCAACCAAAACCTATGGAAGAAATCGGCATGCAAACCATCTGGACTCGACACTTTGAATGCTTTCAAAGACCACAATGCTGCTTTAATTTCATCCTCCGAAGCAGCCCCCCCCCCCCCCCCCCAAATGCTTTGTTTCTCCTCTTCAAAGAGACTAATATGCCATCAGGAAATAGATGGGGCAACTTGGGTAACAAAGGAAAAAGAAGAGGTATAAATACCCTTAAACACATTCCTAATGTACTCCTTAATAGCCCTTTCCTCAAAAATCCACTCACCAATTGAATCCTTAATCGCCAAAATCTGGTTCCTTTTTCTTCTCACCAACGTAGAAACATGATAAAAAGTTGTGTTTCTATCACCTTGTTCCAACCAATTAACTTGAGACTTCAAGGCCCATATCTCCTCTTCTTGACTAAGCATAACCTCTAGCTCTTTAGGTAACTCATTTTCAAGATTAATGAGAAAAGTTGAAGGCCTACTAGCTAGAGCTCGCTGGATGCCATTAAGTCTTGCCATGATATTCTTCTTCCTATTAAAAACATTCCCAAAGTGCATCCTATTCCACCTTGTAGCTTCATCAGTGAATTTACTAATGGCATCCACTAACATTTTAGATTAACTCCAAGACCATGACACAATGGAAGGAAAAGAAGGGTCAGACAGCTAGCATGGTTAGAATTTAAACGGTCTATTTCTCTCCCCCCCCCCCCCCCACCAACTCCTGGTTTCATTTCCAATAAAACTGGACAGTGGTCTGAATGGCACCTAGTGAGATGCACCACTTTAGCTTCCGGATATAATAGGCACCAACTAGGATTCACAAAAAATCTATCTATCCTTTCTTGAATTAGACTATGGAGATCCCTTCTATTAGTCTAAGTGAACCGGGGTCCAGAAAAACCTATGTCTATCATACTACACTTATGCAAACATTCTTTGAACAAGAAAGACCTGTTGACACTTACTGCTCTTCCCCTAAACTTATCCTCTCCTATAAGTGGTTCATTAAATCACCCGCTACCACCCAAGCCATGTTATGGAGATCAGATACATTTGCTAAATTATTCCACAGAATATGTCTTTCAGCAGTCTTAGGACTAGCATACATAGTAGTAAACATCCGGCTAGAATTTGAATTTCGTACCTTAACTACTACATGAATCTCCTTCTCAGTGCTTGATAGTGGTGTAACCTCCACTCTATCCGAGTTCCAGAGCATCCATAGACCACCAACATACCCAATAGTCTCCATGTGATCGGCTCCACCAAAAGGCATTCTATCAGTGATCTACTTTGCCCTTTCACCCCTAATTTGAGTTTCCATTACAACCATTATAGTTGGATTATGGTTGTGGACCAACGAACTAACATGCTTCAAAAAAGAGGGCTTCAAAGCACCCCTTGCAATTCTAGACTATTATATTCATGAGGAATTTGGTGATCGAGGAAGAACCACTTAACAACAAATGGCAGTGGCTTCACTTTCACCCTTAAATTCCATCCGCTCCGCCTCAGCATATCCCTCATATGTCCTTCGCCCGGCGACATGATCAGTTTGCACTGAAGTAACCCCAAATCCATCTCCTATGAAACCACGTGTAGATTAAGCACATCTGTCAATTGAGACGCTTAAACTACCTATGCAGTGTGTTTGCTCCTCCAAAGACTCCTTGGGTTTTCTGCCATAACCCATGCTGGGTCCAACAATACTACCTTGCCCACCTTTGTGCTCCCCTCCATTAAAGGGAAGCTCCAATTCCATGGCTTCTTGAGCTCTTCGTTAATTTATCTCACTACAGGGATTAGGAAAGCCATCTCCAGAGTCATGACTGCCATGCCCTTGAAGAGAATGGCCCACCTCAGATTGTTGACCAATTGTAAATTGAAACTGAGCAATAACGCCCGTTTGTTATCCGCCATATTTACTACAACTTGCACTTTCATCATGGAGATTATGCTCATGGGATATGATCTTTAACTGAGGACAAGCCATGTTAGCTTCTCCAACAGTGCTCCCTAACTTAGCTTAGGAAGCCCTTAGCTGTACAAGGACTTTTTTGCCCTTGATAGAGGACTTGTGACTCGGATTGGGCTTACTTAAGACCACATCAAACCGGGTATTAGCATGGTCCAAATCTTTCAACTTTTGGCTACTCTCAAGCCTACCTTAGGCTCGCTGATTGGGCTCCTTCACAATGCGTTGAATAACATTGTCTATAGCAGGCCTATTTAGCTTGTGTTTGGCCATTTCACTCTTGGATTCAAACTAGCGTGGTGCAAAACTCGTCCTCAAGACCAACTCACTCCTCTTTTACAGCTGCTATGGTTTGCCACTACCTTGTACCATAGAGACCCCACCACTCCTTTGACCCTTTGTCCCATTCTTTTTGCACGTAACCACTACCCACGGCTCGTACCTCCCATCTGTACCTTCCTTCTACTCATTGGCAAGCACGCTCTCAGTGGGTCCCTGTACAGATTTGTCAATATCAGCAACACATTCATTGCATGAGCCAACATCCCGCTCCCCTTTTGCCACCGTCTTTGCCTTCTTTGATGGCAAATCTTGTCGGATAACTTATGGGCAGTACTCTTATTTATGTCCCATCCTCCCACATGCAAAACACAACTTATGTATACCCTCATAGCAAATAGGTTGTTCGAACTTACCGATCAAAAGAGTTGTGGCTAATGTTTTGTTCACATCAACTTGGACACAGAGCCTAGTAAATCTTCCTCTCGTTTCAAAGGCAGTATGAGTATCCACCCTTAAGACATTGCCTATCGTCTTACCAATTTGGTGCAACGCTTCTGCATTATAATATTCAATCGGAAATTCATTTAGTCTTATCTAGACGGCAATGGAAGAGACATTAGCCATCGCCGAACGAAAGTTTGGCATCGACGGCCTAATGGACAAAAAATGCTCACCGATAAACCACAGTCCCCTTTTCGAAACAGTTTTGAAATCTTCTCTCAAGTAGAACTGTGTGAGAAAAAAACCATTCCCTAAGCCAATGCAATCTAATCTACTTGCTGGTTTCCACAAAGACAAGAGCCTATTATGGAGGTAGTTAAATCCAACCGACCGACCATACACCTTCACGATGAGGGCTTTAGCCCATGATGTGCGAATCTGTTGCTTAAGATCCTTGGAGAATCTCACTGCTAGTAGGCTTTCACAAAGAGCTTTTATCTCATCATCCGACTCCAAATCATCTTCCATATGGTCTCCGAAACTAAAAGCTTGCGTGAAAGCTCTTGGAATCTCACCTACCAGCTTATCTTTGAACAAAGGTGCGCGATGCCAGGGGCTGTAACCTTGGCTCGGTGTTGATGGAGTGGACTCCTAGACTTCTTGGAAGCCTGCATGACTAACATTTTTAACTTTTTTATTACTACACGCTAATTCCTCCTGTTCATCTCTAGGGAGAGAGAGCGTTCCATCATCTTACTTGAGACCCTAACAAACTCCATTTGAAGATATTATTATAAGTGGTGAAAATCATTGAGTCCCACATTGGAAATAATAGAGAATATGAGTTTGGGCTATATATTGGGTTAAGCTTTAGACATGTGTGGACTAGGCCCACTTATCCAATTAATAATAATATTTTATTATTTATTTTTGAGTTAGAAAGTCTGTATAAAGCGAGTCCAAATCTTGTCTCACACTTTCTGCTCTACTCTATACTCTACTAATAAAAACTTGCCACATGTCCATTAATTTAATTAAAATGCTAGATTTATGCTATTTTCTTATTTTAAATTTTATTTTTATTTTTTAAATTTAGATGAGCATTTAATCAAAATAAAACTCATTCATATTACCACCGCCATCACCACCAACTTCGCCAGAGTGGCTATCCATTGATGCCATTAATGCCCCAGTCACTGTCAATTGCTACCACCAAGCTAATACCATCGGTCACTATCCTCTTTAATTTCAAACCAATTTCACTTCTGCCAATGAAACCCACCACTTTGTCCCTCTCAAACCCAAGAAAAAAATCCACCCAACACTAGAATGAACGTTCTATTAAGGTGTCCCATTCGTATTTTTTAAGCCTTCAAACCAGCCTTATGGCACTCCAAAACGAATCCCTTCAATCCCAAACTCTAAACCCAGAAACAGATCTTGATTGGACTCACCTTGTACAACAAGCTTATGTGCCAAGGCTTCTTGATTAACATCGATGACAACACATCCTCACTCTGTAAATTGCTTTCAGATTCTCAGTGATTGAATAGCAAAGTTTGGAACTTTCCAATCTTTCAGTACAAAGATTGAAGTTTTCTGGATTTTCTCAAAAGCTAACTTTGATGTGGAACCTGAGCCGATCACCAATTTTTTTTCATGTGTTTGAGAGGAACAAAATGACTGGAGCCATACCCGTAGGTGTTGATGGTGTCAGCAGGCTCTTGATAGTGGTTTCGAAGAAGGTTGGTGGAGATGGAGGAATACATTGGGGGGTTTTTTTTTTTAATTTATTTATCTCAAGAAACTGAAATGAGAAAATGGCATAAATCTAGCATTTTGCTTAAATAGATAAATATGTGGCATGTTTTTATTTGTAGAGTATAAAATTGAGAAGGAAGAATGAGACAAAAGATTTGGACTCGTATACAATAGTTATCTCTAAAACAGTGTTTTAGCTTTAAGTTACGTATAATTTCATTGTTCCTTACTCATGAAAAGAACTTTTCAGAAAAAACTCTCACAGTGAGAATATTTCTGTGCATTCATTTTGAGTCAAAGAGAGAGAAAGAGACATTGAATAGTTCGTAGAGCACAACGTTGTGCTTCGTTTTCGTGCTGTAGATCATTTTATCTTGGGAGGCAAACGTCCATGAGTCTCAAAGCACCACAATGATTATGTAAGGGGCGAAATATGCTTTAAGGAGATTGTGTCAAACACAAGACTTGATCTGAATCATTCATTCTTCATGCATTTGGTTTGTGAGTTTTTAATTATTTGCAGATTTCTTCTTATATATATTCAATATTTTTTTATTGCTCTTGTCTATCATATCTATTTGTGTTTTTTCTTATATTTAAATCTGTGTGTTGTTCCTTTTGCTTTATCACAAAAGTAAATTGTTGAAATATATCCAAAAATTTTAATTTATATTTGTGATGGACGGTGAAAGGAATTTTGTGTTGGTTGAAAAACACTCAATCGGTAACAGTAGATACACTATGCAAAATTTAGAAAACTGATTTTGTGTTTATCATGAACTTTGATCTTTTGATAATGTCAGTTACGTGCTTGACTGAGATTGTTGTGTTAAGGAGTACCAACTAATTTGGGTCAGGAATCATGTGTTGAGGATATATCTACTACTGAGATTGTTGTGCTTGACTGAGATTCAGACATTGTAGATGATTACTGTGTTTGACTGAGATTTAGACATTGTAGATGATTACACATGTGTTGAGGAGTACCGACTAATTTGGGTCAAGAATCATCAACTTCAACTAATATCAGAGGTGTACTTTGGAATAAAGGATGCTGTATTTAGAGGAGACACTACTCCTTCATATATTGGGAAAAGAGTTGTTCTTCCTTCAAGCTTTACTGGAAGCCCAACATATATGATTCAAATTTACCAAGATTCTATGTCAATTTGCAGATGGGCTGGGTACCCGGATTTGTTTATAACTTTCACATGCAACCCTAAATGGCCAGAAATTGAAAGTTACCTTTCCTTAATTCTAGCTCGACGGCTTGAAGATAGACCAGATATCATTGCAAGAATTTTTAAGATCAAATTGGATCAACTACTACATGATTTAAAACATGGCAAGCATTTTGGAAAAGTAATTACAGGTATAAAATACAACCAATTACTGTTTGATTGTTGTTGTTAATGGTTTAATCTATTTAATTATTGTAACATTTTTTTGTGTGTGAATACAGTTAACTACACAGTTGAATGGCAAAAAAGAGGCCTCCCCAATGCTCACATTCTTTTGTACCTATACCTAGATGACAAACACCCCACGCCTGCGAATATAGACAAGATAATTTCTGCTGAAATACCAAATAAGATTACAAATCCAGGGGATTATGAAGTCATTTCACAGTACATGATTCATGGACCTTGTGGTTTTGCCAACCCAAAATCTCCATGCATGGTTGACAATAAATGTAGGAAGCATTTTCCAAAAACGTTTTATGGTGATACTTGATAGATGAAGATGGTTACGCAATTTATAGGAGAAGAGATAATGGGATGACACACAATCACATGTTTTATAGGATCTCAATTTGTAGTAGCTCATTTCAGACTTTTAAAAAAAAATGGAAAATGCAAGACAAGCGCGATTAAATAGACAGATGCTAATGTTTGAGAGGCAATCCAGCAGAAAATGGCATGAAAAGAAAAATAGTTCACAAAATAAACTTACCCAGGCTAGGAAATCTAGGAAAATGGTCATTGTTGAAAAGAAGAAAAAAAACAAGAGGGATAGAACAACATTAACTCATGACTGCTCTATGTTGCATTCATCTGGTATAAATATGGATTTTATTGCATCAAGGGGTTCGTTTCTCTTTCTGTCACTTTGTATTTATAAATTCTTCAAACATTGTTTCATAAAAATTTGAAAATAAAACTTTCAATTCACATTTGATTATTAGATATTGATGTTGACATGGATCATTCCTATGAAGAAACTAGATTGAACATAAGTACAAATGATACTTTGGTAGAAGATGGATTCAATAATTGTGATATACCTTAAGAAATCCAAGAATCAAAAAATGAGAGTGGTTGTGAAGAATTTCCAAGTAAATGACTTGACTTAAATTTACAAGGAAAAAAATATTGATATTCATTTTTGTTTACATCATTATTGTTGTTCTCATATTTTAAAATTCATATAGGAAAATTTACTGAACCTTGGAATTTTGGCTCACCTTCTTATGTATGCGTGCATTGGTTCAATTTTTTGGTATGAAGAGAGAACCGTCAAATCTAAGAGGCCTAGGAACCCAAAATTCACTCTCTTTGTTGTATGGAGGGTAAGGTTAAGTTGCCTTTGCTTAGGAAAGCACCTCCTCTTATTGATAAGCTTTTAGATCCTCTTGGTAGTCAACGGTCTAAAACATTCAGAACTCTAATAAGAAGTTATAATGCAATGTTCACAATGACATCTATGGGTGGTAAAGTAGATAGTAGAATTAACGATGGAAGACACCCTTACATTTTCAAACTTAATGGCCAAAACCATCATAGAATTGGAACTCTTCTTCCTAATGATGGTTAGGATCCACAATTTGCACAATTATATTTCTATGATATTGAAAATGAAGTTCAACATAGAATAAACGTCTTTGGCAATGGTCAAAATAATAGCAACCTTGATCCATCTATTGTTGATGCATTGGTCCAAATGTTTGATGAATCAAACACTTTGGTGAAGATATTTCGGATGTCTAGAGACCGTTTCATTGATACTAATGTTCACCGTTTAAGATTACGCCTTATTGGCTCCTGAATTGTAGATGGAAGAGAATATAACCTGCCTACATGTTCAAAAATTGCAGCAATTATCATTGGTGATACTGGTGCTAAGAATACACATCGCGATATTATTGTTGAGTTAAAAGGAGGGTTACTACATATTAATGTGTTGCATCCTTTATACATGGCATTACAATATCCTCTTTTGTTCCCATATGGTGAGGATGGTTTTAGGCTTGGCATTTTGTATAGTAATGTAGATGGAATCAGATCTGATACAACTAATTTTGTTACAATGAGAGAATACTATGCATATCGATTGCAAGAACATGAACATGAGGGACATACTTTGGTATACGGTGGTAGATTGTTTCAACAATTTGATGTAGATGCCCACACATGTATTGAAGAAATCTGGCTTATGTGAGTAAAACAGAACCAAGACAAATTAAGGATAGAATTGTATAAAGGACTGAAAGATGCAGTTATGAGAGGAGATACCACCCCTGCATCTTCAAGCAAAAGATTTGTTCTACCTTCAAGTTTCACTGGAAGTCCGAGGTATATGATTGAAAACTATCAAGATGCAATGGCGATCTGTAGATGGGTAGGTTATCCAGACCTATTTATTACCTTCACTTGCAACACAAGATGGCCAAAAATTAATCTTTTCCTATCTAGGAAACCTGGACAGAAAGTAGAAGATCAGCCTGATATGGTTGCAAGAGTGTTCAAGATAAAGCTTGATCAACTCTTACATGATTTAAGGCATGGTCAACACTTTGGGAAAGTAATTGCAGGTATTCTAAACTTTATATTTTGAATATTTTTTCCTTCTTCTTTACTTGGCTTAATAATTAATCTAAATAAGTGTAACTAACTTACTGTTTTGGTAATAGTTGTCTACACTATTGAATATCAAAAGAGAGGGTTACCTCATGCACACATTTTACTTTTTCTACATCATGATGACAAGCATCCTACAATAGTAGAAATTGATAGAATAATTTCAGCAGAAATTCCAGATTTGAATGAAGAACCTTTAGTTTATGAAGCTGTCAAACTATATATGGTCCATGGTCCTTGCAGCTCTATTAATTCAATGGCAGGTCGTATGATTCAAAACAAATGTAGAAAGCACTTCCCTAAAAAATTTTGTTCACAAACCACTATTGATGAAGATGGTTTCCCAATATATAGAAGAAGGAATAATGGAAGATTTGTTGAAAGAAAAGAAGTCAAACTTGATAATTGATTTATAGTTCCACACAATATTGAGTTATTGGTGAAATTTCAAGCACACATAAATGTCGAGTGGTGTAATCGTTCAAGATCTGTCAAGTACTTATTTAAATATATAACAAAAGGACCTGATCGTGCAACTTTGATTCTTGAAGAAAATTTACATATTGATTCGTCTACTAGAATGTAACATATGACAGATACTGATGAAGTTAAAACATATTTAAATTGTAGATATGTGTCTGCCATAGAGGCATGTTGGAGGATATTCGAGTTTGCAATTCACAATCGAGAGCCTGCTGTTCAAAGACTCATTTTTCACAATGAGGACAAACAACCAGTTGTTTTTGAAGATACTGATTATTTAAATAATGTTATGGACAAGCCAGATATCGGAAAAGGAAAATTTACAGAGTGGATGAAAGCGAATGCATTGTATGAAGAAGTAAGGGAATTGACTGATTCTGAATTTCCTACTAAATGGGTTTGGCATAGAAGAGACAAAGAATGGAAATTGAAAAAATTTAGAAGATGTTGTATGCGGATGCTACTCAATGTTATTAAAGGAGCTAGATCATTTGAGGAAATGCGAACTATAAATAATGTTGTGTATCCAGCTTTCAGAGCAATATGTTATGCACTTGGTTTGCTTGATGATGATAAAGAGTGGCACGAAGCTTTGAATCATGCATCGTACTAGGCTTTAGGGAAACAACTACGAGAACTTTTTGTTTCAATGTTGATTTTTTGTGAGGTTGTAGACCTATATAAATTATGGACTTCAAATTGGTAGTTGTTATCTGAAGACATTCTACATCACCAAAGAACATTTTTACAATATGACAACCTACATCTTGATGCCTTCCAATTACAGAACTATGCACTATGTGAAATTGAACAGATTTTGATAAAGAGTGGCAAGTCTTTGCATGAATTTGAGATAATACCATATCCAAATACATTACTTCTCAGACAAAGTAACAATAGAGTATTACAAGAAGAATTGGATTATGATAGAACCTATTTGGCAGCAGAACATATTAAACTTCTTACTGGTCTTAATATTGATAAAAGAAATATATATGATGAAGTAATTGATTCTGTTTCAGAGAATAAAGGTGGCTTCTTTTTTGTTTATGGGCATGGAGGAACTAGATAGACTTATCTCTGGAAAACCATTATATGCCAATTGCGCTCAGAAGGGAATATTGTCATTTCAATTACATCATCTAGAATTGCTGCATTATTGGTGCTTGAAGGGAGAACAGCTCATTCAAGATTTCAAATACCAATAAATGTAACAAACAATTCAACTTGCGGTATTAAACAAGGTTCACAAATTGCAGAACTTATGACAAAAGCAAGTCTTATAGTTTGGGATGAAGCTCCTATGGCACACCGAAATTGTTTTGAAGCTGTTGATCGGTCATTAAGAGATATATTGCGTTTTTCTAACTCAAACAGTGGGGAGACACCTTTTGGAGGAAAAACTATTGTTCTTGGTAGTGATTTCAGACAAATATTACTAGTAGTATCTAAAGGACGAAGAGAACAAATAGTTGAAGCATCAATTAACAAGTCATCATTATGGAACAGTTGCAAAGCTTTCATCCTGACAATAAATATGAGGTTGACACAAAACCCAAGTGATATTGCAGCAAGGGAATTTGCTGAATGGATATTGAAAATTTGTGATGGTGAACTTAGTAATAGTGAAGGTGAAGCATTGATTGAAATACTGCATGATTTACTAATTCAGCCTGGTGCTCACCCTTTCAACGATATTGTAAAAGCTACCTATCCTGACTTCGATACAAAATTCAACGATTCCAAGTATTTAGAAGAGAGAGCAATTTTAGCTCCAACAAATGAGGTAGTAGAAGACATAAATGGTTACATGATTGATCTTTATTAATGTTGATGAAGAGACATATCTTAGTGTAGATTCATAATGTAAAGCTTCAAGCAACATTCTAGACCAAGATGTCATGTATCCAATAGAGTTTCTCAATTCATTGAAGTTCCCTGGTATTCCAAACCATAAACTCAGATTGAAAGTAGGTATGCCAATAATGTTACTTCGAAATTTAAACCAAAGTAATGGACTTCGTAATGGTACTAGACTTTTGGTCACTCAATTATCAAAATGGGTTTTAGAGGCTCAAATAATATCTGGAACTCATATTGGAGGAAAGGTGTTTATTCCAAGAATAGTCTTACCCCCTTCTGATTCCAAATGGCCCGTTGCACTAAAAAGAAGGCAGTTTCCAGTATCTGTTTGCTTTGCTATGACAGTTAATAAGAGCCAAGGTCAATCTTTGCAACATGTTGGGCTGTATTTAGATAAACTAGTTTTCAATCATGGACATTTATATGTTGCTGTATCCAGAGTTACAAGTAAAGATGGGCTTAGGATACTCATTGTAGGAAATGATAATGGTGATCGTTTTCATACAAAAAATATTGTCTACAAAGAAATATTCAATAATTTGCCTAAAGGTAACACATACTGTTTATTAAAATTATTATAAATTGTTGATAATGTAAAATAGATTGTCACTTATATTGTAAACATTAGGTTCTTCTCCATTGTTATATATAAACTTTACTAGTGTTTAAAATGTTCTAATATTACATATTCATATCGCAATGAAGTACAAAACTTCGAAGCAAATATCAGTGAATGTGAGATGCAATTAATGTAGCAAACGACCAAGATCTGATCAATATTGTTATGATCTCGGTTGACTAATAGGTAAGTTTTAAATTTTTTTTAAACAAAAAATAATATTAAAAAAATGTATACAAAAAACTAAAAAAAAAAAAAATTCAATATCTGCATCTTGAACTTGCAGAACTATTTAGTTTAATTAACTTATACATTCCTAACATTTTCTTTGACATAATAATTTTTAATTGTTTCTAGAGAACATTATATGTTTATAATTCTTTCTTCAACCTTATGTGGCTAAACATGAAGGGGAAATTGATCACACCTTATTGTAGTTGAGAGTTAAAGCTGGGGATATTACAATTCTGTATTGGCAAAAGTCTGTGAGTTTCGGTCAAACAAAGTTTTTTAAGATTCTGCAGTATGTTTCTTCCCAATCAGCATCATAGCCTAAATCTGATAAGGTATCCATTGACAAGGAAAAATAATATCTACTCTAAGAATCAGAAGTCATTTGTTTAGTGCATTTTCCACTGTATTCTTCTTATGGTAATTGTTAAAATTGGGATAAGAATATTGATTACTCTTTCTTTGGCCGTAAGCTCATTATGCAGAAACTGTCCATACTTGATCCTCATACAACAATTTTTTTTTTTTTTTTTTTTGGAGGCCTTTTTATATGGTTTAGCACTGAACCTAAGTAGTTGGAGTCAAGGCATTGCTGTGTTAGGCAAACTTTATTTGTTAAGACAAGGTACTAAGATTGTATTTAACTAAATTTAGAGTAATAACTAAGAGAATATTTGTTTCGTTGCACATCAGTCCATAGCCCATTTTGATATAATATGATATAATGAATTGAAGGCCTTCTACTCTACACATGTACAAGTTTGAAATTTTATAAAGCAATTTTTGAAGAAAATCTTAGTATAAAAGAGAAAAATGAACTATTTAATTTATTCTTACTTCATGTAGAACATGTTGGTTTATCTCTCTCCTATGGGTTGTCCTTGAACTCTGTGCTATTCTGAGCCATATATATGCGCTGCTTTGTGGAAAATCAAATGGTTTCTGTTGAGAGGATAAAAGAGTTTACAAATATTACATTAGAAGCAGCTTGGGAAACTAAAGACTGCATTGCTCCTTCAAATTGGCCTACCCATGGCAATATTGACCTTAGAGACATACAAGTAACTGGCCTTCAACTAATCATGTTTAATTTTTCTGACAAATTAAATCAAAGTTAGCCACAATATTTGTGTCTTGGCAACACTATCCTGTCTCCCCATTAGGTGAACCTGAGTTCATATCTCTCCCCTCCCTCACTTGAAAAAAAAAAAAAAAAAAAAAAAAAAAACCCAAACTTCATGTCTTCAACTTCCTAAACTATTAAACCATGGCTAGAGTTTAGGCTGTGATTCACTTCTTATCAATTATTATATTACTGTTTGAACTTAATAAAATTTGTATTGCTTTGTATATTTCTTTGGATTGGTTGGTCAAAATATTTTGGTACCGTTTGATTTTGTAATTATGATATTGAAATATGCTATCATGATCTATATGTCTGATTGATTATTTCTTAAAAAGTATATATTAGTGGATTATAGAATGAGTTAATGGAGTTTCATGATTTCATCCATTAGTATTTTAAGGATGTATATTGATGCATCTATGTCAGGCTTGAAATTTCCTTGAACTATTCATACATGGGTGAAGAGGGATGTTTCATTGTAAAAAAGGAGAGCTTCTATTTTGTTTTTGATATAATTTGTAGTGTAGTTTTTTGGCCTTTTAGAATCTGAAAGTTATTGAATACTTAAAATGAGGGGTTCGTTTTTGTGATCACATGATTATTACATTTCCTTTTTTTTTTTTTTTTTTTTTTTTTTTTTTGCATCCTATTAATCTTATGGTTCATTTTCTTTAATAGGGAACTCTGTTTTTTATTGCTTTTTAGAACTATACTATATTTTATGACATGTAACTTTCTGAATTCTGAACTAAATTTTGTGGGGTGTGTATGGTTGTGGTGCAGTGGGTATTCTTTGCGTAGTGATCCCCAATACAACAAAGTACTTACTAATGCTTTGGTCATTCAGTTGACTTCTTACTGCCAGTCTGTACTTGTTGTCATGCTAGCAAAAATAGGGGTTTCAACCTATTTTATGGCATGTTTAGATGTTTAAAAAATGAGGGGGAGTAGAGTAGAGGGAGGGAGAGTAATGCAATTACCTTGTTTGGAAGTTTTTTAAAGAACGAGGGAGAGGGGTTTGGAGGAGTTTGGAGGGGTTTGGACTCCCTCTAGTCCCCCAATTTTAATTCTCTCAAATTGGAGAGATTTGGAGGGGGAGTAGAATACATAAACTATTGACCAAGTAAATTACCTAATTTACCCTTATTATATTAACAAAATTACATAAGGGGAAGGGCTAATTACTCCTTTCCCCCTTACTAATTTTAAAAACATCCAAATAAGGTGGAGGTGAATCATTCTCCTCTACTCTCCTCCTCACTACTCCCCTTCCCTCTACTCCCCTCTACTCTCCTCCCTCTCTAAACTTCCAAACAAGCCATTACTTATGATTGGATTTGAATCAATGACTTACTGCTTACTATTCGAGGGGAGGCGGAGGGCTGAAAAAGAGAAAGCATTATCATTATTCGAAATTGTTTTCCATCCTACCTGATCTATTGTTTTTGAAGAGTGATTGAAATTGTAAAACTTTGAAATCTGAAAGTGTAATGTATTATTATTATTATTTTTTTGGTAACTTTATGGTTGCTAGTAAGTGAATTTTCATTTATAAAACAATGAATGTGATTGCCATTAAATTGACATAAATTGCATATAATTCATTTAGTAGATCATGTTTGGTTGGATGACACCTCTTTTTCTTTGAGTTTCACACTGTAGAATACATTTAAAGATTGTGTGAGCAGTAGCCAATGTGGCATGACCATAAAGCTGAAGCTGCAAAGGGGTATCAAACATTTGATTGATTTATATATACTTCTTTTAATTTGCTAAAAATTCTACTGCACCAATAAAATATATGCATCTATAGGCCACGAGCATGTGCTTTGGCAACAAGAACTGTAACTATTGGAAAATCTGGTTTTGTATCTCATACAAAACACACAATGGAAGCAACAATCACGGATCTACTTCAATTATGAAAGATAACAAGTAACTATGAATTCTAGAATAAAGAATAGAAAATGTACCTTGATGCAGTGAATTTCAAAACCATGACTTGAGAATACCTTTAATCTTTATCTCAATTCCACTTGGTGCCCGAGATGTGTGGTCTCTCAATCAGTCTTTTGTACATAGACTCTCAAAGAAAAAAATCCTTCTTTTTCTCCTTATGGAGAAAAACTGATTTCTTTTCTTTTCATCATATGTACGTTAAAACTATTCTAATAGTTTCTTTACTTAATAACTCTTATTAAATAATGATTGATTATCTAATTGGGTTAGCCTTTTGGGCCTACCCAATTGGGCTTTAGTTTGTGACTTGAGATGGGACCAAAGAGAACAAATAAGACTCTAGCTCTAACGGGCCTTGGGCTTTTCTGTCAACTCTTAACAAGTCCAAAGTTACCATTCATTATATTTAATACTACTATAAGAATATAATTGCACTCTAGGCCTTATTATTAAATTATATCCCAAGATTTTATTATACATACAACCCCTTCATTAAAATATTCGTAGTAATACAAAGTCATGAATGTAAACTACCACTTTGAAGATTACTACATCTTAATCGTTGAGTACCTGGTTTAATCTTTATGTTATTCATCATATATTTATGAAATCCAATTTCATAAATATATACTTTAGTAACTCCTTATTAAAATGGTTGGGCCCAACACTCTGAATAACCAAACCCATTAAACTTATCTCAAGAGAATATTTTATATCTCCGTTAAGAGATTATGAATTCCATCTTGAGAATATATGTTCCATCGACATTAAATGCGGCTGCCAAACATACTAAGGTTTTGACCGTAACTTATAGATGTCACTCCTGATATATCAAAGCAACCTACACCTCATGATCAGATCCATTATTCTCTCAGGATTTAGAGTTGATATAAATAGAAGTTGAATGGTTTTAAACCCCCTAAACTAACAAGATTAACCTAGTTAATTAGTCAAGTGATTAATTTAGTCAATTTATGCAATTCTAAGCTATCATAAACACACAATCATATCAAGAATATAAAATAAGGAAAAAGTAAATAATACAATGATATGATGACCCAGGAAACCACATGGTAAAACCTGGGGAGGATTTGACCTAGCTGTCCTTAAGGTAAACTTAAATCCACTATGCGAAAGAATCGAAGTTCATACAAAAGGACTTACAAGCTCCCTGCTTGACTTCCTAATGCTACCCACTAGTAGAACTTACTGACACAACTACGTACAAGCTCCGAATCCACGGACTCCTTCTTTCTTAGATTCTCCACCAAGTACAAGCACCCACGATTGTTATTCTTTAACCTCCAATAACAACAACTGAGTTGATCATCAAGATATTGAAAAAAATCAAACAATCATATCAAGAATATATAGCAGCGGAATAATAAATAACACAAGATATGATCACCTAGGAAAACCAAACCGGTAAAAAACCTAAGGAGGATTTTACCCACCGATCCTCAAGGCAAAACTGAATTCACTATGAAAGAATTGAAGTCCATACAAAAGGACTTACAAGCTCCCCGCTCGACTTCCTAATGCTACCTACCAGTAGAACTTACTGACACGACTCCGTGCAAGCTCCGAATCCACGGACTCCTTCTTTCTTGAATTCTTCAATTAGCTACAAGCACCCACGCTTGATATTCTTTAAACTTCAATGGTTGCAACCAAGTTGATCATCATGATGTTGAAGTAATCTCAATCTTGAAAACCCTAAGTTTTGTGTAAAGAAAAGATCCTCTAGATCTTACAAGAGATTTACATAAAACAGCAATGTGTGAGCAACAATACAACTGGAGCAACTCTAAAAACGTGGCTAGGGTTTTGCCTTATATACCTAGGGCAAAAACATAAAACCCTAAAAGTTTAATGAGTTAGGGCTGAGTTGGAAAACTGCAGAAAAACGCAATCTGATCAATTTTCGATCGATCAAATCTATTCTTCAATTGATCGAGCCAGATCGAAATGCCCCAATGCATCTACAGTCTTTCGATTCCAACTTTACAATAATTAATCAACTTTGAGCACACTTTAACAAGACTTAACATATTGTTTTGATCATGATTTGCCAATATTACAAATTAGAGTTCTAAATATATAAATTCCTAAATCTTTAGAATCTAACAAACTCCCCCTTTGGTAATCTGTGACAAAACCCAAAATAAAAGCTCAAAGTTTACAAGTAAAAAGCCCTTTACAAAAATAATGCTCATAAACTCAAATTCAACACTAACTACTATCCATCGGTTGCAAGTGCAGACAACAACTTTGTTGAATCAACCTGTATATTCCTGAAATACTCAACAAACGCATAAACGCATCTGTGACAAAAAAGTGTAAAACAACACAAAATGATATAAATCAATAAGCAATATGTTAAGTCAACACAAAATGGTATAACATTCTTATAAGATTCACACAACACAAAATAAAGACATATATGAATGAACAACTCATAAATATAAATCAATAAGCAGTGAATCACAAAGCAACAAAAATCAATGAATATAACATGTATATCAATCAATGTTACTCCCCTTAACATGAATATCCCTAAAAATAATATACAAAGTGACGCACCTAGATACAATCTAAAAACTCCACAAGCTCCTCAAAAACAAAAAATCTTCCCCTAACTAGAAAAACTCCTCTACAAGCAAGAACTCCACTCCCCCTTTTTATGACGGAATGCCAAAGGGCAATCACAAGTCGCCATCAAAAGGAGGTGGTGAGGGTGAATGAAGATGCGCAAAGTCGGCTCGCAGAGCACGAATCTCATCTAGTAAGTCCACCAAAATCTGACCATGAGCCGCTTGAACGGTCATGACAGTCTCCAGGGTACGACGAACATCAAAGTCGGTCGAAGGAGGTAGAGGAACAACATCAGCAGCAGCATCATCACCAACTGGATCAGGAACATCCTCACCAGCAAGACCTGTAGAAGAAGAAGGAGGAGATGCGCTACCAGAAGGCTCAAACCTAGGGTGTTTAGAACCAGCTTGAAGATGAGCGGCCCTCTATTTAAGAAAAGACGCACCTACGGGAGCTATCACATGAACGAGCTCAGAGGAAGGGAAGCCACTAAGATCAAGATAAAGCAAAATCCTATGAATAAAAATAGGATGTACAAGAGCATGAGTAGTAAATGAACTCCTATAAACATCGTTCAAAGAACGAAGAAAGAGATGAGGAAAACTAATAGGAGCATCAGTAACCAGGGCGTACAAAAATACACACCTCTCAAGACGAATGGTGTGAACATGAGGGATGGGTCAGATAGAATGACAAGCTATCCTAAAGAACAGATAGTGCAACTTAGAGAGCTCAGCAAAAGTGATCCTAGGATCAAAACCCCACTAGACAGAAGTCCCAGCGATGTAAGACAAGACATCACTCAACTCGAAAGACTCAGCATAAGGATAGACAGGATTCTAGACCAAAGGTACCCCTAGAGCATCAGCCACTACCCAGGGAGTAATGGTGTACTCTACGCCTCGTATCCAACTCTTTACTAAAGTGTTGGAATCATAGATGCGGATAGAGATGTTCGAAAAGAACTCTCTAATCAAGGCAGAAGGTGGAGGAGGATCAGAAATATCCACCAAGGGTAACCAGCCCCAACGCTCAAAGTTTGCCCTAATGGCAGGATCAAGTTCATCTAAGAGAACAGAACGCTCAGACCAAATCTTTCTCTTAAGGTTTAGCTTCTTAAAAATCTCTTGGTTTTTCTCACTTGGAAACTTCTCACGGTTAAAAGAAGGAGGGGATGGAGAAGAGGAGGGAATAGTCCTACGAGCTCTAGTCTTCCTAGGCATGATGCTAAGGAAAGGACAGAGACACAAAGAGAAAACCAAAAGACCAGAATAAAACAAAACCAAGGGCAGATTGCAAGTTAGCACAATAAAAACATATAAAAAATCTATATGATGCATGAACAATAACAATGTTGTGATGCATGAACTAATGTAGTAAACACAGTTCGAATTAGGTTCAATTTCACAAAATTGGCTCGAATATAGAGTTTTTAACAAAAACCCAAAAAAATTTGAAAAGCCACTTGATAATTTTGAAACAAATTGATGAATTGATCATCACACATTGTTGAAAACAGATTAGAATAACCAATTTCATCAAAATAACAAGCCAATTTCATCAATTAAACCCAACTGAACAAAAATCCCCAATTCGGATCAATTATAAACCCTAGAACTTTCAATTTTACACAAAACCCAAAATTGATTAAATTAAACTATTAAGAACATGTTTATTGTATGTCCCCACAAAAACCCATTGATCAATTACAGAAAATTGGGCTTAAATCAACAACAATCACAAAACGAAAAGGGTCCGAAATTTTGAGTATAAATGCATGAAAAAATGCATGAAATTAGTAAATAAACTCAAAAAGGAAGGGTAAGATAGATATACCGGCTTAAGGAAAAAGAATTCTTGCAAAAAATCCGGAGGAAAGCGACAAAAATTTGAACAGTTGAGCTTGCCAACTCGGAGAGAGAGAAAAGACTTTGAAAAACTTTTGAAAAAGTGTTTGAAAAAGTCAAGAACAGTGTTTTAAAAAACCTGATTCACGACTTTCGATTGATTGAAAAGTACATTCGATCGATCGAATGAGACAGCCATTTTTAAACAAATTAAAGCACATTTTTGATCGATCAAAAATCAAAATGGATCGATCGAATTGGGCAGAGGCACACAAAAATTTTGAGAAAAATCACAGTTTTGAAAAACACAAACCTCAGTTTTTGAAAACCAACTCCTCAAAGTATTAAATAATGAAAACAAAATGCATGAGTATGAGATGGAATGATTTTTCAAAAACCCAATTTTAATCCCAGTTTCTCCAAAGAAAATTTCAGCCGTTCTCTTTTTAAATTCTCAAGCAAAAAAAATGTTTTGCATAATTCTCAAAGTATTTTCAAACTTGGTTGGTCAAACCAAAAACACACACAATAACATGTACAATGTTTAGCAAAGAGTAACTTGTGTAGTGTGTGCAACTAGTAAAAACTTTGAGAAACATGTGAGGTGATATCTGAATAGCAATCAATCACAAAGTCTACACAATCCATCACATAAAATTTAAAAGAGACTATCACCTAAAGAGTTACATCATATAACTCCCACATCTCCTAGAACAAAAGCTTGCAATCATGTAAGTTTCTTGTATTTTTGCCTCTTTTTTTTTTTTTTATGTGAGATGGCAACAAGCCTAATAGTACACACCAATTTTATTTATATGAGATGGCATCAAGCCTAATAGTACACACCAATTTTAAGCATTAAGCAATTAAGCTAAGGCATCACCTTATGTTCTTTTTGTGCATGTGCTACACTTTCTCGAGCACGAATCTTATGATATGCACTAAAGTGTTCATGATTGGCTAGTGAACAGTGGTGAGATGGTTATTTGTGCCTTTCTTAAAAAGATCAAGTCTGAAAGTCAAATAACATGTGACTTCAAGATCAAGACAAAGTGATAAACACCATAAACATCTTTCCCACACAACATACACTATAAAGCTTCAACTAAACAAGTGCAATAAATAAGCTCATCAAAGCTAAACAAGGTACATAGGACATGATATGTGTAAATAAATTGACCAACCTTATTTTCAAAAACCAAGAAAACAATGTCAAACACATTTTTGCTTTCTCCTTTTCTCCTTCTTTTTTTTTTTTTTTAATTATTATTTTAAAAGAGAAAACAAATAAATCCTAGAATGAAATGCATGAATGTAATGCAATGCAAGTCCTAGAAAAAAAAAACAGAAACACAAAAAACCAAAGAACAATGGTCACAGAGGAATGAGTAATGAAGCACAAGGACCATGTCAGAAAGACTCAATTAGGTCGAGTCTTTTGCATCCAAAACCTTTTAGATGCACCATGAGCATTGGAGTTCTTATAAATATTTGCATCATTTACAACTCCAGAATTAGAATAAAGGTTCAAAGCCTTTACCAATTCACCAATAAGTGCCATAGGATCTTGTGCTTAAGGCACAGGCACTTTTGGTTTAGTTGCTCTCTTTGTAGCTTGAAGCTTGTAACAGTTAGGAAGAATGTGTCCAGACTTTCCACAGTAATGACAAACCCAAACAGGTTTACCATGCATCTTGTCCTTAGAAAGGGTAGATTTAGTTTCTCTCAGATCAACCCTAATCTTCTTAGGAGGTAAAACTTCTATAGGTTTGCCTACCTCACTCACAGGTGGTTTGACAGTTTCACTCATAACCTCACTCACAGAAGGTTCAAAAGAAGATGAAGGAACGAAGTTCGTGGAATGAGGAGTAGACACAAAGATGCTTTCAACATATCCTATCCCAGATTTATCAGAAGGATACTTTTGAACATTCAGCATGTGATCAAGTTTAGAACTAGAAATAGATAAATCATGTTCTAAAGTTTTAACTTTATCAAGTAAAAGCATGTTCTCAGATTTCACATGGTTCAAAAGATCATTAGCATCAAATAATTTAACAAGCAAATTTTTCTTTTCAAGCTCAAGAGAATCAATTTTCTTCAGGCCAAGTTCAACATTCATAGCATCCTTTGCAGCAACTTTGCAAAGTTTATTATAGGCCTCTTGAAGATCTGCATCCTCAGAGAGTTCCCCATCAGAAGGATTCTCCTTAACAGATATGCTTTCATTGACTACTGCAGTAGTAGTGAAAGCAATGAAGTTTCCATTCTCGTCACATTCGAACTCATCATCAGAAACCTCATTATCACTAAGGGTTACAGCCATAGCTTTACCCTAATTTCTCAAGAATGTAAGACATTCAGATTTAACATGACCATACCCTTGAAAACCAAAACACTGAGCACCCAAAGAATTGTTTGAAGATTGACCTACTTTTTCTCTAGGTTTTTCAAAGTTATTAACCTTAGTGGGATCATTCTTTCTAAAGTTTCTAGGTTTAACAATGTTTGTACCTCTTGCCCTTCTATTTGTATTTCTCAGAAAGTTTCTAAAATTTTTGACAAGGTAAGCTATCTCTATAGCAGAGAGCTCATCATCAAATCCATCAACCTCAACATCATCAACAGACTTAAGAGCCATTGATTTGGATTTGTTTGTTTTGGGTAAGTCAGATTCATAGGACCAAAGAGATCCTACAAGCTCATCAACAGGGATGGAGTCCACATCCTTGCTCTCAGTAATGGCAGTCACTTTGGGTCTAAAATATTTAGTTAACAATCTAAGTATCTTCCTAACAATTTTAGGTTGATCATAGATTTCACCCAAATTAAAAGCAGAATTAACAATATCATTCAGTTTGGCATAAAATTCATCAAAGGATTCATCATCAGACATCCTAATCCTTTCAAACCTAGAAGTTAATTGCTGCAGTTTGTTTATCTTAACTGCCTTTGTGCCTTCATGCACAGTTTGGAGAATTTTCCAAGCAGTATGAGCAATCTCAACATTAGGGATCCTCTTAAATTCCTCCATAGAAACAGCATTGGAGATGGCATTCATAGCTTTGCTATTGAAGCCAGCTGTTTCTTTTTCAGAAATTTGCCACTCACTCACAGGAGTAGTGGGCTTCTCCCATCCGTACTCAACGGAATTCCAAACTCTCTTATCAATGGATTTCAGGAATGCTTTCATCTTTACTTTGCAATAAGCATAGTTATTCCCATCAAAGTGAGGAGGAACAACAAGAGAGTGTCCATGCTCCATGACAACAGGGGCCAAGGATCAGCTCAGAGATCAAAAAATCTTAAACTAAAGAGCTACCTGCTCTGATACCACTTGATGGAAAAATTTAGACCCTTTAACGCACAACCAGATTGAGTAGCCTAGTTAATTAGCCATGTTGTTACTTAGTCAAATTAAGCAATTCTAGGTTAAAACAATCAAACAATCATATCAAGAATATATAGCGACGGAATAATAAATAACACAAGATATGATCACTCAAGAAAACCAAACCAGTAAAAAACCTGGGGAGGATTTTACCCACCGATCCTCAAGGCAAAACTAAATTCACTATGAAAGAATTGAAGTTCATACAAAAGGACTTGCAAACTCCCCACTCGACTTCCTAATGTTACCTACCAGTAGAACTTACTGACACGATCCCGTGCGAGCTCTGAATCCATGGACTCTTTCTTTCTTGAATTTTTCAATCAGCTACAAGCACCCACGCTTGATATTCTTTAATCTTCAATGGTAGCAACCAAGTTGATCATCAAGATGTTGAAGTAATCTCAATCTTGAAAACCCTAAACTTTGTGTAAAGGAAAACTCCTCTAGATCTCACATGAGATTTACACAAAACAGCAATGTGTGAGCAATAATACAACTGGAGCAACTCTAAAAACGTGACTAGGGTTTTGCCTTTTATACCTAAGGCAAAAACATAAAACCTTAAACGTTTAATGAGTTAGGGCTGAGTTGGAAAACTGCAGAAAAACGCAATCTGATCGATTTTCGATCGAGCGAATCTATTCTTCGATTGATCGAGCCATACCGAAATGCCCCAATGCATCTACAATCTCTCGATTCCAGCTTTACAACAATTAAACAACTTTGAGCACACTTTAACAAGACTTAACATATTATTTTGATCATGGTTTGCCAATATTACAAATTAGAGTTCTAAATACATAAATTCCTAAACCTTTAGAACCTAACAACTTGTTGGAAAATTTAGACCCCTTAACACACAACCAGATTGAGTAACCTAGTTAATTAGCCAAGTTGTTACTTAGTCAAATTAAGCAATTTTAGGTTAAAACAATCAAACAATCATATCAAGAATATATAGCAGCAGAATAATAAATAACACAAGATATGATCACCCAGGAAAACCAAACTGGTAAAAAACCTGGGGAGGATTTTACCCACCGATCCTTAAGGCAAAATTGAATTCACTATGAAAGAATTGAAGTTCATACAAAAGGACTTACAAGCTTCCCGCTCGACTTCCTAATACTACCTACCAGTAGAACTTATTGACACGACCCTGTGTAAGCTCCGAATCCACGGACTCCTTCTTTCTTGAATTCTTTAATCAGCTACAAGCACCCACGCTTGATATTCTTTAAGCTTCAATGGTAGCAATCAAGTTAATCATCAAGATGTTGAAGTAATCTCAATCTTGAAAACCCTAAGTTTTGTGTAAACGAAAGCTCCTCTAGATCTCACAAGAGATTTACACAAAACAGCAATGTATGAGCAACAATACAACTGGAGCAACTTTAAAAACGTGGCTAGGGTTTTGCCTTATATACCTAGGGCAAAAACATAAAACTCTAAACGTTTAATGAGTTAGGGCTGAGTTGGAAAAACTGCAGAAAACGCAATCTGGTCGACTTTCGATCGATCGAATCTATTCTTCGATTGATCGAGCCAGACCGAAATGCCCCAATGCATTTATAGTCTCTCGATTCCAACTTTACAATAATTAAACAAATTTGAGCACACTTTAACAAGACTAAACAGATTGTTTTGGTCATGGTTTGCCAATATTACAAATTAGAGTTCTAAATACATAAATTCCTAAACCTTTAGAACCTAACAAACTCCGCCTTTTGCAATCCATGACAAAACCTAAATTAAAAGCTCAAAGTTTACAAGTAAAAAGCCCTTTACAAAAATAATGCTCATAAACTCAAATTCAACCCTAACTACTCTTCATCGGTTGCAAGTGTAGACAGCAACTTAGTTGAATCAACCTGTATATTCCTAAAATACTCAACAAACGCATAAACGCATGTGTGACAGAAAAGAGTAAAAGAACAAGTATAACATTCTTGTAAGATTCACACAACACAAAATAAAGACATATAGGAATGAACAACTCATAAATATAAATTAATAAGCAGTGAGTCATAAAGCAACAAGAATAAATAAATATAACATGTATATCAATCAATGTTACTCCCCCTAACATGAATATCCCTAAAAATAATATAAAAAGTGAAGCACCTAGATACAATCTAAAAACTCCACAAGCTCCTCAAAAACAAAAAATTTTCCCCTAGCTACAAAAACTCCTCTATAAGTCAAAAACTCCATTCCCCCTTTTTGTGACGGAATGCCAAAGGGCAATCACAAGTCGCCATCAAATGGAGGTGGTGAGGGTGAATGAAGATGCGTAAAGTTGGCTCGCAGAGCACGAATCTCATTTAGCAAGTCCACCAAAATCTGACCATGAGTCGCTTGAATGGTCATGACAGTCTCCAGGGTACGATGAAAATCAAAGTCGGTCGAAGGAGGTGGAGGAACATCAGTAACAGCAGCATCATCACCAATTGGATCAGGAACATCCTCACTAGCAAGACCTGTAGAAGAAGAAGGAGGAGGTGCGCTACCAGAAGGCTCAGACCTTGGGTGTTTAGAACCAGCTCGAAGATGAGCGGCCCTTTGTCTAAGAAAAGACGCACCTATGGGAGCTATCACATGAATGGGCTCAAAGGAAGGGAAGCCACTAAGATCGAGATAGAGCAAAATCCTATGAATAAAAATAAGATGTACAAGAGTATGAGTAGTAGATGAACTCCTATAAATATCGTTCAAAGAACGAAGAAAGAGATGAGAAAAACTAATAGGAGCATCAGTAACCAGGGCGTACAAAAATACACACCTCTCAAGAGGAATGGTGTGAACATGAGAGATGGGCCAGATAGAATGACAAGTTATCCAAAAGAACAAATAGTGCAACCCGGAGAGCTCAGTAGGAGTGATCCTAGGATCAGAACCCCACTGGACAGAAGTCCCAGTGATGTAAGACAAGACATCACTCAACTCGGGAGACTCATCATAAGGATAGACAGGATTCTGGACTAAAGGTACCCCTAGAGCATCAGCCACTACCCGGGGAGTAATGGTGTACTCTACGCCTCATATCCAACTCTTTACCAAAGTGTTGGAATCATAGATACGGATAGAGATGTTCGAAAAGAACTCTCTAATCAAGGTAGAAGGTAGAGGAGGATCAGAAATATCCACCAAGGGTAACCAGCCCCGACGCTCAAAGTTTGCCCTAATGGCAGGATCAAGTTCATCTAAGAGAACAGAACGCTCAGCCCAAATCTTTCTCTTAAGGTTTAACTTCTCAAAAATCTCTTAGTTTTTCTCACACGGAAACTTCTCACGGTCAAAAAAAGGAGGGGATGGAGAAGAGGAGAGAATAGTCCTACGGGCTCTAGTCTTCCGAGGCATGATGTTAAGGAAAGGACAAAGACACAAAGAGAAAACCAAAAGACCAGAATAAAACAAAACGAAGGGCAAATTGCAAGTTAGCACAATAAAAACATATAAAAAATCTATATGATGCATGAACAATAACAATGTCGTGATGCATGAACTAATGTTGTACACATAGTTCTAATTAGGTTCAATTTCACAAAATTGGCTCGAACATAGAGTTTCTAACAAAAACCCAAAAAGAATTTGGAAAACCACTTGATAATTTTGAAACAAATTGATGAATTGGTCATCACACATTGTTGAAAACAGATTAGAATAACCAATTTCATCAAAACAACAAGCCAATTTCATCAATTAAACCCAATTGAACAAAAATCCCCAATTCGGATCAATTATAAACCCTAGAATTTTCAATTTCACACAAAACCTAAAATTGATCAAATTAAACTATTAAGAACATTTTTATAGTATGTCCCCACAAAAACCCATTGATCAATTACACAAAATTGGGCTTAAATCAACAACAATCCCAAAAAGAAAAGGGTCCGAAATTTTGAGTATAAATGCATGAAAAAAATGCATGAAATATGTAAATAAACTCAAAAAGGAAGGGTAAGATAGACATATCGGTTTGAGGAAAGAGAATTCTTGCGAAAAATCCGGAGGAAAACTACAAAAATTTGAACAGTTGAGCTTGCCAACTCAAAGAGAGAGAAAAGACTTTGAAAAACTTTTGAAAAAGTGTTTGAAAAAGTCAAGAACAGTGTTTTTAAAAGACTTGATTTGCGACTTTCGATTGATCGAAAAATACATTCGATCGATCGAATGAAACAATTATTTTTAAACAAATTAAAACACTTTTTCGATCGATCGAAAATCAAAATGGATTGATTGAATTGGGCAGAGGCTCACAAAAATTTTGAGAAAAATCACAGTTTTGAAAAACACAAACCTCAGTTTTGAAAAACAACTCTTCAAAGCATTAAATAATGAAAATAAAATGCATGAGTATGAGATGGAATGATTTTTCAAAAAACCCAATTTTAATCCCAGTTTCTCCAAAGAAAATTTCAGCCATTCTCTTTTTAAATTTTCAAGCAAAAAAGAAAAAATGTTTTGCATAATTCTCAAAGTATCTTCAAACTTGGTTGGTCAGACCAAAGACACACACAATAACATGTACAAAGTTTAGCAAAGAGTAACTTGTGTAGTATGTGCAACTAGCAAAAACTTTGAGAAACATGTGAGGTGATATGTGAATAGCAATCAATCACAAAGTCTACATAATCCATCACATAAAATTTAAAAGAGACTATCACCTAAAAAGTTACATCATATAACTCCCACATCTCCTAGAACAAAAGCTTGCAATCATGTAAGTTCCTTGTATTTTTGTCTCATTTTTTTTTTTATGTGAGATGGCAACAAGCCTAATAGTACACACCAATTTTATTTATGTGAGATGGCATCAAGCCTAATAGTAAACACCGATTTTAAGCAATTAAGCCGAGGCATCACCTTATGTTCTTTTTGTGTATGTGCTACACTTTCTCGAGCACAAAATCTTATGATATGCACTAAGGTGTTCACGATTGGCTAATGAACAGTGGTGAGATAGTTATTTATGCCTTTCTCAAAAGGATCAAGTCCGACAGTCAAATAACATGTGACATCAAGATTAAGATAAAATGATAAATACCATAAACATCTTTCCCACAGAACATGCACTACAAAACTTCGACTAGTCAAATGCAATAAATAAGCTCATCAAAACTAAACAAGGTACATAGGACATGATATGTGTAAATAAATTGACCAACCTTATTTTCAAAAACCAAGAAAACAATGTCAAACACATTTTTGCTTTCTCCTTTTCTCCTTCTTTTTTTTTTTTAATTATTATTTTAAAAGAGAAAACAAATAAATCCTAGAATGAAATGCATGAATGTAATGCAATGCAAGTCCTAGAAAAAAAAAACAGAAACACAAAAAACCAAAGAACAATGGTCACAGAGGAATGAGTAATGAAGCACAAGGACCATGTCAGAAAGACTCAATTAGGTCGAGTCTTTTGCATCCAAAACCTTTTAGATGCACCATGAGCATTGGAGTTCTTATTCACATTCGCATGATTTCTAACTCCAGAATTGGAATAAAGGTTAAAAACCTTTACCAATTCACCAATATGTGCCATTGGATCTTGTGCTTAAGGCACAGGCACCTTTGGTCTAGTTGCTCTCTTAGCAGCTTGAAGCTTGTAATAGTTAGGACGAATGTGTCTAGACTTTCCACAGTAATAACAAACCCAAACAGGTTTACCATGCATCTTGTCCTTAGAAAGGGTAGGTTTAGTTTCTCTCAGATCTACCCTACTCTTTTTAGGAGGTGAAACTTCTACAGGTTTGACTACCTCACTCACAGGTGGTTTGACAGTTTCACTCACAACCTCATTCACAGAAGGTTTAGAAGAAGATGAAGGAACAAAGTTCGTAGAATGTGGAATAGACACAGAGATGCTTTCAACATATCCTATCCCAGATTTATCAGAAGAATACTTTTGAACATTTAGCATGTGATCAAGTTTAGAACTAGCAGTTCTAGCAACAGATAAATCATGTTCTAAAGTTTTAACTTTATCAAGTAAAAGCATGTTCTAAGATTTCACATGGTTCAAAAGATCATTAGCATCAAATAATTTAACAAGAAAATTTTTCTTTTCAAGCTCAAGAGAATCAATTTCCATCAGGCCAAATTCAACATTCATGGCATCCTTTGTAGCAACTTTGCAAAGTTTATTATAAACCTCTTGAAGATCTGCATCCTCAAAGAGTTCCCCATCAGAAGGGTTCTTCTTAACAGATATGCTTTCATTGACTACAGCAGTAGCAGTGAAAGTAATGAAGTTTCCATCCTCGTCATACTCAGACTCATCACCAGAAACCTCATTATCACTAAGGGTTACAACCATAGCTTTACCCTTATTTCTCAAGAATGTAGGACATACAAATTTAACATGACCATACCCTTGACAACCAAAACACTGAGCACCCAAAGAATTGTTTGAAGATTGAGCTACTTTTTCTCTAGGTTTTTCAAAGTTATTAACCTTATTGGGATCATTCTTCCTAAAGTTTCTAGGTTCAGCAGTGTTTGTACCTTTTGCCCTTCTATTTGTATTTCTTAGAAAGTTTCTAAAATTCTTGGCAAGGTAAGCTATCTCTGTAGCAGAGAGCTCATCATCAAATCCACCAACCTCAACATCATCAATAGACTTAAGAGCCATTGATTTGGATTTGTTTGTTTTGGGTAAGTCAGACTCATAGGACTGAAGAGATCTTACAAGCTCATCAACAGGGATGGAGTCCACATCCTTACTCTCAGTAATGGTAGTCACTTTGGTTTTAAAGTCTTCAATTAATGATCTAAGTATCTTCCTAACAATTTTAGGTTGATCATAGATTTCATCCAAATTAAAAGCAGAATTAACAATATCATTCAGTTTGGCATAAAATTCATCAAAGAATTCATCATCAGACACCCTAATCCTCTCAAACCTAGAAGTTAATTGCTATAGTTTGTTTATCTTAACTGCCTTTGTGCTTTCATGCACAGTTTGGAGGATTTTCCTAGCAGTATGAGCAACCTCAACATTAGAGATGCTTTTAAATTCCATTATAGAAACAGCATTGAAGATGGCATTCATAACTTTGCTATTGAAGCCAGCTGCTTCTTTTTCAGAAGTTTGCCACTCACTCACAGGAGAAGTGGGCTTCTCCCATCCGTATTCAACGGAATTCCAAACTTTCTCATCAATGGATCTCAGGAATGCTTTCATCCTTACTTTCCAATAAGCATAGTTATTCCCATCAAAGTGAGGAGGAACAACAAGAGAGTGTCCATGCTCCATGACAACAGGGGTCAAGGATCAGCTCAAAGATCAAAAAATCTCAAACAAAAAAGCTACCTGCTCTGATATGAACACCTTCTCCATGGACATCCTCCTCTCCATCACCTGGAAGACGACTTTGTATCCTTGTGATAGTGAATTTGTTTATTGCTAACAATGGATTCATGTGACTGATATCTTGAAGAATTCTAACACCCTTTGCTCTGAAGATCCTCATGAAGAGGCTAGGAAAGACCAACTTGGGCCTAGTAATAGTTCTAGTCTCTTCCATAATAGTGTCAAATATGTGCGAGTTGGTATCAATGATGACTTCCTCCTTGAGCTCCATGAGGAATATAGCTCTGGAATTAGTAAGAGTGGTCATCTTTCTGATAGGATACAAATTGTACATCATAATGTTGGTTAAACACCTTATGTCAGTAGGGAAGGCGTTAGTGTTGAGACATCTCCCTTCTTTAACACCACCAATCCGAGCCTAGACATTATCTAGGGACATCATCTTGTCTTTGTAATTGGTGAACTCATACTCTTCTAAACCTTCAAGACCAAGTACCTCATCAATGTCATATGCGTCTAAGGTAAACTCATGTCCTCTAACCCAGCAGTTCATCTCTTCATCCCTTATGTTCACATTTGCATAGAATTCCCTTATTAAGGGCTCACACACTAAAGGTAGGTCACCCAGCAGTTTATCCCAACCTCTTCCCTCAAAGCACTCTAGAATAAAAGTATCCTTCAGGTCATGTAAATCCACAAATCTCTCTTGTATAATGGTTCCCTTCATGAAGGAATCTCTGTATCTCTCAAAATGCTTGATAGACCTAAACAAGTTGTTGTCCATTTTCATCCTTTTATTAGCCTTCTTAGTAGGAGTCTTCTTCTTTGAAGATGTGGAAGCCATCTATAAACACTCAGAAGAGGCCACAACAAAAGCACAACACAATATGTGGAAATATACACAAATTAGTAACAAGTGACTAACAGATAAAAAACAGAGTGTCAAAATAACCCAAAGATCAAAAATAAAGTTCTACCTTCCCAAGCAAGATTAGTCTGTATAGAAGCATATTTAAAACAAGCCACAAACAACTAAACATGTGTAGTGTAAACCACATTCTGACACAAAGAGTATATGTCAATGAGACATAACTTAATGGATATGAACTGTGCAAGCACAAACCAAAGCAGAGCCATACACATGATATTGTAACACACAATCACATCAATGTATACCACATAGATAAAAATTTGGAAACCTAAATTCCTCATACAGAGAAACTCGCAGAAAACCCAAATATCGTATACCCAATAGATATAGACAATCAAATATCAGAGCACAGAGCAAAAACTATCTCAATGGAGCAAACTCATGAAACTAAAACTATTCAGCAACAAGAGTACACAAGCCAAACAATCAAACCCAGCATTTTTAAGCTAAAACATATTCGAACCCCCAGATCTCAAACCAGCAGAATAACTCACAGATTTAAAGAAATTAACACTAAAAACATGAAATCTGAAGTGAGAGACAGAAGACCCATACCTTTTTCTTGAATATTTGAGAAGAAAAAATGAAGAAATGAAGGATCTTCAAAAATGGGCACGGCAAGTTTTAGAGAGAGAAATGGAGAAGACAATGAACAGTCACAAAGTATGAGGGAAAAACTGATAAGTTTTTGAAAACAGACTTTAAAACGCATAACACGCATTTTTCGCGACTGGAACAAGTCGCCAGGGTAAGCCGCGAAACACTGTGAGGTAAAGATTCTTAAAAAATATTCTAAGTGTTTTTCGTGACTAGAAGGTCTACCCGCGAGGGAGTCGCAAGCTAAGCCGCGAAAATCTCTGAGTAACCTCACAATTGGACCCTCATTCGTGAACAAGTCGCCAAACAGAGCCGCAAAAAATTGCAAAAACCCAAATTTTGAAAATTTTTCTAAGTATTTTTCGCGCCTAAGTCATTAACTTGCCAGTAAGCCGCGAAAAATATCTGAGTGGGCTCGCGACAGGGGCTTGCGACTTGGCTAACCTGCGACTTAGCCACCAAAATAGGGTAACACTGTTTTTGAAATTTTTGACTTTTTGTAAAAAACAAAATACTATTCTAAAAACACTAAAAAATCTTTTTGTGTTTGATCAACAAAGATTGAGTATGTGAAACACATTTAATCAGGTACAACCACATAAATGAATATAGCATTCATTGAACATAGACTTGTGTGTTGTATATGGATATCAAAAGTGGGATAGTCCTTAGTCTAATGTGAAACTTCAATGATTAATTCAATCAAGGTATACACAACTAGCACTAGATAACGTGACCTATCTCAATTATAAAAACATGCATATATGACCTCCCATAAGCACTTGATAACAATTTTTTGAAGCTTTTCATTTAGCTCCATATTTAACATATCATTTGCATTTTTGAGCAAAGAGAGTCTCATTGAGAGATAGATGCCTGAAATTTTTGATATTTCAATTGATGAATTAGCCTTTGGCATTTTTGAGCAACAAACATTTCAATTTGGTTGCTTTCCCTTTTTCCTAGTTGAATACTAGTATGTGTGACAGGCTTTTGCAGCTTTATATCTCTTTTCATTTGGAGATTTACATTTAGAGAGCTCTTTTAAGCATAAAAATAAAAGTGAGAAGATATATAGGCATGAGTCTATGCATGTCTCAAGATCAACAAAATCATTCACTAATTATTCATGACAAGGTTGAAGATCTATTTACAACAGTCACATAGATTTCATAATTTCTTCCACAATGATATGAGTGCATGAGAGACAAGCTAAGCTCATTAAATGCACAAAGTCATTAGTACAAAGGTACAAGCCAAAACATGCTTTGAGATAGAACTCAATAAAGTCGATCAAACTTTTTTGATTTTCTACTTTTTATGTGTTTTTGGATTTTTGACACAAAAGAAGTAAAAAGTTGATCAAAACATAAAAAAAAAAAAAAAAAAAAAAAAAAATGTAAAAACATTTGAATCAAAGGCAACCACTCATACAAAATAACAACCTAAATACTAGCAAAAAGCACACAACCAAGCATATTCACAACCATGGGAAGTATTGATGCATGGACATGTTGTAATGCTTATGCATGAGTACCCTTTGTCACCCACACATCACATGCGTTTGGGGTGATATCCTTAACAGATTGGGTACGAGAATTAGGACTATCAAACCTTCATGCGAAGCTTTCCAGGCAGTGAAGGCACCGATCATCTTCATCACATCCATCATTCCTGGATCACGTTTTTTACTTCTTGGTTGCTCGCCACCCCAAGACCTCGTGTCATTTCTTCTTCCTCGTGACCGAGGTGCACTTGCATTGTTGTCTGCTCTCAGCTTTTGACAATTGGGTCTAGTATGTCCTTGCAATCCGCAATAGTGACAAACAGATTCCGTTCTAGAACCCTGCTGTGATCTTGGAACTGATCTCCCTCTAGCTCCATATCTGGATTCTGATTCAATACGAGACTTATTTAGTACCCATTGATCAGCCACATTCTTCTTCCTTTTTCAGTCTTAACTTTCTCAGGAATAAGCTTATCCACAGCTGTCTCTTTGGCCCTTACAAACTGTACTTCTTTGGTGACTTTGGCTGACGAGCAACTTCCTCTGGTGTATCCCAACCCGGACTTGTCTGAGGAAGGTTTTTGAGATAATATGACATCATCTAACTTCTAAGGGGAGACTCTCTCTCTCTTGGCATGAGCTTACACTACCTCTTACTCAAGACACCTCACCCTCGTATAGGCTTTAGACAGCTCGCCATTTAGTGTCTTAATCTCACACTTAGTCTTTTTATATCTGACCAAGAGACTTCTGTAATCTTCCTCAGCTTTCTTCATTTTCCTCACAGCTGCCTTAGCTACCTCTGCATACTTTCCAGACTTCTCAAGTAGTAAGGAGTAATTTTCTTGAAGATTAGCTATATTTTCTTCATTTTCAGCATCTGATTCTACCACAATCCTAATAGACACTGAGTCAGAATGCTCACCAAGCTCCTTTACAAGTGCACCCAAATGATCCGATGACTTCACATGAGCAATGGTCATGAAGGCGGAGTAGTTTCCCTCTTTGTCACAAATCTCTTCCAAGTCAGAGTCAGAAGATTCTAAATCACTGAGCGTCGTGGCATAAGCCTTGCCTTTTCCCCTCAGAAAATTTGGACACTCCTTCTTTAGATGTTCATGGTCATTGCACTCATAGCACACAATGTCTAAAGAAGGTTGAGAATCCTTCCCTTCTTTCCTCGTAAACTCTTTCCTATCACCTCTTAAAGATGAAAATTTCCTTCTGTTGAATGGTTTTCCACTGTTCTTCATCTTCAGAAATTTTCGGAAGTTTTTCGCAAGATATACTACTTCCTTCTCCACTCCATCTTCTTCGGAAGGATCATCCATTCTTTCGGTAATGGTTTTAAGAGCAAGCAATTTACTCGTCTTGTAGGAAGGTAGTCCAAGCTCATACATTTGAAGTGATCCAATGAGCTCTTGGATCTTAATTTCATCTAAATCCTTGCTTTCCTCTATGACTGTGACTTTTGCCCGAAAGCTCTCTAGTAAGGACTTCAAAATTTTTCTCACCACCTTAGTATCTTCAATCTTCTCCCCAAGATTGAGTTTAGCAATTACAATTTCATTGAGGTTCCCATAGAATGAATCAAATAGTTCATCATCCCTCACCTTGAGCTCTTCAAATTTGGTGGTAAGCATCTGAAACTTTGTGTCCTTAACTTTTTTCGTACCCTCATATGTTGTCTCCAAAATCTCCCAAGCTTCCTTGGCTACCGTCATATGAGAGATCCTGTGGAATTCATTAGGAGACACACCACAAAAAATAGCACTTAACGCTTTACTATTAGCATTGGCTACTGCGAGAGCTACCTTATCCCAAGTGGACTTAGGATTCGTCAGCTTAGTCTAACCTATCTCACGGGCATCCCAAATGGTATCATTTATAGAGCATAAAAATGCTCTCATTCTGACTTTCCAGAAAGTATAATTGTTCCCATAAAAAAATGGTGGAACATTGAGCGATTGAGACCGGTCCATCTCAAATAGGGTCAAGGATCACACTCAGGTATTTAAACCACAGTGAGTGTACCTACTCTGATACCAATTGAAAGTTCAAAATGTGTATAAAACACCCTTGAACGTTTGGACCCCAAATTATAAAATATCAATTCAAACTTATAATCAAACAATTAACGTGCGGAACATGAACATAAGCCAATCACAGAATTGATAACTAATCTAACCCAAATATAAACACATCCACAACAGTAAATATAAGGCAAAGATAAAGGAAGGAAGATGCGAATACACAGACAACACGTGATGTGTTATCGAAGAGGAAACCAAAACTCTCGGCATAAAACCTCTCCGCCGCCCTTTAAGCAGTAAATAATCCACTAAAGAATATAGTTGGGATACATAAACAGCAGAAGACCCTCCAAGCCTAATCTACCCAAGTACCTAAGCCCTCCAAACTTCTTGCTCCAATGAGGTTACGCCGAACCTATTTCTTCATTAACTTCCCAAATTCCGCTACTATACCATAGCATTAACCAATGTATATTGGTTCCTTCCAAACTGCTTCCCTTGGCACCAAATGAACCTTCTCATAGACGTGGGTGTGGTGAGATAAGGATTTGGTCAATGGCCTCTCAAGGATATAACAATGGAGAGGAAGAGAGTAGAGGAATTTGTAGAATCTCTAAGGTAAAGATTGGGGATGAGGCAATCTTGTTTTTCTTTAGGGTTTCTCTCACAAAATTCTCTGTGACGCTCTCTTAAAATCGTGGGTATAAAGGTCTATATATAGTGGGGTGAGAAAGGAATACGAAGAGACAGGTTTTGCCAAACAAGGTAAATTGGGGGCTTGGTCTTGCGGCTTGTCCAAGTCGCGAGTAACGGCCTGGCCAGCCTAGGACTTTTGTCCTGTAGTGCAACAGCTGGCGCGACCCTTCAGCTTCCCTGTGTGCATTTCACATGCCTGCATTTGGCGGCTTGCAACTGTGAGCCACCCGCGAGTCCTAACCACGAAACTCTGCTTCTTTGCACATACTTGAGCTTTTCTTCACATCTTCTCACACATTACCCTTACAATAATCCCATCTAAATACAGGATTACTGAGTGCTAAATTACAAGAAAATTGGCATGGAATAAAGCCAACAAAATGGTTGATAAATTTCAACCTTACAGTTTCACTCACAACCTCACTCACGGAAGGTTCAGAAGAAGATGAAGGAACAAAGTTCGTGGAATGAAGAGTAGACACAGAGATGCTTTCAACATAACCTAAACCAGATTTGTCAGAAGGATACTTTTGAACATTCAGCATTTGATCAAGTTTATAACTAGCAGATCTAGCAACAAATAAATCATGTTCCAAAGTTTTAACTTTATCAAGCAAGAGCACATTCTTAGATTTCACATGGTTTAAAAGATCATTAGCATCAAATAATTTAACAAGCAAATTTTTCTTTTCAAGCTCAAGTGAATCAATTTTCTTCAGGCCAAGATCAACATTCATGGCATCCTTTGCAGCAACTTTGCAAAGTTTATTATAGGCCTCTTGAAGATCTGTATCCTTAGAGAGTTCCCCATCAGAAGGGTTCTCTTTAACAGACACGCTTTCATTGACTACAGCAGTAGCAGTGAAAGCAATGAAGTTTCCATCCTCGTCACATCCAGACTCATCATCAGAAACCTTATTATCACTAAGGGTTACAGCCATAACTTTACCCTTAGATCTTACATAAGTAAGACATTCAAATTTAACATGATCATACCCTTGACAACCAAAACACTGAGGACCCAAAGAATTGTTTGAAGATTGACCTACTTTCTCTCTAGGTTTTTCAAAGTTATTAACCTTAGTGGGATCATTCTTCCTAAAGTTTCTAGCAATGTTTGTACCTCTTGCCTTTCTGTTGTTATTCCTAAAAAAGTTTCTAAAGTTCTTGGCAAGGTATGCAATCTCTATAGTAGAGAGCTCATCATCAAATCCACCAATCTTAACATCATCAACTGACTTAAGAGCCATTGATTGGGATTTGTTAGCTTTAGGCAGGTCTAACTTATAGGATTGAAGAGATCCTACAAGCTCATCAACAGGGATGGAGTCCATATCCTTGCTCTCAGTAATGGCAGTCACTTTGGGCCTAAAGTCTTTAATTAAAGATCTAAGAATCTTGTTAACAATTTTAGGTTGATCATAGATTTCACCCAAATTAAAAGCAGAATTAACAATATCATTCAACTTAGCGTAGAATTCATCAAAAGATTCATCATCAGACATTCTAATGCTTTTAAATCTAGAAGTTAATTGTTGCAATTTATTAATCTTAACTGCCTTTGTGCCTTCATGCACAGTCTGGAGGATTTTCCAAGCAGTGTGAGCAACCTCAACATTTGAGATTCTCTTAAATTCCTCCATAGAAACAGCATTAAAGATGGCATTTATAGCTTTGCTATTGAAATTAGCTGCTTCTTTTTGAGAAGTTTGCCACTCACTCACAAGAGTAGTGTGTTTCTCCCATCTGTACTCAACGGAATTTCAAACCCTCTCATCAATAGATTTCAGGAATGCTTTCATCCTTACTTTCCAATAAGTATAGTTATCTCCATCAAAGTGAGGAGGAACAACGAGAGAGTGTCCATGTTCCATGACAACAGGGGTCAAGGATCAGCTTATAGATCAAAAGATCTATAACAAGAGAGCTACCCGCTCTGATACCACTTGAACGGTTTTAGACCCCTTAAACCAACCAGATTAACCTAGTTAATTTGTCAAGTGATTAACTTAGTCAATTTATGCAATTCTAGGTTATCACAAACACACAATCATATCAAGAATATAAAGCAGCAAAAAAGTAAATAACACAATGATAAGGTGACCTAGGAAACCACACGATAAAAGCCTGAGGGGGATTCGACCTAGCTATCCTCAAGGTAAACTTGAATCCACTATGCGAAAGAATCAAAGTTCATGCAAAAGGAGTTACAAGCTCCCCGCTTGACTTCCTAATGCTACCCACCAGTAGAACTTACTGACACGACCACATGCAAGCTCCGAATCTACGGACTCCTTCTCTTTTGGATTCTCCACCAAGTACAAGCACCCACGCTTGTTATTCTTTAAACTCCAATGGTAGCAACTGAGTTGATCATCAAGGTATTGAAAAATATCTTTACCTAGAAAACCCTAAGTTTATGTGAAGGAAAGCTCCTCAAGGATCTCATAAGAGATTCACACAAACCGCAATGTATGAGCAACAATACACCTAGAGCAACTCTAAAAAACGTGGCTAGGGATTTGCCTTTTATACCTAGGGTAAAAATAGAAAACCTAAAACGTTTATAAGGTAAGGCTGAGTTGGAAAATTCTACAGAAAAACATTCTGGCCAACTTTCGATCGATCGAGTCTAACTTTCGATCGATCGAATCTAACTTTCGATCGATCAAGCTAGGCTGAAATTCACCAATGTATCTGCAGCCTCTCGATTCCAACTTTACATAAAATATATAACTTTAAGCAAGCCTAAACATGACTATGCATATTGTTTTGATCATGGTTTGCTAATATTACACATTAGAGTTCTAAATACATCAAATTCTAAGTCTTTAGAACCTAACAGAAGTCATGAGATTTATTATTCATTTGACAGTCGTTAAGAGAATAATAAATCTCACAGCGGTCCAGTTTCATATGTCTTAACTCTTAAAACATATCAACATATCGACTAAAAGTCTCAATTTTCGTGATCAAGACAAATCATCTTAGTTGATATGTTATAATCTTCGCAGATGAAATGCTCAATTTCATCTTCGACTTTGAACTAAAATTCTGAGTTTACAAAGAACTTGTGATTTATGTCTTTTGTGACTAAATCACATAATATTGCATCTCATGGACTAAGATAATATCCCATTAGTTCATTTATATATAGTCTCATATAACTAAACAATTTAATTATTTATGACATGCCAATAAATTGGATTTTAGGGCATAAATCCCAACAGTAACTTCAATCAAATAATTGTTTTTTGTAGTAACAATTGTATCCTTCCAAGGTCCAATCCTAAGCACATAGTTTTTCATGAAATCAAGATAACTATCTAAAGTAATATCATAGTATGTCTGCACAAAACATTTATTCAATCAAGAACACAATTAGAAAAGTTACTGTATGGAATAGACAATTAAAAAAAAGTGACTGCATCAGAAGTACAGTTTGGAGCCAATAGATGATATGGAACAAAATTCACCTAAAATATGATTTAAATATATATCAAAACTAGGACTTTTTAGACACAATTCATTATTGTTCTGAAACTATATTGGAAAATATTTTCTATTATCAAATTAAGCTATCAATACTCAAAGAGATCACATCCGTGAGTTCCTTGCCAAATACAACACTACCTCTCATAGATATTGAATAATAGTTATGCCACCTAATTAAATAAAAAATTGCCTAACATCCCTACTATAATGCCAGCCATGTACTTATGGCTAGCAACATGATTCACGCTTAGAAGTTAAATATTTTCCAGCTTATTTGTCATGTTAAACAACAAATTATTGAAGTTGATCTGTTTGCCAACAACAAAGTCAATTGGATTTTCAGAATGAGAACAAAGAACAAACCTGATTGGTATCTTCTGTTAGTACCGTCACATCATCAATTAAGAAAATTTTGGGCAAGTCAGTGAGGTTTGCAATATATGTGAGTGAAGTTGGAGCAAAGGACTAAACAAAGGCAGGTTGCTTTAGCCATTCTTTTGACATATATGAACCTTTGTATCCATATTGCAATCAAATATTGCAACGTTTTTCTTTTTTAATATTTATATTTTTAAATTATTGAAGAAATATCTTTTACAGCAATCAGCTGGATACAAGTTCAAAGGATTAAAATAATAGTGGTTCAATGGATGGTCCAAACTCCATATTTTGGGCACAAATTCAAGTTGAAGAAGGAGCATAAACATGGTATTAATTAGAAGAGCTTCATAAGTAATAGTAATTTTTAAAGTTTGCAAAATGAACCAATTTGATTGCCATGCCAATCTAGACATTAATGTGTCATGAATATGGCATATTAGCAACAAAATTTTGGAATTTATAATCTTCCTGTGGAACTTTATGCACTAATTGTAGTTTAATTTATGATTAATTCTCTTGGCAACCAAATATTGTAACTTTTTTATTTTTTAATAATTGTATTTTTAAATTATTGAAGAAATATCTTTTACAGTTTTCCTAACTCCTGCAATATGTCAAACAGGCAAATAATGCAATCAATATATATATATATATATATAAAAGATTCAAGTTTTTAATAAGAATTATATTACTTGGCAAGGCAAATTTTTATATACCATAATAACCATTTGGATTAGCTTTTAACTTTCAACTTTAAACTTTTTAACTTATTTGCTTACGTACATTCTGATAAAATCCCAAGATTTTTTAGATACAAAAATATTACTGCCTATTTCAAAAAAACAAAAAAACAAAAAAAAAAAAAAAATGCAAAGATAATACATATAAGAGATAGAGAGAGATAAATCTTAAAATTTAAGAAATACTAAACCCACGATGATAAATTTTTTTTAAATTCTGATTTTGGTTTTGACATTTTGAGTGCTATTTTAAAATCTTTAATTTAAAATTTTATAATTTCTAATACATTAGTTATGTACTTATTTAATTAAATTTATTTAACTAATAGTTTTAATATAAATATTCACTTCAAATATTTACCCTAAATTATTTGAATATATTTACTTTCTCAAATACTAATTATTTTTAATATGTAGCCATTTATCTATGAATTCTTACAAAATGATCATTATTATGATTTTTTTTTCTTTAAAATAGATTTTTTTTTTCTTTCTTTTTGGAAAACCAAAAAATATACTTTAAAACCTGTGAAGCTCTTACAGAAGAAAGCGCAATATATATATATATATATAAACACCATTCAAGTGGTGCGATAACTTAATATTCAAGCACTACCCTTATTCGGCCAAACACACAAACTATTAGGTTTTGAGTTTGTAATGTTGGCAAACCATGACAAAACATGACAAAAACTAAGTCTCATTAGTTTAGAATGGTCTACATTAAAGCCCAAGACAACAACTTCAAGTTCAGGATAAAAACAAATGAGTTACAAGCTGGTTGGTTCGATCGATCCAATCTAATTTTTGATCAATCGAAAATGGTGTATCAGGAAAATCAGCAAACGTAAAAAGGCCATAACTTATTCGTTTGAAGCCCAAATCGCAAGTCGTTTTTTCCAATATTTAAAGGACATCATAAGCTAACCCTAGGTAGGGTTTTTAGAGCTTTTTAGAGAGATTAGAGTGCCTCTTGTGCCTCTTTGAATTTTTAGGGTTTTGTACCCAAAAGCTCTCTTATGTTTTCTATCGGTGCTATTCCTTGAAGAATCTCAAGATTCGGTGTTGTAGAAGTTGTTACCTTCTCTAGTCATCAAAGGTGTTGATGATCTAAACCTTCAAGGGTGGTCTTGGAGTCACAAACAGGAGAGTTTGTATTGATAAACCTTTGAGTGGGATCTCAAAGTCACAAACGTGGGTGTTTGTGTTTTGCAAAGGCCAAAGAAAGAAAGAGTCCGTGGATTCGGAGCTTGCACGTGGTCGTGTCAGTAAGTTCTATTGGTGGGTAGCATTAGGAAGTCGAGCGGGGAGCTTGTAGTCCTTTTGTTTGAACTTCGATTCTTTCTAGTGGATATGCTTTTTACCTTGAGGATAGTTAGGTCAAATCCTCCCCAGGTTTTTACCGTGTGGTTTCCTGGGTCATCATATCTTGTGTTCATTTATTTTCCGCTGCTTTATATTTTGATATGATTATTTGATTGCTTTAACCTAGAATTGCATAATTTGACTAAGTAACAACTTGGCTAATTAATCTAGGCTAACCAATCTGGTTGTGCTTTAAGGGGTCTAAAACCGTTCACAAACACTAATAGAGAATCCCTCCTTCAATTGTTTCAACTGCCATTCCTTCATTGCAACAGTAAACTATTCAGAAACCTTCTCTGCAACAGCAAACTATTTAGAAGGTGAGCATTCTTTCTTTCTATTTAATTACTATTCCCAATTGTCTATAACTACCCACAGATCATTTTCCCTCTATTGAATTTAAATTTCTAGGGTTCATATTTTATCTTTATTGAAAAACATATGAGTTCTAATTTTCTTTTCTTTTTTTCCTTTTCTTTTCCGACAATTTCTTTTTTAAGTTTATTAGGTTCTGTTTTCTTCGATTGTTGTATAAGTTAGATTTGATTGTTAATTGACATATTTTTGTTAGATTTGCACTTTTTTTCCCCGATGGTCTTTATGTTTTACCAAATGATGAAGAGTGTAAATTTGTTGATGGTTTTCCATGAACTAAAATTATGGTTTCCCTAGAATTATTTATTGCATATTAAATATTGTTTTGCTGCATTACTCAATAAGGTTTAAGGCTTAGCAACCTTTTCTCTAATTTTTTTTTCCAATTTCTTGAGTTCTTTTTGTTCAATTGTTGTATTGATTAAATATTGTTTTTGTTTTACAAATTTTTATTACATAAATCAAACCAAAACGTTGGAATAACCTCATTTTTTACATGTTCATGTCATCTTTATTTTGATTCAATTAAAACTTTATTTTGAATTAAATTGACATGTACAATTATTATGTCCCAATTAATTTATTCCCCTTACATTGAATGGTTTACGCAGATGTAACATATACTGTTCATTAATTTGAAACTGTTAATAATATAAGTTAGATTGTCATTAATGTTGCAAATGATAGATTTTACTCTATAATGATATATAACTTTTATTGATGTTTAAATTGTGCAAATAATAAAAATTCATACGAGTACAACTTTGAAACAGATATCGAGAGACAAAGATAACTCAAAAGTGAAAGTTAGAGTTTTACGAATCTGGAATACAATTAATATAGCAAATAACCATGATCTAATTAGCCTTGATATGATATTGGTTGACAAACAGGTAAATTCATAATTGATTTATTTTTAGAACAAATTTTACAAATATTATTTTATTAAAATTTGCAGCCAGTTAATGTAAATTGATTGTTATGTACTGCTATTATTGATTAAGGGATAATTCATTTAAAATGTTCGTAGGGAACATTGATACATGCAAGCATCAGAAAGAATCTTGCTCAAAGTTATCGTCCACAACTAAATGAAGGGAGCATATATACAATTACCAATTTCTTGGTTGAAGAAAATAAAGGGAACTATTGTCCAGTACATAACAAACTCAAAATGCTTTTCAATTCAACAACTTCGGTCTCAAAATTCAGCGGATTTTACCATTCAATACCTCAATCCCAATTTGAATTAGCTGATTATGGAACAATAGCTTCCCGTTGCTATGACACTACTTACTTGATTGGTAATTTTAATTGTTTTACATGCCAAGCAACTATTTTTACAAGGCTAAAAAATAATGCAATTCATAACTTAATACTTTTTTTTTTTTTAAATGTGTTCTTACCAAATGTGATTGGCATATTGGTCTACATTGGAGCCATTGAGGAGATCAAAACATGAAGGCGTCCAACAAAGATGAGAAACATTCAATTGTTGTTAGAAGAGTAAGATATATATACATTTTTTAAAACTCACATGTTATAATTTTTAAATAACTCAAACTTACATATAAACAACTTTAGGAACAAATCAGTTCAAACAACTTTGTGGGGAAATACTACACAACAAATAGATGATGATTTCTACAAAACAAATAAAAGGTCATTCATTGTAACAGTCACTTCAACTATTGTGAAAAATTTCAGAGGTAACAATTGATTAACTAATTTATCAAATACATAATATTTATGTATCTATAATGCTTATAAATTTTACAACTTTTTTGTAGGTGACTATCAACTATCATCCACTTTTGCAGCAAAGATGTATGTCAATTTAGACATTCCAGAAGTTGCAGAAATTAGAAACAACTACTATTACACTTTTTCTTTTCGAGGGTGTACTTACTTAGCAATATTCCTTAAATGATAGATAGCATAAAATTGTATAAAATAGATGCTATAGAAGTTTAAAAAAAAAAAAACAGCATGTATCTTTAAAAAAGACATGTTTATTTCAGTTTGTTTAGATATATACACATATAGAAACTATTCTGTTATTGTTTTAATGAGTTATACCTAATTTTTGGTTAGATACACCACAATGGACATAAATGTAAAAGATATATTGCAAAAGGGACTCCCTAAAGTATAAGATGGAGAACTTGCCTTACATAATAAAAAAAAAAAAAATAGTTGTTGAAATAAAGGACTTGGAATGGAACTCAAAGACAAAGGTATCAACTATACTCTTACATTATGAATTTATCATAATTAGTAATTGTTTATGTGTTTTATAATACAATATAATTTTATAAACTAACTAGACTTTGTATTATAGGACTTGCTAGTAACATGCAATGCCAAAATCATTAATATCAACAACAAATATGGATGGTATTATGTTGCATGTCTTATATGCAAGATGAAAGTGAAACAAGTCAAAGGAGTTCTATGGTGTGAACGTTGTAAAAATGAGCCAAAATTTGCAGTCCCAAGGTAATTAAAAAAAAAAAAGAATGATTTGTAAATTCTCAAACACACACAAAATATATATAACATTCTACTAACAACTTTGTATCTAAAATAGCTATAGAATACAAGTCGATGGACAAGCTGAGACCAATTCAACCACATTCATATTGTTTGACAAAGGAGCTAAGAAAATTATATCTAAAACTGCAAAAGAACTTGTAGAGATGCAAGTAGAGGTAATTTCATATATAAATGTCAGCCTTATATCTTTATTATCTGAAAACTAAAGTTTTAATACTTTCTTACCAATGTTGTATACACACACATACACACATATATACATGCACCATTTTCTATTTTTAAAAAAATTTAAAAAAAAAAATTGCACAAGACATGATGCATGTATATATATACATATTTTGCTAATTGTATGATACTTTGTTCATACAAATTTTGAAAATAAATGAGAATATTTTACCAAAAGAGATTCAAAAAATAATTGGCAATGAATATTTGTTCCAACTGTATCTTGATGAATATAATTTGAAGCATGGAAAAGAAAATTACACGGTTTCGAAGATTTTGGAGATGGAAATTTCACATAAGCAAAATGACTCACGTAAAGTTGAAGAACACCAGGTAATTGAAGCATACTTACTTTACCTTGTACTATATGATTCAAGCATTATTCTACACAAAATTTACTATACATATCTAACTGATACATAAGAATGCAAATTATTGTAGGACACAATGGAGGAAATTGTAAGAAAATCAAGGAAGGACAAGTACATAGCTAGTCAAAAAATAGAAATAGGAGAAACATCTGTTGAAAGACCTGAAGGAATGCTGCTCCAAATGCTTCAAAAACGTCAAAAGGGTACTAAGCAAATTGCATCAAAGAAGAAAAAAAAAAACTGAACTCTAATATATATACTACCTTACTCTATGAGTCTCTATGTATTTCATTGTATTGTTAATTTTTTTTTTCTTTAGAAGAGTAAACTAAATGTATTGTTAAGTAACTGTGACTGTCATATTTCCTTTACGAATTATCATATTAAATCTCCAATATACATATGTTTTTGTTTTAAGCTGTTTAAAATCTAAAAATTTGGTAATTTTAACAAACTTTCTTATCCTTTTATTTCATTAAAATTCAGATTTGTAACATTCACCAGGTATTCTCAAGAAATATTGTTGGATAAAGCTGACAGGTTAGGACAGCCTTACCATCATTCTTATCCTTTTGAATTCTACCCTTTTCAATTCCATATTAATTTGATAAGATTTTTTAATGTTCCAAACCATAAACTCAGATTGAATGTATGTCTGCCAAAAATGTAATTATATTTCCCAATTCGGTATGTTAGAGATTGTGATGGCCCCAAAATGGTTGATTTCAAAGTTTATAAGCTGGATGAAGAGTGTGGTCGACGGGATTTGTTGTAATATTTAACAGCATGATCAAATGATTAAAATAAATACATTTTCCCCTTTTGTTTTGTTGCTGTAAAGTGAGAAGTATGATGTGTTAAGGTTTGAGTACAAAGTAAACTTTCCTACTAGGCTGACCATTATTTTAAGTTATGTATGTCCAGCTATCTGTGTAAGAACATCTCCAACAAGTTCAGTATCAGGGTTTGTTAGCTAAAATTTGGAGAATTTGTGCACTGTTCATGCTCCAACAAGTTCGGTATACCTAGATTTTTTTTTTTTTTTTTTTGGCTAATGAACAGTAGCCCATCAAGTCTAATGGGTTACTATAGATTAGCAATTAATTTTTTTTCATTAAAAAATTCCAGCACTTAATATTTTATCACTTCTTTCTCTTTCTTCTTTGATTTGTTTCTTCTCACAGAACAATTCTTGCTCTCATAAAAAATAATTTAATTTAAACAACAAATCTAAAATCAAAACAACAACAACAATAGATCAAGAACAAAAAAAAAAAAAGAAAAGAAAAGAAAGAAAAAGAACAACAATAAAAGATCAAGCAAAAAAAAAATAGAGACATATGTGTGTGGTGGAGCAGTAGCGGTGAGGAGGAGGAGCAGCAGTGGCGGTGGTGGAGCAAGGGCGATTTCTCCTTTCTCTCCATGCGTGTCTATGTGTGTTTGAAGATAATGGTAGAAAAAGAAAAGAAAAAGAGTAGAAAAGGAGAGAGTTGGAGAAAGAAATAGAGAGGGAGGTTTTGGAAATGGAAAGTAAAGAGAAAAAAAAAAAAAGAAAAAAAAAAGGGAGAGAATGAGATATATGGGTATACGTGTATGGTGCAGAAAAAACAAGAGGAAAAAAAAAAAGAACAAAAAAGGAAACATATGGATGGAAGAATGGAAATACTACCACAATATTTTTACAATATTTTCACAATAAATCTTAAGTAACATATTGTTATTAGCTCATATTGGTGAGTAAAAATATAATTTCAGTGGTGAGTTCAAATTAGAATTAGTAACAACTTTTCATATAAGATTCTGTTATAATTCTTGTGAAAGTATTGCGAAAAATGTTGTAAATATAACATTTTTCATTGAAAAATATAATTGTTGGGAATAAATATAGAAAGAATAAATGATGATAAAAAAAGACTAAAGAATGAATGAAGAAATAATATTTAAATAAGATAGAGAATGAGATTGAGAATCTGTTGGAAAGTGTATTTGAAAAAGTGGGTAGTTCAAAGTAAAAGGCACTGTTTATTCTCAAAATAGTACAAAATTTTAGAGAATCTGTTGGAGATGCTCTAAGTTCATTAATGATAGGTCACAATCTGAATGACCCCTTGTGATTAACCCTAATTAATTAATTTAGCCAAGTAATTAATTAATCAATTAATCATGCAATTTTATGGAAGCATAAACAAATCACCAACAACTAAAAATGCAGCGGAAAATAAATAACACGGTGATTTGTTTACGAATGGGAAAAACCCTAATGGTAAAAACCCCACCGGGTGATTTTCAGGTCACTACTCCCGAAACTCCACTATTATCAAATCAAGCGGTTACAAGTAAAGGAATCCCAAGTACCTTACCAACCTACAGTTGAACCCTTATCCCAATACCCAATTGGACTTGATCTGTAGTGACAGTCTCCACCTTTGATGCACGGCTCCCAAGTACGTGACTAACCAATGCGCGGATCCAAGTACGCGACTTCAGAACACCAACTGAGGAAGAATGGTTGGCTGCAAAGTTCTTCAGTTCATCCTTTATGATGAATAGTAGGAAGATGCTTGGTTACAAAACCCTATGGTGCAAATACACAGCAACTTCTTGATGGAAGATGAACTAGGTCAAGAACTTCATCTGTTGATCACAATTTGCTTGAACAGAGATTGCTCAATGATAATGCAACTTGTGTTACACTAGACGGCTCTTAAAATAATCCTTTTATATGTTTAGGGTTAGAAGAAAAGAAGGCCCAAAAATATATTCACGGATCCCAAGAAAATCAGATTGGAAATCTGACTTTTTAAATCTCGACAGATAGCAGGTGTCGAGGTAGCTGTCGAGCAGGTGTCGAGGTTTAAAAACTTTGCACTTCAGCTTGCTTTCTCTTGGACAGACTTGATGACTTCAACACTTGACCTTGAAACATTGTTTCTTGAAGTATTAAAAACACCTAGAACTACCCAATTACAAGTAGAGTGCATTTTGTCAAAGGATTAGCCAATTTACATAAATAAGTGACATATGTTCTTAAACAAGTTAAAACATATATGTCCTAACAATTAAATAATTGGATATGTAAATGATGCTGTATTGAGCCATTTTGGTGAATAGGTACAGTTTTGCTTCTGGCAAAATGCATCCATCCGAATCTTCAACACCAATTGATGGTACCCAATCTGTTTCACCTATGCTGATTCAATTAAAATCTACCATTTTAGGATCTCAAATGAGTATTTTACCTCCACAAGCAGTATTTTCTTCAGTTAAAATTAAGTGTTACAGTTTTTTTTGGTAGATTTACCGTTCCTGCTTTATTTGTTCTATTTTTTATTTATTTAAATAAATATAAATATGTAGTGAAACCCCTCTTCAACTTATTTATATTTATTTTCCTCTTACTTTCTATTTCAAAATACTACAATCAAATATGTTTTTTAAAATTTATTCATTGTTATATGTTCTATGCTCTCATTCTTTTGTTCATTGTGGTTCATATGAATGGTTGATAAGAATATCACATTTTTCAAGTAAGTTTTAGATCTACTGTGATTCAAGTTTATAATTTTTTTTAATGAAGTTTCTATTTTTATTTTTTAATTTGTCACTTTTTTCCTATGCACCAATTGCTAATTTGAAACTGTTAATGATTGAACATAATATAGTATTCTCTTATGCATTTTTAGTTGTAGACAAACCAGGTTAGGATCCATGGGCACAGATAGTATGTGTGTTCGGCTATTTGCATAACCTCATTAGATTAGTGGATATGTAAATGATGCTGTATTGAGTCATTTTGGTGAACAAGTACAACATTGGTGAAATTGAATGTTACAATTCTTATTTTCTTTTTCTTTTTCCTTTGATTTGGTTATGCACTAAGAAATATGAGTTAGTTTTGACTGTTTTGGTTGGGTTGGTTTTGATTTAAGTTTTTTAGTTGGATTAGTTGTACAGTGAAAAAGTATGTCTGTTTATTTCAATGTAATTTGTTAGGATCCTTTGTAAATACCATCAAAGTTTGGGTTGTGATGACTAAGAGTCTTTAGAATGTATAGTAATAATATTTTCTTGGTAAATGGAAATATGGAATTTTTTGAGAGCAGATTTGTAGAAAGCAAGCAAAACTTGACGTTGAGCTCTAGCTCAAATGGATCTCCATGCCTTCAAGAAATGGGATGAAGGGTGATATGTAGACATGGGAAAGAACGATTCAACATAAAGTAGAGAGAAAACCTCATCTTATATGTGAAGGAAAATAATCAAGAGTCTCTAACAAGTATATATAGGATGATTAGGATCTTGACCAAATAAATTGACATTGAGAAATGAAAGCACTTTCCACAATTTTTTAAGAGGTCAAACTACATTTGCAATACTCTAAAGTTGAGGTTGGTTAATGAGCTCTAGCATGTCAGAGGCTCGAATTTTCTTAACTTGGAACTTCAAAAACCAAATATTAACAACCACAATGATGGAGGTTTAAGAAACTAGTTCAATTGTAGTTCTGGTACAATTGTTTACACATTTTAGGGGTAAGTCAATACCTGTAATTGCTTAGGCTAGATTAAATGTCTATAAAAATTTCTTAAATTTGATTGTAAAAGGGGAGAGTTTTTGTTTTGTTTATAATATGATTTGTAGTGTAGTTTTTTGGCCTATTAGAATGTGAAAGTTGCTGACTACTTAAAATTAGGGGTTCATTTTTGTGATCAAATGATTTTTACACTTTTTTTTTTTTTTTTTATCTTTTGCGTCCTATTGATCTTATTCTGAACTAAATTTTGTGTATGGTTGTGGTGCAGTGGGTATTCTTTGCTTAGGGATTCTCAGTACAACAAAGGACTTACCAATGCTTTAGTCATTTAATTGATTCCTTGCTGCTAGTCTGTACTTGTTGTCATGTTAGCAGAAAAATGGGTTTCGGCCAGTTTTTCCTAGTATTGGATTTGAACCAATGACTTACTGCTTACTATTCAAAAGGGTGCGGAGCACTAAGAAAGAGAAAGCATTATCACTATTCGAAGTGATGCAGCAGATAGCATGCTAAGATCAGAAGGGAAAATAGCAACTACAAAGTTCAATTTAGTTTTCAGTTTTTGTTTTCTATCCTACCTGATTTGTTGTTTTTGCAGAGTGATTGAAATTGTAGAAATTTGAAATTTGAAAGTGTAATGTTTTTTATACAAAGTTGATTATCCCTTAGATTTTAGTTAATATTCCACTCTATCTACACAATTATCAGTGTCAGCTAATTATGGTTAAAGAACATTTTTAAAAATTTTCTGTCATTGATCATATGGAATTTTCAACTTAGTGCTATTTTCACCATGTTTTTAACATGTGAAAGCAATCAGTTGGATAAAGGTTCAAAAGATTAAAATAATAGTGTTGAACGGATGGTCCAAATTGATAACTAACGTATCTTACACACTTTGCAACAAATATTTTCTTTAAAAAATGATTTTATTAGCCAAATTTCTCTTCTACTTATGAGATTTCAAATGATTCCACGCATTGCACGGGTTAAACACTAGTTGAATATAATGCTGCACGCTTTATAGGACATCCATCCACTTTTGCCTACAATATGAACAGCATATTTATGTAGTAATGAATATTGGTTTCACATAAACTTAAGATAAGTCAAATCATTTAAAAATTAGTCATAATACTTATTACCTTCTTTGTAGCGTGCACGTTAATGCTGCATGAACCACCAGTATGTAAGTCCTCCTATTTAGAACGACGGTCCCTATTCTTTTTTGACTCTATCTACAAAATTATGGAGTCAAAGAATACCATTAGAATAGCAAGACAAAATCTTTGATAAGCTCAAGAGGGTAGTTTTCAAAAAATAACTAAAAAAAAAAAAAAAGGGTAAGACATATAAGGCAGTTGGAGGTTCAGTTTGTTTTTGTAATGTATCTACAACATTTTTGTTGGTACATATAATATAATCTCTCACCCACATTTCATTTTTAAGCTAATGAAGAAAGAAGTTGAAAATCATAGGCAAACCAGTTCCAATGGAGAAACTTAATGAATCATGACAATGCTAACAATGACTAGATAGGAAAGTATACTGTTCATAAAGTAAAATCTATTCTTTGGGCAGAAATAACCATCTCATTTACAACATGGCAGTAATGAAAACCAAAAACATAGATTAAGCACATTTAAAAAAAAAAAAAATTTAAAAGAACATACCATTACATCCTCAGTATACCAATGGTCAACAAGAATATCCCAATCTTCTGGTATGCATCCCTTGGGTCAGTTGCTCTTCACTTGTGCTTTGTTTCTTGAATGCGGTCTGTAATGAGCCATTTTCAACCTACACTTGTGATACCTCCAAGCCTTCCCAATTTTTCGTAAGGTAAATGTCTTCAACCCCACATATGCAATAGGATTAGTAGGGACGACGTATTTTTGCTACAATCAAATAGTTGAGTTAGAATTAGAACTATAACAAGCATGCTAAAATGCCATAATTACAAGTATTATAAGTTCCTGGTTTACCTCTACAAGATGCCAACACTCTTCTTTAAGTTCTGTTGGCATGTCCCCCAATCCAGATATCTTATTGGGTACATGTGGGGTTTCTGCGCAATCGTCCCCAAGAAACCAGTGAAAGCCCTCACCTTTTCATCAACTGGCTGATGCATACTATTTAGTGACAACTCAATTACTTGGTCGTCGGGAAGATCCCAAACCTCCAAGTACTTGCTTGGCCTGCGAGTGACACGTACAGGTGGCTGCACATCTGAAATTTAAAGGAGACAATATTGTTAAAGTAAGTATATATATATATATATATATAAAGCTTATTTAGAGTTCACATCAGACCGATCACTTTGTAACATAATTTGAATGAAATGTGGTTTTGGATGAAGAGAAGCATGTGTTGGACTATGTTGCTTTAAGTTTAGATCTCATACATTCCAGAATCTTCAAAAATGGTTAAATTCACTAAAAACACACAAATATAAAGATAGACATTGAAAACCAAATAAAAATAAAAAACATAAATGTCTTTCACATACAATGAGAAATTGCAAATAAATATCTTGATAGATATACAAGAGGTTTTATGTTTCAACAAAATGGGACTACTGCAGCTCTGCAACAAGATGAGAATTCAAAAGAAATTGCCCTAATGGAAGCCAAAATGCAAAAATTGTGTGACTTACTGGATGAGGTTAGCCTATGTTCCATCCTCATCTAAGCTTATCTTATGTTTGTGCCCATTGTGTGTAATTGAATTAATCTTTTATGTTTGGGGGCTTTTAGATACATGCATACAAAAGTTCTTATCTATATATATATATATATATATAATGTATAGTTCTTTAACAACTACATGTGTGATTTTTTTTTTCTTTTGTGATCTTCCACAAACAATTGCACAAACAAGAGACATTATTGTGAAGAAGCAGGCTTTGACATATGAGGAAATTGAAGTAGAACGTGAGGAGCTGAGTAAATAAACCTTTATTTCAATCTTTCCAAGCATATATGGTCGAAGTTCAAATCCTGATTTTGAAAAGACTTAGTTAAAACCTTTAATGTGTTTGTTCTGTGGCGTCTTGTGTCTATAATGCAACACATTTAATTTACATCAAGGATTAAGCATCCAGTATGGTGTGATTAGTTTGGGAGCTACTGATGGGGTAACCTATCCATGCTATATACAATATTAATTTTGTTTCAAGTTTTGAACCACCCCAAGGTGGTTCTGCTCTCATCATGTGTATACCCTTAACTGCAGCTTTCTCTCTTAAATAAAACCTCTTGTATATCTATCAAGATATTGAAATGAGTCCACAACTTGGGCCTAACAAAAACTAGTTGCAGACAAATATCTCTCTAAACAACAGAACCCAACAAAGATTAAGTAAAAGCAAACTAACCCAGAAAGACCTCATATTTGCTATATATAGAGGATTTCTCATTAAAGATAGCTAATTTGTCTAAAAAATACACAAATACAAAGATAAACAATGAGAACCCAACAAAAATAAAAAAAAAACAAATTGTAAACAAAGATCTTTTATTTCTCTATCTTCTTGTTTACTAGTTAGTAGATGGTGGGGCATAATATTAGAAAATTCAACTTAAGAAATTAGCATTAGTTTAAATAAAGTGGAACCGAATTTTCAGTTCAACTTAAGAATTTTTAAATAAAATTCAACTATCTAGGTGGATTAGACAGAAGGCATGGATATGTGTTTTTCTTTTTAAATTTGCAACTATGATTGATACTATTATTGTTTGAATAACAAACTTGAGCATGATTGTATTGATTAGCAATTAAATGATTAACATGAACCTAACTATAGAACTTGAGAGTTTCAACATGCACACAGGCATAACAAATAAAAGAGTCACATTTTAAAAAATATAAAAATAGACAACAACCATCATGAGACATATAGGGCAGGGGCTAAGACATAGAGGCTGCTCCTTAATTTTTTATTTTTAATAGAATTTTTAAGCAAACTAATAGCAAATTTGATACCAAGTTGTAAGCCCATACCTTGCATAGGAGATTCATGCATTTCTTGGTTCGTTTCTTCATGCATATGTTCTGTAGAAGCTCCTTCCACAATTACGCTCTTGGAATGCATGCGCAAATTTGATTTTCACCTTGCCATTTCAACTCTCAAAGTGTAAAATAAAAACAAGTATATAAGCACAACAACAAGTAAAAAAACAAGTTGATATGAATGAAATATAATGTTGGACACATTACATAACATAACAAAAAAGAAACAAAAACAAAAACAAAAGCAGAAAAATGTAATATGAATGAACAATAACTATTATGCATGTAACTAATTATTAGTAACAACAACAATACTTGAATCCAAAATGCATTTCCTCCCTTTTTAGGTAAGCCATCGATGATAAATAGAGTATAAACCCTTAAATCACACAATCATGCAGATCAAACAGATACATAATTCGGTATTTGGGCTTCACCAGGGTGACATTTACACAACTGTCTTATTCTCTTATTTCATTATTTTTTCCCTTTTCTGGCAAAATCCATGAGACAATTTCAAACCAAACGTACATTGTATCTAAATACCAATAACTAGCAAAAACTACATTCTAAAAACTTTCTATTTAATTAGTAAGCATATCAATCACACTAAATTAAAACATAGTTCAGCTTTAAAGAAACCCAAATACAATCTTGCATTTGGCAACCAAAAAGAAAATCAAAACACATAGATAAACAGCAACAAAACAGTTATTGTTAAACTCCAAACTCCCAAATCAGCCCAACCAAACCTTAATCCAACAACATTATCTTACATGCCTAAAACCCATCATTAAAATTAATTAAAAAAATACAATAAAGCCCGATCTATGAAAATTAACAAAGAAGGAACTGACTTTTACAGAGCAATCTAGAACCTTAAAAACTCCAAAATTGAGGCACAGAGAAAAAAAATCAACCCCACAAGATGAGAGTGTAGAAAAATTATCTTAAACAGTGCATGCATGCAAAGAAATTTGAACCGATCTAATTTCCCTCTAATTTTCCTTTCCTTTCTACCATTTTCTCAGCAACCAAACAAAAACCAAGAAAAAAAAATCAATTTCAAGCTCTTCATTTTCCTTTATTTTCCACTACATTGTCAACAATGAAACACAAACTAAGACAATAATAATGCATTTGGACACATCTAACAACTCTGTTAGGACATATATGTTTTAACTTGTTTAAGAACATATGTCACTTAGTTATGTAAATTGGCTAATCCTTTGACAAAATGCACTCTGCTTGTAATTGGGTAGTTCTAGGTATTTTTAATACTTCGAGAAACAATGTTTCAAGGTCAAGTGTTGAAGTCATCAAGTCTGTCTAAGAGAAAGCAAGCTGAAGTGCAAAGTTTTTAAAGCTCGACACCTGCTCGACAGCTACCTCGACACCTGCTATCTGTCGAGATTTAAAAAGTCAGATTTCCAATCTGATTTTCTTGGGATCCGTGAATATGTTTTTGGGCCTTCTTTTCTTTTAACCCTAAACATATAAAAGGATTATTTTAAGAGCCGTCTAGGGTGACACAAGTTGCATTATCATTGAGCAATCTCTGTTTAAGCAAACTATGATCAACAGACGAAGTTCTTGACCTAGTTCATCTTCCATCAAGAAGTTTCTGTGTATTTGCACCATAGGGTTTTGTAACCAAGCATCTTCCTGCTATTCATCATAAAGGATGAATTGAAGAACTTTGCAGCCAACCATTCTTCCTCAGTTGGTGTTCTGAAGTCACGTACTTGGATCCACACATTGGTTAGTCACGTACTTGGGAGCTGTGCATCAAAGGTGGAGACTGTCACTACAGATCAAGTCCAATTGGGTATTGGGGTAAGGGTTCAACTGTAGGTTGGTAAGGTACTTGGGATTCCTTTACTTGTAACCGCTTGATTTGATAATAGTGGAGTTTCGGGAGTAGTGACCTGAAAATCACCAGGTGGGGTTTTTGCCATTAGGGTTTTCCCCATTCGTAAACAAATCACCGTGTTATTTATTTTTCTGCTGCTTATTTAGTTGTTGGGGATTTGTTTGTGCTTCCATAAAATTGCATGATTAATTGATTAATTAATTACTTGGCTAAATTAATTAATTAGGGTTAATCACAAGGGATCATACAGATTGTGACCTATCAAGTGGTATCAGAGCAGACACACTCTGATTAGGATTTAATCTTTGCTATGTGATCCATTGACCCCTGTTGTCATGGCTATAACTAGTTTGAAAAGATCCTTGTTTTCAAATACATCTTGTTTTTCTAATCACTATTTGTTTGAGTGTCTCAGAAAACACAAGTCTAAAAGTTATTTGAATTTCTTTACAATGAATAATGGAAAGGATCTTAGTTTGGCTAAAAGGAAACTAGACTGTCTCAGAGTAAAAATGTGCAAAGGAGTTTGTCTGAGAAGAGTAAAAGTTAAAGGCCTAGCTCATCAAAGGCAGTGGAGTGAAAGAACCATTCCCTCTGATCTGTCATCCAAGCATGAAGTGTGTTTCATGATGAAGTCTGCTTTCAAAGTAATGGATACATGTCTATGGTATCTTGACAATGGCTGCTCAAGACATATGACTAGTGACCGATCTCTCTTCAAGATCTTTGAGCCAAAAAGGGGTAGCAATGTGACTTTCGATGATGGAAGCAAGTCACAAATTAAGGGGAAAGGAATCATATCTTTACCAGGACTACCAGACATCGCAAATGTTCTGTATGTAGAAGGTCTAAAGGTTAACCTATTGAGCATAAGTCAGATATGTGATCAAGACTTCATGGTGCTGTTCTCAAAAGGGAAGTGTCTTGTCATGAATGAGTCTGGAAAGAAGCTTATTAGTGGCGTTCGCACTCTGGACAACTGCTATGGATTGGTTCCTAATGCCGATGTAGTGTGCAATAGCATTCGTTTGCCAAATGAAGAACTATGGCATCAACGAATTGGACATGCTAGTTACAAGCATCTATCCATTGTATCTAAGCATGAATCTGTCTTGGGAATACCAAAGCTTAGCAGAATGAACAATGTAGTGTGTGGACCATGTCAACTTGGGAAACAGACAAAAGTTAAGCATCCGAGCACTCAGACTTCAGTTACTTCCAGACCATTGGAGCTTTTACACTTAGATCTTATGGGTCCAACCAGAACCGAGTCTCTTGGTGGAAAAAGGTACATCATGGTTGTGGTAGACGACTTCACCAGATACACTTGGGTCATCTTACTCCGATCCAAGTCTGATGCTCCTAAGCACATTGAGGCTTTGTGCACAAGATTGCAGAATGAGAAGAGCTTAAAGATTGATAGAATTCGAAGTGACCATGGTAAAAAATTTGAAAACTCATACATGGAGTCTTTCTGCACAAGATCAGGTATATCTCAAGAGTTCTCTGCTCCTATTACTCCTCAGCAAAATGGTGTGGTAGAAAGAAAGAACAGAGTTATTCAAGAGATGGCCAGAGCCATGTTGCATAACAAAAATGTGGCTCGAAACTTATGGGGAGAAGCCGTAAACACTGCCTGTCACACGGTTAATAGGGTGTACTTCAGACCCAGTACCAAAAAGACCCCTTATGAGTTGTGGAAAGGAAGAAAGCCAAATGTGAAGTATTTCAGGATATTTGGAAGCACTTGCTTCATCCTTAAGGATAGAGAGAATGTGGGAAAATTTGACTCTCGAAGTGATGAAGGCATATTTCTGGGATACTCATCCACAAGCAAGGCTTATCGGGTATTCAATAAAAGAACTCTGAAAGTAATGGAAACAATAAATGTGGTTATTGATGAGTCTTCAGATTCCGGCACTGAGAAAGGCATTGAGGAACTCTCTAAAGAAATTCTTCCTCCTGAGCCTAATGAAGTTCAAGACATTGTTGAAACAGAACCTGTGTCTCCAAGTACTCCTAGTATTGTTGAAAACTCTACAGATGCTCCTACTTCACTAGATTCTGTGTCTCATGAAGAAAAAGGACCCTCCTCTAGAATCAAATTAAATCATCCTCCTGAAAATATTGTGGGAAACATGAATGAACTCACACTAAGGAAACGCACAGTTAACAAATGTGTTGCTAACTTTGTGTCTTATTCCTGTTATTTGTCACAGGTTGAACCCAAGAAAGTTGAGGAAGCGCTACAAGATGAAAGTTGGGTAGAAGCAATGCATGATGAACTACTCCAGTTTCAGAGGAATGATGTTTGGACTCTAGTACCCAGACCAGAAGGTGAGCACATCATCGGTACAAAGTGGATATTCCGCAACAAGACTGATGTAGAAGGCAATGTGATTCGCAACAAGGCCCATCTTGTAGCTCAAGGATACTCACAAATGGAAGGAGTAGACTATGATGAAACATTTTCCCCAGTTTCCCGAATGGAGTCAATCAGAATTCTGCTTGCCCTAGCATGTCAGCTGAATTTCAAACTCTATCAGATGGATGTAAAGACTGCCTTCTTGAATGGGTTACTCAAAGAGGATGTCTATGTGGCTCAACCAAAAGGATTCATTGATCCACACTTCCCGGATCATGTGCTATACCTTAAAAAGGCACTTTATGGGTTGAAGTAAGCTCTAAGAGCGTGGTATGATAGACTCACACAATATCTGGTGTCACATGGATTCACAAGAGGAAAGGCTGATCAAACTCTCTTCATCAAAAGGGAAGACGACGAGTTGATAGTTGCTCAAGTCTATGTTGATGATATCATCTTTGGGTCGACTAAGGATGAATTTGCTCATGACTTCTCAAAACTCATGCAAGCCGAGTTCGAGATGAGCATGATTGGAGAACTGACTCACTTCCTAGGATTACAGATTCGTCAACAAGATTCAGGTATATTTCTTTCTCAATCTAAATATGCTAAAAATCTTGTGAAAAAGTTTGGTTTGGAATCTGCTAATTCTATTAGAACTCCTATGAGCCCTAATGTGAAACTCATTGTAGACTTGTTAGGTAAGAGTGTTGACCCCTCCCTTTATAGAGGTATGATAGGTAGTCTTCTTTACCTCACTGCCAGTAGACCTGACATTAGTTACAGTGTTGGAGTGTGTGCTAGATATCAAGCTAATCCTAAGGAATCCCACATGACCGCTTTAAAAAGAATCCTAAAGTACGTTAATACCACTGCTGAGTTTGGTGTGTGGTATAGCAAAGACACTAATGGTGTCTTAGCTGGGTACTCTGATGCTGATTGGGCTGGTAATGCTGATGATAGAAAGAGTACTTCGGGGGGTTGTTTTTATGTGGGTAACAATCTTGTCTCTTGGATGAGAAAAAAGCAGAACTCCATCTCATTATCCACTGCGGAAGCTGAATACATTGCTGCTGGTAGTTGCTGCACACAACTCCTCTGGATGCAAAAACTCCTTCATGATTATGGTATTAGTCAAGAGCATCTCACTATCTATTGTGACAATACCAGTGCCATTAATCTCTCTAAGAACCCGGTTCAACATTCTCGAACCAAACACATAGAGATTCGACATCACTTCATTAGGGAGCTTGTCGAAAATGGTACTCTCACTCTTGAATTTATTCACACTGATGATTAGAAGGCTGACCTGTTTACCAAACCTCTTGATAGCAAACATTTTGAATTTCTTCGTTAAAACATTGGTGTCATCTCCATGGATTGATATCCTTCTCTTGCCCCTCTTCTTCATGCATATGCATCTAGTTTTTGCATTATTTTGTTTAACATGTTTTGTGTATTTACTTTCAGTTTTGTTTTTTTTTTGTTTTTGATTTAAAAAAAATTTTGAAAAATCAGAAAAATACAAAAACAGTGTGTGTTGTGTACTTTGGTACTTGTGTACCTTGGATGGCCAATGAAACAAAGTTTTCTAAACTTTGTATCTCTTGTAGCTTAGATGAGCATCTTTATGCACAACTAAGCAAGTGAGCTTTGTGGCTTTTGTTTGTGATGAGTAAGATTAGGTTATCTCTTAAAACTTAACACTCATATCACTCTTTTTGACGGATAGGACTAGAAAATCCTACGAGAAAGGCATAAATAACCATCTCACCACTGTTGCCCGCCAATCATAATATGACACCTGTATGCTTTGGCATAGCAAAAGTGCAGTGTCAAAGACATTCGTATGCTTCGACATAGCAAAAGTACGATGTCAAATGCTTAACATCTTGGGTATTTCTTTTCTCTCTTTTATATACCCATGTATGATATGCTAAAATAAAAAAATAAAAAAAATAAAAAAAAAAACATGCAAAGAAAATAAAAAGCAAAAAGATAAAAATGCTTTAAATATGGTTGCAAGTGTGTATTCTAGGAGATGTGGGAGTTATAGGATGTACCTCGAAGGTGATAGTCCCCATCAAACAGTTATAATTGTGTATGAGTTAAAAGTTATTTTCTCATATCTCAGATCATCATAACATCTATACACATATGCAATCTTGCGATGTTTTTCACACACAACACGCAATATTCTTTGCTACTTTTGATACATGTGCAGGTACAATGTGATTTGGCCATTACAAAGGTTTTACATGTGCTAATGTATGCTCACTAAATTGTCATAACTTGTTTTTGAAATATAAAATTGGTTAGATTTGTTTAGTGTGTGTGTGTGTTTTGCATGATTCTTGTACTTATTTTCTTGTTGAGAGATGTTTTTGAGAGGTTTATACATTGAGTGGATCTTTGGTTGAGATGTGTGTTAGATTGCATTCATGTCTGTGTTTTTCCCTTCTCGAAAAACTGCCTTTTTCTGATGGCTCGACACCTCCCTCGACACCTCCTCGATACCTAGTCATCTGTCGAGCTTCTCATGTTGTTTCTTATCGCAATCTCGACACCTCTTCGACACCTGATGGATCGTTTGAGAAAGTCTCTGTCCTCTCGATAGATTCTTGACACCTGGTGGATCGATCGAGATTCTCCTATACTGTTTAAGTCTTCTTTCTCGACACCTGTCTCGATACCTTGTGGATCGATCGAGATTTCTTCTGTCTTCTCGACAGCTTCTCGATACCTGGTCGATCGATCGAGATTCTTGCATCTGCATTTGGCCTTGTACCTCGATACCTCTCGATACCTGTATCTGTCGAAGGCATTTTTCCTCGATACCTTCCTCGACAGCTTCCTCGATACCTCTCGACACCTCAGCTGTCGAGAATTACTGAGGTGCCTATTTAAGTGCAGTTCGCGATTTTCACTCATTTCTCTCGCTCTCTCTCGATCTATCCGAGGCTTTTCATCTCCCAAACTTGATTTTCTCACTCAAATCTTCAACCCCACTTGGATCTTGCTCATTTCTTGCTTCAATCTCTTGGTAAGATCACTTTTCCCTTCCTTTTTCATGCATTTCATGTTTTGAAACCTAGGTTTTGGGAATTTTTGAAAATTTTTGGGGTTTTTCAAAATTGATGAGTTTTTCTTCAAATTTTGGGTTGGGTTTGTACTTAAATGATTTCAAAATGTCATACATTGCATTTCATTTGCATTATAATGATATTTACATGCATTTAGATGTGTGCTTTATGTTTGTGCTGTGCTAGGATTGGATTGAGCTGAGCCCATAATGTTTTTTCCTTTGCATGTCACATGCTCATGCATTCCCATGCATACGTACTCGTTGTTCAACATAATTGATATATTTGAACTGTATTGGGACTTTTCTGATTGTCTCCCTCTCTATCTTTTTCTCATTCTTTTACATTAGTAGTGTCTATGGTACTTAAACGTAAATCTACTCCTGCTCGAAACCCTCTGCGTTCTGGAGCTTTCACTTCCTCAGATTCTACTCCCTTTAACATTCGATTTCGTGATGGAGATGCCCATAAGGCATTTTCGGAGAACTTTTCTAAACGAGGTGTTCATTCGGAATGCCAAGTTATTCTGGCGGACTTCGCCGATACTGACCTTCCCTCTGTCATTAACAGTAGGAGATGGGGGTCACTGTGTGACATCCCGGTCACCTGCCCTCTCGTGCTGATACAGGAGTTCTACTCCAACATGCACGGGATTGATCTTTCAGTACCTCATTTTGTCACTCGCGTTCGAGGTATACGCATTCCTGTCACACCGCAACTTGTTGCGGATGTGCTTAGGGTACCTAGGATAGAGATCCCAGATTACCCCTCTTGTGAGTGTCTGAGGACTGTGTCCAAATATGAGCTCATTTCTGCTTTTTGTGAGCGCCCTGCTGATTGGGGTGAGCATCAGTTCACATCATGTAGGCCTTTTGCTAAAGGTCCTAGATTCATTAACATGGTGATGACTTTTGTTCTCCATCCTCTTTCTCACTATAACTCTATCACTGAGCCTCGTGCTCGATTTTTGCTTTCTTTGCTTGAGCATCTTACCATAGACTTCCTTTCTCACTTCATCCGGTCTATCATAGAGGTCTATCTTGACTCGGCGTCCCGTGATAAGCTCATCTTTCCTTTTGCTATCACGCGGATTCTACGCCATTTTTCCGTTCCCTTTCTTATGTCTGACCACTTCACACACATATTTGCCATAGATGCCACTACTGTAAAACGTAGTGAGGCACAGTTCAGGTCGAGACAACCAGGTGCCACTCCTCCCTCCCGTTCAACGCCATCTAGATCTGCTCCATCTACATCTGCTCTTTCTTCCTCTTCGAGCGACGTATCCCTTGGTGATATTATGGCGCAGCTGCAGCGCATGGACACTCGTCTTGATACACTCTCTGCTGAGTTGTATCAGGTGAATGTTCGTGTGGGTCGTATTGCACGATGGCAGGCGATCATGGGTGGATTTGCTCCAGAGGCTACTCCTTCACCATCTACTCCAGTAGCATCAGATTCTGAAGATGATGAGGATGATGATGATGATGATGGAGATGCTAGCTCTGCCGATGAGATGTCTACATGACACTCTACCCTTTGTCACTCGTGACAAAAAGAGGGAGTAGTTTTGGGGCTATGAGAGTAGTCATCTTAGGGGGAGAGTTAATATAGGACATTTTTGATAGAGGGAGTGTTGTTATTTTTGAGGGATGTAGTGAGGCTATATGTATTTGTTTTTATCTTTTAGATACATTGGTCTTGTATATAAGGTCCTTTGACCATTTTTACATACATTGTACTTATCTCATCTCTTATATATGTTGATGTATGTTTCTTTCACCTCTCTCTTCATGTGTTGTTTCTTTTCTATCTTTATACACATGTTCTTTATACTTGTATGCAATCTATTTATTTCTGTTTCACATAAGATACCTTGATAAGTTTTGTTTAAAGTGTTTCAGAAATACAGGTTGTCAAAGTCTACTTATCATAAGCTCTCTTCTTGCAAAGTTTTTCAAGAGTTTGTGTTAGGATAGATTTTATTGTATTCAAAAAGTGAATATGAGTTGAGTGATTTATGACTTCTCTCATATGCTCATTTGTTTGTTGTGATTTTGTCACGGATTGCCAAAGGGGGAGATTGTTAGGACATATATGTTTTAACTTGTTTAAGAACATATGTCACTTAGTTATGTAAATTGGCTAATCCTTTGACAAAACGCACTCTGCTTGTAATTAGGTAGTTCTAGGTGTTTTTAATACTTCAAGAAACAATGTTTCAAGGTCAAGTGTTGAAGTCATCAAGTCTGTCTAAGAGAAAGCAAGCTGAAGTGCAAAGTTTTTAAAGCTCGACACCTGCTCGACAGTTACCTCAACTCCTGCTATCTGTCGAGATTTAAAAAGTCAAATTTTTAATCTGATTTTCTTGGGATCCATGAATATGTTTTTAGGCCTTCTTTTCTTCTAACCCTAAACATATAAAAGGATTATTTTAAGAGCCGTCTAGGGTGACACAAGTTGCATTATCATTGAGCAATCTCTGTTTAAGCAAATTGTGATCAACAGACGAAGTTCTTGACCTAGTTCATCTTCCATCAAGAAGTTGCTGTGTATTTGCACCATAGGGTTTTGTAACCAAGCATCTTCCTGCTATTTATCATAAAGGATGAACTGAAGAACTTTGCAACCAACCATTCTTCCTCAGTTGGTGTTTTGAAGTCACGTACTTGGATCCGCGCATTGGTTAGTCACGTACTTAGGAGCCGTGCATCAAAGGTGGAAACTGTCACTACAGATCAAGTCCAATTGGGTATTGGGGTAAGGGTTCAACTGTAAGTTGGTAAGGTACTTGGGATTCCTTTACTTGTAACCGCTTGATTTGATAATAGTGGAGTTTCGGGAGTGGTGACCTGAAAATCACCCGGTGGGGTTTTTGCCATTAGAGTTTTCCCTATTCGTAAACAAATCACCGTGTTATTTATTTTTCTGCTGCTTATTTAGTTGTTGGTGATTTGTTTGTGCTTCCATAAAATTGCATGATTAATTGATTAATTAATTACTTGGCTAAATTAATTAATTAGGGTTAATCACAAGGGGTCATTCAGATTGTGACCTATCAAACTCAAACCAAAAATAAAAAATACCCTAATCACAGGGATACTTATAATCTAGTATAAAATTTTCATTAACAAACCAACGCACATTTGAAAATCACAAACCAACATAGAGATTAAAAAAAAAAAAGAAAAAAAGTAAAAAAAGAGAGAGTGTTCGAGACAACTTACAGAGAGAGCATTTGGTTTTTGGAAGTGAAATGAGGTGGCAGCGATGAGGTGGATTGGCGTTGCCACTGAGTTGATGTGCTTTGGTGGTGGTGGTGGGGTTGTTGTGAAAGGGGCAGCAGTGGTGGGATTTTGGGTCTCTGAGAGAGAGAGAGAGAGAGAGAGAGAGAGAGGGTTTAAAAGATAAATAGTGTTTAGGTGGGATTTTGGGTCTGCAAGGGAGAGTAAGAGCTAGAGAGAGAAAGCTGGGATTTTAGGTCTTTGAAGTGAATGAGATAGAGATACAGTGAATGAGAGATAAAGAGATACAATGTTTTTGGCAAAGATGAAAAGCAAAAATGAAAAGCCAAAACAAAAACAGAGGGAAGAATTGGGGAGAGGCGCGGATTTAAAACGTCTATAGCGGCAATCTAACCCGCCGCTATAACTTAGGTAAAACGCCGCAAAAGGAGACCCTACTGTGGCAGTCATACAAAATGCCAACACAGCTCAAATATTGCGGTTTTTGTCTTTACCGCCGCTATAGCATCTGCGCAAAATGATGTATTTATTGCGACGGGTTTTAGCAGTGCCGCTATATTTACGTTACTGCTGCTAAAACATATATATGGCAGCGGTTTTATGTGTCGCTGCTGTAGGACGCCGCAAAAGTCAATACCTATAGCGGTGGTCCCAAAAAACGCCATAATAGGCCATATGTACAACGGCGGTCACAAAAAACGTTGCAATAGACAACATATAGCGGCAGTTTTTGCACCGACCACAAAAAAATTGCTGCAATAATCTAGTTTTTTTTTTTTTTTTTTTTTTTTTTTTTTTGTAGTGTGGGTTAAATGGGTATTCACCCAATTAAATCTAATTAACAATAATGTTTATTGGGTTTTAACTAGGAACCAAATAAGACCCAATTATGATTCAATTATCATTTCTAGAAATCATCCAACGCTAAAATACCCCAAAACCACTAAAAATTAACAGAAGACCCCATAAACATTAAAAAAAAAAAAGAAAAAAAAAAAGAAAAAAAAAAAAAGACACAAATACCACCTAAACATAAAAAATTACCAAAATATCCTTAAAACCTAAGAAAAAGACCAAAATACCCCCCCAAACCTAAAATTTACTAAAATACCCCTAAAACCTAAGAAAATGACCGAATACCCTTATACCTGAAAATTACCAAAATGCCCCTCGAAACATAATAAAAAGACTGAAATACCCTCAAAATCTAAAAATTGACCAAAATACCCCCATAAACCTAAAAATGACCAAATTACCCCTGAAACCTAAAAATTACCAAAATACCCTCTAAACCTAAAAATTGACCAAAATACCCCCGAAATCGAAATACCAACTAAACCTAAGAAATGAATGAAATACCATCAAAACCCAGAAATGACCAAAATAACCCCGAAGCCTAAAAATTGGCCAAAATACCCCCCTAAACCTAAAAAAATGAGCAAAACACCCTGCTAAAACTAAAAATTACCAAAATGCCCCCCTAAACCTAAAAAATAACCAAAATACCCTGAATCCTATAAAATGACAAAAATGCCCCTTAAACTTGTAAGATGATTAAAAAAAAAAAAAACACCAAAATACATCTAAACCTAACAAATGACTAAAATACCCCCGAAACCTAAAGAAAGATCAAAATATTCCCAAAACCTAAAAAATGACTAAAAGACCTCCAAAACCTAGAAAATTGCTGAAATAGCCCCAAAATCTTAAAATTAACAAAACACCCCTAAAAACTAAAAAATTAGTCACATTCTCTTGAAACCTACAAAATGACTGAAATACTCTTAGAACCTTTAATTTGACGAAAATAACCCTCGACACATCCAAAATACCCCAAACCCCTATTTTGGTAATTTTTTAGGCTTTAGGTGTATTTTGTTCATCTTATAGGATTAGTGGTATTTTGGTCATTTTAGATATTTTGAAGGGTATTTTGGTCGTTTTTTGGTTTAGAGTTATTTTGGTCATTTTAGAGATTTCGTGGTATTTTTGGTAATTTTAGAGGTTTTGGGTTATTTGTGGTTATTTTAGAGTTTTTGAGTTTAGTTGGGTCATTTTAAAGGTTTAGGAGTATTTTTGTCAGTATATAGGTTTAACGGTATTTTGGTCATTTTTTAGGTTTCAGGAGTATTTTGGAATTTTCTAGGTTTTGGCGGTATTTTGGTCATTTTATAGTTTTTGGGGTATTTTAGTCATTTTTTAGGTTTAAGTGGCATTTTAGATAATTTTTAGGTTTTGAGGATATTTTGGTCACTTTCTAGGTTTTGGGTGTATTTCGATAATTTTTTAAGGTTTAGGGGTATTTTGGTAATTTTTAGGTTTCAAGAGTATTTTGGTAATTTTTAAGTTTCGGGAGTATTTTGATCAATTTTTAGGTTTAGCAGGTATTTTGGTCAATATTTACATTTCGGGGGTATTCTGATAATTGTTTAGATTTCAAGGATATTTTGTTCATTTTTAGGTTTCGGGGTTTGGTCATTTTTTAGATTTCGGAGGTATTTCGGTCAATTTTTTTTAGTTACAGGTGGATTTTGGTAATTTTTTGGTTTTGGGGGAATTTAGGTCATTTTTTAGTTTCAAGAGTATTTTAGTCATTTTTTAGATTTCGGGGGTATTTTTGTCATTTTTAGGTTTCGAGAGTATTTCAAACAATTTTTAGGTTTAGTGAGTTTTTTTTTTTTGGGTCAATTTTTATGTTTCGGGGATATTTTGATCAGTTTTAGATTTTAAGGGTATTTGGTCATTTTTAGGTTTCGCTAGTATTTCAGTCATTTTTTAGGTTTTGAGGGTATTTTGCTAATTTTCTTAGGTTATGGGGGTATTTTGGTAGTTTTTAGGTTTTGGGGTATTTTGATCATTTTTTTTTTAGGGGTATTTCAATCATTTTTTAGGTTTCAATGGTATTTTGGTCATTTTTAGTGGGTTTTTTTAGCATATTTGGTCTTTTTCAGGTTTAGGGGGTATTTTAGTAAATTTAAAGTATTTTATGAGTACTTTGGTCATTTTCAAGTTTTAGTGGCATTTTCCAATAACATATTAGTGAGATGAACAAGAATAAGATCTCTCTCTCTCTCTCTCTCTCTCTCTCTCTCTCTCTCTCTCTCTCTCAATTAAATGAAAAAAAAAAAAAAAAAAAAAGATCGTATGCAATATATGTACCAAGGAAAAAAAACATAGAGTTGAATTATAGATTTTTAGGTTCTAAGCCCTAACAGCTGAATTGGGGATTGTGTTTTACTAGGAGGCTAAGGGGCAATTTTGTGTCAATGTAATCATATTCTCATGTATGCCACTAATTTCATGCTATGAGTTCAGTGTTTTTAAAAGAAAATCATTTGGTCCAAGTCAGACATCATATCAGCATTTTGTCAGGCCAATAGGACAGAAATGATCAGATGCATACAAAAGGACATAAAGTAGAATATTTTGAAAAGTTTAGGGACAAAAAATAAACCATTTAAGTTTAAGGATGAAAACCAAACTTTTGGAAGTTTAGGGGCAAAAATAATATTTGAGCATTTTTATTTATTTATTATTTTTTATGTTGGAGGGAGGGGCAGACAACTTGAGCCTACAAAACAATTTTTTATTTTTTTATAGATAAGATATGATTATAGCCTGTTGCATCTATTCTTGATAATTGTTTTTTTTTTTTTTTTAATTATCATACCAGGATACCAATTGGTTTTTTGTATAGGCGGTAATTGAATTTCAAATATTTCATTCAATGACAAAACAAAGACTTTACCTTTTAAGCTAAAGCTTACAACACAAAATTGATTAGATGGATAGGTTCCAATTTGAAGCATTTAACTCTTTATAAAGCACTTGAAATCAACTGTCATCGATTATGAGATTTTTTATATTACGAATTAAACCAATAGAGAGCTATGGCAATTTCAAACACATCTAACTGTAAACTCAAAATCACAAGTTTGGAAATCAAAAAATTGAATCTGTTTAACAAATGTATATTGGTATTAATGAATGTGTGGGTACAATTCTTTGTAATTATATTCTATTACAATAGTTTAATTCTCTGATCTCCTTGGAAAAATCTTCAATTCAAGTATTGTGTTGATGTATTCTTGACTTGAAAACAAAATGTCTTCCACTTTGGCATTGGAAGATGGATTGGAGGTCCTTACAACAGAAGTGTGATGAATCTTTGGCTATGTGCGTGTTAGAAACTCTTTATTCTTCAAATATTCTATGTTCTAAGATTTGTAGTGGAAGATCCTCGAGGTTAGATCTTGAATCCGATGAAACTTCGATTAATTAGAGTTCTTGAAGTGTTTGAAGATTTTGAAACTTGATTCCAATAAAACTTACAGAATTGGAATGATGATTTGGATGAATGTTCTTCATATTTGAAGATTTGTGGTGAATGTTCTTTGGGAGTTTTAGAGGCTTGAATTCATAGAGCTTCATTAATTTAAAATCTCTTGGAGTTTTTGAAGGATTTTGAGATTGATTCCAGTAAACTTTGAGATCTAGAAGGATAATTTGATTGATTCTTTTTCAAATGTTCTTTGTATTTGAAGACAGAAGTTCTTAGAGGCTTTGATTCCAATAAACTTTGAGGTCTAAAAGGATAATTTGATTGATTGTTGTTCAAATGTTCTTTGTATTCGAAGACTAAAGTTCTTGGAGGCTTTGGATCTTGATTACGGTAGAGTTTCAAGACTTATGAATTGTGTTTCTACAAGACTAGTAGTGTCTTTATTTATAGGAGTCTTGGAGGAGGTGAGATGACACATGATCGGGGATCATTGGTGACCTGTGTCATAATTTAAATGGGTAGACTGTATATCTTGTTCTCCAATGAACACATGGTATTATTTGATTAGCTAAAATGTTTTAATTTAAAATACCACATGGGCATTTAATTAGGCTGCTTGCTTATGTCATTTTGAATTAAAAATATTAGCACAGATCGACGTGTGATTGGCTCTTGAATATTCTTTGTAATTTTTATTTAGTAACACTTAGAATATTTCCATTGGTTTCTGAATAATGACAGTGGAATCTACTAAGTAGCATATGGCGTCTTGTAATTAGCCTCTTTTCACGTATTACATGGGTTTGATGAAATGGCGTGGCAATTTGTGATTAATCATAAAATTTTCCTTTCTATACTAGCTGTTGATATACATCCTATTTTTGATAATTTAAAGTTTTAAATAGTTTTAGGACCTTTCTTGAGACATGCACTAGATTATTAAATAGTAAAACCCAAATATCTCACTTACAAAATTCCATTTTTTTATGGACCTTGTAATATTGTACCATATCACTTTTTGAGATCTTACAACTATATTATATCAATCACCCTCCTGTTCTTATTATTATTCAACCCTATGATTGCTCCAACTGCAAAAGGAATCATGATAACTTTGCCACCATTGCCCTTCACCACTATGAACTCTAATACAACTTCTTGGGAAAATAACATATTGGAAAAACTCCAATTGAGTAGTTAATATAATATATAATTATAATATTTGACCGAAAAGCTTTAAATTATGAGTTTAGGCCCGATTATGATATATTATTCGCTCTATTTTTTCATTATTATTAAATATAAGACTTCACTCACAAATGTATAACTAATAATGAAGATAAAATAAAATAAAGTGAAAATTATGAGATGGGCCATCTACAATCAACTTCAACTTTATAGTTGCATGCTTTTCCGCTTTCGGTTTCTTCTGCATACAAAGGGCCCGTTCACAACACACCAAAACTGAACAATGACTTACATGTTCCACCTAACAATAATGAAGCATCACATACTAATCAACTCTGTTTTTCATCCCTCTTCGTTATTTTTAATTTTTTTCAAACCTTGTTGAAACTGAAAAAATATATATGTTAGTATTGATTCCCAATCCAATGTATATAGATGCCAAGTAGAGTCTAAAACTATTAGCACACAAGGATAAAAGTACAACGTAGAGTACCTTACCCCATATAACATTGTTAGGTTCTAAAGATTTAGGATTTTATGTATTTAGAACTCTAATATGTAATGTTGGCAAACCATGATCAAAACAATATGTTTAGTCTTGTTTAGGCTTGCTCAAAGTTGGGTCTTTTATGTAAAGTTGGAATCGAGTGGCTGCAGAAGTATTAGTGACTTTCGACCTGGTTCGATCGATCAGAAATTAGATTCGATCGATCGAAAGTCACTTATCAGCAAAATCAGCAAACTTAAAAATGCCATAACTTATTCGTTTGAAGCCCAAATTGCGAGCCATTTTTTTAAGTATTTAAAGGACATCATAAGCTAACCCTAGGGAGGTTTTTTGGAGCTTTTTAGAGAGATTAGAGTGCCTCCGGTGCCTCCTTTTATTTTTAGGGTTTTGTACCCAAACCTCTCTAAGTCTTTGTTGCTCATATTGCTGTTTTGTGTAAATCTCTTGTGAGATCTTTGAGGAGCTTTCCTTTACAAAAAGTTTAGGGTTTTCAAGGTGGAGATATTATCAAAACCTTGATGATCATTCAGTTGCAAATTCAAGAACTTAAAGAATAACAAGCGTGGGTGCTTGTACTTGATTGAAGAATTCAAGAAAGAAGGAGTCCGTGGATTCGAAGCTTGCACGTGGTCATGTCAGTAAGTTCTACTAGTGGGTAGCATTAGGAAGTCTAGTGGGGAGCTTGTAGTCCTTTTGTATGAACTTCGATTCTTTCATAGTGGATTCAGGTTTGCCTTGAGGATCGGTGGGTCAAATCCTCCCCAACTTTTTACCGTGTGGTTTCCTGGGTGATCATAACATTGTGTCTTTTATTATTCCGCTGCTTTATTATTTTGATATGATTATTTGATTGTTTTAACCTAGAACTGCATAATTTGACTAAGTAACAACTTGGCTAATTAATCTAGGCTAACTAATCTGGTTGTTCTAGGGGGTCTAAAACCGTTCAAGTGGTATCAGAACAGGTAGCTCTTCTGTTGTTGATCTTTTGATCTCTGAGCTGATCCTTGACCCCTGTTATCATGGATAATTTGAAGTGTCTTTCTGCTCATACTTCTGCTGATTTTATTAATGCCTGTGATGTTTTGAAAAAAAAGGACACTATTGTTTCTGTTGATTTTTTTGATGCTTTTGAAACTCTTCGTAAGGAATTATCTAAATCTTTGAAAATTTCTAAGAAATTTAAAGAAGAGTTAAAATTGGCTAATCTTGGAAAAGAAGAATTGATTGTTAGATTAAATGAATCTAATAAAAAGAATGAATTTTTGAGAAATCAAATTTCCTTTCAAGATGAGAAGATGAAAATTTTGGAACAAGGGTTAGTTGAATCTAAAGCTAAAATTAAAGATTTGACTAGTGTCAAGCCTGCTGTTGATAACAAAAGTGTTTCTGTTTCTCTTAAACCTAAAACTGAAAAAGTTTATATCCCTCCTTTCAAGAGGAATAATAAAGAGAAGGCTTATTTTGCTAGGTTAGACAAAGGTAAAGGTTCTGATGTAGACACTGAAGTTTCTAAACCTATATCTAAACCTACTGTTAGAGAGCATAAAAAATCAGTTTTTGTGCCTACCTGTCACCTTTGTGGTGTTGTTGGTCATATTAGACCAAATTGTTCTTTGTTGAGGCAAAAACCTAAATCTGAGACTAGACTTGTTGTTAGGAATACTGATGTTCCTAAATTTATTCCTGTTTGTCACTTTTGTGGTGTCTCTAGTCACATTCGTCTCAATTGTCATAAGTTGAAATTTAAGCATTCTGTGTTTCAATCTAGGATATGTGATGATATTTCTCCTGCCATAAGTTCATATAAATTGTTTCATATTCTTTTGAAAAATTTAAGCTTGTTGGCTTGTGAAAGGAATTTGTAGGATTTCAGTCTCTCTCAGAAGATTGGTGTAATCCCTCAAATACACTCTGCTTCTCATGGATTTTCACCTACAAAGCCGAAGTCTCGTGCTAAATGGGTGAGAAAAGATTCTCCAAGGTGAGTGTTGCTAACTTGTCCCTAATTTAATTCTTTCAATTAATTATGGACATGTTTTGTTTTTGTTTTCGGTTGTTTTGTTTTTTTTTTTTAGGTTGTTTTTTGTTATAAAAAAAAAATCCAAAAAAATTGAAAATTTTCAAAAAGACAAAAATATTTTATTTTGTGTCTAGTTTTTCTTTTTGAGGATTACATGGGTTATGATATCTCTCTCTTGATTTAAAACATGCTTGACATTGTGGAGAAACTTGAATAGTATGCTAAGTTATTTCTGATTTTGTGTGAATATGTACTAGTTTGTACATGTACTCATGGGTTAATTAAGAAATTGATATTTCTTGTTTGTGTACTCTCTATAGCTTAGTTAAACATTGTCATGCATTGCATTTGCATTGTTCATTTAGCATAATGTGTGATTTTTGTTTTTGGTCATAAAATTTTTTAAACCAAAAAGATTTTTGTGTTTTGTATATCATATCATTGATTTGAAATCAAGGTTGGCCACCTTATCTTTATATAACAAGTTTATGTACCTTGTTTAGCTCGGATGAGCTTAATTATTGCAATTTACTAGTTGAAACTTTGTAGTGCATGTTGTGTGGGAAAGATGTTTATGGTGTTTATCACTTTGTCTTAATTTTGAAGTCACATGTTATTTGACTGTCGGACTTGATCTTTTTGAGAAAGGCATAAATAACCATCTCACCACTGTTCACTAACCAATCATGAACACCTTAGTGCATATCATAAGATTTTGTGCTCGAGAAAGTGTAGCACATACACAAAAAGAACATAAGGTGTAGCCTCAACTTAATTGCTTAATGCTTAAAATTGGTGTGTACTATTAGGCTTGATGCCAATTCACTTAATTAAAAATGGTCTGTACTATTAGGCTTGATGCCAATTCACGTAATTAAGGGGTTAAATACAAGAAACTTACATGATTGTAAGCTTATGTTCTAGGAGATGTGGAAGTTATAGGATGTAACTCTTTAAGTGATAGTCTCTTTTAAATTCTGTGTGATGGATTTTGTAGACTTTGTGATTGATTGCTATTCACATATGACCTCACATGTATCTCAAGCTTTTGCTAGTTGCACACACTAAACAAGTTACTTTTTGTTAAACTTGGTACATTATATTGTGTGTGATTTTGTTGTGGCCATCCAAGATTAAAAGTTCCTTGATTTTAATGCAAAATGTGTTTAATGTTTGCGCTCTGAGGACAAATTGATTGAAAATCTTGATTTTGGAATATTTGGGTTAAATTCAAGTGTTTTTGAAAAACTTTTCGTCTCATACTCATGCATTTTTTATAAAACAATGTGCTTTGAGGAGTTTCTACATTAACATGCTCTGTTTTTCAAAATTTTGATTTTTCCAGACTTTCGATCGATCAAACCTGTTTTTCGATCAATCGAAATTGCGATTAAAATTTTTGGTTTGAGTCTGCTTGACTCGATTGATGTTCGATCAATTCTCGATCGATCGAAACTGAAAAATTTTCAGTTTCTATGTTTTTGACCAAAATTTTTTCATGCATCATTTGTGTTTAGGATTCACATACATTGCATTGATTTTGTATCCATCTTGCAGTTTTGCAGACGTATCTCTCATTGTTTTCACACATAACATGCATACACTTTGCTAAAATGGGTACTCAACTTGATTTAAAAGTTGATTGATTAATTTTTGAGTTTTGTACATTCTAGTATATGCTATTTCTTTATGTGTGAACTGTAGAAAATATTTTTCTTAAGAGATATGATGGATAATCAATGTGTAAATATTTTCTCTACTCATGCAACTGTTTATGGGTCACATAGTGCCATATTTACATTTTATTAAAAGAGAGAATATTTTTTCTTCATGTGTATCCTCACCTTAGTTTTTAACTTTGGTTTGTGTGTTTTTAACTTTGGTCTTGTTGGTGAGGTTGTACCTGATCCTGTTGGTGATGCTGCTGCTGCTGCTGATTTTCCCCCACCTCCTTTATTTTTCCCCAAAACTGTTTTTCCCAAAACCTGTTTTGTTTTTCCTATTTTTGATAGGGGGAGAAAAGTATTTTTTAACCTGTGTTGTTCATAGGGGGAGCTGTCTCTATTTTCTATATAGTTGAATTATTTTGTGTCCCCTTCTTTCTCTATTTTCTCTTATCCTTTGTTGCGTATGTTGACTATTTACTCTTTGTATGAGTTGTCTTTGTCAATACATGACAAAAAGGGAGAGAAATAATTGATATGTGAGAATATGTGTGGAAAATACAAGAATGTTATGTTTAAGGGGAGTTAACATTGTTCTTGATGTATCTAACTTAGGGGGAGAGTTAGTTTGCATATTTGTTGATTTACTGTTTTTCTGTCACATATGCGTTTATGCGTTTTGTTTAGTGTTTCAAGAAATATACAGGTTGATTCAATTAAGCTACTGTCTATACTTGTAACTGATGGATAGTAGTTAGGTTGGATTTGTTGTTATGAGCATTATTTTTGTAATGGGCTTTTACTTTGTAAACTTTGAGCTTTTAGTTTGTGTTTTCTCACGAATTGCCAAAGGGGGAGTTTGTTAGGTTCTAAAGATTTAGGATTTTATGTATTTAGAACTCTAATGTGTAATGTTAGCAAACCATAATCAAAACAATATGTTTAGTCTTGTTTAGACTTGCTCAAAGTTGGGTCTTTTATGTAAATTTGGAATCGAGTGGCTGTAGAAGTATTAGTGACTTTCGGCCTGGTTCGATCGATCAGAAATTAGATTCGATCGATCGAAAGTCACTTATCAGCAAAATCAGCAAACATAAAAAGGTCATAACTTATTCGTTTGAAGCCCAAATTGCGAGCCGTTTTTTTCAGTATTTAAAGGACATCATAAGCTAACCCTAGGGAGGTTTTTTGGAGCTTTTTAGAGAGATTAGAGTGCCTCTTGTGCCTCCTTTGATTTTTAGGGTTTTGTACCCAAACCTCTCTAAGTCTTTGTTGCTTATATTGCTGTTTTGTGTAAATCTCTTATGAGATCTTTGAGGAGCTTTCCTTTACACAAAACTTAGGGTTTTCAAGGTGGAGATATTATCAAAAACTTGATGATCATTCAGTTGCAGATTCAAGAACTTAAAGAATAACAAACATGGGTGTTTGTACTTGATTGAAGAATTCAAGAAAGAAGGAGTCCATGGATTCGAAGCTTGCACATGGTCGTGTCAGTAAGTTCTACAAGTGAGTAGCATTAGGAAGTCAAGCGGGAGCTTGTAGTCATTTTGTATGAACTTCGATTCTTTCATAGTGGATTCAGGTTTGCCTTAAGGATCGGTGGGTCAAACCCTCCCCAGGTTTTTACCGTATGGTTTCCTGGGTGATCATATCATTGTGTCTTTTATTATTCCGCTACTTTATTATTTTGATATGATTATTTGATTGTTTTAACCTAGAATTGCATAATTTGACTAAGTAACAACTTGGCTAATTAATCTAGGCTAACCAATCTGGTTGTTCTAAGGGGTCTAAAACTGTTCAAACATAATGTACAGTAAGTATAATGAGTCTAGGTATGGACCGGACTAGTAAGTGAGACCTAGTAGAACTGTATACACAGGAGGAGGGAAGAAGAAGTGAGCAGTTGTTTAGTAAGGATGGGCCATTGGGGAAACTGTGGAGAAGGGTGGAGTGGAGTACTGGGACAATGACATAAAGGTTAAGAGATTATATTTTATAAAGAATTCATATAAACTCGTACTTTACACTCTTTAATTAGAGCATGCCACATTATCATTTTACTAAAATATAAATACATCTGATTACACATGATAACATCTCAATAAATATCATATTTCAAGTTTTAAGTAAAATGTTTATATGTGGCGTTTTTAGGTATGGTAAGATGTATTGAGTTATAAGTAAAAAGCTAATGTGGCAAATTCACACTCAGTATTACATAAAGGTAAAAAAATTGATAAAAATACAATTTGCACCCACTAACTTTATCCAAGAGTTATTTTAAATCTTTAAGTTTGAAGTTGGTCATTTTTACTCAATAACTTTATCCAAAAGTCATTTTAGTTCTTTAAGTTTGAATTCATTTTAGTCTGATTATATCTCTGCTACAAAGTCATTTGAATGCTTTATGGATTCATTTAGTCTTGTAAACTTGCTAAAAATAACTCAAAACTACCAACTTAGAGGATTAAAATAATTTTTGGGTAAATTTATTGGGTTAAAATGACCATTTTCAAACTTAAAGAACTAAAATGATTTTGGGGTAAACTTTGACTAAAATAACCAAATTCAAATGTAAAGAACTAAAAAGATTCTTAAGCAAAGTTAGCACGTGTAAGTTGCATTTTTGCCAAATACAATTGTTGCACACAGTAATACACATTAATGTACACACATTTACATACACGAAAAAATAATTAAAATTGTGACTTGAAGTTACTATTTTCAATTTGGCCATTTAATTGTTTTTTTACTGAATGTAGAGGTGTGTATATAATAAACACTACTCTTATGGAAATGCCCTTGGAAAATGCAATTTGTGGTTGTGAAGGGTCGAGAGGAGAAAGAAGACCCAGTCAGTGAGAACTCAAAAGGGAGGGTTTGAGTTGAGAGAGACGAGAGGGACAGGAACATTGGATGCCCTTTGGGGAAAAATATCTTATCCCTTTATCTGTATATGAATATGATTAAATTTATTAAAAATAATAATACACGTGAAGAATAGAGAAAAAACATATTCAAAATAGAAAATTAATAGACAAAACAAACTTGACTAGAGAACAAAGAATAGTACAAAAGTAATAACAAGACCGTCAACAAAGACTACGCAGAAAAAAACTACACGAGAAGATTAGACAAAAATAGATTCGAAATAAAAATTGACAGACGAACAAACTGGCAATACCTATATATCTCTATATAGGACGAATAATAATAGAGGAAAAGTAATAGCAGAAGAAGACACCCCCAGAACTTAGATATTTCTGAGTTCTACCCAATAGCAAAAAAATAAATAAATAATACAAAAGTATAGAAGAAGACAAATGCATGAGAGGAAAGGAACTTGCGTGGAGGATCGCAAACGTAATTAAAGTTTAGAATGCAGTATTTACGTTACTTCCTTTTCAACAAAAAAGAGACAAATTAAGCTTTAATACTTTTCAAGAGTCATCTATCCTATGAAACCAAAAGTATAATAACAAAAATGATGACATGATCATTTATGTGGCTTAACAAAAAGGTAACAATAATAAATGTACTATTCTCCAAGTTTTGGGGGTATTTTGGTCATTTTATAGTTTTTTGGGTATTTTAGTCATTTTTTAGGTTTAAGTGGTATTTTAGATAATTTTTAGGTTTTGAGGATATTTTGGTCATTTTCTAGGTTTTGGGTGTATTTCGATAATTTTTTAAGGTTTAGAGGTATTTTGGTAATTTTTAGGTTTCAAGAGTATTTTGATAATTTTTAAATTTCGGGAGTATTTTGATCAATTTTTAGGTTTAGCAGGTATTTTGGTCAATATTTACAGTTCGGGGGTATTCTGATAATTTTTTAGATTTCAAGGATATTTTGTTCATTTTTAGGTTTCGGGGTTTGGTCATTTTTTAGATTTCGGAGGTATTTCAGTCAATTTTTTTAAGTTACGGGTGGATTTTGGTAATTTTTTTTTGTTTTGGGGGAATTTAGGTCATTTTTTTAGCTTCGAGAGTATTTTAGTCATTTTTTAGATTTCGAGGGTATTTTGGTCATTTTTAGGTTTAGTGAGTTTTTTTTTTTTTTTTTTTTGGGTCAATTTTTATGTTTCGGGGATATTTTGATCAGTTTTAGATTTTAAGGGTATTTGGTCATTTTTAGGTTTCGGGAGTATTTCAATAATTTTTTAGGTTTTGAGGGTATTTTGGTAATTTTCTTAGGTTATGGGGGTATTTTGGTAATTTTTAGATTTTGGGGTATTTTGATCATTTTTTTTGTTTTTTTGTTTTGGGGGTATTTCAGTCATTTTTTAGGTTTCAATGGTATTTTGGTCATTTTTAGTGGGTTTTTTTAGCATATTTTGTCTTTTTTAGGTTAAAGGGGTATTTTAGTAAATTTAAAGTATTTTATGAGTACTTTGGTCATTTTCAAGTTTTAGTGGCATTTTCCAATAAAATATTAGTGAGATGAACAAGAATAAGATCTCTCTCTCTCTCTCTCTCTCTCTCTCTCTCTCTCTCTCTCTCTCTCTCTCTCTCTCTCAATTAAATGAAAAAAAAAAAAAAAAAAAGATCGTATGCAATATATGTACCAAGGAAAAAATACATAGAGTTGAATTATAGATTTTTAGGTTCTAAGCCCTAACAGCTGAATTGGGGATTGTGTTTTACTAGGAGGCTAAGGGGCAATTTTGTGTCAATGTAATCATATTCTCATGTATGCCACTAATTTCATGCTATGAGTTCAGTGTTTTTAAAAGAAAATCATTTGGTCCAAGTCAAACATCATATCAGCATTTTGTCAGGCCAATAGGATAGAAATGATCAAACGCATACAAAAGGACATAAAGTAGAATATTTTGAAAAGTTTAGGGACAAAAAATAAACCTTTTAAGTTTAAGGATGAAAACCAAACTTTTGGAAGTTTAGGGGCAAAAATAATATTTGACCATTTTTATTTATTTATTATCTTTTATGTTGGAGGGAGGGGCAGACAACTTGAGCCTACAAAACAATTTTTTATTTTTTTATAGATAAGATATGATTATAGCATGTTGCATCTATTCTTGATAATTGTTTTTTTTTTTTTTTTTAAATTATCATACCAGTATACCAATTGGTTTTTTGTATAGGCGGTGTTAGGTCACAATCTGAATGACCCCTTGTGATTAACCCTAATTAATTAATTTAGCCAAGTAATTAATTAACCAATTAATCATGCAATTTTGTGGAAGCACAAACAAATCACCAATCAACTAAATATGCAGCGGAAAATAAATAACACGGTGATTTGTTTACGAATGGGGAAAACCCTAATGGCAAAAACCCCACCGGGTGATTTTCAGGTCACCACTCCCGAAACTCCACTATTATCAAATCAAGCGGTTACAAGTAAATGAATCTCAAGTACCTTACCAACCTACAGTTGAACCCTTACCCCAATACCCAATTGGACTTGATCTGTAGCGACAGTTCCCACCTTTGATGCACGGCTCCCAAGTACGTGACTAACCAATGCGCGAATTCCAATACGTGACTTCAGAACACCAACTGAGGAAGAATGGTTGGCTGCAAAGTTCTTCAGATCATCCACTTGATGAATAGCAGGAAGATGCTTGGTTACAAAACCCTATGGTGCACATACACAGTAACTTCTTGATGGAAGATGAACTAGGTCAAGAACTTTGTCTGTTGATCACAATTTGCTTGAACAGAGATTGCTCAATGATAATGCAACTTGTGTCACCCAAAACAGCTCTTAAAATAATCCTTTTATATGTTTAGGGTTAGAAGAAAAGAAGCCCCAAAAACACATTCACGGATCCCAAGAAAATCATATTGGAATTCTGACTTTTTAATTCTTGACAGATAGCAGGTGTCGAGGTAGCTATCGAGAGGTGTCGAGCTTTAAAAATTCTGCACTTCAACTTGCTTTTTCTTGGACAGACTTGATGACTTCAACACTTGACCTTGAAACATTGTTTCTTGAAGTATTAAAAACACCTAGATCTACCCAATTACAAGCAGAGTGTGTTTTGTCAAAGGATTAGCCAATTTACATAATTAAGTGACATATGTTCTTAAACAAGTTAAAACATATATGTCCTAACAATCTCCCCCTTTGGCAATCCGTGACAAAACCATAACAAACAAATGAGCATATGAGAGAAGTCATAAATCACTCAACTCATATTCACTTGTTAAATACAATAAAATCTATCCTAACACAAACTCTTGAAAAAATTTGCAAGAAGAGAGCTTATGATAAGTAGACTTTAACAACCTGTATTTCTGAAACACTTTAAAACAAAACTCATCAAGGCATCTTGTGTGAAACAGAAATAATTAGATTGCATACATGTATAAAGAACATGTGTATAAAGATAGAAAAGAAACAACACATGAAGAGAGAGGTGAAAGAAACATACATCAACATATATAAGAGATAGGATAAGTACAATGTATGTAAGAATGGTCAAAGGACCTCATATACAAGACCAATGTATCTAAAAGACAAGAAAAAAATACATATAGCCTCACTACATCCCTCAAAAATATGATAACACTCCCCCTATCAAAAATGTCCTATGCCACAAATGTCCTATGCTAACTCTCCCCCTAAGATGACTACTCTCATAGCCCAAAACTACTCCCCCTTTTTGTCACGAGTGACAAAGGGTAGAGTGTCATGTAGACATCTCATCGGCAGAGCTAGCATCCCCATCATCATCATCATCATCCTCATCATCCTCAGAATCTGAAGCTGTTGGAGTAGGTGGTGAAGGAGTAGCCTCTGGAGCAAATCCACCCATGGTCGCCTGCCGTCGTGCAATACGACTAACACGAACATTCACCTGATACAACTCAGCGGAGAGTGTATCAAGGTGAGTGTCCATGCACTGCAGCTGCGCCATAATATCTCCAAGGAATACATCGCTTGAAGAGGAAGAAGGAGCAGATGTAGATGGAGCAGATCTGGATGGTGCTGAATGGGAGGGAGGAGTGGCACCTGGCTGTCTCGACCTGAACTGCGCCTCACTACATTTTACGGTAGCAGCATCTATGGCAGATATGTGTGTGAAGTGGTCGGACACAGGAAAGGGAACAGAAAAATGGCGTAGAATCCGCGTGATAGCAGAAGAAAAAATGAGCTTATCACAGGACGCCGAATCAAGATAGACCTCTATGATAGACCGGATGAAGTGAGAAGGGAAATCTATAGTAAGATGCTCAAGCAAAGAGAGCAAAAATCGAGCATGAGGCTCTGTGATAGAGTTATAGTGAGAAAGAGGATGGAGAACAAAAGTCATCACCATGTTCATGAATCTAGGACCTTTAGCAAAAGGCCTACATGATGTGAACTGATGCTCACCCCAATCTGCAGGGCGCTCACAAAAAGCAGAGATGAGCTCATCCTTGGACACAGTCCTCAGATGCTCACAAGAGGGGTAATCAGAAAACTCTATCCTAGGTACCCTAAGCACATCCGCAACAAGCTGCGGTGTGATAGGAATGCGCATACCTCGAACGCGGGTAAAAAAATGAGGTACTGAAAGATCAATCCCGTGGATGTTGGAGTAGAACTCCTGTATCAGCACGAGAGGGCAAGTGATCGGGATGTCACACAGTGACCCCTATCCCCTACTGTGAATGACAGAGGGAAGGTCAGTATCGGCGAAGTCCGCCAGAATGACTTGGCGTTCCGAATGAACACCTCGTCTAGAAAAGTTCTCCGAAAATGCCTTATGGGCATCTCCATCACGGAACCGAAGATCAAAGGAAGCAGAGTCAAAAGAAGTAGATGCTCCAGAACGCAGAGGGTTCCGAGCAGGAGTAGATTTACGTTTAGGTGCCATAGACACGACTAACGTAAAAGGAATGAGAAAAAGATAGAGGGGGAAACAATCAGAAAAGTCCCAAACACAGTTCAAATATATCAAATATGTTGAACAAGAATTACGTATGCATGGGAATGCATGAGCATGTGACATGCAAAGGAAAAACATCATGGGCTCAGCCCAATCCAATCCTAGCAGCACACAAACATAAGGCACGCATCTAAATGCATGTAAATATCATTGTAATGCAAATGAAATGCAATGTATGACATTTTGAAATCATTTAAGTACAAACCTAACCCAAAATTTCAAGAAAAACTCAACAATTTTGAAAAACCCCAAATTGTATGAAAAATCCCAAAAACTAGGTTTTCAAAACATGAAATGCATGAAAAATGAAGAGGATAGAGATCTTACCAAGTGATTGGAGCAAGAAATGAGCAAGATCCAAGTGGGTTGAAGGATTTGAGTGAAAGGAAGATGAACAGGCACGGAGAGATCGAGAGAAATCGAGTGAGAAATGAAGAAAATCGTGATCTGCACTTAAATAGGCACCTTAGTAATTCTCGACAGCTGAGGTGTCGAGAGGTGTCGAGAAAGCTGTCGAGGAAGGTATCGAGAAAAAAGCCTTCGACAGATGCAAGTATCGAGAGGTATCGAGATACAAGGAGAAATTCAGATATGAGAATCTCGATCGATCGCGAAGGTGTCGAGAAGGTATCGAGGAGGTAGAAGAAATCTCGATCGATCCGAAAGGTGTCGAGACAGGTGTCGAGAAAGAAGACACAAACAGCACAATTGAATCTCGATCGATCCAACAGGTGTCGAGGACCTGTCGAGAGGATAGAGACTTTCTTGATTGATCCATCAAGTGTCGAGAAGGTGTTGAGATTGCGATAAGAAACAACATGAGAATCTCGACAGATGACCAGGTGTCGAGGAGGTGTCAAGGTAGGTGTCGAGATCACACAAAAATGCAGTTTTTCGAGAAGGGAAAAATACAGACATGAATGCAATCTAACACACATCTCAATCAAAGATCCACAGAAGTGATAAACCTCTCAAAACATCTCTCAACAAGAAAATGAGCATAAGGATCATGCAAAACACACACACACACTAAATAAGTCTAACCAATTTTATATTTCAAAAACAAGTTATGACAGTTTAGTGAGCATACATTAGCACATGTAAAACCTTTGTGATGGCCAAATCACATTGTACCTGCACATGTATCAAAAGTAGCAAAGAATATTGCGTGATGTGTGTGAAAAACATCGCAAGATTGCATATGTGTATACATGTTATGACGATCTGAGATATGAGAAAATAACTTTTAACTCACACACAATCATAACTTTTTGATAGGGACTATCACCTTAGAGGTACATCCTATAACTCCCACATCTCCTAGAATACACGCTTGCAACCATATTTAAAGCATTTTTAATCTTTTTGCTTTTTATATTCTTTGCATGTTTTCTTTTATTTTAACATATCATACATGGGCATAAAAAGGAGAAAAGAAATACCCAAGATGTTAAGCATTTGACATCGCACTTTTGTTATGCCGAAGCATACGAATGTCTTTGACACTGCACTTTTGCTATGCCGAAGCATACAGGTGTCATATTATGATTGACGGGCAACAGTGGTGAGATGGTTATTTATGCCTTTCTCTTAGGATTTCTAGTCCAAACCGTCAAAAAGAGTGATATGAGTGCTAAGTTTTAAGAGATAACCTAATCTTACTCATCACAAACAAGAGCCACAAAGCTCACTTGCTTAGTTGTGCATAGAGATGCTCATCTAAGCTAAAAGAGATACAAAGTTTAGAAAACTTTGTTTCATTGGCCATCCAAAGTACACAAATACCAAAGTACACATAACACACACTGTTTTTGTATTTTTCAATTTTTCAATTTTTTTTTTTATATCAAAAACAAAATAAACAAAACTGAAAGTAAACACACAAAACATGTTAACAAAACAAAGCAAAAACTAGATGCAAATGCATGAGGAAGAGGGACAAGAGAAAGAGATCAATCCATGGAGATGACACCAATGTTTTGACGAAGGAATTCAAAACGTTTGCTGTCAAGAGGTTTGGTGAACAAATCAGCCTTCTGATCATCAGTGTGGATAAACTCAAGAGTGAGAGTACCATCTTCGACAAGCTCCCTAATGAAGTGATGTCGAATCTCTATGTGTTTGGTTCTAGAATGTTGAACCGGATTCTTTGAGATATTGATGGCACTGGTATTGTCACAGTAAATAGTGAGATGCTCCTGACAAATACCATAATCATGGAGGAGTTTTTGAATCCAGAGGAGTTGGGTGCAACAGCTACCAGCAGCAATGTACTCAGCTTCTGCAGTGGATAAGGAGATGGAGTTCTGCTTTTTGCTCATCCAAGAGACAAGATTGTTACCCACATAAAAGCAACCCCCCGAGGTACTCTTTCTATCATCCGCATTTCCAGCCCAATCGACATCAGAGTACCCAGCTAAGACACCATTAGTGTCCTTGTTATACCACACACCGAATTCAGCAGTGGTTTTGACATACTTTATAATTCTTTTTAAAGCAGTCATATGAGATTCTTTGGGGTTAGCCTGATATCTAGCACACACACCAACACTGTAACTAATGTCAGGTCTACTAGCAGTAAGGTAAAGAAGACTACCTATCGTGCTTCTATAGAGAGAAGAATCAACACTCTTGCCTAACAAGTCTACAGTGAGTTTAACATTAGGGCTCATAGAGGTTCTAACAGAACTAGCAGAATCCAAACCAAACTTTTTCACAAGATTCTTAGCATATTTAGATTGAGAAAGAAATATAGCTAAGTCTTGTTGGCGAATTTGCAATCCAAGGAAGTGAGTCAGCTCTCCAATCATGCTCATCTCGAACTCGGCTTACATGAGTTTTGAGAAGCCATGAGCCAGTTCATCCTTAGTCGAACCAAAGATGATATCATCAACATAGACTTGAGCAACTATCAACTCCCCATCTTCCCTTTTGATGAAGAGGGTTTGATCAGCCTTCCCTCTAGTGAACCCATGTGACACAAGATATTGTGTGAGTCTATCATACCAGGCTCTAGGAGCTTGCTTCAACCTATAAAGTGCCTTTTTAAGGTACAGTACATGATCTGGAAAGTGTGGATCAATGAATCCTTTTGGTTGAGCCACATAGACATCCTCTTTGAGTAGCCCATTCAAGAAGGCAGTCTTTACATCCATCTGATAGAGTTTGAATTTCAGTTGACATGCTAGGGCAAGAAGAATTCTGATTGACTCCATTTGGGCAACTGGGGCAAATGTCTCATCATAATCTACTCCTTCCATTTGGGAGTATCCTTGAGCCACAAGTCGAGCTTTGTTGCGAATCACATTTCCTTCTTCATCAGTCTTGTTGCGAAATATCCACTTTGTACCGATGATGTGTTCTCCTTCCGGTCTAGGTACTAGAGTCCAAACATCATTCCTCTGAAACTGGAGTAATTCATCATGCATTGCTTCAACCCAACTTTCATCTTGAAGTTCTTCCTCAACTTTCTTAGGTTCAACCTGTGACAAGTAGCAGGAATAAGACACAAAGTTAGCAACACATTTATCAACTGTACGTTTCCTTAATGTGAGTTCATTCATGTCTCCCACAATGACTTCTGGAGGATGATTTAATTTGATTCTAGATGAAGGTCCCTTCCTTTCTTGAGATTCAGACTCTGGTGAAATGGGTATGTCTGCAGGTTCTTCCACAATACTGGGAGTACTGGGAGTACTTGGAGAAGCAGGTTCTTGTTCAGTAATGTCATGAACTCCCCTAGGCTCAGAAGAAAGAATTTCCTTGGGGAGTCCTTCAGTGCTTTTCTCAGAACTTGCCTCTGAAGACTCATCAATGATGACATTTACTGTCTCCATTACCTTCATAGTTCTTTTGTTGTACACTCGATAAGCCTTGCTTGTAGAAAAGTAACCCAGAAATATGCCTTCATCACTCCGGGAGTCAAACTTTCCCACATTCTCTCTATCCTTGAGGATGAAACAGGTACTTCCAAAAATTCTGAAGTACTTCACATTAGGCTTCCTTCCTTTCCACAGCTCATAGGGAGTCTTTTTGGTATCGGGTCTGAAGTATACCCTATTTACTGTATGACATGCAGTGTTTACAGCTTCTCCCCACAAGTTTCTAGCCACATCTTTGTTATGCAACATGGCTCTAGCCATCTCTTGAATAACCCTGTTCTTCCTTTCTACCACACCATTCTACTGAGGGGTAATAGGAGCAGAGAATTCTTGAGATATACCTGATCTTGTACAGAAGGATTCCATGTATGAGTTCTCGAATTCCTTCCCATGGTCACTTCGAATTCGATCAATCTTCAGGCTCTTTTCATTCTGCAGTCTTGTGCATAAAGCTTCAATGTGCTCAGGAGCATCAGACTTGGATCGTAGTAGAATGACCCTAGTGTATCTGGTGAAGTCGTCTACCACAACCATGATGTATCTCTTACCCCCAAGAGACTCAGTTCTGGTTGGACCCATAAGATCTAAATGCAATAGCTCCAATGGTCTAGATGTAGCTGTCGTCTGAGTGTCTAGATGCTTAGCTTTTGTCTGTTTTCCAAGCTGACATGGTCCACATACCACATTGCTAATTCTACTAAGCTTTGGTATCCCCAAGACTGATTCATGCTTAGATACAATAGAAAGATGCTTGTAACTAACATGTCCCATTCGTTGATGCCACAGATCTTCATTAGGCAAGCGAATGCTATTACACACAATATCAGCATCAGGAACCAATCCATAGCAGTTGTCCAAAGTGCAAACCCCACTAATGAGTTTCTTTCCAGACTCGTCTATGACAAGACACTTCCCTTTTGAGAATAGCACCATGAAGTCTTGATCACATATCTGACTGATGCTCAATAGGTTCACCCTTAGACCTTCTACATAAAGGACATTCGCAATGTCTGGCAGTCCTGGCAAAGATATAATTCCTTTCCCTTTAATTTGTGACTTGCTTCCATCACCAAAGGTAACATTGCCACCTTTCTTAGACTCAAAGATCTTGAAGAGAGATCTGTCTCCAGTCATGTGTCGTGAGCAACCACTGTCAAGATACCACAGACATGTGTCCATTACCTTGAATGCAGACTTCATCATGAAACATACTTCATGCTTAAATGATAAATCAAAGGGAATGGTTCTTTCTCTCAACTGCCTTTTATGAGCTAAGCCTATAACTTTCACTCTTCTCAGACGAACTCCCTTGCACATTTTCATTTTGAGACAGTCTAGTTTCTTCTTAGCAAAACTGAGATCTTTTCCAATAGTCATCATAAGAGAGTTCAAATAACTTTTAAACTTGTATTTTCTGAGACACTTAAGCAAATAGTGGTTAGAAAAACAAGATGTATTTGAAGACAAAGATCTCATCAAGCAGGTTACAGCCAATGACAACAGGGGTCAATGGATCAACACAGCAAAGATTAAATCCTAATCAGAGTGTGCCTGCTCTGATACCACTTGTTAGGTCACAATCTGAATGACCCCTTGTGATTAACCCTAATTAATTAATTTAGCCAAGTAATTAATTAACCAATTAATCATGCAATTTTGTGGAAGCACAAACAAATCACCAATCAACTAAATATGCAGCGGAAAATAAATAACACGGTGATTTGTTTACGAATGGGGAAAACCCTAATGGCAAAAACCCCATCGGGTGATTTTCAGGTCACCACTCCCGAAACTCCACTATTATCAAATCAAGCGGTTACAAGTAAAGGAATCCCAAGTACCTTATCAACCTACAGTTGAACCCTTACCCCAATACCCAATTGGACTTGATCTGTAGCGACAGTTCCCACCTTTGATGCATGGCTCCCAAGTACGTGACTAACCAATGCGCGAATCCCAATACGCGACTTCAGAACACCAACTGAGGAAGAATGGTTGGCTACAAAGTTCTTCAGATCATCCACTTGATGAATAGTAGGAAGATGCTTGGTTACAAAACTCTATGGTGCACATACACAACAACTTCTTGATGGAAGATGAACTAGGTCAAGAACTTTGTCTGTTGATCACAATTTGCTTGAACAGAGATTGCTCAATGATAATGCAACTTGTGTCACCCAAAACGGCTCTTAAAATAATCCTTTTATATGTTTAGGGTTAGAAGAAAAGAAGCCCCAAAAACACATTCACGGATCCCAAGAAAATCATATTGGAATTCTGACTTTTTAATTCTCGACAGATAACAGGTGTCGAGGTAGCTATCGAGAGGTGTCGAGCTTTAAAAATTCTGCACTTCAACTTGCTTTTTCTTGGACAAACTTGATGACTTCAACACTTGACCTTGAAACATTGTTTCTTGAAGTATTAAAAACACCTAGATCTACCCAATTACAAGCAGAGTGCGTTTTGTCAAAGGATTAGCCAATTTACATAATTAAGTGACATATGTTCTTAAACAAGTTAAAACATATATGTCCTAACAGGCGGTAATTGAATTTCAAATATTTCATTCAACGAAACAAAGACTTTACCTTTTAAGCTAAAGCTTGCAACACAAAATTGCTTAGATGGATAGGTTCCAATTTGAAGCATTTAACTCTTTATAAAGCACTTGAAATCAACTATCATCGATTATGAGATTTTTTATATTATGAATTAAACCAATAGAGAGCTATGGCAATTTCTCACACATCTAACTGTAAACTCAAAATCACAAGTTTGGAAATCAAAAAATTGAATCTATTTAACAAATGTATATTGGTATTAATGAATGTGTGGGTACAATTCTTTGTAATTATATTCTATTACAATAGTTTAATTCTCTGATTTGATCTCCTTGGAAAAATCTTCAATTCAAGTATTGTGTTGATGTATTCTTGACTCGAAAACAACATGTCTTCCACTTTGGCATTGGAAGATGGATTGGAGGACCTTACAACAGAAGTGTGATGAATCTTTGGCTATGTGCTTGTTAGAAACTCTTTATTCTTCAAATATTCTATGTTCTAAAATTTGTAGTTGAAGATCCTCGAGGTTAGATCTTGAATCTGATGAAACTTCGATTAATTAGAGTTCTTGAAGTGTCTGAAGATTTTGAAACTTGATTCCAATAAAACTCAGAGAATTGGAATGATGATTTGGATGAATGTTCTTCATATTTGAAGATTTGTGGTGAATGTTCTTTGGGAGTTTTAGAGGCTTGAATTCATAGAGCTTCATTAATTTAAAATCTCTTGGAGTTTTTGAAGGATTTTGAGATTGATTCCCGTAAACTTTGAGATCTAGAATGATAATTTGATTGATTCTTTTTCAAATGTTCTTTGTATTCGAAGACAGAAGTTCTTGGAGGCTTTGATTCTAATAAACTTCGAGATCTAAAAGGATAATTTGATTAATTGTTGTTCAAATGTTCTTCGTATTCGAAGACTAAAGTTCTTGGAGGCTTCGGATCTTGATTACGGTAGAGTTTCAAGACTTATGAATTGTGTTTCTACAAGACTAGTAGTGTCTTTATTTATAGGAGTCTTGGAGGAGGTGAGATGACACATGATCAGGGATCATTGGTGACCTGTGTCATAATTTAAATGGGTAGACTATATATCTTGTTCTCCAATGAACACATGGTATTATTTGATTAGCTAAAATGTCTTAATTTAATATACCACACGGGCATTTAATTAGACTGCTTGCTTATGTCATTTTGAATTAAAAATATTAGTAGATGTTGACATGTGATTGGCTCTGGAATATTCTTTGTAATTTTTATTTAGTAACACTTAGAATATTTCCATTGGTTTCTGAATAATGACAGTGGAATCTACTAAGTAGCATGTGGCGTCTTGTAATTAGCCTCTTTCCACGTATTACGTGGATTTGATGAAATGGCGTGGCAATTTGTGATTAATCATAAAATTTTCCTTTCTATACTAGCTGTTGATATACATCCTATTTTTGATAATTTAAAGTTTTAAACAGTTTTAGGACCTTTCTTGAGACATGCACTAGATTATTAAATAGTAAAACCCAAATATCTCACTTATAAAATTCCATTCTTTTATGGACCTTGTAATATTGTACCATATCACTTTTTGAGATCTTAAAACTATATTATATCAATCACCCTCCTGTTCTTATTATTATTCAACCCTATGATTGCTCCAACTGCAAAAGGAATCATGATAACTTTGCCACCATTGCCCTTCACCACTATGAACTCTAATACAACTTCTTGGGAAAATAACATATTGGAAAAACTCCAATTGAGTAGTTAATATAATATATAATTATAATATTTGACCGAAAAGCTTTAAATTATGAGTTTAGGCCCAATTATGATATATTATTCGCTCTATTTTTTCATTATTATTAAATATAGGACTTCACTCACAAATGTATAACTAATAATGAAGATAAAATAAAATAAAGTGAAAATTATGAGATGGGGCACCTACAATCAACTTCAACTTTATGGTTGCATGCTTTTCCGCTTTCGTTTTCTTCTGCATACAAAGGGCCCCTTCACAACACACCAAAACTGAACAATGACTTACATGTTCCACCTAACAATAATGAAGCATCACATACTAATCAACTCTGTTTTTCATCCCTCTTCGTTATTTTTAATTTTTTTCAAACCTTGTTGAAACTGAAAAAATATATATGTTAATATTGATTCCCAATCCAATGTATATAGATGCCAAGTAGAGTCTAAAACTATTAGCACACAAGGATAAAAGTATAACGTAGAGTACCTTATCCCATATAACATAATGTACAGTAAGTATAGTGAGTCTAGGTATGGACCGGACTAGTAAGTGAGACCTAGTAGAACTGTATACGCAGGAGGAGGGAAGAAGAAGTGAGAGCAGTTGTTTAGTAAGGATGGGCCATTGAGGAAACTGAGGAGAAGGGTGGAGTGGAGTACTGGGACAATGACATAAAGGTTAAGAGATTATATTTTATAAAGAACTCATATAAACCCTTACTTTACACTCTTCAATTAGAGCATGCCACATTATCATTTTACTAAAATATAAATACATTTGATTATACATGATAACATCTCAATAAATATCATATTTCAAGTTTTAAGTAAAATGTTAATATATGGTGTTTTTAGGTGTGGTTAGATGTATTGAGTTATAAGTAAAAAGCTAATGTGGCAAATTCAAACTCAGTATTACATAAAGGTAAAAAAAAAAATTGATAAAAATACAATTTGCACCTACTAACTTTATCCAAAAGTTATTTTAAATCTTTAGGTTTGAAGTTGGTCATTTTTACTCAATAACTTTATCCAAAAGTCATTTTAGTTCTTTAAGTTTGAATTCATTTTAGTCTGATTATATCTCTGCTACAAAGTCATTTGAATGCTTTATGGATTTATTTAGTCTTGTAAATTTCCTAAAAATAACTCAAAACTACCAACTTAGAGGATTAAAATAATTTTTGGGTAAATTTATTGGGTTAAAATGACCATTTTCAAACTTAAAAAACTAAAATGATTTTGGGGTAAACTTTGACTAAAATAACCAAATTCAAATGTGAAGAACTAAAAAGATTCTTAAGCAAAGTTAGCACGTGTAAGTTGCATTTTTGCCAAATACAATTGTTGCACACAGTAATACACATTAATGTACACATATTTACATACAGAAAAAATAATTAAAATTGTGACTTGAAGTTACTATTTTCAATTTGGCCATTTAATTGTTTTTTTTACTGAATGTAGAGGTGTGTATATAATAAACACTACTCTTATGGAAATGCTCTTGGAAAATGCAATTTGTGGTTGTGAAGGGTCGAGAGGAGAAAGAAGACACAGTCAGTGAGAACTCAAAAGGGAGGGCTTGAGTTGAGAGAGACGAGAGGGACAGGAATGTTGGATGACCTTTAGGGAAAAATATCTTATCCCTTTATCTGTATATGAATATGATTAAATTTATTAAAAATAATAATACACGTGAAGAACAGGAAAAAAAAAAAAAAAAAAAAAAAAAAAAAAAAAAAAAAATAAAAAAACATATTCAAAATAGAAAATTAATAGACAAAACAAACTTGACTAGAGAACAAAGAATAGTATAAAAGTAATAACAAGACCGTCAACAAAGACTACACAGAAAAAAACTACATGAGAAGATTAGACAAAAATAGATTCGAAATAAAAGTTGACAGACGAACAAACTGGCAATACCTATATATCTCTATATAGGACGAATAATAATAGAGGAAAAGTAATAGCAGAAGAAGACACCCCCAGAACTTAGATATTTCTAAGTTCTACCCAATATCAAAAAATAAATAAATAAATAATACAAAAGTATAGAAGAAGACAAATGAATGAGAGGAAAGGAACTTGCGTGGAGGATAGCACAAGTGGAGGAAGATATATACAGTTCAAAACCTAATTAAAGTTTAGAATGCAGTATTTACGTTGCTTCCTTTTCAACAAAAAAGAGACAAATTAAGCTTTAATACTTTTCAAGTAAAGAGTCATCTATTCTATGAAACCAAAAGTAGAATAACAAGAACGATGACATGATCATTTATGTGGCTTAACAAAAAGGTAACAATAATAAATGTACTGTTCAATTTTTAAATATTATATATAGATATAAATACAGACGATGAATTTCAATATTTTATAAAAAAAGGGTATATCAAACCACTCTACTCCTGATACTGAGTAATTACTTAACTCTCCTGTCCTCCATTTTTCCTCTCTCTGGTCTCCACTGCCATTATTAGTTGTTACATGCAAAAATGGAGTATAAATGGTCTGTACTGTTACAGTTGACAATATTGGCATTTATATTAGTACTTGTCAATTGTGACGAGTCTTGGTTGAATGTGTCATACCGTGAAGGTCTGACTGTGGAGCGCTGTCCTTTTTGCCAGCAGATTCGAACGCCACCGTATTCAATGGTAAGCCATTCATCAAAAGGCGGTGATTTGATGAGTAGGACACCAACTCTCCGACCAAAAGCTGTAGTAATAGGAATAGGAATAGGAATAGGAATAGAAATAGAAGGAGCCGGAATATGCTGTAACGGGGCCATTTCTGACTATTTCTATATCTACCAGTTTGAGAACATGTTCTCAAAACGTAACTCCCTTGAGGCCCATGCAAAGGGCTTTTGGGACTACCAATCTTTTATCACTGCATCCGCTCACTACCAGCCTTATGGCTTTGGTACTACCTACATGAACCAGACGTTCTTTGGAACCAAGGAAGTCGCAGCTTTTCTTGCCCATGTTGGCACCAAAACTTCCTGTGAGTACTTCAGATCAATTTCTGTTTTGTGAACTTGAACTTGAACTTGGGATTTTGCATTGTTGGTTTGGTTGAATATAAATGCGTTTAAGAAGATCTTTTCCGTCTATCTTTAGTAATGTTTATTACACACTAATGCAGAAAACAAAACTCATGACTTGAAATTGTGACTTCAAATCACTTTGTTATTTTGGGACGTGTGTATAAAATTGTATGAATTAACTTATGTGTAATAATATTTTCGGATTAAACTTAATGGATGTCTACTGTATTTGAATACTTAAAATTTATATTATTGTAGGCCCAGCTCAGGGGAGTGTCTGGTTTATCTTTTTCAAGTTGTATAAATCTAAAAATATGATTAAATCAGAATTTTTTTTTTTTTAAATCTGTTTTAGCTGATTATTTTGATTTTTTTTTTTTTTTTTTAACTCAATAGAAGCATTTGGTTACGTACGTATAGATAGATATTATTAATTATTTGATATGTTAAAAACATCAACTTTAATTTGAAATATCCAAACCAAGCAAGTTTTAATTTGATGAAATTTGAAATAGATTTTAGTGTTTTAATCATTTACTGTCTTGTAGTTATTTAAGTTGTTAATTAACAATTGATGTTACTGGATATAAGTTGGGCTTTGTTACACGTGTATTTAATTAAAAGGATTTAATTGAAAACAAATGTAATTGATTAACAGATGAAAATCTTAACAATATATATATATATATATATATTGTTTAAGGTCAAGTTGGGATGAGCTTTATAATTAAAATCCTAATTTATTTTTTGAGTCCCGCATTTTTGGAGCAAATGAATGAAGCATTGGGTTCTAATTACTTCTAAGTAAATCTACTAGTTAAAAATATTTTTTATATTCTTATAAAAACGAAATTGGAAGTAAATGAATATGGAGCATTACATATCATTGAACTGGTTGTGCGTAATTAAATTTGTATGTAGCTTTGGTGACAATAATTTTTTGCTCACTCAATCTCTATATGAAGTATAAGTTGATGATATTTTTCAGGTAGATCTAAAGTGGCGACCAAGGAACCATTAACCTGGGGTTTATGTGATAACAAGGAAAGGGATTCTAACTCGCATTATTGTGATGAGAACTTTAAAAGCACTTTTCCATGCGCTCCTGGAGTTGCATACTATGGTCGGGGTGCTCTACCTATCTATTGGTATCTAGCTTTTTAATCGTACTTTATAACAAAGCTTGATAATTCATTTTTTATATCTATTCATTTAAATTATTTTCTTTTCTTACATCGTTCAATTTTATCTAAAGTTATTACTCCTATGAAGTTTTATTATTATCCTAAAAATCTCATTAAGATGAGGTTCATTTTCCAGCATAATTCAAATATTAGTACTCAAGTCATGCACTCTTCATACGAAATCTAGGTAACTAATTTGTTGGGATAAGCATGTGCAACCAACCTTTGGTAAACTAATGCAGACATTTTGTTAGATAAAAGATATAGACATTTTCATCTACAATCTAAGACTTTGTGTATTTTGTTTCCTAACATTGATTAATATATTATATTAATTCGTAGTTGAATGTCACCATTTAAACAGTATTAATTCTGATGCCTTCAATAGGAACTATAATTATGGAGAAGCTGGTAAGGCCTTAAATGTGGATTTGTTGAACCATCCAGAATATATAGAACAAAATGCTACCTTGGCCTTCCAGATTGCAATTTGGAGGTGGATGACACCAATTAAGGAGCATCAACCTTCAGCACACGATGTTTTTATCGGCCATTGGAAACCTACCAAGAATGACACTTTGAAAAAGCGAGTTCCTGGTTTTGGTGCTACTATGAATGTACTTTACGGAGATCGGGTTTGCGGTCGAGGTGATAATGAGTTCATGAACAATACCATCTCCCACTACCTATATTACATTGATCTTATGGGTGTTGACCGAGATGAGGTAGGGCCACATGAAGTGCTCAGTTGTGCTGAGCAGGTTGCTTTCAATCCATCCACTTCCACATCTCCTTGAGGGTTTTTTTTTTTTTTTTTTTTTTCTTTAATGTTTTTTATGAACTGTATATTTGTCTCTCTGTGAAGATAAAGTTGCTTGGACAATATGAGCTTGTATTGATATGTATATATGTCTATTGCTAGCGAGGTGTAACTTTTGAGTTTTTTTTTTTTTTTTTAATTTACTATTGTTTAATTATTTATTGTGGATTGTATATAAGAATCTTTTCTATGTTTGTATAATAAGCATTATAGCTGTGAAATCTTGGAGTATATCCCAGTTTTGTCCTTGCTTTGTTTATATATCAAGCATACATACAAAAAAATGTGCATTTATTTATGTCTAATCTTAACATAAATAAAATAAATATGTTATGAGTCTTATGACTCGAGGCTGGAGCTATGCCCCCATTGGCAAAAAAATAAAAAGAAAAAAAAGTTCCTTAATAGAATTTATTTGGAATTTGGAATCCTATAAAAATATGGGGGCAAAAACGCTGAAAAGTCTTCGGATGTTGTTGATCTTGAAGAATGAGTCCTGAAAAACCAAAGAAAATTAGAGAAGACCGGTGGAAGCCGGTCTTGAATTCTCCGATGGTAAAGTTAGTGGATTGAAGTAGAAAATAGAGCACTTCAAAGACTTCACCAATTTTTCTCTAGAATCCAAAAAGTGTCCATACCTCTGCGTAGAAGGGGCTTTATATAGTGTTAGCTTGACAGTTATTTCTCCTATCATTGTAGAGTTTGGAGGATTCTTAGGGTAACTTCCATAACTGTCATAGAAGTCACCTCATCGGGACTTGTGTTCTGATTCAAACAACATGACTCTTCAACATGACTCTTAGCTTTTGGAAGAGTGTTGGAAGAGTGTAACTCTTGGTGAACCTCACTCGTCCATCATTAAGGACGAACGAGGTTCACTGCTAGTACGTCCTTCATTGGATAAGTGAATAAAGGACGAATGTAAGAGGACGGTAAGGGAAGGACGAGTGTATCAGCCCTTCATTCTTCACTTTGTACGTTGTTATGGACGGCCATATGGACGAGTAATCAACTTGGCATTTTTCTTACACCATCAGTTGCCCCCTCGTCCATGTGTCGTCCAAGAGAATATAGTAATTTACTCCTCTAGATGGACAAGCTTTTTTAACGATCAGAGATGCCACATGTTACAATCTAATTGATGGTTCATTTCGTCAATTCATTTTTTTGAGACGAAGACCACGTGTCATCATCTAGTTGGTTGTGTCGTTTCATGTGCTCAGGTCAACCATCTATAAATAGTGGAATGCCCCCACTACCCTCCTCACTTCTGAGATCTTTCTTCCTTGACATTCATCGCCTAGAGCCTTGTCTAAGAGTTTCCTCGCGTCCATAGTTTCAGTTCGTCCTAGAGCCAGTTATTCCCTCTCTCCTCGTCTTTTAGGTTTTCAAAATTTTCTTTTTAGAAAATGTCAGAAATCACCATTTCCTCGTCTAGCGATAGTACAAAAAAGGCTATAGACAAGTATTACGACCAAAGTAGTGATAACTCTAGTGATACCAGTAGTACTAGTAGGGGAAACACAACTGACGAGGAGTATGTCTCAGGGGTCCCTGGGCTTCCTTTAGAAGAAGTACAGAAGCAACTTAGAAAAACTTTAGGATCCCAGGTAGGTACCTCGTCTTCCATCCCTCCCTCTAGTCCTTTGGACGAGACGAAGGTAACTGTATATAGTTGTGTTGTAGATATTCCCTCCAAGACGGACGAGGAAAGATTAAATAACCTTAGGGAGTGGTACCAAATCCCAGACGAGTTTAATCCTAGATTACCTGTCTATGGAGAGTGGTGCTATAATCCTCATTATGGGATAGGTGTATATGAGGCCTACCTTCTTAGAGGTCTTAGGTTTCCTTTAAATTCTTTTACCAGAGAGTTGTTAGTTAGGTTAGGTTTAGGAGTTTGTCAATTCAACCTAAATGCATGGAGATTAATTATCTCTATGCAAATTTTGTGGAGGGAAGTGTTTAGAGGGGACCGTCCTATTACTGTGGATGAGTTCCTCTACTGCTATAAACCCTTAGAGATTCATCAATCTTCTGGATTTTATCAATTCACAGCCAGGAGTAAAGATTGTAGACTGGTGAGATCCTTGGCCTCGTCTGACAGAAAATGGAAGATGGAGTTTTTCTTCGTCTCTGGATTCTAAGCTGGAAATCCTATAGACGTTGGCCAGAATTCCTTTGGTCGTTTTACTGGGGACCTAAGGAACCTTCATCCTGAGGGTATGTCCCTTAGCTTTCCCCTTCTTCTCTCTCTTACCTTTTATTTATTATTATCTCATTCAACCTTAATTTATTCCATTACAGCCGTTGGACGACCCACTTTGAGCAAGTTGCACCGTGACCGTGTCCACAGGGCTCTTCTACACACAGACAGGGATTTCCATTCCTTAGTCAATCTCAGACGACTAGCCAAGTGGGGATTAGGTCCTAATCCGTCTGACATTGCACTTGCACACAAGATTACAGTAAGAAAAAGTAAGTATTAGATTTTTGTATTCCTTGCATCTTTTATTTTCATTTTCCTAAGTGAATTCTCTTCGTCTCTTTATAGTAATGGCAACCATGAGAGGCAATAAGGGGAAGAAAGTAAGTGCTGAAGGGAGCCATCCTAAGCTTGATCGCCAAGCTCGTCCTATTGCTGGAGAGAAAAGGAATACCATATCCAAACACTTGGATTTGAAAAACTCCCCAGCAGACGTGGTCAAAAGGTTAAGCATGGCTCGTCTCAAGTAGTTAAGCCTACTCCGTCGTCCCAGCAGGCAACCAAAGTCTATGATATCGACTCGTCCACTCCTGTTGAGTCCACCCCGTCCAAGACTCCACCGTCCAGAACTGTGCCTACCTCATCTCAACCGTCCCAAAGGGCTCCTTCAAACATTATTGAAAACAAGGATTTGGCCTGGGAGCGTTTTAAAAATGCTGTTACGAACGAGGATATAAACGTCTACTACGACATGTCCCTTAAGGACTTCGAACACTCCGGTATCCATGACCTTTTCAAGGTAACATTTTTCTTCGTCTTGACCAAATGTACATTTTTCTTCTTTTCTTTTCTTTTTTTTTCTTCTCTTTTTTTAACTTATATTTGTTGTTGACTTCTTATAGGGCATGTCTAAGTTTATAGCAGCGTCCAGACAGGCCACTGGGTTGGACAAGACGAGGATTTTGCTAGAGACGAGGATACAGGAGTTGAATGAAGAAGCTAAACAATGGGCTGAAGTGGCTGCTAAGACGATGGACGAGGCGAGAGACCTTAAAGCTTTGGTGGAGGATTTGAAGGCTAGTGCTGCAGAAAAAGATGCTCGTCTTGAAGACTTGCAAAGAAAGAGCGACGAGCACAGCATTCTCCTCTCCAAAGCCAAGGAAGATGCAGTGGCTGAATTCAAAGCATCTAAACAATATACTGATGCTATGGATACCAACTATGCAGCAGGGTTTGAAGATTTTATGATGGACACTACTGAGAAGTTCCTTGATGTGGACTTTAGCTCCATCGTCCTTAATTTAAATGCTACCACCACTAGCTCTCTCCTTGGTCTCAACTCTCAGGACGCCAACATAGAGGACGATGCCATAACTCAACCTCAGGACGACCCCAATTTAGATGCCTCAGCTTAAAACATACCCTGATGACTTAGATTTTTATTATTATTATTTTTTTTATGTAATTTGAGTACATTTAGCTCGTCCATGTTTAAGGACGAGTTTTGATAAAATAGTTTAGGGTGTTTAGGACGTTTCTCGTCCGCCCTTGGAACAATTAAATGAATACTGTTTGTCTTATATATGCATGGACGAGTGTTTATTTTTATATACTGGATTTCCTGTTTTGCTCGTCTACATTTCATATACAAACTTAAACCATTTTTATTGGAATTTCCACTTGAATGTGATTTGTCCATGTGAAATGGTAAGCAAAAGCATCACTTGAAATGGCTAAGCATTACTCGTCCTTAGACTTGTCTATGCATTTTGCTCGTCTGTGAACAGTTTTTTTTTTTTAAGCAAGTGATTTAAACAAGTTCAAAACGCCCATGCTTTTCCTCGTCCATGGTATGGTTAGGTATTATGTTTTACCTTGCCCCATTTTATGGACGAGCATACCTTGGTTTCGCTTGTACTTTGATCCTAGGCACAAGCTTTATCTCGTCCTTTGATTTGGACGAGCATGCCTCGATTTCACTTAATAGGAAATCTTGAGATTACATCTCTGCGTCCAGAGAATTTTCTTGTATTGAGTTTTTCAGCTTTTTTCAAGTCAATATGAACAAAAAGCAGTACTGAAATCATGGATTCACACAACATTATGTACATTCCACAAATACTGTTCACAACACAGATATTGTTCATAGACGAGGCATGTCTTAAGAAACTAATGCCTACCTTTAAAGAAAAACAAACTCAAGCCAAACCATAATTTTGTCCTTAACATAATAACAAGACAAATATAAACAAACAAGTCTTTTATGTATAATAGTTTTTTATGTAGATAGACAGCCTCTAGACTCGTCCAAAGTTATGTTCATCTAAGCTGGCATTTTACTGGTAGTATCTCCTCAGGTGCTCCACATTCCAAGGATGCTCCAACTTCCTTCCGTCTAAGGCCTCCAAGTAATAGGATTCTTGTCTCTTGCAGTTGACAACTCTATAAGGGTCTTCCCAATTAGGTCCCAACTTCCCATGAGCTGGGTTCTTTGTGACTATGGAGACCCTTTTCAGGACGAGGTCGCCTATGTCGAACCGCCTTGGTTTTACCGTTGCATCATATTGCCTAGCCATAAGGTTTTTGTATCTTGCCATCCTCTGTTCAGCATCCATCCTCACCTCGTCTATTAGATCAAGGTTCAAACAGAGTTGTTCCTCATTATCTTTGTCCTGATAGGCTACCACCCCATGATTGGCCATGTGCACTTCTGCAGGTATGACTGCGCCAGTCCCATAGGCTAGCTTGAAAGGAGTTTCTCCTGTAGGAGTTCTCACTGTCGTCCTATATGCCCACAGAACACCTGGTACTTCATCTGGCCATACTCCCTTTGCTCCCTCAAGCCGAGTCTTGATTATTTTTAACAAGGATCGGTTTGCAACTTCAGCTTGTCCATTTGCTTGTGGGTGGGCGGGTGAGGAGTAGTGATTCTGAATCCCAAAGTGTATGCAAAATCTCTGAAAAGTGCATTGTCAAATTGTCGTCCGTTATCAGATACCAGCACCCTGGGCACGCCAAACCTGCACACAATGTTCTTCCACACAAAGTTCTTGACATTTTGTTGTGTGATATTAGCTAAGGGTTCTGCTTCCATCCACTTTGTGAAATAGTCGATACCAACCGTAAGAAACTTCATTTGTCTTACACCTATTGGGAAAGGACCCAGGATGTCTAGTCCCCATTGCACGAAAGGCCATGGGGCCATCATTGGGGTTAGGTATTCTGATGGTTTTCTGGGGAAATTACTAAACTGTTGACATTGATCGCAGACCTTGACATAGGCCTTAGCATCAGCTTGCATGTTTGGCCAATAATATCCAGCACGAACGACTTTATGGACGAGTGACTGGCCCCTAAGTGATTGCCACATGCTCCCTCATGAATTTCCCTGAGTATATAGTTCGCTTCGTTCGGAGCTAGACACCGGAGATAAGGCTGGGAAAAGCCTCTTTTATACAGAGCCTCGTCCATAAGAACATACCTGGCTGACCTTACCCTCAGCTTTCTTGCTTCGTCCATTTCTTCTGGAAGTCGTCCCTTTTTCAAATACGATACAATGGGAGCCATCCAATTTCTTTTGCTCTGCACCTGTTGCACTTCTGGGATGTCTATACTCGGCATGTACTGAATCTCATCAAACTTGTCGACAGCTTCACTCATCGAAGCTTCTTTTGCTAATGTATCTGCTTTTATGTTCTCCTCCCTTGGGATTTGAACGAAGTTAGTTTTCCTAAATTTTTTCGTAAGTCGCATAACCCTGCTAAGATACTTCCTCATTCGTTCTTCCTTAGCCTCGTACACCCCCTTCACCTGGCCCATGATTAGCTGAGAATCTCCCAAGATGAGTATTGACTTAGCTTCCACAGACTTGGCCAATTCTAACCCTTTGAGAAGACCTTCATACTCGACTTCATTATTTGTTACTTGGTACTACAGGCGAACTTTGTATTTCAGTTTATCACCTTCTGGAGACTGCAAAACCACACATATTCCTCCAGCATGCTGCGTAGACGATCCATCTACATGGATGATCCATTTCTGGTTGCCTTCCATTTTACTTACATCATCATGACCTGGGGTGAACTCTGCAATGAAATCTGCTAGTGCTTGAGCTTTTATAGAATGTCTGGGCTGGTACCTTATGTCGAATTCACTAAGCTCGACAGCCCATTGAATCAACCGTCCTGCAGCCTCCAATCTGTTCATTGCTTTTTTGAGTGGGTGGTCCGTCATGACATTGATGATATGAGCCTGGAAGTAATGCCTTAGTTTTCCTGAGGTCGTTATTAATGCGAAAGCCAACTTCTCCATTAGGGGATATCATTCTTCCACTCCCCTCAGTGCCCTGCTTGTATAATACACTGGCTTTTGTACTTTCCCTTCCTCTCTTATCAATGCCAAACTTACGGCATACGGGGTTACTGCTAAGTATAAAAATAGCTCTTCACCTGCCACGGACGAACTCAGCAACGGAGTCGTAACAAGGTACATTTTCAAGTCTTCGAAGGCTCTCTGGCACTCGTCCGTCCACTTAAATGCTTTCTTTAGAACCTTGAAAAATGGTAAGTACTTGTTAGTAGCTTTAGAAACAAACCTGTTAAGGGCAGCAACTCGTCCGGTAAGAAATTGGGCTTCTTTGATACTCTGAGGAGGCTTCATCTCTAGAATTGCTTTTATTTTTTTCGGGTTTTCCTTAATCCCTCTGTGCGAAACCATGAAACCAAGGAATTTCCCTGATGAGACTCCGAAAGCACATTTGCTTAGGTTCAATTTCATATGATACTGCCTTAAGGTGTCAAACGTCTCCTGTAGATCGTCTAGATGCCTTCCCTCGTCCTGAATTTTCACCAGCATGTCGTCCACATAAACTTCGACATTCCGCCCGATCTGTGGACGAAACATATGGTTAACTAGTCGTTGGTATGTTGCTCCAGCATTTTTCAATCCGAAGGGCATTACTTTATAACAAAATAATCCCTGACTAGTGACGAAGGATGTCTTCTCTTGGTCGGCCTCATTCATCCTTATTTGGTTGTACCCTGAAAAAGCATCCATAAAGCTGAGTAACCTATGGCCTGCAGTAGAGTCCACCAGTTGGTCAATGCGCGATAATGGATAACTGTCCTTGGGGCAGGCTTTATTAAGATCAGTAAAATCCACACACATCCTCCATTTGCCGTTCGCCTTCCAATCTGGATAGTAAACTTCCCTTATGAATTTTGCCATTATCAACTTCTGAAACTCGTCTCTAATTGCATCGTCTCTCTCCGGGGCAAACACCCTTTTCTTTTGTCGCACTGGCTTTGAGGAAGGGAATACATTTAGACAGTGGGTGATGACGCTAGGATCTATACCCGGCATGTCCTCATGAGTCCAAGCAAATACATCAGTGTTTTTCCTCAAAAACTGGATGAGGTCCTCCTTCATTTTTCCTTCTAGGTCTGCCCCAATTCTAGTGCATCTCTCCAGGTTTGTCTCATCTAAAGAAACATCTTCTAACACTTCAGCAGGTTCTGCTATAACTCTCTTTTCTTCTATACTCATGGCCTGGACTTGTTCGTCCATGGCCAACATTGTCAAGTAACACTCTCTCGCTGCTAGTTGGTCCCCATGCACTTGTCCTACTCCTTGCTCTATTGGAAACATAACCGACAGGTGATAAATAAATGTTACAGCTCTCCAACTATTCAAAGTTGGCCTTCCAATTATGGCATTGTAGGAGGATGAACAATCTACAACAAGGAAGTTCACCTCCTTGGTAACTTATTGCGGGTATGCTCCCACTGTCACTGGCAAAGAAATACTGCCCACAGGTTGCACCTTCATTTCACCAAAACCTACTAGTGGGGAGCTCGCTTGTCGGAGCCGATCTCGTCCTACCCTCATCTGCTGAAAGGCCGGATAATACAAAATATCAGCCGAGCTTCTGTTATCTATCAACACCCTTCTAGTCTTGTAGTCAGCAATAAGAAGGGTGATGACAATAGCATCGTCATGAGGATGGTGAATTCTCTCTGCATCCTCGTCCGTGAAGGTGATCGCCTGCTCATCCGTAGTCCTCTCGCTCGATAATCGTCCAGAGAGTTGAACGTTCTGTACTGCTTTCAAGTATGCTTTCTTTGACTTGGACGACCGTCTTGTAGGACTTCCCCCTAGGATGATCCTTATTTCTCCGAGCAGTGGTCGTGATTATTCATCTACCTTCGCTTTCAATTTCTCGTCCTTGTGGTCTCGTCCAAGGAAATTTCTCAACTTTCCTTGCCTGATGAGATTCTCAATCTGCTGCTTCAAATCAAAACATTCATCCGTATCATGCCCATGATCCCTATGGAAGCGACAATACTTATTCTTATTGCACTTATTGGGATCTCCCTTCATCTTCTCTGGCCACTTCAAAAAAGGCTCGTCCTTGATTTGCATAAGGACTTGCTCATATGGCACGTTCAAGGGGGTGTACTATTGATTTCGCGCTGAAGGACCTGCTTTCTTCTCTCGATCCCTCTTATCTTCTGTTCGTCCCTTCTTAGGACGAGGGCCTTACTCCGACTGACACACTGGGTTGGCTTTAACTTTCTCAACTTTCTTCCTCTTCTTGGCTATGATAGCATCCTCTGCATTCATAAAGTTCTGGGCTAAATAAACTAATTCAGCCATGGTTTGAGGCGCTTGTTCATATAACTTATGGATGAATAAATCAGAATGAACTCCATTATAAAATGCTGCCAGAAGGAGCTTATCATCCACCTTGTCCACCACCAAGACATCCCTGTTGAAGAGCGTGATAGAGGACCGCAAACTTTCATTCTCCCCTTGCTCTATGGTTAGCAAGCTAGACGAAGAATGTTTGTGCCTCTGCCCTCCAATAAAATTGTTAACAAACAACTTACTTAGCTCTTCAAAGGACGTCACTGTATTAGGTGGTATTTTGCTAAACCACACTCATGCAGGTCCTTTGAGGGTAGTAGGAAAAGCTCTACACATTATTTTATCTGGAACCCCTTGAAGATGCATAGTAGTTTTGAAGGTGGCAATATGGCCAAAAGGATCTCACGTCCCGTCATACAAATCTAAAGGAGGCATCTTGAACTTAGGTGGCAAAGGATGAGCATTGATGGAAGCCACAAAAGGGAAATCAATTCTGTGAACTAAGTCTTCCACAGGGTTTGTTTTCCTTATATTTTCCCTCATCTCGTCAATGACCCTTCTCATTTGATCGATTTCCCTTTCCAAATGTGGTACCCTCCGTGAAGCGGTACCCCTTGACTGATTTTCAGTTTCAACATTCCTTTCCTCTTCTTAACTTTGGGCCCATTCTTCGGCATTCAACTCATGATACTGCTTCCTTAACTCAAGTTGTCTTACCAACTCTTGGTTCTGACGAGTTAACTCCGCCATAGCAGCAGCCATGGATTGCATATGTTGGAACAAAGATGGTTGCATGGTAAGTGCTGATTGACGGTCGCAATGAGGGTTACTAGATGCATCCCTGCTTTGTTGAGGGCCTGGACTAGTAGCCCTAGATCTTGTCCGAACCATTTCAACCCTTTATTGGAGAAAGAAATTATAGAACTTAATAAACTAAGTTCAAAAGACAACAAATTTCTTACTAATCCCCACAGACGACGCCAACTGATAAGTCCTTAGAAATCAGTGGGCTGAAAAGTCTTCGGATGTTGCTGATCTTGAAGAATGAGTCCTGAAAAACCAAAGAAAATCAGAGAAGACCGGTGGAAGCCGGTCTTGAATCCTCCGATGGTAAAGTTAGTGGATTGAAGTAGAAAAGAGAGCACTTCAAAGACTTCACCAATTTTTCTCTAGAATCCAAAAAGTGTCCATACCTCTGCATAGAAGGGTCTTTATATAGTGTTAGCATGACAGTTATTTCTCCTATCGTCGTAGAGTTTGGAGGATTTAGAAGGTAACTTCCATAACTGTCATAGGAGTCACCTCATCGAGACTTTTGTTCTGATTCAAACAACATGACTCTTGGCTTTTGGAAGAGTGTTGGAAGAGTGTAACTCTTGGTGGACCTCACTTGTCCATCATTAAGGACGGACGAGGTTCACGGCTAGTACGTCCTTCATTGGACAAGTGAATGAAGGACAAATGTAAGAGGACGGTAAGGGAAGGACGAGTGTATCATCCCTTCATTCTCTACTTTGTACGTTGTTATGGACGGCCATGTGGACGAGTAATCAAGTTGGCGTTTTTCTTGCACCATCACATGTCATTTCAATAATTGTGATTTTTTTTTTTTTTTTTTTGGTATTTAAAGTCAAGAACTTTGTAAGCCAATAACATAGCTTGCTGTCTTTTATTAAGGAAATTGTAGTTCAAATACCATTTTCTCAACTATCTAATTCTTATATATATATATATATATATATATATATTGGTGTCTACAAAGTTATAAAAAGGACAAAGTTTGGATAAAACTCTTACTAAAAAAAATTAACATGATTACATATTTTAAAAATGTAACTATTGAATTGCATATTCTTTATGTTCTTAACATGTACATATGTTTAGTAAAAAAAAAAAAAACATGTACATGTGTCAAATTTCGGACCAATCAAATATTATTTATTGCTTGATCCACAAGATTCCATAAATTGATTTTTTTTTTTTTTTTTATGTATAATTTTAAACTACAAGAACTTAAAATTTAAACTTTGATTAATGACATAATTATTGATCTTTGATATTCTGGAAATTTTGCAAGTATAGAGGATACTGTAAAGTTGTGATTTACAACTATGTTTATGTTGGCTTTAATTCCGTGTCAAATTTGATTGTATTTTGATCAATCTTTACCCTGTATGTTTGTGGGATTAATGTAAAGGTTAAGTGTGAGAGTTTGGTGAAGAAAATGTGAAGACAATGAAGTTCGCGACTAGCTTGCAAGTGGAGTAACCTTCGAAAGGGTACATGAGATGCATATGCTAGAAGTTGAAAGGTTTTTGCTAGACTGTATTTTGTGAGTTGCTTTGCGACTTGGCCAAGTCGCAAGTGACCTGCAAAACTCTCTACCTGATTTCTAAAGTGTGTTTTTCTCATTTCTTTACCCACATTATATAAACCTTCATTACCCATGAAATTTTAAGGAGTCTTTGATAAAGAAAACCCTAGCCAAACACTTGAGAGTTAGAAGATTGTATACCCACAATCATCTACACATTTCTTTTAGTTTCCTCTACTCCTACCTCTCCATTTACAAATCCTTGAGAGGTTCTTAGCTCAAACATTTTCCTCACCCAATTTGATTGTTGTGAGAAGTTTTGGTACATATGGGAAGTATTGGAAGAAACCAAGGATGGGGAATGCAATTTGGAGCTAATTGCGGGATCCAAATAACTGGAGAAGACAGGGCTCGGTGAAGCCCGTTGGTAACTGTAGCTTAGAAGGCTCAAGCATGGTTTTAAAACCCAAACCGGACCAAACGATCCAACCAGAAAAAATGTGAACCGAACTGAAATTCGATTTTTTAAGCCTAGAGAACCGGTATCAATGAGTTGTGAGAGAACCAGACGAACCGAGGTTCAACCGAAAAACACAAACAAACTGTAGGCCGGTTCAACTGGTCATGGAATTGGGGAAATATCAGATTTCAGAGGAAATATCGGATTCCAATCGGTAAATGCATACCAGACCGGAAAAAGAAAAATGTTTCTTTGTCACTCTCACCTTCCACCGGCGACGATCTCTACATTCTTGATCTCAAGTCAGGGTCGTGGACTAATTTGGCTGCTACTTCTTCATCTTCTTCTTCTTCTTCTCCCCTCTCTCTCTCTCCCTCTCTCTACCCATCTAACTTTCTCTTTCTCTCTCTCTTTCTCGGTTTTTTATAATTTTTTTTTTAAGCTTTTCTCGGTTTTTCAAACCCCTCTATCCAAGAAATAGACTTTTCAGATGTAAATAGTAGCTTACCTTTTGATTTTCTCAAAGCATCGGGAGATGATAGTTTGAATTGGTGTCACAATCTTTTGACACGTGGGATTGGCATTTATTGAGTTTGGTGGCTATTTGATTATTTAATATATGTATATATATATATATATTAATGGTTTCCCACTTTTATATATTTATGTTGATAACTCCATAAAAAAATATAAAAAGTTGCCAAAGTGATATATTGAGTTATTAGAATTTAGAAATATAACTTTGTATATTGTATAAAATAATAAAAAATAGCAGTAAAAATGATTTCTCTTAAAGGATTACTATAAAAATGTCTTTTTATGCTGATTTATGTTGTACTATTTTTTATTAACCTTATAATGTACTATTTTATGTATTTTGTTTCAATTTTTAAGATATTTTTAGTAATTTTGCTAATATTTATAAATTTAATATATTTAGTTATATTTAAATAATTATTAAATTAATTATGATGTCATCTCGGTTCGACCTCGATTCGACCTCAGTTCGATCTCAAAAACTTTGAACCTCTACCTTTTACGATTCAATAAACGGTCTGGGTCTGAAAACCTTGGACTCAAGTACATTAGGTAGATTTGGCTTGAAGGGTCTTTTTGATATTCATGTACTCCAACTTTATTCACTAGTGGATCGATTTCGGTTTGGAGGGCCACAGAGAGGTTTTTCGCTAAGTACTTCGATTTCCTCTTTGATAACACATCTCGGTGTTATCTTATATTTGCATCTCTCTTCCCTATTCTTTAGACTTTAGATTTATTGTTTATTGTACTTTCTTATGCCTTAGAGTAGTGGTCTAGGTCTATTACAATTCATTTACTCTTGTTCCACATTTAGTTAAGTTAGAGTAAAAGTAATCAAGCCAAGTATTTAAATTTGGAGGTCTAAATAAGCTATAGTATTTTCACACTATTTGAGCTTTCAGGTACAATAAAAAAAATGTAATCCAATGGTGAATTTATCAAAATTCACATCTAATGAAAAATATATTAAATGAAGTTATAGTATTAGCCTACAACTAAGTTTGTAGCTAAACTTTGTTTAATACTGAAAAAATCTCAGTTGGATATTTACAATTCACACGTATGGTTGTTGTATGCATGATTACCTCACACGTTTAAGTGTAAAGTGCAATCCCCAAGTCCGCCATTATAAAGGATATATTTCTTTATTGTGTCCCAAAGCATCAATCCATTGTGAGTGATATACAATGGCAGACATAGACCATCAATCCCCAAGTCTTCCATTAGCAAAAGGAAAATTGATCTTTTTGTTTGTCTGTCACTTTTCTTTCTACATTTTTTTAAACTAAATCATTTCTGAATAAATTATAATTTCAATCTATAGATTAAAGATTGTTCCAAAACAAATCGTACAGTTTTTAAAGTTCCAAATTAAATCTGATAGTTTAACAACACTTCAGTTTAAACCATAAACTCATTAATAGGAAAGGCTTAAACAAAATGACGCCACCTGGATTTGATTGAAATAATGTTCATAAGTGTTAGGCATATGCCATTACAATTTAGGATTGGATTGAAATAAGGGTGGCAAAATCAATCCAAACTCATTTGCCATACAAACCCACCCACTTAAATGAGACCCAAATCCACCCAACTATTAGTTGGGTTAAATGAGTATTAACCTAATTAAACCCAATTAATAATAATGTTTATTGGGTTTTAACTAGGTACCGAATCAGATCCAATTATAATCCAATTATCATTTCTACAAATCACCAAACACTAAAATACTCCAAAACCATTGAAAATTACCAAAATACTCCATAAACCTAAGAAAATGACCCAAATACCCCTTAAACATTAAAAAAAAAATGACCAAAATACTCCTTAAAACCTAAAGAAAAAGACCAAAATTGCCCCAAACCTAAAAATTACCAAAATAACCCCTAAAACCTAAACGATGACTGAAATACCCCCAAAATCTAAAAAATGACCAAAATACCCCTAAACCTAAAATATGATGAAAATACCCTTGAAACCTAAAAACAACCAAAATACCCCCTAAACTAAAAAAATGACCGAAATACTCCCGAAACTTAAAAATTACCAAAATACCCACATAAACCTAAAAAAATGACTAAAATAACCCTGAAACCTAAAAATTACCAAAATACCTCCTAAACCTAAAAAAGACCAAAATACTCCCGAAATCAAAATGCCAACTAAACCTAAAAAATTAATGAAATACCCTCGAAACCAAAAAATGACCAAAATAACTCTGAAGCCTAAAAATTAGCCAAAATACCCCCTAAACCTAAAAATTGACCAAGATACCCCTTAAACCTAAAAATTGATCAAAATACCCTTGAAACCAAATTAATTGAAATACTCCAGACCGAAATACCGTTGAAACCTAAATATGACAAAAATAACCCCTAAACCTAAAAAATGACCAAGATAGCCCCAAAACCTAAAAAATGACCAAAATACCTCGAAACCTATAAAATGACAAAAATGCCCCTTAAACCTGAAAGATGATTATAAAAAAATATTAATAATAATAATAATAAAATTAAAAAAAAAATTAAAAAAATTAAAAAAAAAAACATTTTAAACCTAAAAAATGATGATAATCCCCCCCTAAAACTAAAAAATGACCAAAATTCTCCCTAAACATAAAAAATGACCAAAATACATCTAAACCTAACAAATGACTAAAATACTCTTGAAACCTAAAGAATGACCGAAATATCCCCAAAACCTAAAAAATGACTAAAAGACTTCCAAAACCTAGAAAATTATTGAAATAGCCCCAAACTCTTAAAATTAACAATACACCCCTAAAACATTAAAAAAAAAAAAAAAAAAAAAATTAGTGACATTCCCTCAAAACCTACAAAATGACTGAAATACTCTAAAAACCTTAAATTTGACGAAAATGCCCTCGACACATCCAAAATACCCCAAACCCCTATTTTGGTAATTTTTAAGGCTTCAGGTGTATTTTGTTCATCTTGTAGGATTAGTGGTATTTTGGTCATTTTAGATATTTTGAGGGGTATTTTGGTCGTTTTATAGGTTTAGAGCTATTTTGGTCATTTTAGATGTTTCATGGTATTTTTGGTAATTTTAGAGGTTTTGGGCTATTTGTGGTCATTTTAGAGGTTTTGGGTTTATTTGGGTCATTTTAAAGGTTTAGGGGTATTTTCGTCATTTTATAGGTTTAAGGTTATTTTGGTCATTTTTTAGGTTTTAGGGGTATTTTGGTCTTTTCTACGTTTTGGGGGTATTTTGGTCATTTTACAATTTTAGGGTATATTTTGATCATTTTTAGGTTTTGAGGTTATTTTGGTAAATTTTTAGACTTCAAGGTTATTTTGGTCATTTTTTAAGTTTAGGTGGTATTTTAGTTAATTTTTAGGTTTCAGGGGTATTTTGTTCATTTTCTAGGTTTTGGGTGTATTTCGGTCATTTTTTAAGGTTTAGGAGTATTTTGGTAATTTTTAGGTTTCAAGAGTATTTTTGTCAATTTTTAGGTTTGAGGAGTATTTAAATCAATTTTTAGCTTTATTAGGTATTTTGGTCAATTTTTACATTTTGGGGGTATTCTTATAATTTTTTAGATTTCAAGGGTATTTTGGTCATTTTTAGGTTTCAAGGTTTAATCATTTTTTAGATTTCAAAGATATTTCGGTCATTTTTTTAAGTTATGAGCGTATTTTGGTAATTTTTAGGTTTTGGGGGAATTTTGGTCATTTTTTTAGTTTCGGGAGTATTTTAGTCATTTTTTAGATTTTAGGGGTATTTTAGTCATTTTTAGGTTTTGAGAGTATTTTGATCAATTTTTAGGTTTAGCAAGTATTTTGGTCAATTTTTACGTTTTGGGATATTTTGATCAGTTTTAGATTTCATGAGTATTTTGGTCATTTTTAGATTTCAGGGGTATTTTAGTCATTTTTTAGGTTTTGAGAGTATGGTTTTTTTTAGCATATTTGGTCTTTTTTAGGTTTAGGGGGTATTTTAGTAAATTTAAAGGATTTTATAAGTACTTTGGTCATTTTCAAGTTTTAGTGGCATTTTCCAATAACATATCAATGAGATGAACAAGAATAAGATCTCTCTCTCTCTCTCTCTCTCTCTCTCTCTCTCAATTAAAAAAAAAATTTAAAAAGATCATATTCAATATATGTACCAAGGAAAAAAACTTACAGCTGAATTAGAGATTTTTGGGTTGTAAGCCCTAACAACTGAATTGGGGATTGTGTTTTAGTGGGAGGCTAAGGGGCAATTTTGTGTCAATGTAATCATATTCTCATGTATGCCACTAATTTCATGCCATGAGTTCAATGTTTATAAAAGAAAATTTTTTGGTCCAAGTCAGATATCATATCAGCATTTTGTTAGGCCAATAGGATAGAAATGATCGACACATATAAAAGGACACAAAGTAGAATATTTTGAAAAGTTTAGGGACAAAAAATAAACCTTTTAAATTTAAGGATGAAAACCAAACTTTTGGAAGTTTAGGGGCAAAAATATTATTTGAGCATTTTTATTTGTTTATTATTTTTTATGTTGGAGGGAGGGGGAGACAACTTGAGCCTGCAAAACAACTTTATAGTTTTTATAGATACGATATGATTATAGCCTGTGGCATCTATTCCTGATAATGGTTTTTTGTATATGCGGTAATTGAATTTCAAATATTTTTATTTAACGACAAAACAGAGACTTTACCATTTTGAGCTAAAGCTCACAACACAAAATTGATTAGATGGATAGGTTCCGATTTGAATTATTTAAGTCTTTATAAAACACTTGAAATCAATTGTCAACGATTTCGAGATTTTTTATATTACAGATTAAACCAATAGAGAGCTATGGCAATTTCTCACACATATAACTGTAAACTCAAAATCACAAGTTTGGAAATCAAAAAATTGAATCTGTTTAACAAATGTATATTGGTATTAATGAATTTGTGGGTACAATTCTTTGTAATTATATTCTCTTACAATAGTTTAATTCTCTGATTTGATCTCCTTGGAAAAATCTTCAATTCAAGTATTGTGTTGATGTATTCTTGACTCAAAAACAAAATGTCTTCAACTTTGACATTGGAAGATGGGTTGGAGGTCCATACAACAGAAGTGCGATGAATCTCTAGCTATGCGCTTGTTAGAAACTCTTTGTTCTTCAAATATTCTTTGTGTTCTAAGATTTTTAGTGGAAATTCCTCGAGTTAAGATCTTGAATCCGATGAAACTTCGATTAATTAGAGTTCTTGAAGTTTCTAAAGATTTTGAAACTTGATTCCAATAAAACTCATAGAATTGGAATGATGATTTGGATGAATGTTCTTTATATTTGAAGATTTGTGGTGAAAGTTCTTTAGGGGTTTTAGAGGCTTGAATTCATTGAGCTTCATTAATTTACAATCTCTTGGAGTTTTTTAAGGATTTTGAGCTTGATTCCAGTAAACTTTAAGATCTAAAAGGATAATTTGATTGATTCTTTTTCAAATGTTCTTCATATTCGAAGACTAAAGTTCTTGGAAGCTTTGATTCCAATAAACTTTTAGATCTAAAAGGATGATTTGATTGATTATTTTTCAAATGTTCATCGTATTCGAAGACTAAAGTTCTTGGAGGCTTTGGAGCTTGATTACGATAGAGTTTTGAGACTTATGAATTGTGTTTCTACAAGACTGGTAATGTCTTTATTTATAGGATTCTTGGAGGAGGTGATATGACACATGATTGGGGATCATTGGTGACCTGTGCCATAATTTAAATGGGGAGACTTTATATCTTGTTCTCCAATGAACACATGGTATTATTTGATTAGCTAAAGTATCTTCATTTAAATTACCACATGGCAGCATTTAATTAGACTACTTGCTTATGTCATTTTGAATTAAAAATATTAGCTCATGTTAACATGTGATTAGCTCTTGAATATTCTTTATAATTTTTATTTTGTAACACTTAGAATATTTCCATTGGTTTCTGAATAATGATAGTGGAACCCACTAAGTAGCATGTGGCATCTTGTAATTGGCCTCTTTGCATGTATTACGTGGATTTGATGAAATGGCATGGCAATTTGTGATTTATCATAAAATTTTCCTCCTATACTAGCTGTTGATACATCCTATTTTTGATAATTTAATGTGTTAAACAGTTTTAGGACCTTTCTTGAGAAATGCACTAGATTTTTGAATGGTAAAATCCACATATCTCACTTATAAAATTCCATCTATATATAATAAATATAATATAAAATAGAAAAAGTTTAACTTTTTCTATTGACCTTGTAATATTGTACCATATCACTTTTCGAGGTCTTACAACTATATTATATCAATCACCCTCCTATTCTTATTATTATTCAACCCTATGATTGCTCCAACTGTGAAAGGAATCATGATAACTTTATGTAAAGTTGAATTTATTCAACTATGTGTTGGTTTTATTCCCTATCAAATTTGCTTATAATTCAGTATTTAGAAACCCTATATTTAGGTGTGAATAATGCAAGGGTTGTTTGTAAGAAAGTGTGAAGAATTGATCAAGTGTGTGCAACAAGGAAAAACTGGCGACTGGAACTCGCGAGTGGCAACCTGCCAAAATGTGGTACATGTGTGAAGCATGCAGGAAGTTAAAGGGTCACGACATCTGGATTACTACAGGACAAAAAGTACAATCTAGCCTTTCTGTTAACTAGCGACTGAAACTCGCGACTTATCCCAATCGCGAGTGACTTGCTAGTGCACCCTGTTTTACTGAAAACTGACTTTTCACATTCCATCTCATACCCTACTATAAATACCCTTATATCCAAGAAGTGTAGAAAGTTTCTAGAGAGAATTTTGAGAGAAAAACCCTAAAGAAAACCAAGATTGATTCATCCACAATCTTATACATTTGATTCTCCAAATTCCTCAACTCTCATCCTCTCCATTGTCATACCCATGAGAGGATCATAAACCAAATCCTTATCTCACCAAATTCAGAGCAATGAGAAGGTACTTGGCATTTGGGAAACAGTTCAAGAGAGAACCAATTCATATTGGTTGATGCAATGAGCTAATTGCAGGATCTGATAAGCTAGAGAAGACATGGTTTGGTGTAACCTTGTTGGAGCAAGAAGCTCGGAAGGTTTAGGTGCATCAGGTAAATTAGGTTTGGAAGGTCTATTACTATTTATGTATCCCAACTGATTTTCTATTGAATCATTTACCGCTTGAAGGGCGACAGAGAGGTTTTTCACCAAGTTTTTCGATTTCCTTTTCGATAACACGTGCCGGTGTTATCTTGTGTTTGCATCTCTCTTTCCCTTACTCTTTGCTTTTAATTACTGCTGTGTTGTGACTAAAATATGGCTTAGAGTAGTTTGATAATTTGCATATTGCTTATAGTTCATATTCCACACATATATTGGTTGAATATAAGCTTGCTTTGAAATTTTGTATTTAGGGGTCTAAACATTCACAAGTGTTTTATACACTAAGTGAGCTTTCACTTTGCCACCATTGCCCTTCACCACTATGAACTCTAATAACACTTGTTGGGAAAATAACATATTGGAAAAACTCCAATTGAGTAGTTAATATAATACATAATGATAATATTGGACCTAAAAGTTTAAAATTATGAGTTTAGGCCTAATTATGATATATTATTTGATCTATTTTTTCATTATTATTTAATATAGGACTTTGCTCACAAATATATACCTAATAATGAAAATAAAATAAAAGAAAATGAAAATTATGAGATGGGTCACCTACAATCAACTTCAACTTTATAGTTGCATGACCACCACGCACCTTTGGTGCGGTTGGTGCACGGTGGTCACTCCACAAGTATAAATGCTTGTGGAGTGTGAGGAGTAAGGGATGAGATTCAAGTCTCCAAGAGGAAGCTTCACACATATACACTTAGATTAGGCTATAGTAGAAATTCTGTCTGGTAAAAAAAAAAAAAAACTTTGTAGTTGCATGCTTTTCCGCCTTCAACTTCTTTTGCATACAAAAGGCCCTTTCACAACACACCAAAACTAAACAATGACTTAGGGTTCGTTTGGATACAGCTGAAAACTGAAAAACACTGTAGTAAAATAATTTTTAAATGTGTGAATAGTACCAATGGACCCATTTTTAATAAAAAAAAAGTTGCTAAAAAGTAAAGTTTGTGGGTCTCATGAATAGTGCACGAACCCACTGATTGGCTGAAAAGGGTTGAAAAGTCCAACCTTGTGGCTACTGTTCAAATGAATAGTAGCCGTTTTGTCTCCCAAACGTGTGCAAAAAAAACACTAGACACCAAACGCGCTGGCTTTTCAGCCGAATCTAAACGCAAGCTTACATGTTCCACCTAACAATAATGAAGCATCACATACTAATCAACTATATTTTTCATCTCTCTTCGTTGTTTTTACTTTTTTTCAAACCTTGTTGAAATTGAAAAAATATATATGTTAATATTGATTCCCAATCCAATGTATATAGATGCCAAGTAGAGTCTAAAGCTATTAGCACACAAGGATAAAAAGTATAACATAAAGTACCTTATCCCATATAACGTAATGTACAGTAAGTATAGTGAGTCTAGGTTTGGACCGGACTAGTAAGTGAGACCTAGTAGCATTACAAGAAAAACGGACTATTGTGACGGGCCAAAAGCCCCGCTAAAGCCCAAAAAGCGCCGCTAAAGGTATATTTGACCTTTAGTGGTAGGTGCTATTGTGGCGGTTCTTCTTGCCAGTGTTGCAGTGCCGCTATAGATCTATTACGATGGTAACAAAAAGCTCCGCAATAGATCTACCATTTAGCGGCAATTTTGGTTTATTGCGGCGGACAGAAATCGCCACAATATGAGGTTAGAATTCGAGTCAATTGACCTTTAGCAACGGGATATGTAGGCCGCTATAGGGTTTCATGTACAACAGAACATGTGCACCTTTTAGCGGCAGTTACGCCCGCTGCTATGTGTGAAGCTTTAGTGGCGGGCTATAAACGCCACTATAGGGCTTCAATTATAACATAATTTTAGATCTTTAGAGGCGCTTTTCACCCACTGCTATAAGTTAATTTTTTTTTTCTAGGTTTTAAAACCACAATCCTATTACAAAGAACCTATAATAATTTTAGTTCTACTGAGCCAATACCACAAATGTAACTAATTAACACCACAAATGTCTTCAAACTAACATTATATTAACATAGAAATATATTATCAAATACATAACATTGTCTATAGCCATCATCATAAGATTAACAAAAAAAGATGTGGTCCTTTGAATAAAACAACCGCTTAAATTAAGATAATACCGTAATCAAAGTTCCAAAGTGTTTAAAAATATCCTTCAACACTTGCAAAGAATGCGGTTGTGAAAATGTAGTTCTTTGTACACAAAAATTCCTTGAACACCAACATAAAACTTATAAGTTGCTTGGTTGATGGGATGCAACTGATGATTTTTGGAAAACTGAAGATTGTTGGACTGGAAGAACATCCTATATACAAACCAAGATTACTCAATAAGTACATATAAATGTATCGAATAGAATGACAAGAAAATCCTAGAGATTTAGGACTTTTCATCTTGCTCATTCAATAAGTGCATACAAGCCAAGATTAATAAATAAATGCATATAAATATTAGCTCATCAAGCCTGTTAGGACTTTTCCAAGATTTTTTTTGGGACTTGATAAGGTTCTATGTATTTAGTTGGACTTCTTCATTTAATTTTATCAGCTATTTCTCCACTACAACAATATTAGCATGTAGCATGACATAGGCTCTTCATGTCCCAAAAAGTGTCTTGGTTCTAAAGACACAGTTATTAACGAAAAGTAAAAATTCAAACAAAAAATCCATCAAAGCATACACCATGGTTCAAACAAATTTGAACGAGTGAAACGTTGAACTTTATAGGCTGCTTTAGTTATTATGGAGTCTTAGAATTAAGTTTTTCGAGTTAGAAAATTGCTAGTTTAGTTATAATTAGAGGCCCATGAGTCTTATTTTGTGTTTTGAGTCTTTTCCCTATTTTGTTCAAATGTTCTTGAGTACTTTTTCTTTGCTATTAGTAATCCCGATCTTTCTAAGAATATGTTATTTTTTCTAGGAAAGTGGTAGGAATAACCTATTTAAAGGCATTATTGTAGTCAATAAGATTAATATGAAGATTGATTTTTATGAAATTAACAACTTATCTTAAGCTTTGAGAATGCAATTGCCTTCTCCTCTCCTGCCTAATTGTAATTACTTAGGATAACCTAGATGTCATTGTTGAGTATTTTATCTTTCTTTATTTTTCATTCTATTCATTGTTTTAACACCAAACAACCACCAACATATTCAAGATCCAATCTTTCATTACCAAAACAATCATTACCCAAAGAAATTCATTTCATTGACCAATATAAAAAGCATGTCTCACCAAATATAGCATGAAGCATAACCTCTATGAAGCATGAAGCATAGCCAATTAACTACATGCAAATTATGTCCAAAACATTACAATCATTTTCAACCTCTATCAAAACCCAAATTTAACAAACCTATGTTTTTCTAAGAAAACAACAAATTTAAACTCATAAAGAAGTTAACAATACATTTGATAACTATAACATCATTACTAGCAATATTCTTTAGTAATGGATATCTCTTTAAATATTCCATTTCATTTTAGTGTTCCACATGAGTGAAAAAGATAGAGAGAAGCCCCTAAAATGAACTAATCAAATAAAAACAACTCAACAAGAATCATCCAAGATTGCATAAAACAATCAATACTCCCAATATCAACTAAAACCATCTTATAACTTCATACAAGCCACTTGCTTGCCCCAATTCAACAACTCACCACAAAGAGAGAGAGAGAGAGAGAGAGAGAGAGAGAGAGAGAGAGAGAGAGAGTACCTGAAGCAAGAGGAGATAGATAGCTGCTCTGGAAGTGTGTAGTAGAAAGTAAATTAGGGCAAGTTTCCTATGGATGAACCAAATCCAAACTAGCACACAGACATTAAAAAAAGGTAGCAAGAGACAGAACACTCAAAATCCACAATACTCTTTTCATTTTTCTTTTCTTAGAATCCATTAGAAAAAGAAGCACAAAAAAAAAATCTAATACTATATATAATAGCAGAAGCCTTTAACGAAGTGCTGACACATTAGAAAAAAAGGTCACTTAAAATGCTACCACATATATAACTTTAAGTTAAAAAAGCCACACAGTGCGTTTGAAAAAAAAAAAAAAAACAATGATTCACTTTGTTAAAACACTGTTTGGGAGCCTCTTGGTATAAAAAGAGACTAACCACTTATAAAAATAAAATAAAATAAGAGAGAGAGAGAGAGAGAGAGAGAGAGAGATTGCTTCACGAAGAAAGGAGAGAGAGAAAAGAGAGACAGAGAAATAGAGAGGCAGAAAGAGTTCTCCGTTCCCTCGCCAGATTAGAGCACCGCTGCTAGTAGAAAGAAAAATCTATGGGCATTAACACCGTTAGGCTATATATCTACCATCATCAGATTGTCGAAACTAGCTCTAGTACGTTTCTCTATTTTTTTAGATTTGGGTATGAAATATTACTTTTTATTGAGTTTTTTTTGTTGGAAAGGTTTAGATTTGGTTTTGATTCATTTTTGTTTCAGGCTTTTGGGTTCTCCATGAAAATGTTTGTTTTGTCAAATTTTCAATTTATTTTGATATCACTAAGCCTTTCCCTTTCTAATATCTGCGTTCATAGTTTGTTTGTTTGTTTTTTTTTTTTTTTTTTTTGGGTTTTGATTTGGAAGATCGGTTTTGATTTGGAAAACACCTTTTGATAACCTTCAATATAAAAGAAAACAAACCGCTTAAATCAGTAAATTGCAATCAAAAGGAAAGAGAACAGAGTTCATCGAAACTGTAACCCAATAGCTTAAAAGAGAATTTTCTGGAACCATCACTATCGGTTTCCCCACCACTGAAAACAAAACCCTTTGGCCTGTTTTTCTCAAAAGTTTCACTGGCTTTGAATCTTTTGGGGTACGTATCAGATCGTTGGTAAGATCACCTTGAATCCTCAATCTTCACTACTCTCTTCCTATTTTGTTGTTGTTGTCCTAATCTACTTGCTTATGAATAATTTGTGATTTTTGTTTCCAAAATAACTTTGAGGCTCAAATGTTTGTAGGAAATTGAGAAAACAAACAAGGACACTGGGAAAATTACTAGATTTTCGATTTGGGGGGTTTTTATTAATTTTGGGATTTGGGGGTTTCTAATTAGGGTTTGCTGCAATTATAGATTTCAATTCCTAATATGTTTTCCTCTCTGTTTCTTTTTTTCAGGGAAACACCATTGAAGATCAAATTCTACCTAGGCTTTGTCTCTCAGCGTTCTAAGGAATGTAGATATTATTTTAGGGGGAACCAACATATTTATAGATTTGATCTTTTATTTGTGACTTGGGTGCTGATCTAGGTCTAGGTACTCATATTTGAGGTTTTGCATTCCTTCAACCAATTAATTGAAAGTTACTACTTCAATTTGGTTTAAACATATTGTGATGTGAATTGTTCATTGTCTTGGGCAACATGACTAATACTTTTGGAATTCCATACTGCAATTGGGGGAGGTGGTGGAGATATTGGAAAGAAAATAAATCATGGTGGTGGTAATGTTGATGGCAATGAAGACGATTACTTTGATAACTTTGATGATGGCGATGAAGGTGATAGCGGAGGCCTATTTAGGATACAGAAATTTCTTGAGGAGGTTATAATTCTTAAATATGCTCTTTTGTAGATTAAATGTTTTTTGGGTGCTATTTTTATTTTTATTTTTTAAAGATGTCTGTGAGTGCTTTTAATATTAGTATGTTCTGATGCAATAATAATTTTGTGCCTTTCATCAGCTTTTTGATCATAAATTCGTAGATGCAATGTTAAATGAATGGCAGAGGACAATGATGGATTTGCCTGCTGGATTCCAAAAAGCTTATGATATGGTATGGTATTTCTCTAACTATGTGCTTTTGGCAAAGAATTATCTTGCCATATACCAACTCAAATTTTAGCTCCAGGGTCTGGTTAGCTCTATTCAAATGGTAAAATTCCTAGAACTCAATGCCCAGCCAACTACTACTAGATTTATCCCCTGAGCACTTCCTAAAGGAAAGTCACAGGCATTTATTGGGTGGTGAATATGCTTCCCTTAATTTGACATCATTGGCTGTCAAAGTTGTAGAGTTCCATATAATACTATGCTACATTTACCAAAACAAAGAATCTAACTATAGATATACAAGTATAAATCCATCAGCTCCATTTTTTAGTAAAGCCACATTGTCTCAGCATATATATAAGGAAATTCCAATTGATGTAATCATGGGCCTCCTCTAAATCCAGCTTACATAATACTCCTAGTATGGCAAATTTCAAGGGAATCAGTTTGAGTTGTAGTCTAATTACATTGCAAGAAAAAGAGTTAGGGGCCTTTTTATAAATATGAGAGCTCGAATTCAAACTAATCCTAATCCTTTTATTAAGTAAATTCTAACCCTAAATGTAAGTTTGTAATTATTGTAATAAAACTTGAACCAGTGAGTGCCAAATGACTAAGATGGACTCTCAACTAAAATTCCTTTTTCAGTTTGAATGGGCCTTTTAATTGATGCAAGTCCTTAGGCATTAGTGGAGGTCTTCCAAAGAGGCCCTTTATTTGAAGCAATTCAACTATTGTGTCACAATCATTCTAGTCTTTTGTTTCATATTGCTTACTAAGATTTAATGAAATTTCATACATGATATCATATTATCATGCAATATATAATATAAGTTGCATCCTACACGTGATTGCATCAGGTGATTTCCCTATCTATACTGCATTATAAGTATATTAAAATGTACATATCCAAGGTAGGCAAGTGAACTCTTTAAAATATACTTATCCAAGGGAGGCAAGTTAACTCTTTTTATGAGCACTCTTTCCAGTTTTCCTACTTATTTTCTTTCTGTTCATTCTATTCCGGTGGAGGTGGTCGATTGAGAAGCTACAGAGAGATTTTCTTTGGAGTGGCATTGATAAGATGTACTTTTATACATTGCTAAAAGTATAATCAAACTTAGCTAATCAGAGTTATTAGATTGCTGAATAAATTGTCAATCTTTGATGTTTATCAATGCCACCTCTCCAAGGTTTGTTACTTTCCTCTACCTTTTTATGTTTATTTTGTTAATCTCTGCTCATTCACTGGGGCTTTTCTCTCATCATCAATGCAGAATTTCATAGTAAATTTCTTCTCTTTGGTTATGTTAGTCCTACCTTTTATTGCTTTGTTCTTTTTTATTTTTAAATCATTTCTTTGTTTCTTTTTTTACAATTTTATATAGTGTTGAGGTTAAGGTGTACGTGACCATATCTGCATTACAGCTAATTTCACATCATGTTTTCCTGGCTTATAGAGGGCTGAGACCGTGGGAATTGTTGAATTCCCAATACTAGGCTACATCAGTAAACTTGCTATTTCCTGGGATTCTTTGATTCGGTTTTGATTATGGGTATGTTGTTTTGGTTTGCTATATGGTTTTTTTTGTCGTATTTATTTTGCATTTGTTTTCCCTCTCTATATTTATTATATGGGCATTGTAAAGTTTAGTTAGTTTTGTACATTAAGAAACAATAAACAAGTTCAATGGGCAATATAATCTTTAGGTTTTTATATTATCAACTGTGAAATGTTATGTTGGGGCTGCTGCTATTTTGGATCTTGTGGCGATTTTATTTTTGTTTTGAAGGCTTTGGTTGGTTAATATGGTTGTTCAAGATTTCTGAGCAGGTGTCTCATTTTTTTTTTTTTTTAATGAATACCACACACACACACACACACACACACACACAAAAATTAACTGATGATCTGTTTAGAAGTAAGCTGCACAATACCCTTGAGGGTGGTGTGGTGTTAAATAGTGAACATATTAGTCACTTAATTTGCACTACTACTACCTAACATCTTGGCACAAAATTAGTGGAAATTTTTAATGACTAGGAGGTATTAAGGTCCTTTCTTCTTTTAAAAATCAAGTTATGATACAATGGAAAAGAAGCACAAGAAATTGCATACTTTTCCATGCCGATGATTACAACCATAGGCATACTCAGATGGCACAAGAAATTGAATACTTTCTATGCCAGTGATTTTGGCCTTAGGCAAAGTCAATAAAAGGGCTTTGAGTCCAAGAAGATTGTCAGATGTATTGTAAGGTACTAATATTCACACCATAAGCGTTGGAATAAGAATATAGGAAACTTAAACCTCTTTAGATTGCCATATTTTAAGTGGCATTTTAAGAATGTAAGGAAAAGATACAGAATCTTAGACACAAAAATTGTGTTACCACTATGCCAATATACGCCAAAATGGTGGAGGTTCTGCTCATAATAAACTTACTTTTTTCAAGGATGATTCTTTTACTAACAACAATAGAAAAGAGTTGAAAAATAAGGATATAGAAAATTTGGATTTGGGAGAAACATAAAACAAGATTGACAGGCCTAAAAGGAAGCAACTGAAGCACATATCGTGACTTCATTAACAATTAATTGATGATGTAAATTATTGCCTCAAAAATATATCCTTTTCCATATTTACCAATAAAAGTGGTCGTCTTCCTAATTTATCAGTTAAGAGTACTCTTGCAACAGTGGCTGGAATCTACAAACACTTACACTTCTTAAAAATGTAACAACCAAAAGTCTTGATTCATTCTGCAGTTATAAGTGTGAAGAACCTGGATGATAGCAACTGATATAGTCCCATTAAGTACGTGGAAGATTCATTAGGATCACATGTTCCCTCTCTTTTTCTCTCTGAAAGAAATTGGTTAATTCAGTTTGAATTTTAGATAATTTCCTACTAATATAGATTGTGCTTAAAATTGCAGAATCTATAGCAATGTATAGATCTTCTGAAGTTGGATATATGACTATTATGTACCTCTCTACAAGGTAATATATGGACTTCATTACAATTTTACATGATTAATAATGTTTTTTTAATGGATTGTGGCAACATAGTTGAGATTTCTATGCAAACTATAGATGAAGTAAATGCTAAAAAAAGTTAGAGATAATGGATGCAACCGCAGTATTTGGTTTTGTGTTTGTAAAATAGAGAAAAAAAAAATGTTTATTAATAGCATAGTATGTGGAGGTTGCGGAGCATTAGAAACCTCAGTGCAAGTATATATAATGTGTTAGTGTTACTTATTCATTTATGCATCTAGGTTTGTTTCTATTTCAATTTCTAGGAATTAAGTTGTTATTTGGTGGATTGTGTGTTCTGGGGAGTGATGGTGTGAATATGTAGCTGATATATTTTGTCCGAAATGCGTTTGTGGATTTGGTTGTGTGAATTTAAGGTAATGGGTTGTTGTTGGTAGTGATGGTGGTTGTGGCCTTACCCTTCATGGATGTGTTTTTCTATTTATTGTGTTTTTGTTATTCTGTGGATTGCTGTTGTATTTTGGTAATTAATGTTATTGCTTGAATATTAATAATTAATATCATCACTATAAGTGGAAGTATCTCCCATCACTATCACTATCACTATCACTATCACTATTTTTTTTTTTTTTAGATAAGCTTTGGCTTTGAGGAAATTTTTGTTTGTTAATATAGTTGTCCAACCTAGTAACTGCTATGCTTATGTCTTTTGGAGATTAATATATATGTTTTTTGGGGATATTTAGATTTGCTTAAGAATTCTAAATCTTGGTTACTATTTGCCAATGTCATAACATGCATGCCACCAATTAATTAATTCACAAATTTAGAAGAATAATACCTTATTCACAGTGATGTGATCTTTTGCCCCTATTTGTTAAATAAGTGATTGTGTTCTAATTCTTAACCAAATTCTTTGACCCATGAAAATTAAGGCTATTTTAGTTCTCTGTGTTTCAAATCTACATGAAGCTACAAGAAAGTTGATTTGGAAGACAGTATATGACAAGGCATTGCATCTTCTATGTTTATAGATACGGTCTTTTTCAAATTTCAATTTCCTTTGATTGATATGGATTAAAATTCAGATTGATATTGGTTTAAATAGAACAGAGCCTCAAAGTTGAGGTTTTATTATATTGTTTCATTGTTTGCTCTGTTTTGAATTGAGTTCATTGTTTTTTCATATGTGATCTTGTTAGAATTGGGATTTTACACTCAAATATTATCTTTCTCCAATTTTATATACAAGTATTTGGAGAATGTGGAATGGATTTAATAGCTTAGCTGATAATCAAGGTCATTGCTGTGGCAGAGATCATTTGGACGGCCGGGATCTGTGCCTCCTAAAACCATGCTGAAAAAATTACTCTTGCATATTTAGTTTGCTTTGCACTTATGGTAGTGTGTATATATATTGCGTTTTTAGCTTCCTTTGCACTTATAGCAGTGCATATATATTGCACATTTTTATACGAAACCGTTGCTTTGTAAACGGCTTTGAATCAAAAATTGTGTCACTTCCTATTTTGGTGAGCCTCTATTGAAAAAAAATATGAATTTTGTTAAATGCAAAAGGTGCCTGTGAGCATATCTTTAAGTACTTCAATGCTAATGACGATGAAAAAAAATTTCATTCTGGCCGTTTGGATCCTCCCCAAGCATGTATAGATAGAGTTAAAAAGTGATACGTTGTGCCTTTCACGTCTTCAGGATGTAAAAAAATCAAGCATTGCACTCCTTCGCCATTGAAAGAAAAATGCTTTAGGAACCGTTACATTTAATAGAAAAAACGCTTAAGTGGACTGTTGTCTACCAACTTTTATCAATAAACACCACCTATAACTCTTTCAGTCAATTAATAGAAATTCAGAACAACGTGATCTTAGGTAGTTGCGAAATTAACTACAACGGCCATCTTCCATTCAAAACCTCTCTCAATTTATATTTACCTTTTGAACCATTTTTTCCCTACAAAAACAATGATGGAAGTTCCGAATTAATGGTTTGCTGTTCTGTAAGAATAATTTGCTCTAGAAAGAAAGTTGTTGGATTTACTGCAGCCAGTAAGGTGAGAATATTTTCATGTGCTATTTTTCATGAGATTGAATAATTATTTAAAAAAGAAAAAACTAAAACTTTAAAATGTTAGCAGAAAAGCATGGTGAAAAAAAAAATGTGAAGGGAGTTCACAAAGGCTCACTAACGAGGAAGAAGTAAAGAACTGAAAAAGAATATGAAGGAAAGGAAAAGTAACTTTATAGGAATAGTAGAGGTGAGATAAATCTCAATCACAGATGGGATTGGGAATAGTAAAAGTAATTTAATAGGAACCTTCTTCGAAGGTTCATGCTTCACAAAATACCCAATATGTGTCTTTATTTACACTAAGACCATTTTATTGCTTTTATTATTATTATTATTATTATTACTATTATTATTAGAAATTAATTTTATCATTTGTAGAATCTATATTATATTTTAGTTATTCACTAGCAAAAAAATTAACATATTTAGTGGTAGTTAAACAATTGTTACAAATCACAAAAAATGTTAGCTAGAGTAAAAAATATGAGGAACCTTCGTTTCAACCTGTGGGGGGAAAAGGGCTCAATCTAACATAGTGGACTGAGAGCCCATATGAGAGCTATTGTGCGACCGAGAAGAAGGAGATGGTAAGGGCAGAGCCCATCTAAAAGTGGGACCCTCAGAGGGAAGAATGATTACAATCCGAAGAGGACATCTTCTGTCCGAAGAGGTTATATTCCTCTGACGCGAATAGTATAGATCAATTGAGCGTATAAATGGTCAAAATGATCTTCCGAGGACTTCACCTGATCAAGATAAGCTCTAAGTGCACTAGGAGACGATAAGGATGAAGAAATATCTAAAGGGAAAGTTGCTACCACCGTATTTAATGTTCTGCAGCAACTTTTCTAGCCGCATTTATGTGGAGAAGACCCCTGAACAGTGTATCCTCACCTACCGTCACTCACACAGAATTAAAGAAAATGCTTGACGTGACACATACTCAAGTAGACTCACGGATGAAGTACAAGTGGACGATAGAGATGAAGAGAAGGGAGATTATATAAAGGAAAGAAGCTCCCAACGTAAAGGGAGGAGGAGAAACAGAAGAAGAGAGAGCTTGACTGTAACCCTAAGATCTATGTTCATCAGATAATCAATAATATAGCTCTTCGGATATTCACTCTTTACGTGTAGACTCAAGTTAGCTTGTGTTTGAAAGTTGTGATTCGTTGTTATTAATCCCATACTTAACCTAACTCTTTCACCCATACTCTACAAATTAATTGTTTTGGGGTTGGGCCACAAATCCCAACCCTACACAACCTATATGCATTGATTTGAAGGATAAGACATACTCTTTCAAGTCTATCTTCTTCTTCTTCTTCTTCTTTGTGTGTTCTATACCTTTATGAAATTCTATGTTTGGTACTTTATGATTTTGTTAGTACTATAGGTTAAAAATGTGACAACATGAATGTGTATAACGTTTGAACATTTGGATTTCTATATTAAAACCATGCAAGTTTAATAAGTATTTGAAATTTACAAGAGATGTGAAATGATTCCTAAAAAGGCACATACAAAATAATAATAAAAAATTATTATTATTATTATTAGAAATTTTATGATTCCTAAAATAAGTATTTGAAATTTTATTATTATCATTTATACTTATGTTTGATTTAGTTGCTCCAAAGGAATGGCCAATGTGCACAGATTATGTTATTTCTTGAGGTGCCAATTAATTAAAGTGTCAATCATTGCAAGAAACAAAAAAGTCCATCAACGTTTAGAAAATACAAATGACACAGACCTTTGGAAGTTTTTATGAAATTTTTTGTATTTAGAATATATATACTAAATATTAGTTTTAATTTTGTTCAGGATCCCTGATTACAACTAATTGTGCTTTTATGTTTTTCTATATTACATTCTACACACAAAAAAAGACCTCTTATTTCTCTTGAATAATAAATTCTTGGGAGTAAAAAAACACTTTTTTTTTACTTGTGTATGGATGGTAAAGGAATTTTTTTTATTTTTTTTTTCTAAGAGATCTATTTAAAATTTTGTTAAAACTCCCTGAATTTATTTTATTTTTTCCTTGCAAGTAATTTTTTGTTTTTTTTTTAGTATTATCTTAATTAATATTGTTCATACTGATAAAAACAATATTGATATTTGGTTGATGAAGAACTACGGAATACAGGGGTCTTGGACTAAAGAATTCACCATCAACTCTGGAAGTCTATCATTAGGATCTATTCGGCCTTTATTCCTCCAGTCAAACGGCAAGGTTTTGATTGAATATGCAAAACAGCGCCTCTTTTTATATGACACAAACAATCATTATATATTGGGTCCTAAAAATAAAACACAATATTAGATTTATTAAGTTTACTTTCTTTTTTTTGAGAATGAAGTTTACCATATACTTTGGTATATGGTTAGCAGTTATTACTTATGTGGGTGAGGTGTAACCCAATATGTATTAAGGATTGGATCATATAGAAGATTGAAGGCTGTTATTATCAAGGGCATTACAAACCTAGCATTGACACTTCAAGTGAGTGATGACAGGTATTCTAAAATAATTATCGTCACTTCATTTTCATTTTGTTAGCTTCATAAAATAAGTGATAATTGTAATACCATATTAATTGAGCTTCTTTAAAATTTTAAGATACCATACCTATAAATTAGAGATATTTATTTATTTTACCATAAATAACAAATAAGAGTATCCTAATTCAAAATAAATAAATAAAACTAACTAACCCACACATTGTGCGGGTCATACACTAGTAATAATAATCTAATACTATATATAATAGCAGAAGCTTTTACCGGGTGCTAACACGTAAGACAAAAAAACTCTCTTAAACTACTGACACATATACAACTTCCTCTTAAAAAAATCGCACGGTGCGTTTGAGAGACTCACTTTCAGACACAATCATAAGCCTTTATAAAAAACAAGAGCCGCTTATCAAAAAAAAAAAAAAAAAACGCAAGCCCTAAACCGGCGATGCACTGTTACAGAGTGAGTTTTCTTTTTTGCTTTCTTTATTTTTCGATTTTTTATAAATTTTTATAAGTAAAAACCTAAATCTTGTGATAACTATGATTTATGTTTACTGCAATTTGGGTCGCTCGCCAGACTTAGACCGCCAGAACTGCAAGCACACAGAAAGAAACCGTTAGGCCATACATCCTCCACCCAGATTGTCGAAACCGGCTCCGGTATTTTTTCTCTCCATTTTTAAGATTTGGGTATGAAATGTTACTTTAATTGATTTTTTTTTTTTTTGGTTGAATGGGTTTAGATTTGATTCGTTTTTCTTTTGGGTTTTCTATCAAAATGTTTGTTTCCTCAATTTTAGATATTTGCTTTTGTTTTGTTTTTTATTTTTTGTTTTCTATTTCATTGAGATTACTGAAACTCTTCCTCTATTCGTTCTGTCTGTTTCGTTTCTGCAACTCCACACACATAAGGTCAGTATAGCTTTCTTAATTTTACTGTTTCGGATACTAAATCTGTGTAGTTTACCAAATTTGACCCACTTTCGTTCCATTTGTGTTTTTTGTTTCAAAACAACACACATAGGGAATAAAAAATCCAAAATCGCAAACCAATTTTGCCTCTTCAGAAATTAAAAAGAACCCTTTTCTTTTATCAAGAAACAATAACATCTCTTACAATCTGACCCATTTTGCAACTGTCAAATTCTCCCATTCGATCAGACACACATGGATAAACCCTTTCCTCCATCAAATTCCTTACACATTTTTATTCCTTATTAATTGTTGTTGCTCTCTATCAATTGGTAAGCCCTATATCTTCTCTAAATTTCATTGAATTCTTATGCATTTCATGCATTAAAGTAAGGTATTTCCATGCTCATGCATAATGATTAATTTAGCATTAGTCGAAAACTTGGGTTAGCAGATTTTCATATGACTGTTGCGATTGTGAAAGGGAAGTTAGTCCTACCCATTGCATTTGGGTGTAAAAATTTGACAGAATCAAAATATGCTGTTGTTCTTGACAGTAGCAGGTTTAATTATGCACTTGAAGTGTTCAATAAAATGCCTAGAAGATGTGAGGTTGGTTTTTATTGGGATGCTTTGGTCTCAAATTAACATCTCTACTTTTTTGTTTTGAGAATTTTTCCAGAGTGAAATTTTGAGAAGAAACAAACAAATAAATAGCAAATAGTTTGTTAAAATAATGTGTTACTGCATATTAAGGGATTATTTACATAATATGGTTGTGTGATTATATGGTTGTGTGATTATTTACTTATTGATAGTTTGTTTGGTGTGTGTCTATTTTTCATCTTTCTCTTCTGTCATTTTAAAAAAACCTTCTTACCCTTTCATTTTTTGTTGAAATTTAGATTTGCTGAGTTTTTCCTGTCAAGTACTAATAATTCATTAATATGCCAAATTTTCAAGGGCCTCATTTACATTGTCACTTATCAATAATTTTGTATATTCAATGACATTTTTTTCCTCACGTGCCAATGGAGATCTATCATCTCTGCTCTGGCTTATAGGACAGTTGGTAGATATTCAAGAAGAGCTACTTGATTAAATAGAAAGGTCAGGCCAACCTAATTTTCCTTTGTTGCTTTTATTTAAATTTGTATCTGTTTATCATTTGTTAATATTTGATTAAAAAAAAAACTTTAAACAAAAACAGTTTAAAAAAGATGGGTTTAGTACTTTTTAATAGCACTGGGAGTATCGCCCTATTGAAAATAGATGTGTTTAGGAAAGGCCTAGGAGAAGATAGAACTATGAGAAATTTAAAAAATACAGCTACTGATTGGATAATCAAGTTTCAAGAAAGAATAATATCATCAAAAAAAAATTTAGTGTAAGTGTGTGCTCAATACTTGCTATATTCTTTTTCTTAACATTTAGTGTTATGTTTGGGTGTGCTTTTGTTTTAAATGTTTAGCAGAGATTGATGGGGTAGATGGCAATGGCAAGGCCAATATTAGATATTTTTGAATCGTTTTAATTTTTTTTAGTTTTAAAGTCAATTTGGCTTCTAAAGTAAATTTGTAAAGTCAATTTAGCATTAGATATTTGGCTTTTAGTTTGAGTATTATTGGTTTCTAAAGTCAATTTGTATTTTAAGAGTGTGATATGCACCCAAGAATTTGAAAATTTGATTGCGTTTGTTTGTCAATATAATTCATAGTCAATAAAACACGTCCTCCCTACTCTTTCTTTTCTCTAATTTAGATTTCTCTCTCAACACTACTAAAACAATTCTTATGGTCCCTAAAAATCAAAATTTGGGGTATTGGATTTGGGTTGTGAGTTTTGTATCATAGTAGTTTTTATAGGTTGGTTGAATTGTGGGTTACTTTGCAAAGCCAGCCATTTCAAAGTGAACAATTTGCAATCCTAACGGCTATTCTGGCATTCTGCAGAACAAGGGGTGTAGAAATAGGTATGTAACATGTAGTTTCCTTTATCTAATTCTTTATTGTTAGCTCACCAAAAACGTAAATATGCTTTCAAACCATTAATATTGAACCGTCTCATGCTTTTACTTTGTTGTTTTGTTGAGAAACTTTAATTGGCAGAACAGTCATAATTATACTTCAAGTTGAACATTTATATGTCTACAAATCACATTTACAAATACACAAAGAGAGAAGTGTGTGTGGCTGTGTGCAACTGAACTATCTATCTTGATTGATTCTCTTAGTCCCTGCAGAAATATCTTCTACGAGTGGGCCACAACTTTACTTGCAATGTTAAGGTTGATTAGTGTCTGAGTGTCTTAGCTATGTCCGAGTCGATTGAGACGGCTCTGCTAGAATCATACACTGGCATAAGTGGTTTACAAGAGATTTAAGAGGCAGTTGTACTCTCTGCAATGAACTATATGAAAACATTGACATCAAGCCTCCTAAGGTGTTTCTTTCCTTCCTTTTATCTCTAATTTACAATATAAAGGCATTTTCATATAAATTTATGTCACGTCCTTCATCATTTAGTACATATTCAAACTCCTCTAAGTAAATATTTAACGTTGAATTGATTATAATTAGTTTTTTTTTTTTTTTCATATAAATTTTGTAGATTTATTTTTAGTATCAACTAAATTAATGACTTTTCTATGTAGATTTGCAATCTTCCTATCTCCTCTCACATTGTTTTGCCAATAGCAATCCGTTGTTCTTTTTTTTGCTCTCACTAATTTTATTTATTTTTAATTTTTCTAATAAATTTGTAATTATTTTTGGCTTATCCAAAGTCTGTTTGGCTGTGCATTTGATTTGAGCTTGATGTGGTTTTTCATGTGATTAGGTTTCAATCAAATGAGAAACCAGTTAGTAAGATGTAATGACTTAACTATTTGCACATTCAATAAGTAGCACTGATCAATTTGTTTGTGGATTAGTGAACTCAAGAGAAACCAGTTAGTGAGATGTAATGAATTGTCTAACCATGCAAAGTCTCTTCTAACAACTTGGTGTAGAATTGCATCTAAAGTAAAAATCGAAAATGGTTGCTCTTGATGCGGTTTCTCTGTTATCATCTTACGACATGCCAACTTTACCTTAATGAATGTTCCAATTAATGAATATTCATTGTGAAAATTCATAGTTGCAAATATTAGAATAATAAATGTTATTAGCTTTCATAGTTTACTTATTGAAAAAAAAAAAAAAAAAAAAAAAAAAAAAAAAAAAAAAAAAAAAAGAAGCTTCATAGTTAGATGATAGAGTTTAGTGGGATCAATTGATACTTTAGTAGAATATATTTTGTTCAGCCACAAACAACCATTTTTTTTATCCTTTATTTTGTGTAGAATTACAATCAATTGGAAGAAATTAGATCTTTCATATTTAATTCAAGCAATGTCGTATGAATATTTTGATTTGCCTAGAATCAAGAAGCATGAAATATAGATATGGTTTTGTTCTTTGCAATATGGTGTTGAGCATGAGAGTTATATCATTTTTGTGAAATGAAAGTTATGTTTTTCTCACCTCTAAGTTTAACTATTTGATCATTTGGGTGTTTCTTTTAAATATTATTAGATATTATTCTCATATACTTTAAATGAAAACATGACAAATGTTAATAACTAACTGATTAAAAAAATTTGTGGGTAATTATGGACTGTCATTCACATGGGCAACAAAGCTCTACATTAACTTTGACATTCCAAAAGTCACAAAGGGAATTATGTCAAAAGGACCTCCCAAAGGACTGGATGGATAACTTTCTTACATAAAAGAAAAATAGTTGCTAAAATAGAAGACTTGGAAGCATAAAAAATGCTTAAGAATTATGCACCAAGTTCTATTATTCATACCCTTTTCTTATTTACTTAATTTTCAGTTTTATTTCAGATTATGAGAGATTTAATTTTCTGTATTTAGGCTATGGTTTTGTAATATGAGAATCCTAAGATTCTTATATCAACAAGAATTTAAGTTTTGTAATATATGTGATTCTAATTTTGAACTCAATTATATTTGTAGATTGTAATTCATTTGTCTCTGTTAGGTTGCCGCACTGTTCAGTGCAGCTTTGTTATGGGAATACAAGATTGATGAAAATTGAGAATGCTATGAGTATGCATTTTTATAGGTGCTACATTAAAAAGCTTCTAATTTCAAGTAATGAATATGAGTCCTAATTTTAAGTACTGAGCTTGATTGTTGACCTTTTAGGTTTATATTATACAAATAACAACTCAAGGCCATGAACAAGGCAAATATTTGGAGTTGAGAAAATCAAAATGCAAACCATTACATGAGATCGCCAACTTTTAGAAAACTAAATATCAGGAAACCTATTAATCTATTGTGCTTGGTCTCTTACTTTTTTTCCTTTTTTGAAGTCCAAGTTGTTCAAGTATTAGGAAAGCTATTAATCTATTAAATAAATAAAAAGGAATAGCATAATCTTAACATATATACAATTTTATCACAGATAGATCAAATTAATTGGTGACATGCAAAGCCAAGATTGTTAATGTTAACAACAAATGGGGTGTTTTTTTTGCATGTCTGCTATGCAACACAAAAGTCAAACCTATCAAAGGAGTTTATGCTGTGAGTGATATAAAGGTGAGCTTAAATTATAAAATGATCCCTCACATTGCGCGGGTTAAACACTAGTAATAATAATAACCAAAAGAGAGTACTTGAAGCAAAAGGAGATAGATAGCTGCTCAAGAAGTGTGTAGTAGCAAGTAAATTAGGAAGGCTGCCTGTGGATGAACCAAATGGAGAACATATTATTGGATGATTTTATTTTATTTTTGATAATCTATATTGCAGACAACATATTCTTAAATCCAACTCCTATGCAAAGCAGTTAGGACCAACAGAGACACAATACAAAAAACAAAACACACCCATCTGCAAAACTGGACAAAGAATTGAGGATGGTACCAACTTTGTTGAAATTTAGGGTAACGTTTTCACTTTTAGAACTAACTCAGATGGTTCCATACTTAGATTCTATAATTGGTAGCACAAGCTATAAAATTATATTTGAGATGATTGAAGATTGATAAATATTTATTTGACAAAAAAACACGTGAACGCTTCAACTTTGTTCCAATTGCTAGCCAGCAGTTTAACTCCGGAATTATAAAGATTCAATTGATTGAAGTAGCAACTGGTTACAATGTGAAATTAAGATAAGAACTGAATATGTTGCATGGCATAAGTTTACAATTTTTTATAATTAAAAAAGTGCTGAAGACTGCAACGTTAATGAAGTGACACATTAGCAATAAGGAATCAGGCTGTACACACGCAGATCATTATTCTCATGCAAATTTGGACAAGGAGAAAAAGTATTGTATGGAACATGCAATTGTTAAGGTGTAAATGCTTATACAACTAGTAGTATCCAAATGGACTAGATTTCAATTTCTCTTCTTGACAGATATCCATTTTGAACAATAGAAAGGGGCGTTAACCCAGTCAGAATTTCAAAGAGAAGGCACAAAGAAAGACTAACATGTGATAACCACAGTTGCTACCCATGTTGATGCCACTAACTACCTGCATGCAAAAATGGGAAAAACATTAGCAAAAATAGCAAAGATCGAACAACTTTAGTAACTACAACTTCTAGTCAAAAGCAACCTGCTCAAGTGATTGCACAAGACATTTGTTCAACTCAAAAGAGTTAGACAACAAAATGAAGTCAAATAAACTTTAAAGCAAAATATCTGAATTAAGAGCAGTAATTGCAATGTCATTATAAGTCCTAACGGCTCCATATTGAGGCGTTCACGAAATTAGAGAGAGAGAGGCCCACTATACAAAGAAATTAGCCAGATGGAAAAAAAATTTTATTAGTAAGCTACACATGCGAGCCCAATGGTTTTTAAACCAATGACCTTACCCTCCACCTAACACTTACAAGGGGAGGAGGTGCCAATTGAGTAAAGCTCATTGGCATTCGGAGAATTAGCCAGATGGAACATCACAATACAATTTAACAGTATCAGTTTGTCCTCTCTAGTAGTGCAACCAATGAAAATTCCATAACCATGCATTATAACCAGAAATATACCAGATCAGCAATTGAAGGAAGGAGTGCTTTGGAAATTCCCAAAGAAGTACAGTCAGCTGGAGTTCCTGCAAATCATATGAAAAATTTCAATCTTGTATTACAAAATAAAAATAAATACTAGGAACTATTTGAGGATCGCAGTAATAATATAAATTGAAGATATTAATTAATGATTAGCACTGTGAAGGGATGGATCATCCTTCAAATATCAAAATTGCATCTAAAGAGAAAATTTATGGCTACACTCTAAGGATGTATATGGTTATTAATTGAAACATACTTAAAAAGCACAAGGATCTCCACAAGTTTGGTCATTTTTTAGAAAATTTCTTTTAAGTGTGTCACACCTTACTAATCTATTAAAAGATGGGTATCAATGGGAGCAAATTCCTAAGCGCACTTCTCTAGCCTCTAAGCATATGGCAGCCATTACAGTAAAACCAAAGTTTTTTTATACACACATTACATTGGGCTTCAAACAGAGCCTTAAAAGGTCCAAATAGGTACCATGTGTGGTCCTGGTTTCAAGCCCATGGCTGGGGATTCTTTAGCAACCAGATAGGTCCATGATTGGGCCTCACAAAGTCACAGATATGATCCCGAATATCCTATATGTTGTTAGACTGCTACAAGGTTTATAACTCAAAAACACTGATCTAAATAAAATAGATCAGTACTGTTAACACTTGAATAAAGATAAACATCAGGATATTAACAAAATGATCGTCTAGAAAAAGGGTTCAGCTCTGAAGATAGCTCAGAAGATAGAATTCTCCTATCTTTCTCATCCTATGATATGACATTTTTTTTATAAGTATCCTATGACACGATGTCAAAATTCATATATCATTTGGATCATTCAGAACCAAGATAGTAGATGAATGCCAAGAATTGGCCTCCAAACATGTAACCCAGTATCTAATAAATCGTAAACGTTATAGGACTACACACAAAAGTCAATAAAAAATTTAAAAATAAAAAAAGCTCAAACAGTGTTGTGCTGGCTATAACTTTCTTATCAAGAGTTACATCCAAAATCAGACCAAATCTTGTTCTTACCATTTCTACTGCAAAGTTGTAATCTATGACTAAAGATTGATGAAAGAAAGAAATGTTTCATGTAAAAGTTAAATCAATTAAGATCTGAAGTCAAGCAACTAGTAATATAAGGAAATGAGCAGAATAATTAGATGCAATCACCAAGACACAGGACAAGGAAAAATATAGAGTAGAAAGTAAAAGCACAATCAACAATATCTATTATCTGGTTTATAATCAAAGCTTAATGTTACAAAGCACCTCTCTCAGCTGCAAATTCAGGTTCCTTTTTAATTGCCTAGCAAAGAAACAAGACCCTAAAGCATCTTAAGGACAAGCAAGAGACTGTGGCAGCTGATTTTATTTTCTTTATTTTTTATTGAAGCTAATTGAAGTTGATTTTATTATGCTAACTTCAACCTACAAGAATGAACCAATTAAAATATAACCAGTGGTTTGTGAAAAACTTCATCAAACCAAGCAGAGTATTATATATCCACTTTTAATGCTATGAGGATATCCATGCGTTAAAAGTTGTAGGCATTATACCAGGCCAATTTTCAAAAAAAAAAAAAAGAGATTCATTAAGTAGGAGCATAATTTCACGGAATAATAGTTAGAAGACCACACCTTCGAATTAGCTTCCACTAATTGCCAAGTCTTCACATTAATAATTGAGGTTCTGTTCCTTGGCAAGTGCCTTTGGTTTTATATTTGTTAGAATATAGAGTTAAATTTGAGCAAGAAACAATGGGTTTCAGCAACTAAAGCAGCATTCAAGAGTTCAATAATTCAATCAATAATTTTAACTAGGTGGATTCAGACTGATAGTGATATGCAGAGAGTGGCAAATTATAAACCAAGACATAAGAACACACCAATGGTCATGCAGAAACTTTGTGAGCAATTTCTTAATTTTGCATCATCAAATACTACTAGTTATCAGCCATAACCTCTACTCTCCAAGGAAATAAAAAACAGGACAAGTATAGCAATTAAAATCACATATTTAGTTCAGTTTTGAGGACTTGGACAAATCCGATGACCAGCTGCTCGCTTTTTTTAGTGGCTCCCTTTTTGATTGGTCTAGGGCCTGGGGACTCACCTCTAGTGATTCTCTCCCTATGTTCCTTAATTCCCTTCTTTGTACTTAGTTTTTTGTTGTTTGTTGTTTGTTTTGTTGTTTTTTCATGTTTGTTTCCTTCTCTGTATTCTTTGTTCTGCCTTATGTTGTTTGCATGAGGTAGCTTCTTGAATATACTTCTCCCTTACTTATCAAAAAAAAAAATATTTAGTTCAGTTTGGCTTCAAAAAAAAATGATAAGCCCAATTTGATCAAGTTAAATAGTTGATTATGCTAAATTGAGAGAGGGTTCTAAGAGCACAAATAATGAAAAACAATGGTTAATTTATTTTCTTCACGCAACAATTACTTTTTCTTTTAAATAACTAAGCTTGGACTAACAACCTCTACTTCATGAGACATGATTCCCAGCCAATTGAGCCAACCTGAAGAGTACATTTTTATTTTCTTCAATAAAAGAAAACAAAATTCTCAATATAAAATTTAGAGCTATACGAATAAGGAAATTTCGAAGAATTTTCACACCCGAAATAATACAAACGAGCTATCACACGATATGTAAGTTTCAAGCATTATAAAATCATATGAAACACCAAAAATTTGGATGTGTCACCTACAAGACAAAAGGACCCATACACAGCCCCATGAAACTCTACCAGTAACATCAAAAGCTCACAACAATCAATCAAAACTGAAAAGATAAACACAGCCACATAACTCCCAATAACCCCTCAAACTAACCAATCAAGAAAATAGCAAAGTCTACAATACACCCAGAAACATAAAAAACAAACCTGAAATGCACGCACACCCAAGATCCAATTAGTTCCACATTAATAAAATTCATAACTAAGAGTGTAAAAAAAAAACACTAAAAAACGCACCTTCCAGTTACATTCAATAGCGTATTCACGTCTACAGACATAACTTCGGGAAGAATCAACTCCATTGGTACTCAGGATGGAGGTCAATGATGGCGATGTAGAAGTCGAAGGATCTGAAGGCCATGGCGATGTACAAGTTGAAGGAGCCATAGCAAAAGCCGCACCTAACGGCAAGATTGGAGGTCGACAACGGAAGCGGCGGTGGCTAGCATCAGTGGCAAAGGGTGGCTGTGCAGTGGGTGGCGGTGGCAGATGGGTCCGAAGGAGGGGAAAAAGAGAGAAGAGGAGTGAGGGGAGAAAGAGAGATTACTGTGAGAGAGAGTGAGAATGAGAAGAGAGCTCATGAAATCCCTAGGAAAGACTGAGAGGGAAAAAAAATTTGGGCAAATTTTGTGAAAAGGTAAACAGTGAGAGGGAAAAAGAAGATGGAGAAAATAGTAAGGGTGAGAGCGGGAGCTAGAGATCCGAATGAAAATTTGGGGAAAAAAAAAAAATTTATGCTTGTGGGAAATTTGGTGTGGGAAGGATAAAAAAATATTGGAAAAATTTAACTTTTAGGATAAAAAAAATGTTTTGTCTAATAACTATTGCAACGGAATTATAAAAATGTCGCTATAGTCTAGGAAAAATTCCATATCAATATTTAAATAAAAAATAAATCACATAAAAATAAAAAAAAAAATTAATTTCTAAATTTTTTTTTAATAAAATAAGATAATTAAATTATTTTTTTATTCCTTTCATTATTATTAATTTTTTGAAAGATAATGTTTATGTTCTTTGTGTTCTTTACAAAATATAACTCATATTCTTAAATCAATAACAATTAATCAAAATAACATTTTATTAAGCATTTTCTCACACAATCACACACTCAAAAGAAAACGTTAACCCCAAAACCTCCTTCTCAAACCGATTTTCCAACTCTTCTAAGACATTCTCAATCCTTTCTCTCTCTAACTTTTCAAAAAATATTAGATCTCTCTCTAACTCCATGACTGAGCACCACCACCTTCGCTCATCACATCGTCACCACCAAATCTCTCTTTAACTCCATGACTAAGCACTACCATCTTTGCTCTTCGCTCTTCGCTCATCGATCCACTCTCTTTATCTCTCAATTTTGCTCAAAATCAAACCCAAATGTCTCAAACTTCTCCTCTCTCAGATCAGTTTCTCTCTCTCTCTCTCAAAGATCGGTGTTTCACTCTCTCTTTTGCTTAAATAAATTTCTCTCTCTTAGTGGGTCTCTCTCTTGATGGACCTCTCTCTTTTTGCCTTGTCCCTCCGTGGTGGTGGTGGTTGGCAGTTATGGAAGTGGTGGTTAGTTGGGTCCGGTGGTGAGTCGTGGGGTGGGTTTGTTGATTGCTTGGTTTTGGTCTTAATAGATTTTGGTGTTTTGAATTTGAGATGTCTTGGTGTTTTGGTGTTTTTTGGGTTTTGTTCACAATGGGTTTTGGTGCTTGGTTGCTAAGAAAATGCAAGAAAAGAAACAAAAAATTAGACTCAAATGTCTAAAAATTCTCCCACTCAAATCAGTTTCTCTCTCTCTCTCTCTTAAATTGGTGGGTCTCTCTCTCATTCAGATCAATGTCTCTCTCTCAAAGATTGGTGCTTTACTCTTTATTTCGTTTAAATAAATGTCTCTCTTTTAGTGGATCTCTCTCGATGGATCTCTCTCTTTTTGCCTCGTCCCTCCATGGTGGTGGTGGTTGGTGGTTGTGGAAGTGGTGGTCAATTGGGTCCGGTGGTGAGTCGTGGGGTGGGTTTGTTGATTGCTTGGTTTTGGTCTCAATGGGTTTTAGTGTTTTGGATTAGAGATGTTTTGGTGTTTTGGTGTTTGTTGGGTTTTGTTCTCAATGGGTATTGGTGTTTGGTTGCTAAGAAAATACAAGAAAAGAAACAAAAAATTGACTAATCCAATTTTATATCCATGGCAATGAGGATGCGTGCTGGTGGTGGTGGGAAGATCGATCACTGGGTTTTGAGAGTAACGAGAGATTTTGAGAGTGAGAGAGAGTGTGTTTATTTATTTGTTTATTTATTTTTTGAGAGGGAGACAAATGGATGACAAATGAAAAGGTTGGATGCTAAAGTGATAGATTTAGGCAAGGGAAATAAAAAATGGACCAGTTCAAATTTTCAAATATTTATTTTTGGTTACTACCGGTGGTAGTGATGGCAGCTAATAACGGTCGAGAAATCTTTCTAGTAGTGCTGGTGAAGGACATTAGTGGTGACCGGTGGTAACAGATTGGTGATGAAAATGCTTATACAGAGAAAGAGAGAGAGAGTTTTTTTTTAGAGCTAACAACAGAGGGATACATTGGAAAATAAAAAGCCAAAATGGCGCTTAGGCCAAAACAACAGAGGGATACATTGGACCAAACGTGGGCAATTAAAAAGTCTATTGCGGCGGTCCAAACTACCGCTATAACTAAGAAAAAGCGTCGCAAAAAAGTACCTATTGCGGTAGTCATCCAACCCGCCTCTCTAAGTAACAGAAATGCTAATAAAACTTATATATCGCAGCAGTTTATATACCACCGCTATAGTATGCCACAAAAGGGTATATTTATTGCAGCGGGTTTATGAAGCGCTGTTATAGCTAAGTCTAACATCACTAAAACACATATATTGCAACAGTTTATATAGCCCCACTGTAATATACTGCAAAAGGCTAAATCTATTGCGGTGGTCCAATGAAACGCCGCAATATATCTCATCTACAGCGATGGGCCAAAAAAGCGCCGCAATATGTGACATATAGTGGCAGTTTTCGCAACCACCGCAAAAAGCCCACTGCAAAAGCTTGATTTTCTTATAGTGTAGGACTGTATACGCAGGAGGAGGGAAGAAGAAGTGAGTGCAGTCGTTTAGTGAGTATGGGCCATTGAGGAAACTGAGGAGAAGGGTGGAGTGGCGTACTAGGACAATGACATAAAGGTTAAGAGATTATATTTTATAAAGAATTCATATAAACCCTTTCTTTACACTCTTCAATTAGAGCACGCCACATCATCATACTACTAAAATATAATTACATCTAATTACACATGATAACATCTCAATAAGTATCATATTTCAAGTTTTAAGTAAAATGTTGATGTGGTGTTATTAGGTGTGGTAGGATGTAATGAGTAATAAATAAAAAGCTAATGTGGCAAATTCAGACTCAATATTACATAAAGGTAAAAAAAAAAAAAAAAAAATGATAAAAGTACAATTTGCACCTACTAACATTATCCAAAAGTTATTTTAAATCTTTAAGTTTGAAGTTGTTCATTTTTGTGCAATAACTTTGCACGAAAGTCATTTTAGTTCTTTAAGTTTGAAGTTCATTTTAGTCTAATTACATCTCCGCTCAAAAGTCATTTTAGTGCTTTATGGACTCACTTAGTCCTGTAAATTTGCAAAAAATAACTCAAAACTACCAACTTATAGAATTAAAATAATTTTTGGGAAAATTTATTGGGTTAAAATAACCATTTTCACACTTAAAGAACTAAAATGATTTTCAAGTAAACTTTGACTAAAATAATCAAATTCAAATGTAAAGAACTAAAAAGATTCTCAAGCAAAGTCAACACGTGTAAATTGCATTTTTGCCAAATACAATTGTTGCACATAGTAATACACATTAGTGTACACACATTTACACACACAAATAAATAATTAAAATTGTGACTTCAAGTTACTATTTTCAATTTGGCCATTTAATTGTTTTTTCACCGCACATAGAGGCTTGTACATAATAAACACTACTCTTGTGGAAATGCTCTTGGAAAATGCAATTTGTGGTTGTGGGGGGTTGAGAGGAGAAAGAAGACACAGTCAGTGAGAACTCAAAAGGGAGGGTTTAAGTTGAGAGAGACAAGAGAGACAGGAATGTTAGATGCCCTTTAGGGAAAAATATCTTATCCCTTTATCTGTATATGAATATGATTAAATTTATTAAAAATAATAATAAATGTGAAGAATAGAGAAAAAAAAATATTCAAAATAGAAAATTAATAGACAAACAAACTTGGCTAGAGAACGAAGAATAGTACAAAAGTAATAACAAGACAGTCAACAAAGACTACGTAGAAAAAACAATATACAAGAAGATTAGACAAAAATAGATTCGAAATTGAAAGTTTAATTAGTGTGTAAAACACTAATGAATGTTTAGACCCCTAATTTCAAATTAAACCAACACAAGCTTATAGCCAAACAATATATGTGCAGAATAATAGGTACAAGCAAAAACCCAAACAAATAAACAACTCTACACCATAATTAATCACAACACAATAACAATTAAAAGGTAAGAGTAAGGGTTAGAGAGATGCAAACACAAAGATAACACTGGCACGTGTTATCGAAGAGGAAACCAAAGAACTTAGCGAAAAACCTCTCCGCCGCCCTCCAAGCAATGAAATAATCCACTAAAGAATAAAGTTGGGATACGCGAATAGCAATAGACCCTCCAAGCCTAATCTACCCAATGCACCTAAGCCCTCCAAGTTTCTTACTCCAATAAGATTACGCCTAACCATGTCTTCTTTAGCTTCTTGGATCCCGCAATAAGCCTATTACACAACCAACTAAATTAGTCATCTCTAAACTGCTTCCCTAGCACCAAAATACCTCCTCATTGATATGGGTATGGTAAGATAAGGATTTGGCAATTGTACCTCTCAAGGATATGTCAATGGAGAGGGTAAGAGTAGAGGAATTTGGAGAATCAAATGTCTAAGATTGTGGATGAGTCAATCTTGGTTTTTCCTAGGGTTTCTCTCTCAAAATTCTCTCTAGAAGCTCTCTACATTTCGTGGGTATAAGGGTATTTATAGTAGTGTACATGAGGAATGTGAAAAGTCAGTTTTCAGCAAAATAGGGCATTTTGCCAACTTGGCCTCGTGACTCATCCCAGTTGCAAGTTCCAATCGTGAGATAACTAATTGGCCAGACTGTCATTTTTGTCCTATAGTGCTCCAACTGTCGTGACCCTTTAGCTTCCAACATGCTTCACACATGTGGTATTTTGGCGAGTTGCCAGTCGCAAGTCACTCACAAGATCCAATCACGAGAAACCTCCAAATGCACACATTTTTGAATTTCTTTACACTCTCTCGCACACAACCCTTACATAATTCCCACCTAAATACAGGGTATCTAATTGCTAAATTACAAGCAAATTTGGTACGGAATAAAGCCAACACATAATTGAATAAATTCACCCTTATAATCTCTCCCTTTTGCTATTCTGTGACAAAACCTTAAAAAAGACTCTAGACTTAAAATGTGAGTTGTGAACAGTTGCCAAAACTCACTCACACTTAACTCTAGATTCTATAAAGCTCTTGAACCATACGGGTCCAAAGCATGAGAAACCAAGCCTTCGAGAGAGACCATATGAGATTTTTTTTTTTTTTTTTTTTTTTTTTTGCTTTCCATTTGATAAAGTAAATAAATATATTGATCTCTCCACAATACAAGTCAGAGCTCTATGACACATTTACAAGCAATACAAACTACAAATCATGTGTCTCCAAATGTACTTAACAATCCAACGCTCCAAATAAAATAAACACAAAATCACAATCCTCTCTAAGGTACACAACCTCAACAGAAAATCTAGGCCTACCACACTCAAGGCTAACAAACCTTAAGAACCCAATCTCCAGTAGCATTACGTATGGCCTCAATAAATTTAGCAAGTTGAGTCACGAACATTTTATAGCACAAATCTCCCACTTAGCATAGTACTTAATAACCACCAATAAAACAAGCTCCATGCTCGATGTATGGTAAATTTATCTAAAAAGCTGTTGGAGAGTAGGATGAGCTAAAGCCCAGTAAAAAGCATAATTAATAGGGGTGGGGGAAATGCAAGTTTCATGATGATAAACAGTTTACAAAGCATGTTTTAATTTGGGAAATATCTAACTGAATACTGGAAGATCATTTCCATAATAGTATGACTAGAATGATTAAAAAATGGAACACAGTTTCTCAAAGTAAATAACTTGAAACTCTATACCATAATCTGTGAGCACTAACAATATAGTTTCCAAAGCCATAAAATCTAACATACGGTAATTTATCACAAAGATATCAGACTACCACATAGATCGGTTAGGGGATCCACCCATCCACAACTAGCATGATATTGTCCTCTCTGGTATGCAGACTCTTGGCCCCATGGACAGTAGCCTCACCTATACCCTTAAGGTTTTTCTCTCCCCCCATGGGCAGTAGAGAAAGCGCGTTAAATATGACCTCTCTTGCATGTGGTCTCTTGGCCCCATGGGCAACAATCTCACCTACACACAATTAAGAAACCTCTTCTTTCCATGGGCAGCAAGGAAGAACGCGTCATTCAAAGTGAAAGGGCACTGACTTGGATTTGATTCTGTTGTCACAAAGACTATGGAAACCAAATCGGGTGATCACTGAAAAATCACACATGATATGGTGTTAAAACCATATAAAGCTCACAGGTTACATTACTTTGAAATGCATAGTTTATATACAAGTAGTTTCAGAAAAACCTTAAATAATCTAACTTCCACAAGGTTTGTAAGGTTTTCAACTTCATTCTTGTCAAGAGATTTTTTATCAATTTCCCACATAAGAAGACAAGATAAGCATCTTTAAATTTTCTAATATACCATAAAATCCAAGATTTCCTTATAAAAGATTAAATAAAAGATGCTCATTTTTCCATGTCAACAATTCATGCATTTCCCCAAATGCAATACCAAATATAATGCATTTTCATATATATGATCATATATATATTAAGGTTACGAAACAATAGTTTTTAGGAAAATATAGTTTCCATAGGTAGTTTCCAAAAGCGTGTCTAACCCAAAAACAACATTTATGCAATATGGTTATTTTAAAAAAAATCCCATTAAAAAGCTACTTACCTTGAAAGGCCGACCGATTTTACCTCAACCGGACATCACAAAATCAACCAATCTCATCACTAGATCCATCACCAAGAATCTCAAAACCTAGAAACATAAGGATCAAGCCTATTAATAACAAGGCCTATCGCAAAGTTTATCATCACATTTGTCTCCAAAATCGAAAATGATCCCCTAAATCAAATCAAATACACTAAAGCCTAGCTTGCCCAACCTAAGACAAGGACCCATTCCCAAACGGGAACCAAACAAGCATACAAACTCATAGTGCCACAGCACAAAACCAAAGCATTTTAATTCTCCATTGTAAGCAATGTGCACATATAAACATAAAATAAAACACATCAATTCGAAATAGAGGTAGCATAACTCATGAGTTTCCCTTTTGAGCACTAAACGATTAAACCAAACCATTACTAAAATTTACCAAGTAAGTTGAAGAAAGCACATGAATTTACAAGCCAATCCATTCTAAAAGGATTTGAAGTAAATTCCACCAAATCTCAGCATTTTCATCGCACTTTCAGATTCAATACATAGCAGGCCAGCCATTTTGTAAAAATCGTTTGGTCAATGAAAAGTTATCCGATTAATAAGAAAATTTAAGGGAACATTCCCCATATGTATACAATGTACCATAGAAAATTCAGCACAAAAAGATTTTCCTATAATTTATTAAAAATCATGTATTGTGGCTGACTCAAATCTGTCAGAGACAAATTTACAGTCCCAAAAGGAAAATCATTATAATTATTATACTAGCCATAATGCTTTGAGACTTGAATCAGGTAAAAGGTATGTGCATTAGCTTTCATTACAGCCATCTTAGGCTTCCAGATTCAATCTATGGTAGTTATTATGAACTTTGAACTACAATGTGTGCAGAGTTTCTACAGAAAACAAATTGAGTATTAAGTATGGCCAAATGGTCTTTTTGAACACCAAACTTCATATCCCCTTTCGAGAAGTATCATATGTTCATCCTCAACAAACCATTTTATCATTGGTACTATACATAAACACTAGAATTTTAAGAAATTAACACAACAAGCGACCACAAAACAAAGTTTAGCAAAACTCATACAAAACCATAAATCGTACAAAACTAAAAGAAACATCTCACACAACCCATATCAAAATATTATCCCCACCTAAGAGATTGACTCTACACAAGCTTAAGACCCTAACCAAAACAATAAGGAAGTGGATCCAAAAAAATTTCACCTTTACACCACTGTTTTAGTAACTCAAGGAGAACACTTGCTGCCTCCATTAGAATGGAGCGGTGCTGGTGTGGTTTAGGTTGCTTTAAGTGGTGATAATGGGTAGTGGTGAGTAGAGGAAGCTTGCAATGGGTCGGCCATGGGTGGAGAAAACAAGAAGTAAGAAGAAGCTAGAGAAGAACACAAGAAGAGGGAGAGAATGTGTGGATCCAAGGAGGGGGCTAAACTGATTGTGGACCATTAACTACAAATATCTTGAGGAGACATTTACCACTCTACCCTTAGGTTTCTTCACTTCCTTAATTTTCACCAAGCTCATTACCACAAATCACAAAAATGCCATTATATGCTTTAGATATTCATTAGACCTCTGCAATTATAATTAACCACCTTAAAAAAAAAAAAAAATTCATTTGAAATATTATTCGCATCTAAAATTTGCTTAAGAAAAAGACTTGGTGTGTTATAGTGAACAGTTGCCAAAACTCACTCACACCTAACTCTAGATTTTGTGAAGCTCTTGAACCATACAGACAAGTTTTCGTAAAAACAATAACATAAGACAATCATTGTAAGTAGAAATCTTGAAATGCATATTGAGCAAGTACAATGCGATCAAGCAATAGATAGTATAACAATAAAGCATGGCTTGACCAAACATGAACAATCACTATAAATAGTGACCACAATGATCATTCACACAAGGAATGAACATCTGGACATGTAAGCTAATAAGCTCAATGCAGAGAATCATTTGCTTGTCCTACACTCAACCGATACAAAATCACTAAGGTAGTTGCATCAAGAATACAAGATCCAACAAGGGCACAAGAGTAGAGTACTAAAGATAATGCATACATAATCTAAAAGTAGTAATAAGCTACAAAGCAAAGGTACATATTTAAGCATAGTTTAAATACACAATATAAACCATGAAATATGAACATAGACTATAAAAAAACATGAAATAAAATATTAAGCATAGGCTTTTCTTGCTTTTTCTCTTCATCATAGGCTTTTCTTGCTCTTGCTCTTCATCTCCATTGCTCCCCCTTCAATCTAGCTCTTTCTCCCCTTTCTCCCTCTATCATTACACTACCCCTATCATGAACCGTCTCCCCCTTTTTGTCATGGAATAGCTAGTCCTCATCTTCCTCTAGCTTCCTTTGGATTTGGTCCAATTGAGTTTAAGAAACGTGAACTTTGTGTCAAAACGGGTGTGTTGGGCGTGCATGATAGATGCAAGTCTGGATAGCTTAGTGCTAATGTCTTGGATGGATGTCATAATAGTGTCTAACTTCACATCATAGGGATGGGAGTTAGAGCATGAACCACCATGAGGAGTATGACTCTTTTGCTTGACTCCCTTTTGGCTGTGACCAATGCTAGCATTGAGAGTGTGAATGTTGATTGGACTTCGCTTAGGATAAGGGTACTTATTTTCCAATGGATGAAAACCTTTGAGCTTCAAAATTTTTGAAATAAGGCAACAAAAAGGAAGGTAGTTCCTTGATGTAGTTCTCTCAACAGTCTTGCTTAAAATGTGGAAGATATGAGAACAAATATCAATTTCTTCATCAATGATCAAGTCATGAAGGAAGAAAGCTTGACCAAGATTCATGTACTCGGTGCTTGAGAGGGGATAGAGGTTGTGGAACATGATTGTTGTGAGCAAACTCAACTCGGGAGATAGTGATGAAACACTGACTGATTTCCCATTGGGAGAGAATTCCAAGTTTTCTCTGAAAGTTTCCCGAAGCAAGTCTGCCTCCAGATCCAAGTCACATACATTAGTGGTTTTTAGAACACTGGCCAGTTGATGTTCAAGATGATGGCAAGATAAGAAGGTGTAATTGTGAAGTCCTTTCCTCTAACCCAACATTTCAACTCATCCCCATCATAAATGGCATTTGCATAAAATTCCTTAACCATTTCTTCATACATGTCGTCAAAGTTAGATAGAAGAAAATTCCAATCCTTGGTGGCGAATCATTTCGGAATGTTCATATGAAGAAGAGAGGCTTGCTCAACCACCCTTTCAACTAATAAGGGGGCATCCTTGAAGTAGTTCTCATATGCTTGAGATGCGACATATGATTTGAACTTGTTGAGATCATAGAATCTTGTCAATGATCAAGTCTTCTTTGACTTTGGGGTGAGGTTAATAAGATCAATAACCGATTCTTTTCCCTTGCTACTACTTCCTTTCACAGCTGATTTCTTGAAGAGAGACATCGTCAAGCTATATCATGTAATATCAAAGAGCAAAATGAAATACAAAGGACAATAAACTTGATTAGCAACAAGTTAGTCCCAAAGCATAAATTTTGAATTAAACCCCTAAAAACTAAAATTTATGAGTAATTCAAAAACAAATTGACATGTGAAGACATATAGTATCAAAACATGATAGAATCATGTCATTAAGCATTCAAACATGTCAATGTGTGTGTGTGCATCAAATGCAAAAGTGTGCAAACAAGGACAAAATGTAAAAACACAATCATATACTGTTTCAAAATCAAAGAAACAAAATTATCCCTACAAACATTGTATTCCAAAGAATCCAAAGAGACACACAAAAACATCTAAGAGACATTTTATCATAAACATGATATGCACAACACAACATAAAACATAATACAATGCATAGAAACAAAGCACAAACATGTAGAATAGGCATTATACTAACAAAATCAACAAAACCCATAAATCAAACTCAACAAAACATCAACAAAACCATATTCAATCATCATATTTTCATATTTCATCATAAACACAGAATCCAAGAAATTAGGGCTAGAAACTTGAAATACTTTGAGAATAAGAGAAAACCTATACCTTTTCTTGAAGATTGATGAAGGATTGATGAAGAAAATGGAGGTTTTGTGAGTGAAAATGGAGGTTTTGGAAGAGGGAGAGACAGACAAGTGTAAGGTTGAATTTATTCAATCATTGTGTTGGCTTTATTCCGTGCCAAATTTGTTTATAATTCAGCATTTAAAAACCCTGTATTTAGGTGGGAATCATGTAAATGTAGTGTGTGAGAAAGTGTGAAGAAAAGATCAAGTGTGTGCACTCAAGAAGGGCCTCGTGACTGGCGAGTTGCCAAAGGTGGCACACGTGTGTAGCATGCAAGGGAGCTGAAGAGTCACGCCAACTGTTGCACTATAGGACAAAACTTCCAGTTTGGCCAGGCTGTTAACTCACGACTCAAACTAGCGACTCGTTTCAATTGCGAGCTCGAGTTGCCAGAACACTCTATTTGTTACAAAACTGACTCTTCACATTCCATACACACCCTACTATAAATACTCTTATACCCACATATTGTAGAGACCTTCTAGAGAGAATTTTGAGAGAGAAACCCTAGAGAAAAACAAGATTTACTCATCCACAAGCTTCATCCTTTGATTCTCCAAATTCCTCTACTCTCACCCTCTCCATTGACACGTCCTTGAGAAGTACATTAGCCAAATCCTTATCTCACCATACTTATATCTTTGAGAAGGCTTTTTGGTGCTTGGGAAGCAGTTAGGAAGGGACCAATTCATTTTGGTTGATGCAATGGGTGATTGCGGGATTCGGTAAGCTAGAGAAGACAAGGTTCGGCGTAACCTTGTTGGAGTAAGAAACTTGGAGGGCTTAGGTGCACTGGGTAGATTAGGCTTGGAGGGTCTTCTACTATTCATGTATCCCAACTTTATTCTCTAGTGGATTATTGACCGCTTGGAAGGTGGCGGAGAGGTTTTACTTCGAGGACTTCAGTTTCCTCTTCGATAACACATCGCTATGTTGTCTTTGTGTTTGTATCTCTCTGTCCTTAATCTTTGCCATTTAATTACTGCTGTGGTTGTGATTAATTTCGGTTTAGATTGTTTTACCAATTATGTTTTAGCTTATTTTCATATTCTGCACATACATTATTTGATAATAAGCTTGTGTTGGTAATTTATAAATTGGGGGTCTAAACGTTCATAGATGTTTTACACATTATTTGAACATTCAACAAGACAAAGCACGTGCAAGTGATGCGAGAGAAAACTGAAAAGTTTTTGAAAACTATCATGGATTTAACCCCATTTGTGCAAAACACTCGATTTTCGCAACTTGAATGAGTCGTGAGCAAGTCGTCAAAACGAGTTGCCAAAAACCCTTGACAAAATTTTTGAGAAATTTGTCTTAGTGTTTTTTACAACTAGGAAGTCCACTTGCAAGCAAATCACGAAGGGAGTTGCAAATCATTCTGAGTAAGCTCGTAACTGGAGCTTCCACTCGTAAACAAGTCGCCAAGCTGAGTCGTGAAAATGCCAAAAACCCAGAAATTTTGAAATTTTTCTAAATATTTTTTGCGACTGGGGGATTGACTCGCCAGGGAGTCACGAGAGCTTCTGAGTAAGCTCGTGACTGGGGTCTCGCGACTAGCTTGACCCACGAGAGTGTGTCGCCAAAACAGAGTTGCACAGATTTTGGACTTTCTGAAAATTTTCAAAACAAAATCACTTTCCAAAAACAACTAAAAATACTCAAAAATCTTTTTGCATTTGATCAAAATATGATTGAGTATTGAAAGCTCGAATTTGTGTGAAAACACAATAGCTGTTTAGACCCCCAAATTAAAACTTACGGCTTAGTTGATTTTACTCTAACTTAAACTAAGTGTGGAATAGAGTAAATGCAAGCAAACAAATAATAAAACTACTCTAAGCCATATTCATCAAAACATAACAGTAAAATAAAAGCTAAAAGAGTAGGGAAGAAAGATGCAAACACAAGATAACACCATGATGTGTTATCGAAGAGGAAATCGAAGATCTTAGTGAAAAACTTCTTCGCTGCCTTCCAAGAGGTAAATCGATCTACTAGAGAATAAGTTAGAATACACGAATAACAAAAGACCCTTTAAGTTTAGTCTACCTCATGTACTCGAGCCCTCCAAGCTCCTGGTACCAACTGACTTAACGAAACCTTGTCTTCTCTAGCTTTTCGGATCACGCAATTTAGCCCAATTGCATCCACAAAATAAATGGCTTCTTCCAATGCTTCCCAACAGCACCAAAACCTCACTTTACACTCAGAATGGATGTAGTATGTGTTTGAGCTATCAACCTCTCAAGAATTTGGATATGGAGAGGTAGGAGTTGAGGAAAACCACAATGGATTGTGTAGAGGATTGTGGGTATAAAATTCTCTAACTCTCAAGGGTTGTGGCTAGGGTTTTCTCTCTGAAAAGCACTCTTTTCAATATGTGGATAATGAGGGTATATATAGTGTGTGTAGAGATATAGTGTATCAGATATGATAAAATAGCAAAATAGAATGTTTCGCGGGTTTCTCGCGGGAAGGTCTTATCCACAAAATACTCATGAAAACCAGCTGTCACCATCTGTCATGACTATTTGCATTCCAGTCATGTGCTGAGCACATGGCTTCACATCACGGGAAGGCTTCCCGCGAGCTAACCGCGAAAACTCCTTTGATCTTCAATTTGTCTTAAGTCTTCACATTCTTTCTCACACACAACCTATACAATGAAATCCCACAAATAATACAGGGTACATAAGATTGAACAGAATTACAATCAAATTTGGCACAAGATTAAAGCTAACACAAAATAGTTGTAAATCACAACTTTACAATCTCCCCCTTTGGGTATTCCAAACAAAACCCCTAAAACAGACTCTAGATTTAAACAAGAGTTTGGGAACAATGGTAAAACTCACTCATACCTAATCTAGATGCTGTGATGCACTTGAACGTATACACTTGTATCCTGAAATACTCGCACATAAAAAAAAACTTTTATTAAACTTATGACAAGTTGAATACACGGTACATATATGAGCATGCGATCAAGGTAATAAACAATTAAGCATAATCTAAAAGTACTTAAAAAATGCAACATAATCTAAAAGTACTTAAAAAATGCTACAAAGCAAGGATACAAAAACAAAGTACCGAATATAAACTGAAAGATTTAAACTAGAGTACTTTAAAAGCTTTAAAAGAAAGCAATGTAAATATCCAAGAGTTATAAAAACTATAGATAAAATAAAGTAAACTACTAAAACCACCAAAATGAACCAATGTCTATGCTATGCTCCCCTCAAACTACTCCCCCTTTTTGACCGAAATGGCCAAAGAGGCTAGAATTCATCAAATTCTGATTAGGAGCCCTCTTGATGTTGCCTTTGCTCCATCATCATATCATCAATCTGTGACGATAAGGCAGTAATATGGCCTTCAACATATGTGAACTGATTTGAGGTGTGCTGCACATGGGATTCTAGCATGCCATACATCTGCTCACCCTTACAATGAGATGGTCAAGGCGATAGGGTCCTCGTGCTAGTGCTTGGGATGATGGCTGTGCAGAGCCCTCTGGAGCTTCTGTGAACCTGTCAATCTCCTACTTTGTGTCCCCACCTTCTTCCTCGACATCATCTCTTGGGATTTAAGAAATGCCAGTTTTTGGTTCGGTGACATGAGCTTTGCTTTGGGTCATTGCTGGGGCACCAATAGGAGAGTCTCTTTGTACCAAGGTTAGGCCATTCAGAAACTTCAACTTTGTCTTTGCAATGAGAGCCGTGATGAGTCTTGGGAATGGCAAGACGGTTCTTGAATTCCTCATGGTGATGGCTTTGGTCAATACATAGTATATATGACCGCATATGTTTGTCTCCTTATGTGTGAAGAGATCATACAAAAACGTAGTTCTTGGCCTGGACAAGGTGATCAAATTCATCACCAGGTAGAGATTGTGGATCATGATGTACCCCGATGTCCTCATCTCCATGGTGAAAGGAATTACGTACATTGACTTCTTTTTAAGAGTGCCACCGAGAGATCCACCATTGGCTCAAGAAGAGTCCAATCTATCATCATATTGGGTGGAAATTTATTGAGATGTAGGACGAATTTCATCCCTTGTGATAAAGAATTCCCTTTGCCACACCTAACAATTAATGTGCTCCCCTTCCACAATGGCGTTTGAAAATAATTCCCTTATAATTTCAGCTAAGACATTTCCACTTGGATTCAATAGCTTTGTCCAAGTTCTCTTCTTGAACACTTCAAGAATGCAAGTGTTTTCAAGGGTCTCCATTTTTACAACCCTTTCCATGATGATCGTTGCCTTTTTTGTAGAAGTCGTTGTAGGCCAATCCTGCATCAACGTTTCAGAAATTCTCTGTGTCTGTGTGTGGACACTTTGACCCTTTCTTTGTGGCAGAATGTTTAGTAGGAGACATCTGCAACAACATTCATAAAGCACAGAGAAACAAGTGCAAAAACATAAACACAAGAACACAAACTTGATTAGTACCAAGTTAGTCCATAGAATAAACACAAAGTCCTAAAAAGAACATAAATACAGTCATAAAATCATGTTATAAGTGCTAAACATGCAAGCAACATATATCTAGCATGAGTGATATGCAAAACATGACAACTGAACAAGTGTGTGCATCAAGTTTGCATGTGTGAAGCATGATCAAGGCATGACAAAGCATAGTTAGGTCAAAGTGTGTAAAACACACAACCAATGATCAAAACATGATAAACATATATAATCATGGTAATTTCCAAAGTTTGGTACTCATTGGAGTCCTAAACAACATCAAAATGCCATTTGGTCATTTTATCAAACACTTGGTATGCACCAACACAACTAACATGTAAACAATGCATGAACATGTGTGAATCTTGCCGAAATACATGTTAAAATGCCATAAGGGGCCAACACAAACACAAACAAACCAAATGGGACAAAGCCCAATGAAGAAATTGAAAAAATTTTCACAAAATTTAAAGTTCCCAACCCTTTTTCAAAAAAAAAAAAAAAAAGAACCCAACTTAAGAAAACCTAAAATCTAAGGCATAATCTAAGTAAAGAGAGAGAAAAGACTGTATAAACATACCTTATAGATGATTTTGAAACAATTGCACTTGAGATTTGGTTAGGTTTTTGAGTGAAATTAGGTTTTGAGTTGTTTGAGGCTTGAGGGAGGCGAAGTGAGGGAAAACAATTGAGTTTGAAAAATTGTCTACATCAGCCCTTTAAAACTAAAAAACAATTGAGTATACTCAAAACTCAAAACATATAAAATGCAACTTGATATGTTTTGATGAAAAACATGAAAAATGCAATTTGAACAAAAACTCAAAACATGAAAACATAAAAACACTTTCAAAAACATATAAAACACTCAAAAATCTTTTTGGGTTTGATCGACAAGCAATTGAGTATACACATCACATTTGAACACGTACAATCACACAAATGAAATATGCATTCATTGAACAAAAGTTTTGTATGTTGTGTGTGAGAATCAAATGTGGATTAGTCCTTAGTCCAGAGTGAAACTTCAATGATTAATTCAATCAAGTCATACACAACTAGTACTAAGTTAGGTGTTCTATCTTAATTATAGAAATGAATATATATGACCTCCCATAAGAAAATGATTACATATTTTTGAAGCTTTTCATTTGACTTCTTTACAATTCATAACATTTGATCATTTTGATTTTTACATCTCTTTTTGAGATTAATGCTTGAAATTTATTATATTTCAATTTTGTGAGTAAGCTTTTGTCTTTTTGGGCACTATACATTTCAATATAAGCCGCTTTCCCTTTTTCCTAGTCAAATATTAGTATGTGCGATGACTTTTGTAGCTCATTATCTCTTTTTGAGATTTGACATTTGTTGAGTTATAAGGCAAAAACATAAAAGAGTGGGAAAATATATAGGTACAAGTCTATGCATGTATCAAAACTGTCAAGACTATTGACTTATCATTCATGACAGGCTTGAAGATCGATTTACAATAATCACACATAAATTTCAAGATTTTTTCCACAAAGATAGATGTGCAGACATAACAAGTTAGGCTCGTAAATGCACTACGCCATTAGTACGAAGGTACTAGGCCAAACTCACATGTTATATACACAACACAAGCAATCAAACTTTTTGGAAATTTTTCAATTTTTATGGGTTTTTGAATTTTTCAAAACACTAAAAAACAGAACATGTAAAGTAAGATCAACAAGTGAGACCTATATAGCAAGTATGCAACAATGAGCAAAATAAGGTCACACAAGAGATAGAAGTCAAGGGATGATACCGATACCAATGGTCTTACACAGAGACTCTAACCATGGACCATTAAGAGGTTTGGTAAATATGTCTGCCTTTTAGTTGTCGGTGTTTATAAACTTTAAACACACAATCTTCTCCTCCACCAAGTCTCAAATGAAGTGGTATCGGATCTCGATATACTTCGATTTTGAGTGTTGAACTGGATTTTTTAACAGGTTTATGACATTCGTGTTATCACAAAATACACATAGTGTCTTGAGTGATTCCATAATCATGTAAGAACTTCTTCATCCATAGTAGTTGTGCACAACAACACCCCGCTGCAATGTATTTAGCTTCAGCCATTGATAAAGACACTATATTTTTTTTTTGCTCATCCATGACACCAAGTTATTTCCAAGGAAAAAAAACAACCACCCAAGGTGCTCTTTCTATCATTAACACACCTGGCCCAGCCAGCATCTAAATATCCAGCTAAGCACTCATTCGAGTCCCTTGAATACCAAATTCCATAATTGGATGTGCCATTGATATAACAAATAATATGTTTGACTGCTGTTAAGTGGGACTCTTTGGGTGCTGCCTGAAATCATGCAAATACCCCTACACTAAAGGCGATGTCCAGTCTACTTGTAGTAAGGTAGAGAAGACTGTTGATCATGCTTCGATAGAGTGTTGAATTTACTTCCACACCGGCTGCATCAAGGCTTAGTTTTATGAAGGAACTCATAGGAGTGGAAGTATGCTTCTTGGAGTCTAGGCTGAATCTCTTGACGAGATTTTTGGCATATTTCTCTAGAGATATAAATATCCCATTTTTTCGTTGTTTCACTTGAAGCCCTAGGAAGTAGTTTAGCTCCCCCACCATGTTCATCTCAAACTCCTTTTTCATATCTTCCGAAAATTCTTGAGCAAGGTGATCAATTGTGGATCTAAAGACAATGTCATCCATGTATTCTTAAGCAACAAGGAGAGATTGCTCATCTCATAAAAGGTGATCAATTTCGGTCTTGTTCTTAAAGATCCACTTGGTGCCAATTACATGTGTATCCTTGGGCCTTAGTACCAACTCCCATACATCATTTTTAACAAATTGATGCAACTCTTGGTGCATGGATTCTACCCAATTCTCATCTTTCAAACCTTCTTCCACTTTCTTGGGTTCAAATTGAGCAAGATAACAGTTGTATGTCATATGATTCACACTATAGCCTAGTCCTTTTCTCAAATGAAGTCCCTCATCTAAATCACCAATTATGTTGCTTGTGGGATGATTGAGAGTTACTCTTGATGATGGTTTCTTGGAAGTGAAGGGTTCCTCATCATGAGAAATTGGAGGTTGAACTTCCGGAGGGGTGAGTGGGCTTGAGAATCCTTGTGTTGATCTAGTCTCCCTTCTTGATGTAGGAGGTGTAGACTCCTTTTCCGGTGATTCTCTCTCACCATCATCAACTTGAGACATGTTGTCATCCCCCTCATTCTTTTTAAGACTTGGTCCTTCACCATCCTCATCAACATCCTTTTATGAGATGGTGTTATCTATGACCACATTTATCGATTCCATCACCATTTTAGTGCACTTACTGTACACTCTATATGCTCAACTATTTGTGGAATATCTTAGGAAGATCCCTTTGTCACTCTTAGCATCAAATTTTCCAAGATTCTCCCTATCATTAAGAATCTATTTGTTTCCAAATACTCGGAAGTATTTTACCTTCGGCTTCTTTTCCCTCCAAATTTCATATGATGTCTTCTTTGTTCCTGCTTGGAAGAAAATCCTATTCCCAATGTGACATGAAGTGTTCACCGCTTCAGCCCAAAATTTATGTGGAATGTTTTTGTTAAGAAGCATCACTCTCGCCATTTCTTAGATCACTCAGTTCTTTCTTTCAACCACCCCATTTTGTTATGGAGTCTTTGGAGCTAAAAATTCCTTTTTGATACCATGCTCATTGCAAAACACTTCAAATTTTACATTTTCAAACTCCTTCCAATGATCACTTTTGATTTTGACTATGGGAACTTCCTTTTCATTTTGGAGCCTCTTGCATAACCTTTCCATCTTGTTACATGCCTTCGACTTCTCCCTAAGAAATTCCACCCAAGAATACCTTAAGAAATCGTCAACTACCACTATGATGTAACGTTTTCCACCCATGCTTTCCATTCTCGTTGGACCCAATAGATCCAAATGAAGTAACTCCAAAGGATGGGAAGTAGCAAATACATTTACTTTAGGATGGGTTGATTTTGTTTGTTTTCCTAATTGACATGGACCACAAACATTCTTCTCAATTTTTCCAAACTTTGGCAAACCAAGCATTGCTTCAAGGTTTGAGACTTTTGCCACTTGTTTGTAATTTGCATGCCCAAACCTGAACATTTTTAGACCTCTTAACCTAACCAGATTAACCTAGTCAATTAGTTAAGTGATTAACTTAGTCAAATTATTCAAGTCTAGGTTAACAAATCAAACAATCATATCAATTATATAAAGCAGCGGAAAAGTAAATAACACAAAGATATAATGACCCAGGAAACCACACGGTAAAAACCTGGGGAGGATTTGACCTAGCTATCCTCAAGGTAAACTTGAATCCACTATATGATAGAATTGAAGTTCATACAAAAGGACTTACAAGCTCCCTCGCTTGACTTCCTAATGCTACCCACTATTAAAACTTACTAACACGACCACGTGCAAACTCCGAATCCACGGACTCCTTCTTTCTTGGATTCTCCACCAGATACAAGCACCCCCGCTTGTTTTTCTTTAAGCTTCAATGGTAGCAACTGAGTTGATCGTCAAGATGTTGATAATATCTCTACCTTGAAAACCCTAAGTTTATGTGAAGGAAAGCTCCTCAAGGATCTCACAAGAGATTTACACAAACAGAAAAAATATGAGCAACAATACAATCGGAGCAACTCTCAAAAACATGGCTAGGGTTTTGCCTTATATACCTAGGGCAAAAACATAAAACCCAAAACGTTTAATGAGATAGGGCTGAGTTGGAAATTCTGTAGAAAAACATTCTGGCCGACTTTCAATCGGTCGAGTCTAATTTCGATCGATCGAGCCAGGCCTAAATGCACCAATGCATTTATAGCCTCTCGATTCCAACTTTACACGAATTACACAACTTTGAACAAGCCTAAACAAGACTAAACATATTGTTTTGATCATGGTTTGCCAACATTACACATTAGAGTTCTAAATACATAAATTCCTAAATCTTTAGAACCTAACAAAATCGTTGATGCCATAACTCTAAGAGATTCACTCGAGCACTCTAACATGATATGTGTTAAGGACATATTTTTATGTAATTGGCGTATCCTTTGACAAAACGCACTTTATTTGTATTTGGGTAAATCTAAGAAAGTTTAAGATGATCATTACAAGTGGTTAAATTGAAGACATGAAGATTACTCAAGAACTGCTTAAGAAAAGTGCAATCAGCAGGTCTCGATAGCTCCTTGACAAAAGCTCAATTTGTCAAGATTCATTAAAGCTTGACACATGTTTCGATCTATCGAGCTTACAGGATTCAGATTATAGCCAGCAATGTTTTTATTCTAAAACGCTATTTGTTTATGAGTTTGTATAATCCTCATAAGAATAGGAAAACTCAAAGTTTGTGGGTTTGTATAATCCTTATTGGACTAGAAAAGCCCAAGGTTTATGTAAACCTATTTAGAATAGGAGAGCCCATTAAGCTCCTATTTAAAGGAGGTGGAAAAAGAAAAACCTAACCCTAGAGAGCTTCATAAGTTTTTCTTTTTGAAACCCTAGTCTTCTCCTATAGAAGAAAGAGTTCTTGCTGCGTTTCTTGTATGCCTTTAGGTTCTGTAACTAAGCAAAGTCTCTTGCACCAACATTAAAGATCTTATTGGTGTTTCTATGTGAAACTGTTGCAAATCAACTACAACAATCAAAGGGTTGCTATAGAGTTAGTCACGTACTGAGATTCGTGCAAAAGAGTAAGCCACGTACTGGGATCCGCGCATCGATTGGTTAGTCATGTACTGGGAGTCGTGCATTGAAAAGGAGAGATTGTCACTACAGGACAAGTCCAATTGTGTATTGGGATAGGGCTTCAACTGCAAGTTGGTATAAGATATTGGGATTCCTTTACTTGTAATCGCTTGTTGGGATAATAGTGGATTCTTGGGAGTGGTGACCTTAAAATCACCCGATAGGCTTTTACCTTGGTGGTTTCCCCATTCATAAACAAATCACCCGTGTTATTTAATTTCCACTGCATATTTACTTAGTTGGTGATTTGTTTGTGCTGCCACGCATATGGTATGTTAATCTGATTAATTAATCAACTTGGCTAATTAATTTATTAATTTATCACAAGGGGTCAATACATTCTTCGCCTATCAAGTGGTATGAGAGCAAGCATACTCTGATTAGGTTTTAATCATTACTATGTGATCCATTGACCCCTATTGTCATGGAAACTCTTGATTGTTTTTATTTGCATGATCTTGTGTTGAATGATGATGATGATATTCAAGATGCCTATTGTAAGCTTTATAATTTTTGTATGAGATTTCTTAAAAGTTCTACAAAATTAAAAGCTAAATTTAGAAAGGTCAAGCTTGAAAAGGATGATTTGATTGCAAAATTGGATGAAGCCAATAATTTGAATGAGAATTTTAAAAGTCAAATTTCATCTCAGGTGGACAAAATTAAGAGTTTGGAAGAGCAACTAGTTGAATTTAAAATTGAAATTGAAAAATTAACTAGTGCGAAACTTGTTGTTGAGCCTAACTCAAAAGAAAAAGATTTTTATATTCCTCCATTTAAAAGGAATAATGAAGAGTTGAAGACTAATATTGCTAGGATAGATAAAGGTAAAAATTCTGATGTTAATGTTGGAGTTTCTAAACCTATGTCTAAAATTACTCCTAGGTTGAATAAAAATATTGAATTTGTCCCCACTTGTCATCATTGTCATATTGTTGGTCATATTAGGCCAAATTGTCCTAAATTAAGGTCTTTGTCAACCTCTAAGGTTAGACCTCCTTCTAGGAAGTATAGTAGTTTGAAAACTACTCATGTTTGTCACCATTGTGGTGCTTCTGATCACACTCGTCCTAATTGTTTCAAGTTGTTTCGTCATAAGCGAGTGTCCAATAGGTCTCATCCTTTGTCTAAAGACTTTATACCTATTCTTGGTGAGTTATTAAAAGTTTTGAGCTTTTTAACTCAATTTCAGGGGAATTCTAATTCCTCTATGTCCTTTAGTAGTCATATTAGGACACATGCCTTTTCATCTTCACAGCCAAAGACTCGTGCTATGTGGGTGATAAAGGATCCTAAGACTTAATTTTCTTTCTATTTGTCCTATGCTTTAATTCTTTCTATCTAAAGTAGGATTTTTTTTCTTGTTTTCTTATCTTTTTGGAATCATGCTTTCATACATTTGCACCTAGCATCTAGTTTTATGCATTGCTTTGTTTAACATGTTTTAGTTTGTTTGTTTTCAGTTTTGCTTTATTTTTTTTTCATAAAAAAAAAAGAAAATTGAAAAATAAAAAAAATACAAAAATAGCATGTGTTTGTGTACGTTGGTACTTGTGTACCTTAGATGGCTATTGAAACAAAATTTTCTAAACTTTGTATCTTTTGTAACTTAGATGAGCATCTCTATGCACAACTAAATAAGTGAGCTTTGTGGCTCGTGTTTGTGATGAGTAAGATTAAGTTATCTCTTGTACTTAACACTTGTATTACTCTTTTTGATTGGAAGGACTAAAAAATCCTAAGAGAAATGCATAAATAACCATCTCACCATTGTTGCCCGCCAATCATGAAATGACATCTTTATGTTTCGACACAGCAAAAGTGTAATGTCAAAAGCTTAACATAATTGGGTTTTTTTTTTTTTTCCTTTCTCTTATATGCCCATGCATGATATGCTTAACTATAGAAAAATAAGCAAAGAAAAATAAAAGCAAAAAGAATAAAAATGCTTTATACATGATTGCAAGCCTGTCTTCTAGGAGATGTAGGAGTTATAGGATGTACCTCGAAGGTGATAGTCCCCATCAAGCAGTTATAATTGTGTGTGAGTTAAAGTGACTTTCTCATATCTCAAATCGTCATAACATGTTAACACTTATGCAATCTTGCGATGTTTTTTATACACAATACGCAATATTCTTTACTACTTTTGATACATGTGAGGGTACAATGCGATTTGGATATCACAAGGTTTACTTGTGTAAATGTATACTCACTAAATTGTCTTAACTTATTTTTGAAGTATAAAATTGGTTAGACTTGTTTAGTGTGTGTGTGTGTTTTAGATCTAAATGTTGAACATTTTTATTGTTGAGAGATGATTTTGAGAGGTTAAAATATTGTTTGGATCTTTGGTTGAGTAGCATGCTTGATTGCATTCATGTCTGTGTTTTTTCTCTTCTTTGGAAAAATGTATTTAAGCAATCTTGACAGCTTCTCGATACCTTTCGACAACTAGGCTATCTATCGAGCCCCTTCAGCTTCTTTTTATCACATTCTCGATAGCTTCTCGATAGATTCTCAATCCATCGAAGAAGTTTCTGTATGCTCAATAGATGCTCGATAGCTGTTCAATCTATCAAGGTTGGCTTCTGCTTGATAGCTGCTCGACAGCTTCTCGATCTGTTGAGATCCTCTTGCATGCATTGTTTTTCACATGTTTTGCATCTTTCTATTATCTTGTCATCCATAGCATCTTGTTTTTCTTTTTCTTGTAGGTCTATGGTTCCTTGTTCCTTCTATATCAGTTTTCTGTCTATCTCCGATCAAGTCTTTTGGCTTTTTATGCCCTTTAACAATCATGTCAAAAATGGGGAGAAATTTGAGAATTGAATGTCATTCCTTAGGGGGAGTGATAGACTTAGGGGGAGAACTTCATGTTAAAAGGAAGAAAGTTTTTAATGTAACTAACTTAGGGGGAGAGTTAGTTTGAATAGTGAATGACTACCATCTCCAAATGTCACAAAGTTGTGTTCCTTCTCCTTAAGAGTTTTGAATAGTGATTTATCTCCGATCATATGCCTTGAACATCTGCTATCAAGATATCACATACACAAATTAAACACTTTCAATGCAGCATGAACAAAAAGACAAGCATGAGATAGGCATTATTGACCATTAAAGCAAGACTTATCTTCCTTTACTTCATTCATAGATGAGCGAAGCTTTCTTTTCAAACAATCAAGTTTATCTTACAAATGTCTATTCCTTTTCTTATATTTAGCAATTAGGGAATTCGATTCACACAAGCTATTATGAATATCATGATTCCTATGTTCTAAAGATTTCAGCATGTGTACAAAAATTCTAGCATGTTTCTTTGATTTGAATAACTCTAAAAGCTCATTGCTAGGACAATCTCCAAAGATGCTCATAGAGTCATTATCACAAACACATGAACTATATTTCATGTTGGCCTTTGCCATAGCACTATCCATAGCAAGCCAAGGGTTCTAGGATCACACTTAGGTAATGAAACCATAGCAAGTGTACCCACTTTGATGACAATTGAAAGCTCGGATTTGTGTGAAAATACAAGAGCTGTTTAGACCCCTAAATTAAAATTTACGGCTCGGTTGATTTTACTTTAACTTAAACTAAGTGCGGAATAAAGTAAATGCGAGCGAACAAACAATAAAACTACTCTAAGCCATATTCATTAAAACATAGTAGTAAAATGAAAGCAAAGAGAGTAAGGAAGAAAGATGCAAATACAAGATAATACCACGATGTGTTATCGAAGAGGAAACCGAAGATCTCGGCAAAAAACCTCTTCATCACCCTCAAAGCGGTAAATCGATCTACTAGAGAATAAGTTGGAGTACATAAATAATAAAAGACCCTCTGAGCCTAGTCTGCCCCATATACTTGAGCCCTCCAACTCCTGCTACCAACTGACTTAACGAAGCCTTGTCTTCTCTAGCTCTCCGAATCACGCAATTCAGCCCAATTGCATCTATTAAACGAATGGCTTCTTCCATTACTTTTTAGCAGCACCAAAACCTCACTTACACTCAAAATAGGTGTGGTAAGTGTTTGGGCTATCAACCTCTTAAGGATTTGGATATGGAGATGTATGAGTTGAGGAAAACCACAATGGACTGTGTAAAGGATTATGGGTATAACAATCTCTAACTCTCAAGGGTTGTGGCTAGGGTTTTCTTTCTTAAAAGCACTCATTTCAATATGTGGGTAATAAGGGTATATATAGTGTGTGTAGAGACATGGTGTATCAAATATGACAAAATAACAAAACAGAATATTTTGCGGGTATCTCGCGTGAAGACCTTACCTGTGAAATACTCACGAAAACCAACTATCACCATCTGTCATGACTCTTTGCATTCCAGTCATGTGTTGAGCACATGGCTTCACTTCGCGAAAAGGCTTTTCGGGAGCTACCCATGAAAACTCCTTTGATCTTCAATTTGTCTTGAGTCTTCACACTTTCTCTCACAAACAATCCATACAATGAAATCCCACAAATATTACAGGGTACATAAGATTGAACAGAATTACAATCAAATTTGACACGGAATATTAGCCAACACAAAATAGTTGTAAATCATAACTTTACAAGTATGTACTACACATTTAATCAAGTACAATTAGAAAAATGAATAAGACATTCATTGAACATAGACATGTGTGATGTGTGTGGGTACCAAAAATGAGATAGTCCTTAGTCTAATGTGAAGTTTCAATAATCAATTTAACCAAGACATACACAATTAGCACTAGGAAGAGTGACCAATTTCAATTATAGAAGTATGCATATATGACCTCCCACAAAACTTGATTACATAATTTTGAAGCCTTTCATCTGGCTTCTTACATTTCAAAACATTTGATCATTATAAAACAATACATCTCATTTTGAGATCGATGCTTGAAATTTTTGATATTTCAATTTGATGAATAAGCTTTGGCTTTTGGGCACCATACATTTTCATTACAAGTCACTTTCCCTTTTTCCTAGTCGAATACTAGTATGTGCGACGGCTTTTGTAGCTTATTATCTCTTTTTGAGATTTAACATTGGTTGAGCTCATTAAGCAAAAAAAAGAAAAGAGTTGGAAGATGCACAGGTCTATGCAAGTCTTAAGATCAATAAAATCATTGGCTAATCATTTATGACAAGTTTGAAGATCTATTTACAACAATCACATAAATGTCAAGATTTTTTTTCCATAATGATATGAGTGCATACAGAACAAGCTACGCTTATAAATGCACAAATCCATTTGTACGAAGGTACAAAGCAAAACATAAGTGTGACAAAACAGAATAATGCCAATCAAACTTTTTGGATTTTCTACATTTTATGTATTTTTGGATTTTTGACACAAAAGCAAGTAAAGATTGATAAAAAAGAAAGAATAAACATTCAAAGCTACTAAAAACAAACAAAAGTAGTAAAAACATGCTAGAATGAAAAATATAATCACACAACTAAACAATGTCACAACAAATCGGAAGAATTAATGCATGGACATGTTCTAATGCTTATGCATGTGTACCCTTCTTCACCCACATGGCACGTGCGTTTGGGGTGATATCCTTAGAGGATTGGGTACTTGAGTTGTGATTCTCAAATCTTAGGGTGAAGTTTGCCAAACAAGAAGTGATGGTGTCTATCATTTTCATCACATCACCAATATTGGAGTTAGCTTCTTGTCCTTTTGATTGTTTGAGATTCCCTTTGCCATTTCTTTTCCTCTTGGTGTTTGAAAACTTGCATTCTTCAATGCTTGAAGTTTGTGGCAATTAGGTCTAATGTGTCCTCAGATTACACAATGGTGGCAAAAATGTTGAGTTTGTGGACCTTTTTATGACTTTAGAAGAGATTTCCCTTTAGCATTGAGTTTAGCCACTAATGGGTTTGGAGGCTTTGTTAAAAAGCTTTGAGCAATCACATTTGGCTTCTTCTCAACTTTCACTTTCTCAACAGTTGGAGTTGCTACCATTGGTTCTTTATGACTTCGGAAGAGATTTCCCTTTAGCATTGAGTTTCGCCACTAATGGGTTTGGAGGCTTTGTTAAAAACCTTTGAGCAATCGCATTTGGCTTCTTCTCAACTTTCACTTTCTCAACAGTTGGGGTTTCTACCATTGGTTCCTTTGCTTTAACAAACTTCATCTCCTTAGACACATTTGCACTTGAGCTACTTTCTTCGGTATATCCTAAGCTGCTTTTGTTAGAACAGGGCTTTTAATGTGCAAAAACTTCATCAAGTTTCTTGGAGGCAACACACTCCACTTTGGCATTTGCTTGAATCACTTCAAGCTCAAGAACCTTAATCTTAGAATAGGCATCGGTTATTTCTTCATTTAGCTTTTCAACTTCACATTTCGTTTCTTTGTACCGTACTAGAAGACTTTTATAATCCTATTCAGCTCTCTTCATTTTTCTTATGGCTGCCTTAGCCACTCTTGCATACTCTCCGGTCTTCTCAAGAAGAGAATTATAGGTTTCTTGCAATCCCTTTGTTCCTTCATAGACACATTCTTCATCTTCATCATCGGATACCTCCCCAACTCCCATTGACTCCACTTCGGTGTGCTCACCGAACTCTTCCACTAGAGCATTCAAATCTTCTGAAGAGTCCACGGGTGCAATGGTCATAAATGCGGAGTAGTTTCCTTCTTCGTCACAACTTTCTTCTGAGTCTGAATTGGAGCTGTCCGAGTCACTAAGGGTAGTGGCAAAAACTTTTACCCTTTGCCTTTAAATAAGTGGGGCATTCTCTCTTCACATGCCCATGCCTTTTGCACTCATAGCACGTGACCGCTTGAGATGGAGAAGAATCTTTGGAGTCTTTCTTCTCGAAGTCTTTCTTATCTTTCTTGAAATTTGAAAATTTCCCCTTCTCAAAGGACTTCCCATCCCTCTTGAATTTCAAGAACTTACGAAAGTTCTTAGCAAGGTATGCCACTTCCTTTTCAACCTCATCCTCATCTGAATCTTGGAGAGTTACATGCAAAAATGGAGTATATATAAATGGTCTGTACTGTTACAGTTGACAATATTGGCACTTATATTAGTGCTTGTCAATTGTAACGAGTCTTGGTTGAATGTGACATACCGTGTTGGAGGTCTGCCTCTGCAGCCCTGTCCTTTTTGCCAGAAGATTCGAACGCCACCGCATTCAATGGTAAGCCATTCAACAAAAGGCGGTGATTTGGTGAGCGGGACACCAACTTTCCGACCAAATGGCATGGCGCCACCAAAAGCTGTAGTAATAGGAATACGAAAAGGAGGAGGCCGTTCTTGACTATTTCAAGACCGACCAATTTGAGAACATATTCTCAAAACTTAACTCCCTTGAGGCCCATGCAAAGGGCTTTTGGGACAACCAATCTTTTATCACTGCATCTGCTCACTACCAGCCTTATGGCGTTTGGTACTACCTACATGAACCAGAAGTTCTTTGGAACCAAGGAAGTCGCAGCTTTTCTTGCCCATGTTGGCACCAAAACCTCCTGTGAGCACTTCAGATCAATTTCTGTTTTGTGAACTTGAACTTCAATTTGGGATTTTGCCTTGCTTGTTTGGTTGAATATAAATGTGTTTAAGAAGATCTTTTCCGTCTGTCTTTAGTAATATTTATTACACACTAATGCACAAAACAGAACTCATAACTTGAAATTGTGACTTCAAATCACTCTGTTATTTTGGGGCGTGCGTATAAAATTGTATGGATTAACTTATGTGTAATAATATTTTCGGATTAAACTTAATGGCTATCTACTGTGTTTGAATACTTAAAATTTATATTATTGTAGGCCCAGCCCAGGGGAGTGTTTGGTTTATCATTTTCAAGTTGAATAAATCTTAAAATATGATTAAATCAGATTTAAAAAAAAAAAAAAAATCTGTTTTTGCTGATTATTTTGAAATTTTTTTTGACCTCAATAGAAACATTTGGTTACGTACGTATAGATAGGTATAATTAATTATTTGATATGTTAAAAACGTCAACTTTAATTTGAAATATCCAAACCAAGTAAGTTTTAATTTGATAAAATTTGAAATAGATTTTAATGTTTTAATTATTTACTGTCTTTTAGTTATTTAAGTTGTTAATTAACAATTGATGTTACTGGATATAATTTGGGCTTTGTTACACTTGTATTTAATTAAAAGGATTTAACTGAAAACAAATGTTATTGATTAACAGATGAAAATCTTAACAATATATATATATATATATATATATAGTTTAAGGTCAAGTTGGGATGAGCTTTATAATTGATAGGTCAAGAATGTATTGACCCATTGTGATGAATTAATTGATTAATTAGTCGTTTTTCAAAAATTTTTTTTTTTTATTAATTAGTCAAGTTTATTAATTAATCAAATTAATATGCAATATGCGCGGTAACACAAACAAATCACCAATTAAACTAAGTATGCAGCGGAAAATAAATTGATATGGTGATTTGTTTACAAATAGAGAAAACCTATATGGCAAAAACCACACCGAGTGATTTTAAAGTCATCATTTTCGAGAATCTACTATTATCAAAACAAGCAGTTACAAGTAAAGGAATCTTAGTACTTTATACCAGCCTACAGTTGAACACTTATCCCAATATCTAATTGGACTTGTTCTGTAGTGACAATCTCTCATTTTCAATGTACAACTCCCAATACTTGACTAACCAATTGCGCAGATCCCAGTACGTGACTTAATCACCAACTTGAGAAAGATGTTGGCTGCAAAGTTCTTTAGTTCATGCAGATGATGACAATCACGAAGTTACTTGGTCACAAAACCCTTTAGTGTACAAACACAACAACTTCTTGAAGAGAAAGAAGAACTAGGGCAAACTCGGTTTCCAGTTACACCTTTCTTCACACTTGGGGAATTGTGCTCTTGTGCAACTTTGCGTCACCTTTTTTAGCCCTTAAAATAATCCTTATATATGTTTAGGATTGTGAGAAAAGAAAGCTCAAACATATACTTACGGATTAGATGAAAAACAGTCCTGAAAAACTGAGTTTCATAAACCTCGTAGATAGCCATCTATCGAGCTAGCTGTCGAGCCACGGGTTTCAGCAGCTTTAAACCTCGATTGATGCTAGCTGTCTAGCTTTAAAATCATACACTTTCTCATTTGATTCTTGGATAGACTTGCATGACTTTAACACTGGAATTTGAAACCTCGTCTCTTGAAGCATTATACACATCCTAGATCTACCCAATTACAAGTAAAGTGCATTTTGTCAAAAGATTAGCCAATTACATAAAATGCTGACAAATATTCCTAACATGAATCACATATATCCTAACAATCTCCCCCTTTTGTAATCCATGACAAAACAAATGACATATGAGAGAAGTCATAAATCACTCAACTCATATTCACTTGTTGAATACAATCTATCCTAACACAAACTCCTGAAAATTTTTTCAAGAAGAGAGTTTATGGCAAGTAGACTTTGACAACCTGTATTTCTGAAACACTTTAAATAAAACTCATCACGGCATCTTAGTTTGAAACAGAAATAATATATTGCATACAATTAATAAGAAACATGTGTATAAAGATAGAAAGGAAACAATACATGGAGAAGTAGGTGAGAGAACACACATCAATATATATAAACCAAATATAAGTACAATGTATGTCAAAATGGTCACAAGTCCCATATACAAGGAATAATGTATCTAAAATAGAAAGAAAAGAAAAGATACAAGTATCCTCACTACATCCCTCAATATACACTCCCTTTATCTCCTAAACTAACCCTCCCTATATGAGTATGACTACTCTCATCTCAAAACTACTCCTTCATTTTGTCAGGAGTGACAAAGGAGTAAGTAAATCAAGTAGACATCTTATCATCACTAGGCGAGCCATCATCATCATCCTCAACATCATCAGCACTGTTGGAGCCATCATCACTCTCATCCTCAGAGGCTGGTGGAGATGGAGAGGAAGCCACCTATGACAGCCTGTCGTCCTGTGATATGACCAATACGGGTGTTCACCTGACATAATTTATCACTGAGAGTGTTAAGATGAGCATCCATGTGCACAAGCTGTGCCATGATGGCCTTAAGTGTCACTCCACCCGCTAAAGAAGAAGGAGCGAAGGTGGATGGAGCAGTAGAAACTGGAGGAGGTGCCATCTGCGTCTGGGGCTACCTCAAGCGAAGTTGTGTAAGACTTCGCTTCACCGTAGCGGCATCAATGGCACACATATACGCGAAATGGGGAGACTCAGGATAGGAGATGAAAAAATGGCGAAGGAGTCTCGTGATAGCGGAAGGAAAAATGAGCTTATCATGAGTCGCTGTGTCCTTATAGACATCTATAAGGGAGTGAATAAAGTGTGAAGGAAAGTCGATAGAGATATCCTCAATGAGAACAACAAAAATTGAGCATGAGGCTCTGTGATAGTGTAATAGTGAGATAATGGATGAAGAACAAATGTCATTACCATGTTTAGGAATCTCGGACCTTTAACAAATGCCGAGCAAGGGGTGTTTTGACGGTCACCCTAAGATGATGGTGTCTCACAAAACAAAGACGCAAGTTCATCTTTGGACACTGTCCTCAAACGCGCACTACCTGGGTAGTTAGGATGCGTTACCCTAGGCACGTGTAGTACCTCGAAAATATTCTTCGGAGTAACTACCATGCGTATACCTTGAACACAAGTAGAAAACTGAGGTATAGAGTAATCGAATCCGTGTAAATTGGAGTAGAATTCATGTGTGATCACAGAAGAGCATGTGACCGGGACGCCACAAAGTGACTCTTAACATCTATAGTGGATGATAGTGGGTAGGTCGGTGTTAGAGAAATCTAATAGAACGACTTGGCATTCTAAATGAATGCCGCGTCGTGAAAAGTTCTCTGAGAAGTCCAATTTGGCCTTCTCATCATGGAACCAGATGTGAGAGGGAGTGGGGTTAGATGGAGAAGAAAAAGAAGATGCTCCGAAATGAAGAAGGTTCCGGGATATAGTAGACTTACGCTTAGGTGCCATGAAGCAACTAACATAAGAGGGAGAGAAAGAGAGAAAGAGAGGGAGACAATCAAAAAAGTACCAAGCAACAAATATATCAATACACAATATAGCAACAAAGTAAACACACATCTAAATGCATGAAACATTGTTATAATGCACATGTGATGCAATGCATGAAGTTTTAAATGTCATTTTGGCAAAACCCATCCCAAAAATTGAGCAAAATCTTAATTGATTTTGAAAAATCTCAAAAGTTTCAAAAAAAATCCCAAAAGTTAGGTCAAACATATGAAATGCATGATGAAGAGAGGGATTAAGGACTTTACTAGTGAAGAAAAGCAAGATTAAGGTCGAAGAAAGCTTAGGAATGAAGTTTGGAGTGAGTGAGAGGTGTTTAGGAGGTGAAAAAACTGAAAACTGTCGAGAGAGATCGAGGGTATGAGATTTGAAATCGCGATGGCTGCTTATATAAAAATCTCATAAATCTCGATTGATCGAGAGATGTCAAGCAGCTATCGAAGTTTAAAATGTCTGTTCCAGCTATCGAACCTACTAACGAGGAGCTATCGAGGATCAAACAAGAGGTTTTTAACACAAAGAAGCTCGATGGATTGAGGTAGCGATCGAGGAGAGAGAAAGTTTCTCGATTGATCGAACTAGCTATCAAGAGCTATAGAGAATGTGATAAGAAAGAGCTGAAGGGTCTTGATAAATAGCTTATCTGTCGAGAGGTATTGAGGGGCTATCGAGATTGCTTAAAAACAGTTTTTTAATGAAGAGAAAAACACAGATATGAATGCAATCAAGTATGCTACTCAAACACAGATCCAAACAACATTTTAAGCGCTTAAAAACATCTCTCAACAATAAAATGATGGGCATTTAGATCCAAAACACACACACACACACACACACTAAACAAGTCTAACCAATTTTATATTTCAAAAACAAGTCAAGATAGTTTAGTGAGCATACATTAACACAAGTATTCCTTGTGATGGCTAAATCTCATTGTACCTACACATGTATCAAAAGTAGAAAAGAATATTGCGTGTTGTGTGTGAAAAGCATCGCAAAATTGCATAAGTGTCTACGTGTTATGATGATTTGAAATATGAGGAAATCACTTTTACTCACACACAATCATAACTGTTTGATGGGGACTATCACCTTCAAGGTACATCTTATAACTCTCACATCTCCTAGAATACACGCTTGCAATCATATATAAAACATTTTAATATTTTTGCTTTAATTTTTCTTTGCATATTTTTCTTTTAAGCAAACCATGCATGGGCATATGAGAGAGAGAAAAGAAATACCCAATTATGTTAAGCATTTGACATTCCACTTTTGCTATACCGAAACATACAAATGTCATTTCATGATTGACGGGCAACAATGGTAAGATGGTTATTTATGCCTTTCTTTTAGGATTTTTTAGTCTTTCCCGTCAAAAAGAGTGATATGAGTGTTAAGTATGAGAAATTACTTAATCTTACTCATCACAAACACGAGTCACAAAACTCACTTGCTTAGTTGTGTATAGAGATGCTCATCTAAACTACAAAAGATACAAAATTTAGAAAACTTTGTTTCAATGGCCATCCAAGGTACACAAGTACCAATGTACACAAACACATACTGCTTTTGTATTTTTCAAATTTTTATTTTTATTTTTATATGAAAAACAAAATAAAACAAAATTGAAAAGTAACTAAACAAAAATATGTTAAACAAAACAAAGTAATGCATAAAGCTAGACTGACTCAAAACAATAAAGCAAAACACACAAGTAATGCAAAAACAAAAACACAAAGGGGAGAGAGAGAATAAGTGACAAAATCACTTGAAGCCCTTTTCCTTCCACATCTTAGAAGAACCTTTTCGTTTAGCAAACCCTTGATCTGGGGTCGAGAGAGAAGAATTAAAACCATTCAAGTTAGAAATGAACATGAGGGCTTTGAGAAGATCTCCAAGATGAGCGAAAGAGGATGGAAGCTAATTCTGATCTCTTGACGCAATTATGCTGTTGCTCGTTTGAGTGGCTAACTACTTGTAGCAATTAGGTCGAGTATGTCCAACTGCCCACAATGATGACAGAAATACTATTTTTTTTGTTTTGGCTTTTGAGAATTTCCCTTCTTAGCCCTAGAGTTTTTAATCTCATTCTTGTCAAGCTTAGAGGGTGCTCCTAAGATAGATTTACCCTTGTCTATGTTCTTACTAGCTAATTCATTTTTAACACCATTGTTCTTAGTTTCAATATTATTAGCAGGAGGAACAAAAATAGTAATACTAGTAAAAGCAATACTAGGAGAAGAGAAATCATACCCTAAACCGGTTCGATCGAATGTAGATTTCTGAAGACTGAGCATCTCATCGAGCTTAGCGCTTGAAGTCCTTTCCAACTGAGCTTTAACTTGGAACAATTTTGCCTCAAGCTTCTTGGTCTTCTCAGCCAAGAAATTATTCTCAAATCTCAGTGCTCCAATAGTTTGATTGGCTTTATCAAACTTTGTAGAGATTTCTTCTTACTCAAGCTCCACATCACTAAGTTTCTTGGTGGCCAACCTATACAACTTCTTATGCTTTTCTGAGACCTTGTATAACTTTGCATAGGTTGTGTGGATGTCATCTTGTTTATCCAACTTCTCAAACTTAGATTCCACCAACTCCTCTTCTTCATCCACATCTTCAACAATCCCCTCAGCAAGATTTACAGTGGTAGTGAAGGCATTTAGGATTCCATCATCCTCATTATCAGAATTATCCTCAGGCTCAGTGTCACTTAACGTAGCAGCAAGTGCCTTGCTCTTCCAAATGGTCTTAAGATATGTAGGGCACTCTTGTTTCATATGACCGAAACCTTGACACCCAAAGCACTTTGGTCCTGAGGGTACAGTGTACTGATCGCCGTCCCTAGGATCCTTTTTCCCTTTATCTTGGCTCTTGAATTGTGAGGAACTGGATTGCCTACAGTCCTTGTCGAAGCCCTTCCCATTGGCATTCTTCATGAATTTCTTGAATTGCCTTGTAATGTAGGACTTCATTTTAGAATCTTAATCATCTGAAGACTCATTAGTATCACTGCTTTTGGCCTTCAATGTCATGCTCTTGCTCTTGCTCGATTTCCTGATCCTTATCAAACCTAACTCATAGGTCTGCAGATTGCTAACCAACTCTGTCAAAGGAATTTTGTCAATATCATTTGATTCCTCAATCACAATGATCTTGGCATGGAATCTTTCAGGCAGAGATCTGAGCACCTTTCTCACAATCTTAGGTTCAGGAATGGTTTCCCTAAGATTAAATGCTGAGTTTACTATGTCCTTGAGCTTGGCATAGAACTCATCAAATGACTCATCCTCTTCCATCTTGATCTCTTCAAAGCTGGTAGTGAGCCTCTGAAGCTTTAAATCCTTAACAACCTTGGTTCCTTCATAGGTTGTCTAGAGGATGGTCCATGCTTCCTTTGCAGTTTCAGTGGAGGATATCTTCTTGAACTCCTCATTCATGACTACACTGAATAGAGCATTTAATGTCCTACTGTTGAAGTTTGCCGCCTTGATCTTAGCATTATCCTAGTCAGCCGACGCTTCTGTAGGCTTAGTCCGGCCTATCTCCACAGTTTGCCACACTTTCTCATCTAAAGACTGCAAGAAAGTACTTATGCGTACTTTTCAGTATGTATAGTTAGTGCCATCAAATAAATGAGGTATAATAAGAGATTGTCCTCTATCCATGACAAATAGGGGTCAATGCATCACACGACAAAGATTAACCCTAATCAGAGTGTGTCAGCTCTGATATCACTTGATATGCCAAGAATGTATTGACCCCTTGTGATGAATTAATTAATTAATTAGCTAAGTTTATTAATTAATCAAATTAACATGTAATATGCGTAGTAGCACAAACAAATCACCAATTAAACTAAGTATGCAGCGGAAAATAAATTAACATGGTGATTTGTTTACAAATAGGGAAAACCTACACGGCAAAAACTCCACCTGGTGATTTTAAGGTCACCACTTCCGAGAATCCACTATTATCAAAACAAATGGTTACAAGTAATGAAATCCCAGTACCTTATACCAACTTACAGTTGAACCTTTACCCCAATACCCAATTGGACTTGCTCTGTAGTGACAATCTCTCATTTTCAATGCACGGCTACCAGTACGTGACTAACCAATTGCGCGGATCTTACTACGAGACTTGATCACCAACTTGAGAAAGATGTTGGCTACAAAGTTCTTCAGTTCATCCAGATGATGACGATCATGAAGTTGCTTGGTCATAAAACCCTACGGTGTACAAACACAGCAGCTTCTTGAAGAGAAAGAAGAACTAGGGCAAACTCGGTTTCCAGTTATACTTTTCTTCACACTTATGGAATTGTGTTCTTGTGCAACTTTGCATCACCTTTTTTAGCCCTTAAAATAATCCTTATATGTGTTTAGGGTTGTGAGAAAAGAGAGCTCAAACATACGCTCACAGATTGGATGAAAAACAATCTTGAAAAACTAAGTTTCATAATCCTCGATAGATAGCCATCTATCGAGCTAGATGTCGAGCCACGAGTTTCAGTAGCTTTTAAATCTCGATAGATGCTAGCTGTCAAGTCTTAAAATCTTGCACTTTCTCACTTGATTCTTGGATAAACTTGCATGGTTTTAACACTTGAACTTAAAACCTCGTTTCTTGAAACATTAAATACATCCTAGATCTACCCAATTACAAGTAAAGTGCATTTTGTCAAAGGATTAGCCAATTACATAAAATGTTGACATATGTTCCTAACATGAACCAAATATGTCCTAACAATAATTAAAATCCTAATCTAGTTTTTGAGTCCTGCATTTTTGGAGCTAATGAATGAAGCATTGGGTTCTAATTACTTCTAAGTAAATCTACTAGTTAAATATATTTTTTGATGTAGAATTGACAGAACATGCCTTCTTGGAGCAGCAAGGGCGCAGAAAGTCACAACGCAAGATCAAAGGGGGGTGCCAGTAGGGGCCATTAGAGGTAACAGTGTCGGAATTGCATGAAATTTGGCTGGCTGAAGGGAAACGGCTTTCTAATCTAGATTCATAATGCCATGAATGTCGCCAAATTTTAGGCAAATTCCTTCGTTAAGGCCCCGAAAACAATATTTTTGCTATTTATAGTAATATTTGTTTTTCCTTAATAACTTTTAGTTTAAAAGTCAGAATAAGGTCCTGTCTGTTTTGGGACGACCCTTAAAGTCAGTAGTTTATGATTCTACATTTAACTCAATTTTGCCATTTTTGGTAAAATTCGGTAATTTTGTCACCTAATCGCTTAATTAGTGCGAATTAGGGTTTTAAACGTTTTTGCTCAGTATTTATATGTTTTGTAACCGTCAGAGGCAAAACAGACTATTATCAATAAACACAGAATTTTGTCAATTTTCTCTACTAGTGGATTCCAGTTTTTATCACCTTGTGGATTCAAGGAACCCCTCGTGGATTCGAGGTTTACTACCCAAGAACTAACAGTTTAGTTTCTGTTTCATCAAGAGAGCATCGTGTGTGCTTCTCTTCAGGCTTCCGCGACATCAGTTGGTATCAGAGCCTTGATTTACCCTGGTCTGATGGCTAACCGGCGAGACAACGACCACCATAACAATGACGGCGGTGATGACGTCAATAACCCAGTCCTCACTAGGGCTGAGTTCCTTGATTTTCGTGATGAAAATCAACAATTTCATGATTCAACCCAACAGACTCTGGACCAGATTCAAGCAGCACTTGCCACTTTGCTTAACTGAAACCCTAATCGCGTTGATAAAGAGCGACGTGATAACCGAGTGCGTGGCCCTCCCTATCGTGGTCCAAACCGGAACAGGCAGCAAGATTACAACGAAGAAGACAGTGAAGATGAGGAGTATGCAGAGAGAGTCCTTGGAAATCATCGTGGTCCCACGAGGGATAATGGTCGAGATTATCAGGAGCAGAGGGACTATCGGATGAAAATAGAGTTACCATCTTTTAACGGTAATGTCTCCATTGAAGAGTATCTGGATTGGGTCAGTGAGGTCGAAAAGTTTTTCGACTATATGGGTACAGCAGAAGACAAACAGGTGTGTTTGGTGGCCTACAAATTGAAGGGAGGAGCATCTGCCTGGTGGGATCGTGTTCAATTAAACCGTATTCAGGAACGAAAGCTTCCAATACGGTTATGGAGGAGGATGAAAAGATTAATGGTAGATTGGTTCTTACCACCCGATTACCAGCAGGAGTTGTTCAGACAGTACCAGGATTGCAGGCAGGGTACTCGGACAGTTAATGAGTACATGGAGGAGTTTGACAGGTTGGCGAATCGCAATGATTTGGAGGAAACTAAAGATCAACGGATATCCAGATTTGTACACGGGTTACGATTTTCCATCTGAGATCAGGTATCCTTACAAACCCTATATACTTTGAATGAGGCTGTAACCTTATCCAAGAAAATAGAATTTCAACATCTCAGGACAGGTTCGAAGTTTTCTAACCACAGTTCGGAGTCCTCTAGTTCCATTGCCAACAAAGGTAAATAGCCCATATTTACACCACGGTCACAACCCGTGGTTAGGGAGAATAGTGGTGTCAATCAATCCACAGTGGCAGTAGCAGGTTCCACAGCCCAGCCAATAGCGAATGCCAACCCCTATGCTAGGCCAACTGGGAATAAGTGCTATAGGTGCGGAGAACCAGGACATCAATCTAGTACTTGCCCTAAGCGAGCTGTAGTGAATCTGGTAGTGGCAGAAGAGGGTGAGGTAGAAGGTGAACAGGAGGGTGAAGAGGTGTATAATGATGCAGATCCGTATGCCTATGATCCCAATGAGGTCCAAGAGGATGAGGAAGGTGTGCCATTAGGGCAGTCTTTGGTGATTCAGAGGTTATTACTCACACCAAGGATGGAATTTGGTGACCAGCGGAATGAGATCTTCTGAGCACGATGCACCATCAATAAAAAGGTCTATGATTTGATCATAGACAGTGGCAGTGTAGAAAACATTGCGTCGAAGAGCTTAGTTACCAAGCTGGGACTGAAAATAGAAAAGCATCCCTCCCCGTACAAGATAGGTTGGATCAAGAAAGGTACAAAAACTCTTGTTACTCAACAATGTCGTGTTACTTTTTCTATGGGTAAATATTATGTAGATGAGGTAGTTTGTGATGTTGTTGAAATGGATGCATGCCATTTAATATTGGGTAGACCTTGGCAGTATGATGTAGATGTTACCCATAAGTGTAAGGATAATGTGTATGTGTTTTTTAAGAATGACAGAAAAATTATCCTTGGTCCTATTAAGGAAGGCAGTAGACCCAAAGCTTCTAAAGTGGAGGGGAAGCTAGCACTCCTTATAGTGAACAATGAAGATGAGTTTGACAGGGATTGTAAGGAGTTGAAATAGGTATACGCTGTAGTAGTGACAGATAGTGAGCCAAAGAAGGTTGCTGAAATACCTGAGACAATTCAGCCATTGATCAAGGAGTTTGAAAAGCTTTTTCCAGAAGAGCTGCCTACAAGTTTACCACCGATGCGTGACATCCAGCATTGCATTGATTTAGCTCTTGGAGCTAGTCTACCAAATCTGCCACATTACAGGATGAATCCTCAAGAGGGTCAGATTCTATAGGGGCAGGTGGATGAGCTTTTGAGCAAGGGGCAAATCAGGGAGAGTATGAGTCCATGTGCAGTACCGGCATTGTTAACACCAAAGAAGGATGGGAGTTGGCGTATGTGTGTGGATAGTCGAGCCATCAATAAGATCACAGTTAGGTATCGATTTCCTATTCCACGACTAGATGACATGTTTGATATGTTGAGTGGATCCAAGTGTTACACTAAGCTGGATCTCAAGAGTGGGTATCACCAGATTCGGATCCGACCTGGAGATGAGTGGAAGACGGGTTTTAAGACAAAGGAGGGTTTGTATGAGTAGATGGTAATGCCTTTCGGATTGTCTAATGCTCCCAGCACTTTCATGAGACTTATGAATCAGGTATTGAAAGCATTTATTGGAAAGTTTGTGGTAGTTTATTTTGACGATATCTTGATTTATAGTAAGACAGAAGCAGCCCACTATAATCATGTGCGAGAAGTATTAGCGGTGTTGCAGGCCAATGAGTTGTATATCAACTTGAAGAAGTGCAGCTTCTTGACTGATAAGTTGCTGTTCTTAGGGTATGTGGTCAGTGCGGATGGGATTCATGTTGATGAGGATAAAGTCCTTGCAATTAGAGAGTGGCCAACCCCAATGACAGTGAGTGATGTGTGAACTTCCATGGGCTAGCAACCTTCTATCGGCGGTTTGTACGAGATTTCAGTAGCATAGTAGCCCCTATCACTGAGTGTCTGAAGAAAGAAAAGTTCTCGTGGGAAAAAGAGGCAGAACAAAGCTTTGCCTTAATCAAGGAAAAGTTGAGCACAACCCCGGTTTTGGCATTGCCTAACTTTGATAAGGTGTTTCAGGTGGAGTGTGATGCATCTGTGGTCGGGATAGGCGCTGTTCTTTCACAAGACAACAGACCAGTAGCATTCTTCAGTGAGAAAGTTTGTGAAGCTCGAAGTAAATGGTCAGTCTATGAACTGGAGTTCTTTGCTGTAGTACGTGTAAAGTTGTGATTTACAACTATGTTTTATATTGGCTTTATTCCATGACAAAATGTGTTGTAATTACTTTAATTCATTTCCTTGTATTTTGTGGGATTTAATTGTATTGAGTTTAGTATCAAGTTGGTGAAGACTCAAGCTTCATTGAAGATCAGTGGATCTCGCGGGTGTGTCGCTAGAAGCTAAGCCGCGAAAGAGTCATGTGAGAAGCACATGACTGGAAGCTGAAGAGTCATGCCAGGCTGTTGTTTTCGCGAGTGTCTTGCGGGTAAGGCCTTCCCGCGAGACAGTCGCGTAACATTCTGCCTGAAGGATTTTAATGAGTGACTTTCTTACCCTTTACCCATACTATATATACCCTCATTACCCACAAATGTGAGAGAGGCTATTCAGATAGAAAAACCCTAGATAGGTCTTCTACAACACATACACCAATCTTTTGAGAGAGAGCTATTCCTCCTTAGTGAGAAATCATTGTATCCTCTTCTCCATCCCTCTCCCATTATCATACCTTGAGAGGAGATTTGTACCCAAACATAATCCACACATATTCAGAGTGTAGAGAGTGCTTTGGAGTTGCTGGGAAGCATTGGAAGAAGCCAAGGATGGCAGATGCAACATGGAGCTTGTTGCGGGATCTGGAGAACTGAGACAAGACACGGTTCCGAGAAGCCTTGTTGGAGTAGGAGCTTGGAGGGCTTAGGTACATCGGGTAGATTAGGCTTGGAGGGTCTCTTGCTAATCCATGTATCCCAACTGATTGTCTAGTAGATTGATTTCCGCTTGGAGGGCGGCGGAGAGGTTTTTCGCAGAGTTCTTCGGTTTCCTCTTCGAGAACACGTCTTGGTGTTTTCTGTGTTTGCATCCTTCTTTCCTACTCTTGTTTATTCCATTATACTGCTGTGTTGCTTAGTTTATGGATTAGAGTAGCTTACTTGTTCATCTGCTCGCATTTACACTATTCCGCACTTTATATCAAAGTTGTGTAAAATCTATCGAGCCGTATTTTTAATTAGGGGGTCTAAACAGCTCTTGTGTTTTCAACACGGTTTTTGAGCTTTCAATTGGTATCAGAGCGGGTACACTTGTTTTGGTTTCATTACCTAAGTGTGATCCTTGACCCCTTGTGTGTTTTGCCATGGATAATGCTTTACATGCTTGTATGGATATTGTTGATTGTAACATGCCATGTGTTTGTGAAAATGCCTCTATGAGTGTTTATCCTCATGATTGTGATGCCATGTTATATGAATCCATGGGTGTTGTTGACAAACTCTTGAAGAAAGAAGCTAAGAAGTTTCAAAAGAATTTGGGCAAGTTTATTTGTGAAAAAGATGATTTGATTGCTAAGCTCAATGAATCCAATAAAATGGTTGAAAAATATAAAAAGCTTGCTGAAAATTCTCTTGAAAAGCTGAAAGAGTTTGAGTGTTTGAATATGGACTTGGATGCTAAACTTGTTTTGTCTAACAAACTTGTTGATGATCTTAAATCTGAAAATGAATCTCTTAAGATGCATGCCAAGTGTTTGATTGCTGAACCTACTGTTAAAAATGATGAAAATGTATGTTGCAATCATGTTGTGGTACCCGATTTTGTGCCTAATGTGTGTTTTGCCTCAAAGGACAAATCAGTGTACATTCCTCCACATAAAAGAAATCAAAAAGTGGAGAGAAAGGCTCTTAAGCCTAAGCTTTTGGTTAGGTCCAATCCTAGGGAATTGAGTGGATCTAAGTTTGTTCCAACTTGCCACCATTGCGGTGTGATTGGTCATATAAGGCCTCAATGTTCTAAGTTGAAGAGAGAACAAACCCAAGTTGCTAGATCCATTCCCGAAAAGCCTAATGGACCTAAACACATTGTTTGTCACTATTGTGGTGCCTTTGGTCATTTAAGACCTCATTGCTCTAAGTTTCATGCTCTTAAAAGAATTAAAAGAAAAGAGAAACTTGAGCCTCTTGAAAGTTGTACTTTGCATGATAAACCGGATTTGAGTGAAAATAGCATGTTGTTAAAGAAAGTGTTTAATGCTCTTAACTCCTTGACTATGTGCATCTCCGGTTCTCATTATCCCAACCCTCGTCTCACTTCTCTTGAGACACTCATTCCAAGCAATCATTCCGTTTGGATGAGGAAGGGTTTTTATGGTTGAGCTTTTGCTCTTTTGGTCCTTGATCTAATTCTTTCGATCTTTGTAGGACCTTTCATGCATTAAATGTCATATCTTCATGCATTTGTGCATTTTGCATTTATTTGTATGCATTGCTTTTGTTTTGATCTTACTTTTATGTCTTTTTTTTGTGTGTGTAAAAAATCCAAAACCACATAAAAAGTGAAAAATTCAAAAAGTTTGATCGTATATGTTTGAGCACATTTCACATGTGAGTTTGGCCTAGTACCTTCGTACTAATGGCATTGTGCATTTACGAGCTTAGCTTGTTTTGTATGCACCTAGTTCTTTGTGGGAGAAATCTTGAATACTATGTGTGACTGTTGTAAATAGATCTTCAAGCTTGTCATGAATGATTGGTCAATAGTCTTGTTGGTCTTAATACTTGCATAGACTTGTGTCTATATCTCTTCCCACTTTATTTTTTTTGCAAATAGAGCTCACCAAATGTAAATCTCCAAATGAAAAGAAATATTGAGCTGCAAAAGCCTGTCGCACATACTAGTATTTGATTAGGAAATAGGGAAAGCGACTCTTTTTAATATGTTTTGTATGGTGCTAAAAAAGCCAAAGGCTAATCATCAATGTTGAAATATCATAAATTTCAAGCACCAATCTCAAAATGAGATGTTTTTGTCCAAACAAAATAAAATGGACCAATTGGTATGCCTTATATAGAAGCCAAATGAAAAGCTTCTGAAGTTTTGTATTCAATGTGTGGGAGGTCATATATACTCATTTCTATAATGGAGACAGTCCACTTGATTTCGTATCAGCTGTGTATGACTCGATTGAATTGATCATTGAAGCTTCACTCTAGTTTAAGGACTATTCCACACTTGATTCTCACACACAACACACAAGTTTAATGTTCAATGAATGCCTATTTCATTTGTATGTTTGTACATGTTCAAATGTGATGTGTGTGTGCTCAATCATATGTGGTTCAAACCAAAAAGATTTTTGTTCTTTTTGTTTGTTTTTGGAAGTGATTTGTATCACCCATGTTTTTCAAAGTTTTTAAAGTGTTTTTGTGTGAAAAACATGTTTTCTGGGTGTTTTTGTGACCTATTTCATGTATAGGCTCAACTGGGAGTTAAATGGTCCAATTTTAAAGCTTTTTCAGCTTTGGACAGAGAGTTTCGCGACTGTTTCGCGAGTATCTCGCGAGTAAGGCTTACCCGCGAAAATTTTCGCGAGTACTTTCGCGAGTAAGGCTTACCCGCGAAAATTTTCGCGAGTACTTTCGCGAGTAAGCTTCCCGTGAAAATTTCCAGATCAGCTTTTTAAAGGGCATTTCGTGGGTCATTTGTTTTAAACGCCTCCCATCTTCTCCCAAACCCCTATTTTAATGTTTCTACATTAAAACCCAACTAAATTCAAGTGTTTTTCATTCCATAAACATCTCTAAGGTAATCTTTAACTCATTTCATTGATTTTGATCCTTAGATTACGTTTTTGGGGGTTTTATGTTCATAGTTGGGATTTTCTCAAATGGGAATTGGAAAACTTATTTTCTGTCAATCTTTTTGATTGGGATTTGTTTTAAATGATAATTTGCTTTGGTTGGTGGCCCCTTGTGGCAAAAATATCATGTATTTAGGCAAGATTTTCATATGTTCTTGCATTGTTTATCATACATGTGTAGTGTGTGCACTCCAAGTGTTTGATAAAATGCCCAAATGGCATTTTCTCGTTGTTTTGGACTCTGATGAGTACCAAATTTTGGGGATCACCATAATTATTCATGTTTATCATGTTTTGATCATTGGTGGTGTGTTTTGTACACTTTGCCCCTTGAGTGCCTTGCTCATGCATTGGTCATGCATCTCACATGCACACTAGATGCACACTAGTTGCACCTTTGCTGCACACACTTGAACACTTGACATGTTTTTGCATTCACTCATGCTTGTTAAGTTCTTTTAGACCTTTTAGCACATATAACATGTTCTTGTGTTCATGTCATGTCTAGGTTTACATCATGTTCCATCATCCTTAGCATGTCATGTTCTTTATGCTTTGTAACATTGTTTTAAAATGTTTTTGTCTTATGTTTGAGTTTCATTTTCTCATTCATCATGCACCCTTCATGCATCATCTTTTACCCTTGTTCTTATCTTCTTTTCTTTCCCCCATTCCTCTTAATTAGTTTGTCTATTCGTGACAAAAAGGGGGAGAGTATCGTCATTTCTATATGACTCATGTGCACACTCTTAGGGAGAGAAATTCTACATTGTGCACATTCGTAGGGGGAGAAAGCCATAGGGGAGATGCATATACCAAGGGGGAGAAGACATTGTTTTTGAGAAAACCTTGATTTACTTTATGCTTGTTTTTCCGATGCTTTGTGTTACTTTTAGTATCTATGCTTTGCATCATGTTCTAGTGTTGAACACTCATGTACCCATGTTGCTTTTGTAAGCTTTAAGGGTTTGTTTCATTGCATATTTGTAGGCTTCTATGGTATGTGCCATGCATTCTCAGTACTTTGTTTATACAGCCTTTATGCTTGTGCTATTGAAGTTCAATGTCACACATTTTACTTCACTACATCACTCTTGTGCCAGTGTAGGATTGTTCCTAGATGCATATACGTTCTATGCATTGGTTGAGTGATGAACACTCTTGTGCCCGTGTAAGATTGTTCCTAGATGCATATTCGTTCTATGCATTGGTTGAGTGATGAACACTCTTGTGCCCTAGTAGGATTGTTCCTAGATGCAAATACTTCGAGTATTTTGCATTGGTTGAGTGTTGGATTTGCAAATGGTACTCTTTAATTGAGCTTATCATCTTGCATATCCGGATGTTCATTCCGTGTGTGAATGAGCATAGTAATTGCTTTTGTATAAGTGATTGCTTGTTTGATCTTGCCATGGTCTAATGTTTTATTCCATTTTGCTTGATCGCAGTTTACTTGTTGCATTATACTTGTCTTTTTATCACCTGATTTACCTTGAGGATCTAATGTGTTTTGTGCAAGTGTTTCAGGTTACAGGTATACATGTTCCAAGTTCATCATAGCTTCTAGATTTAGGTGTGAGTGAGTTTTGCCATTTTTCCCAAACTCATGTTTAAGTCAAGAGTCTGTTATAGGGTGTTTTGTCACGGAATAGCCAAAGGGGGAGATTGTAAAGTTGTGATTTACAACTATGTTTTATATTGGCTTTATTCCATGACAAAATGTGTTGTAATTACTTTAATTCATTTCCTTGTATTTTGTGGGATTTAATTGTATTGAGTTTAGTATCAAGTTGGTGAAGACTCAAGCTTCATTGAAGATCAGTGGATCTCGCGGGTGTGTCGCTAGAAGCTAAGCCGCGAAAGAGTCATGTGAGAAGCACATGACTGGAAGCTGAAGAGTCATGCCAGGCTGTTGTTTTCGCGAGTGTCTCGCAAGTAAGGCCTTCCCGCGAGACAGTCGCGAAACATTCTACCTGAAGGATTTTAATGAGTGACTTTCTTACCCTTCACCCATACTATATATACCCTCATTACCCACAAATGTGAGAGAGGCTATTCAGATAGAAAAACCCTAGATAGGTCTTCTACAACACACACACCCATCTTTTGAGAGAGAGCTACTCCTCCTTAGTGAGAAATCATTGTAGCCTCTTCTCCATCCCTCTCCCATTATCATACCTTGAGAGGAGATTTGTACCTAAACACAATCCACACCTATTCAGAGTGTAGAGAGTGCTTTGGAGTTGCTGGGAAGCATTGGAAGAAGCTAAGGATGGCAGATGCAACATGGAGCTTGTTGCGGGATCCGGAGAACTAAGACAAGACACGGTTCCGAGAAGCCTTGTTGGAGTAGGAGCTTGGAGGGCTTAGGTACATCGGGTAGATTAGGCTTGAAGGGTCTCTTGCTAACCCATGTATCCCAACTGATTGTCTAGTGGATCGATTTCCGCTTGGAGGGCGGCGGAGAGGTTTTTCGCCGAGTTCTTCGGTTTCCTCTTCGAGAACACGTCTCGATGTTTTCTGTGTTTGCATCCTTCTTCCCTACTCTTATTTATTCCATTATACTGCTGTGTTACTTAGTTTATGGATTAGAGTAGCTTACTTGTTCATCTGCTCGCATTTACACTATTCCGCACTTTATATCAAAGTTGTGTAAAATCTATCGAGCCGTATTTTTAATTAGGGGGTCTAAACAGCTCTTGTGTTTTCAACACGGTTTTTGAGCTTTCAATTTACCCGCGAGACAGTCGCGAAACATTCTGGTATGACTCTTCAGCTTCCAGTCATGTGCTTCTCACATGACTCTTTCGCGGCTTAGCTTCCAGCGACACACCCGCGAGATCCACTGATCTTCAATGAAGCTTAAGTCTTCACAAACTTGATACTAAACCCAATACAATTAAATCCCACAAAATACAAGGAAATGAATTAAAGTAATTACAACACATTTTGTCATGGAATAAAGCCAATATAAAACATAGTTGTAAATCACAACTTTACAGTACGGATTCTTAAGCATTGGGAGCACTACCTGATTCCGAGGGAGTTTGTATTATACACGGATCATCAGGCATTAAAGCACATCAACAGTCAAGTTAGCATTAATAGGATGCATGCTCGTTGGGTAGCTTATATACGGCGCTTTCATTTCACTCTGAAGCACAAGTCTGGTGTCACCAATAAGGTTGCTGATGCACTCAGCAGGCGAGCATCATTGTTGACCACCCTACGTACTGAAGTTGTAGGATTTGATTGCCTCAAGGAGCTGTACGAGAATGATGAGGATTTTGGTGATACTTGGGGTAAGTGTCAACAAACTCATACTGCTATCAATAGTATGGACATCCAGGATGGTTTCCTTTTTCGAGGTAACCAATTATGCATCCCTAAAAGTTCATTGAGAGAGCAGATTATGAGGGAGTTGCATGGTGGAGGTTTGGGTGGACATATGGGCAGAGATAAGACTATAGCACTGGTGGAAGAGAGGTATTATTGGCCACAACTCAAGAGGGATGTTGGCAATCATGTGAGGAAGTGTCCAATTTTCCAAACTGCTAAGGGACAATCTCAGAATATTGGTTTATATATGCCTTTGCCAGTTCCACAAGCACCATGGGAAGATCTGTCTATGGACTTTATACTGGGTCTTCCTCGAACCTAGCGAGGTATGGATTCTGTTTTTGTTGTGGTTGACAGGTACTCCAAGATGTCCCATTTCATAGCATGTAAGAAGACTTCAGATGCTACTTGAGTGGCCAATCTGTTCTTTAAAGAAGTTGTGCGTTTGCATGGAGTGCCAAAGTCCATCACCTCTGATCGGGATACCAAGTTCATTAGTCACTTCTGGCGAACTTTATTAAAGCGTTTTGATATTTCCTTGAATTACAGCAGCACTAGTCATCCACAGACTGATGGGCAGACAGAAGTGGTTAATCGTACTTTGGGGAATCTGATTCGGTGTATCTCAAGTGAGAAGCCCAAGCAGTGGGATCTTGCGTTGTCTCAAGTAGAGTTTGCATACAATAGCTCAGTCAATAGAAGCACTGGTAAGTCTCCATTTGCCATTGTCTACTGCGTGCCCCCAAAACATGCTTTGGACTTGGTACCTTTACTTGAGCTTCCAGGAGTGAGTCAAGCAGCAGGGAACATGGCTGACCGTATTCAAGCCATGCAAGAGGAGGTGAGACAGAAACTGGAAGCTACAAATGCTAAGTACAAGGAGGCTGCTGATAAGAAGAGGCGTGAGAAGATCTTCAATGTTGGGGATTTAGTGCTGGTGTATCTTAGGAAGGAGAGATTTCCTGTTGGTACCTACAACAAATTGAAGGACAAGAAGTACGGGCCATTTCAAATTACTAAGAAGATCAACAACAATGCTTATGTGGTTGCTCTTCCTCCAGATATGAACATTTCTTCTACCTTCAATGTTGCTTACTTATATGATTATCATCCTCCTGATGAACTGGATAGTGGGAACTCGAGGTCGAGTTCTTTTCAAGTGGGGGGGACTGATGTAGAACAGACAGAACATGCCTTCTTGGAGCAGCAAGGGCGCAGGAAGTCACAACGCAAGATCAAAGGGGGGTGCCAGTAGGGGCCATCAGAGGTAACAGTGTCGGAATTGCATGAAATTTGGCAGGCTGAAGGGAAACGACGTTCTGATCCAGATTCATGAATGCCATGAACGTCGCCAAATTTTAGGCAAATTCCATCGTTAAGGCCCTGAAAACAATGTTTTTGCTATTTATAGCAATATTTGTTTTTCCTTAATAACTTTTAGTTTAAAAGTCAGAATAAGGTCCCGTCTGTTTTGGGATGACCCTTAAGGTCAGTAGTTTATGATTCTGCGTTTAACTCAATATTGCCATTTTTGGTAAAATTTGGTAATTTTGTCACCTAATCGCTTAATTAATGCGAATTAGGGTTTTAAACATTTTTGCTCAGTATTTATATGTTTTGTAGCTGTCAGAGGCAAAACAGACTATTATCAATAAACACAGACATTTTGTCAATTTTCTCTACTGGTGGATTCCAGTTTTTATCACCTTGTGGATTCAAGGAACCCCTCATGGATTCGAGGTTTGCTACCCAGGAACTAACAGTTTAGTTTCTGTTTCATCAAGAGAACATCGTGTGTGCTTTTCTTCAAGCTTCCGCGAAATCATTTTTTATATTCTTATAAAAATAGATTGGGTTGGAAATTGGATGTAAATGAATATGGAGCATTACATATCAGTGAACTGGTTGTGCGTAATTAAATTTGTATGTAGCTTTGGTGACAATAATTCTGTGCTCACTCAATCTCTATATAAAGTATAAGTTGAAGATATTTCTCAGGTAGATATAAAGTGGCGACAAAGGAACCATTAACCTGGGGTTTATGTGATAACAAAGAAAGGGATTCTAACTCGCACTATTGTGATAAGAACTTTAAAAGAACTTTTCCATGCGCTCCTGGAGCTGCATATTATGGTCGGGGTACTCTGCCTAAATATAATTGGTATCTACCTTTTTAATCACACTTTATAACAAAGCTTGATAATTCATTTTTTATATCTATTCAGTTGAATTTTTTTTCTTATATTGTTCAATTTTATCTAAAGTTAAAATTTCTATGAAGTTTTATGATTATCCTAAAAATCTCATTAAGATGAGGTTCATTTTCTAGCATAATTCAAATATTATTACTTTAGTCATGCACTCTACAAACGAAATCTAGGTAACTAATTTGTTGGGATAAGCATGTGCAACCAACCTTTGGTAAAATTAATGCAGACATTTTGTTAGATAAAAGACAGGCATTTTAATCTACAATCTAAGACTTTGTGCATTTTGTTTCCTAACATTGATGAATATCTTATATTAATTCATAGTTGAATGTCACCATTCAAACAGTATTAATTCTGATGCCTTCAATCTGAACTATAATTATGGAGAAGCTGGTAAGGCCTTAAATATGGATTTGTTGAACCATATATAGAACAAAATGCTACCTTGGCCTTCCAGATTGCAATTTGGAGGTGGATGACACTAATTAAAGAGCATCAACCTTTAACACACGATGTCTTTATCGGCCATTGAAAACCTACCAAGAATGACACTTTGACAAAGCGAGTTTCTGATTCTGGTGCTACCATGAATGTACTTTACGGAGATCGGGTTTGCGGTCAAGGTGATAATGAGTTCATGAACAATATCATCTCCCATTACCTATATTGCCTTGATCTTATGGGTGTTGACTGAGATGAAGTAGGGCCATATGAAGTGCTCAGTTGTGCTAAGCAGGTTGCTTTCAATCAATCCACTTACTCATCTCCTTGATTTTTTATTTATTTTATTTATTTTGGCTGGTGGATAGCCCGTCCTTTCTTAGACTAATCGTTTGGGTTAAACTGCATATTTGGTACTCCTCAACCTTTGTCCTTTGTTACAAAATAGTACGTATCTTTTAAAATTTTCCATTTAGTCCCTAGACTAGAAAAAACATTTTAAAAATATCTTAATAGTTATCTAGTGAATGAAAAATACAAATATGTGAAATGGAATACATACACATTATAAGTTCTACATCATTGGAATGACCTCGATTTTATGAATTATGTTTGCTACCCTAGCATTTTTCACCCATCAAATAATATTAATGAAGATATTTTTGAAACATTTTAAAGTTTAAATATGATTTTGAAATAAAGGTCAAAGGATGATTACCAAATATGCAATTTAATAAAAATCTATAACATAACCAAAACGGAAAGGTTCAAACTTTAAGGGGAGTAAGAGTTTGTATAAACTATTTGCATGTCTCCTTGTGAAGCTAAACTTGCTTGAACAATAATAGTTTGTATTTATTGATTTGTGACTATCTTTTGCTAGTGTTGTGTAACTCTTGAGATATATTTTTGCTTTCAATTTCTGGTTATTGTGTAATTATTAAAGTGGATCGTATATGGACCATTTTATGTTTATGTAATACTCATTTTAGCTGTGAATTCTTGGAATGTATCCACTTTTGCGCTTACTTTGTCTATATTAGTACGAATGAAACGAAGATATTGTTATTGTAAGTTTAGAATGCAGTATTCATAATCACGTGTCTATAACTTTATTTCTTTTCAAGTAAAGGAAAAACACTTAACGATAAAATCAAATAAGATCAGTAAAAAAGAAGCTAGAAAAGCGAAAGATTCTGAAGACTTTCTGACCGAAGGACCCCCCAAGTCTCCATAATTTTGATGACTTGCACTTCACTATCTTTCCTTTTCTAAATTAAAATATTGTTACATCTGTTTACTTTTTTAATCAATTTTTGCTATTTTTTTTTTTTTTATTACAACACTTAACGATAATTAAGGCTACAGATTTGTTTTATCAACTGAAATATCATCAATAAAATCATAATTACACGATGTATATAATTGATTATTTGGGAGAAAAAAAAAACACTTTTAATTTGCAATATCCAAACGAAGCAATAAGCTTTAATTGGTAAAGTTGCAAATGAATGTTAAAACTCTTTTCTGGAGTTTAGTTGATTAATCTGTTAAGAATTCTTATTGAAGGGTATAATTTGAGCTTTGTTAAACGTCTATTTGAATAACTAATGAAAAAGTTAAAAATTTTACTGATTAACTAATGAAAAAGTTAAAAATTATATATTGTTTAGGCTCAGCTGGGATGAGATTTGTGATTAAAGTCTTAATTTACTTTTTAAAACGTAATTTTTTTTGAGCAAATGAATGAAGTATAGGGTTGTAAGTGAATCTACATGCAAAGAGCGATTTAAGTAGATCCTTTTTTTAAAAACAGATTGAATTGTAAGTTGGAAGTAATGAATTTGATGCACTATATGTTCATGAATTGGTATTGTGTAATTAAAGTTGTGATTTTTTGTTTGTTGTATTTAAGTCAAGAGCTTTGTAAATCAATAACATAGCTTGCTGTTTTTTATTAAGAAAATCATAGTTCAAATACCATTTCCTCAACTATCTAATTCTTATATATATATATATATATATATATATTTATTGGTGTCTGCAAAGTTGTAAAAAAGGACAAAGTTTTGCTAAAACTCTTATTAAAAAAATTAACATGATTATATATTTTGAAAATGTAACTGTTAAATTGCATATTCTTTATATTTTTAACACATACGACAAATTTCGTATTGATCAGATATGAGGGGTGTGACGTGAAAGCTCAAATTGGTCTTCTTTGTTGTGTCCGAAAGCATCAATCCAATGTGAGTGATATACACTGGCAGACATAGACCATCAATCCCCAAGTCTTCTATTAGCAAAAGGGAAATTGATCTTTTTCTTTTTGTCTGTCACTTTTCTTTTTACGTTTTTTTTACTAAATAATTTTTGAATAAATTATAATTTCAATCTATAGTTTAAAGATTGTTCCCAAATAAATACCACAATTTTAAAAGTTTCAAATTAAATCTGATAGTTTAACAACACTTAAGTTTAAACCATAAACTCATTACACATTATATATACACTTAATGGAAAAGGCTTAAACAAAATGACGCCACCTGGATTGGATTGAAATAATTGAAAGCTCAAAAACCGTGTTGAAAACACAAGAGCTGTTTAGACCCCCTAATTAAAAATACGGCTCGATAGATTTTACACAACTTTGATATAAAGTGCGGAATAGTGTAAATGCGTGCAGATGAACAAGTAAGCTACTCTAATCCATAAACTAAGCAACACAGCAGTATAATGGAATAAACAAGAGTAGGGAAGAAGGATGCAAAAACAGAAAACACCGAGACGTGTTCTCGAAGAGGAAACCGAAGAACTCGGCGAAAAACCTCTCCGCCGCCCTCCAAGCGGAAATCGATCCACTAGACAATTAGTTGGGATACATGGGTTAGCAAGAGACCCTCCAAGCCTAATCTACCCGATGTACCTAAGCCATCCAAGCTCCTACTCCAACAAGACTTCTCGGAACCGTGTCTTGTCTTAGTTCTCCGGATCCCGCAACAAGCTCCATGTTGCATCTGCCATCCTTGGCTTCTTCCAATACTTCCCAGCAACTCCAAAGCACTCTCTACACTCTGAATATGTGTGGATTGTGTTTGGGTACAAATCTCCTCTCAAGGTATGATAATAGGAGAGGGATGGAGAAGAGGCTACAATGATTTCTCACTAAGGAGGAGTAGCTCTCTCTCAAAAGATGGATGTGTGTGTTGTAGAAGACCTATCTAGGGTTTTTCTATCTGAATAGCCTCTCTCACATTTGTGAGTAATGAGGGTATATATAGTATGGGTGAAGGGTAAGAAAGTCACTCATTAAAATCCTTCAGGCAGAATGTTTCGCGACTGTCTCGCGGGAAGGCCTTACCCGCGAGACACTCGTAAAAACAACAGCCTGGCATGACTCTTCAGCTTCCAGTCATGTGCTTCTCAAATGACTCTTTCGCGGCTTAGCTTCCAGCGACACACCCGCGAGATCCACTGATCTTCAATGAAGCTTGAGTCTTCACCAACTTGATACTAAACCCAATACAATTAAATCCCACAAAATACAAGGAAATGAATTAAAGTAATTACAACACATTTTGTCATGGAATAAAGCCAATATAAAACATAGTTGTAAATCACAACTTTACAATAATGTTCACAAGTGTTAGGCATATGCCATTAGAATTTAGGATTGGATTGAGATAATGCCCATCTTTCAAGAATAATTAAAAGATGCCCTCTGGGTCCTAATTATAAGACAGTATGCGAAATATCTTAGTTGTTTCTATGGTAGGAAGGTCAAAGAAGGAAGGCTTCAGCTATATTAAAAAGCGCATTTGGTCAAAGTTGTAAGAGTGGAAGGAATCCCTCGTTTAAAATGAGTTGTGTCAAACTCCTTGTGAGTCTATGCAAGGAAATAGAACCGCTGATGCAAACCTTTCTATGTTTGTATGATAAGCATTTTAGTTTTGAAATCTTGGGAGGTATTCCATTTTTTGCGCTTGGTTAGGTACAAAAGAAAATCTGAATTTATTTTGTCTAAGTTTGACATAAATGAAAGAAATATATTCTCATTCGAAATTCTCAGATGCATCATGCAAGAACCAGCTTCAAACAATTTGAGTTCTAACATGACTTTAAGTAAGAATTTTTTTTAATATTTTTTATATATCAAATAATTAAAGATATTTTCTTCTCTTCTATGTGATTTGTGTGTACTTTTCTTTGGGATTTTTTTTTCCATTCTTATTATTTGTTGTGTAGATCTTTTTAAGGTTCATAATATTTTCACAATCAAACTTAATATCTAAGCTTCCACTTTTGCATATATAAAAAAGAAGAAGAAGATATCATTATATTATAAAGTTACGGATTTTGGAAATAAATTTGTATTGCAAGATTGTAGAGTGCAACTACTCAAATTACAAACTTGGTTCAAATTTTGAAGGTCCAAATAAGTTTAGAAATACCAATAAAAATTCTAAAAATTTAGGGCTCGGTTGGTACATGTGTTTAAATACATGTTTTTAATTTTTTTAAAAAAAATATATATAAGTGAAAAAGTATATAAAAATACTTATAATACTGTTTAAAAACTGAAAACATATAATTAAAATAATGTATCAAACAAGAATGCAAAATTCATGTGTTTCTTCCTTCTATTCTTTTCTGGCATGTTTGGATGTTTAAAAAAGGAGGGGGAGTAGAGTAGAGGGAAGGAGAGTAATGCAATTACCTTATTTGGAAGTTTTTTAAAAAATGAAGGGGAGGGGTTTGGAGGAGTTTGGAGGGGTTTGGACTCCCTCTAGCTCCCCAATTTTAATTCCCCCAAATTGGAGAGATTTGGAAGGGGAGTAGAGTACATAAACTATTGACCAAGTAAATTACCTAATTTACTCTTATTATATTAACAAAATTACACAAGGAGAAGGACTAATTACTCTTTTCCCCCTTACTAATTTTAAAAACATCCAAATAAGGTGGAGGTGAATTATTCTCCTCTACTCTCCTCCCCATTACTCCCCTTCCCTCTACTCCCCTCTACTCTCCTCCCTCTCTCAATTTCTAAACAAGCCATTCAAGTAAACAAGAATTTACAAAAGCAAAACATTTTGCAGTGACGGGACCCACTAAGCCTCTCTAGTCCAAAAAGGAAGTTTGGTTATGATTTATTAAGCATATTTATTTAAATTCCTTGCATGTCAACCCCAATAAAAATTTTTACACAGTCCTCTACAATCTAGCTACATTATCCAATCATCAATATTTATATATTAATTTATGACTGAAATACATGAGTGGATATATGTATCCATGGTTGATATAGTATATTTAAATTTACTTTTAAATAAAAAGATTTTGTTTATTATTCAAAAGGTTACTAACTTACTAATATCTTTATTGATCAGATAAAAGTACCCAAAAATAAATAAATAAATAAATTTTTTATTGACTTGCAGTTGACTATCTTTTGTCTCAGCAGCCATCACAGTAACCTCTAAGTTTATAGGCAGCAACTTCTTCTGACAACCTCCTTAATTAGTGAAATTACAGACTTTCTCCACTCTTCACCAAGCTTGTTAATTAATATGGCAAAATTAATGGAGTATATGTGGTCTGTATCCTTGACAATATTATTGGCATTTACATTAGTGCTTCTTGTGAATTGTGATTACGAGTACTCTTCGTTGAATAAAGGTTTGCCTCTAAAGTCTTGTTATCAATGCAACACGCTTAAACCGCCTCCGGGTGCACCTGGAGCTTCTTTGGCATGCAACTGCAATAAAGGCAGTACGGCTCCATATAATCGGGGCGGCCCATGCTGCAAAGGTGCCGTTCGGTACTACTTCAAGATGGACCAGTTTGAGAACATCTTCTCGAACCGTAACTCCCTTGAGGTTGAGACCCTTGCAAACAAGGGATTTTTGGACTACCAGTCTTTTATCACTGCGTCTGCTCTCTACCAGCCCTATGGCTTTGGTACTACCTACATGAATTGGACGTTCTTTGGGACCAAGGAAGTTGCAGCTTTTCTCGCCCATGTTGCCACCAAAATCTCCTGTGAGTATTTCAGGCTTTTCTGTTTTGTTAACTTCAAGTTGGGTTTTTATCTTATTGGCATGGTTTTAAAAATTGAAACAGTAAAAAAAAATGGTTTGTTTTTTTATTATTTTAGAACCAAATTAGAATCAGATTTTTAAACCATACCTTTTTTTTTTGGGTGGGGCGGGGGGTGGTTTAATATAAAATTGAGGATTCAAATTCTGTAGTGGTTTAAGTATAAAATATATCATAGTGTGTCCTGTGTTTAAACTTATTTGAAACTAAATTTTATTATATTGAAGACCTTCGGTACAAAACCTCTTCCCTAATTATCGAGTTTATATATATATATATATGTCAAAAAGAAAGTTTTAATTTAATGAAGTTGGAAATGGATTTTAATGTTTTAATTCTTTTATATCATTTAATTATTTAATCTCTTATGTATTTGATGTTATAGGGTATAATTTGGGCTTTGTATAATTTTATTTGATTAAAATGGTTTAACTGAAAACAAATCTTATAAAAGAAAATGTTTAATCACTAATTTGGTTTTTCAACTATAGGATAAAATTCAATTTGGTCCCTCAATTGTATTAATTAATTTAGTTCTTCAAAAATTAATTGTGCCAATTTAATTCCTCAACTTTCAAAATCTATTACAAAAAATTCAAAATTGAATTTACTTCATCCTTGAATATTTTCTTCGTTTAAATTTTAATGAGGATAATAAAACACATATTAGAAGATTATTTTAGAAAATGTAAATTTTTTAAAATCAAATCAATTTCGACTGTTAATTATGTTAATATTTAAACATACATTAGACCAAAGTATGAAGTTGACTTAATTTTAAAGTTGAGTGACTTAATTGATAGTAATAGTTTAAGGACCAAATAGAACTTTATTCAATAATTGGAGGATTAGCTTCGTAATTTAACATATAAAATTTATATTGTATTTTCACCAAATGAATGAAAAGTGTTTGCTTGTAAGTTATTCTAATCATATAGTGATTTAACTAAATTCTTTTTCTCCAAAGAACAATTTAAGTTGGAACTAAACTAATTTGGAGCACAACATATCCATGCAAAGTAAAAGTGGATTTCTTTTTTTTGGTTGTTTTTAGGTGGAAATAAATTGGCCACCATGGATCAATTAGCATGGGGTTCATGCTATAACAAGAAAATGAATTCCAACTCGAATTATTGTGATGAGCACTACAAAAAATCTTATTCATGTGCTTCTGGAGTTGCATACTTTGGTCGTGGTCCTCTACCTATCTATTGGTATCTACTTTATCATTTACACTAACATTGATCATACATCATGTATATCTTTGCGTTTGAATTATTTTATCATCTTATGTTGATTAATTTTATCCAAAGTTGAAACTTCGTCCAAAGTTTTATGTTTTTCTATTAAGAAAAACATCATGCACAATGAGATTATTTTCTAGCATAAATCAAATATGAGTATCTAAGTGATACACTCTTCAAACAAATTTAGTGTAGATCAATTCATATTGCATGCCTCTATTCAATTTTTTTAATTTTTTTTTTTTTACTCATGCTTTCAACAGGAACTACAATTATGGAGAAGCAGGTAAAGATTTGAAGGTGGATTTGTTAAACCATCCAGAATACATTGAGCAAAATGCTACCTTGGCCTTCCAAGTTGCGATTTGGAGGTGGATGATGCCAATTAAAAAACATCAACCTTCAGCACATGATGTCTTTCTTGGCACCTGGAAACCCACCAAAAATGACACTCTTGCCATGCGAGTTTCTGGATTTGGTACTACCATGAACGTGCTCTATGGAGATCTTGTTTGTGGTCATGGTGATAATGAGTCCATGAACAACATTATCTCCCATTACCTATATTACCTTGATCTTATGGGTGTTGGCAGAGAAGAAGCTGGGCCTCAAGAAGTGCTTAGTTGTGCTAAGCAAGTTGCTTTCAATCCATCTTTCTCCTCACCTCCTTGAGCTTTGTTTGGTTTTGATGGATAGTTTGCCCTTTGTTGAACTAATCATTTTCTTAAGGAGGTGCATTTATAAGGTTCTCTGAACCTATCAAGTAACAAAAAGGAAATGATCAAACATTAAGGGAGAGTAATTGTACGTATAAACTATGTGTGTTTGTGTCTCCGTGTGATGCTATACTTGCTTGAAGGTCAAGAGTTTGTATTTAGTGATTTGTAACTGCCTTTTGCTAGTGTTGTGCGGCTATTAAGATATAATTTTTGTTTTCAAGTTCTTAATATTTTGTAACTATTTAGCGTGGATTGTATATGAAAGTTTCTAGGCCTGTATTCTATGCATTTTAGTTGTGAAATCTTGGAATATCCCATTTTTGCGCTTCCATTTTATTTTAACAAGCATTACTTGTGCATTTATTCTGGACTAAGATTAACAGAAATGAAAGAAATATGTTGTTAATTGAAACTTCTCAGATGCCAAGATCAACTCGATACAATTTGAGATATAATTTTTTTTTTTTTTTTTTGAGAAGAAAGTTGGTCTAAGAAATTAATTTTTGAATATTAAAAATAATAAAATTGTATTTAAAATTGACCATGTTGTAAAAGCAATTAAGTGGATTAGCTATAGTAACAATTGAAAAATAAAATCAAATTATAAATATTATGCAACTAATATTTAAATATAACCAAAAAAAAAAAAAACCCACTTAAAATATTCACTTTAGACCCCACAATGAGTTGAGCCAAACTTGACTAAAAGAGATGCAATTATTTTGGTCCAGCTAAACATAAAAAAGAAGGGAAGTTGTTATTGGATTTCCTTACACACTCAGCGTGTACGGTGTATTCATGGTTGGACTTGGAATTGTGTGTAAAAAGATAGAGAAAACAAGAAGGATGTTTATGATTGACTTCACTTTCATTATACATCAATATAACTTAATATATAAAAAAAACTTCCGTATATTAAAATGAAATTATGAAAATGTTTTGTGCCTTTGGTTTTATATCTCTTACAATATTCAAATCTATCTCTCTCTTGGTAACGGTTGAATTATAAATAAATAAATAAATATTATGGAAACAAATAGTAAACAAATATTATGTCCATAAATATTTACTTGCATGGCCGGTCAATTAAGCGTGTCACATACGTGTGTAAAGGGCAATCACCAAGCCGTCAATTGTACAGGAAGCTTAATTATTCTCCTTATGTTAAAGGAAGTCAAATTGGTCCCTCTATGTGTGCCACAGCATCAATCCAATGTGAACGAAATACTGTAGCTGACAATTTTTTTAAAAATTGTCTTTATCTTTATCTTTCTCATTTTTCTTTTTAACCTTTTTCTAGTAATTAATTTTCGAACAAATTTTAATTTCAATCTATAATTGAGAGATTGTTTCAAATTCAGTCTATACTTTTAGAAGTTTCATGGTAAATAATTTAATTATTAAGAATTTTGTAATTCAATTAATAATTCTTTATAATCTATATATTTATATAATAATAATAATAATAATAATAATAATAATAATAATAGATAAAGTTGAGAGAAACTTAAATTAATATTCCAAATTAGAGTTCTAATTTTGCACCACGTGTCCCATCTAATCTAAGTTTTTAAATTTTTTTACCAAGTGAGTTAATTCAATGTCAAAATTAGATTTCAATTAGAGTTTAATTTTGTGACATGTGTCCCATCTAATCTAAATTTTTTAATTTTTGTACCAAATGAGTTAATTTAGTGCAAAAAACGAGAGTTCAATATAAGTAAACCATAAAAAAAAAAAAAAAATTTGAATGATTTTATATTTATGAGCCTTTTTTTTTTTTTTTTTTTTGTAGAACTAAAAACAATTCAAGTTTATAAGTTATATATATATATATATATTAATAAGTAAAGTTGAGAGAAAATTCAATTAGAGTTTAATTTTGTACCACGTATCTCATCTAATCAAAATTTTTAAAAGTGTTAACCAAGTTAGTTAGTTCAGTGTAAAAATTGGATTTCAATTAGAGTTTAATTTTACGGCACATGTTCCATTTAATCGAAGTATTTTTAAAATTTTGAACCAAGTTAGTTAGTCAGTGTAAATATTGAATTTCAATTAGAATTTAATTTTATGACACATGTTCCATCTAATTGAAGTTTTTTAATTTTTATGCCAAATAAGTTAATTTAGAGTAGAAAACGAGGAGTCCAACATAAATAAACTATAAAAAAACATAATCATATGTCTAACACTATATATAAAATTAGAGGAAGAGAGAGTTTGAATGATTTTATATTTATGAGCCTTTTTTTTTTTTTTAAACTAAAAAAAATTCATTTGACACAAAAATTATATATATATATATATATATATATTAATAGGTAAAGTTTAGAGAAAATCCAATTAGATTCTACAATTGAAGTCTAATTTTGCATCATGTGTCCTAAATTATTTATTTTTAGAGAGAATTTTATTTCTTAATTTTGTAATTAAATGTGGCTTCATATCATAAATATCCATTCAAGTGAGCTATTGTGTATAAAAATCAAAGAGTCTAGAATTAATTAATATAAAAATATTTTAAAAATGAAAAATTTACATTTTCTACCTAATAATATTTTTACAAGACTTTTTAAAGAGTAAGAATGACTATCAGTAATATTTAAATTATATATGTAAGATTATTATACTATACATCTTAATGTGTATCTTTTAAGTATTTCCATGCATATGCATGGAGTTACAAGCTAGTTTTTATATAAATGTTTACCATTTAAACCTCTCCTCTCTCGTTATAATCATCGAATTATTAATATAAAACAAAATTAAATCTTACAATTTCAAAACTATTTCAACTCAAACTATAAACTCATTACTGTTAGGAACTAGTGGTCATAAACTATTCAAACTTAAACCATAAACTCATTAATTTTCAACATAAAGAAAGCACAACAAAGTCTGGGGAAGAAAACAAAGCAATGTTTGTGGTTTGGAAGATATATCTCAGTAAGGGTTTGGGTTTGTAAGAGGAAGATACAGTGGTTATTAGTGGCTGGGTGGTTGGTTTCATAAATACCATTGCGAACCTAACTGGGCGAGCAGAGTAGTAAATATTGAGTCTAGTACTGCTTGAAGAAAACCTTGAACGTAGATGTAGTCCTTGGGGTCCCATTAGTAACAAGTGGTATAGGTTTCACACGAGTATTTCCACAAAGATATCAACTTCTTCTTGGATCCTTGTAAAAAAAGTCATATGCCCATTTTAGAATGCAAAATTCACGTGTTTTTAACTAATTATATAATTTTTTTTTTTTTTTGAGAATCAACTTATATAATTTTCAAGTAAAAAAGAATCTACAAAAGTTAAACATTCTGAAGTAATGAGGACTCAATGTCCAAAAGGAAGTCAAGTCAGTTTATAAATTAAGCATTTCTATTTATACATTAAGCATATCTATACTATAAATTTCATGTCACCCCAAATAATCGTTTTTACTCTATCCTCTAAATTGCCATTATCTAATTATCAATATTTATATATTAGGCGGAAATATTATTTTCGTCCCTACATTTTCCCTTGATTCTCACTTTGGTCCTTATCTTTTTTTTTTTTTTTTTTTTTCCACCGCTTTTAGTCCCTATTCTAAAAAACGCATCTCGTTTTAATCCTTTTTGTCAGTGCCCTAACGGCCCCATTCTACGTGGCAGACGGAACTATTAAAATAATAATAAAAAATTTTATTTTGGCATTAAAAAATGCCACATCAGCATTTAAATTAAAAAAAAAATTAATTTATAAATTTTAACTAAATAAAAAAAATTAAAAACAAAATTAAAAACAAAAAATTGTATGAATTGAGATCTAAATATGTCTTAAACAAGAATGATAAGAACACAAACCTAGATACAAGAACACAAACACATAAATTAAAATCCAAAAATCGAAGAACACAAGCACATAAAACCGAAGAACACAAACACGAACACATAAATTAAAATCCAACAACACAAACACATAAATTAAAATCCAAGAACGCAAACACATAAATTAAAATCTAAACACAGAAACACCCAAACACACAAACCCTCATTCCTATGATTCGAATCCCAGAAGCTCCCATCTTCATCGCTGTCCGATCGTCCACCTCCACTGCCACCACAAATCTTAAGGCCGCCAGACCCAAACCCACCCGCCACCAACAAGCTCAGCATCCCACTCCCACTCTTCATCCCAACCTCGCACCTGTCCCCCAATAACGACGTCGTTTTACTACCAGACCCCACCATCTTCATCGCTTCCTCCACCTCCTCCTCCACCGAGATTTCGCTCAAAGTTCTCGAAAACGGTCTCTTCTTCGAAACCGAGAGCTTGTGGAGGTCGGTTTCGGAGAGCGCACGTGTCATCAGCTTAGTGGTTGGATCGCTGATCACTGAAGGAGAAGATCCGACTATTAAGGAAAGTGAGCATCGTCATTGAACAATCCATAAATACAACACAACAAATCCAAATTGCCACGGCGATGGTGAGTTCTCTTTCTCTCCCTCTTTCATGGGTTTCATAGGTTAATTTTTGTTGGGTCGTGGTTCCAATTTGGGTCAGGGTGTCGGTGGTTGGTGGTTCCGATCTGGGTTTGGTTTGTGGTAAATTCGTGGTTTGGTTCTTCATTTGTGGATTGGTTTGTGATTTATTGGTGGGTTTGGTCACTGTGATTGTCCCTAGGTTCGTGGCTTGCTTTAGACGTGTTGGTTGATGGGTTTTTATGAGTTTGAGATTTTTTTGTTTGGATTGGTTGTGTTGTATTTTTGGATTGATTTGATACTTTTGAAATTTTTAATTTTTGGATTTTAATTTTTGGGTCTGTGTTCTTAGATCTGAGTTTGTGTTCTTGTTGTTCTTGTTTAAGACATATTTAGAACTCAATTCATGTAATTTTTTATTTTTAATTCTGTTTTTATTTTTTTTATTTAGTTAAAATTAATAAATTAATTTTTTTTTAATTTTAATGCTGACGTGGCATTTTTTAATGCCAAAATAAAATTTTTTTATTATTATTTTAATAGTTCCTCTTGCCACGTAGGATAGGGCCGTTAGGGTACTGATGGAAAGGACTAAAATGAAATGCGTTTTCTATAATAAGTACTAAAAGAGTGAAAAAAAATTATAAGAATCAAAGTGAGAATCGGGTAAAAATATAGAGACGAAAATAGTATTTCCGCCTATATATCAATTTATGAAAAATCCATAAATGAATGGACCCATTGTAGATATAGTATACAATTATCAAGAAGATGCTGTCGCGGTGCCGTTCGGAACTACTTCAAGACGAACCAGTTTGAGAACATCTTCTCCAAACGTAACCCCCTTGAGGCTGAGGACCATACAAATAAGGGATTTTTGGACTACCAGTCTTTTATCACTGCCTCTGCTCTCTACCAGCCCTATGGCTTTGGTACTACTACATGAATTGGACATTCTTTGGGACCAAGGAAGTTGCAGCTTTTCTCGCCCATGTTGCCACCAAAATCTCCTGTGAGTACTGCAGACTTTCTGTTTTGTGAACTTCAATTTGGGTTTTTGTCTTATTGGTATGGTTTTAAAAATCGAAAAAAAAAAAAAAGTCCCATATTTTAAATATTTTTAGAACCAAAGTAGAATCCGATTTTTAAACCATACCTTTTGGTTTGGTTTGGCGTTTTTTTTTTTTTTTTTTTTTGGTTTAATATAAATTTGAGGATTCAAATTTTGCAGGGGTTTAAGTATAAAATATATCATAGTGTGTCCTGTGTTTAAACTTATTTGAAATTTAATTTTATTATATTGAAGACCTAGGGTTCAAAACCTCTCCCCTAATTATCGAGTTTATATATGTATATACACACACACACACACACACACACTAGCCTTATCACATACGTTACACACGTACAATGATGCTTTTTTTTTTTTTTTTTTTTTTAGTTTAATGTAATTTTTCAAATTTTTTTTGAATTTATTTATTGTTAGTGAGGTTACACAAGAAGGAATTTTAAAGAAACTAAAATTTAGGATTTGAAATTGAGTAAGCTGCTAAGTTTAGTGTATGTGAGTCTTTAGGAAAAAAATGCATTAAACGTACGTGAGATATATTTAAATAAAGAGAGTGCTAATTTTAGGGAAAAAGTTTTTCTAATAGTTTTTTTTTTTAATTTCTTTTTATTGAATTACAATTTTAACCCCATTTTTTTTTTAAGAATAAGGATTGTCTAATTAGATTAGGGGTATTTTTGACATTTTATAAAGGCATAACTAACTTTCTAAATCCTCTTTATATATATATATATATATATAAGAAAGTTTTAATTTGATGAAGTTGGAAATGGATTTTAATGTTTTAATTATTTTATATCATTTAGTTATTTAATCTCTTATGTATTGATGTTATAGTTTATAATTTGTGCTTTGTATAACTTTATTTGATTAAAATGGTTTAACTGAAAACAAATCTTATAAAAAAATGTTTAATCAATAATTTGGTTTTTCAACTATAGGGTAAAATTCAATTTGGTCCCTCAATTGTATTAATTTATTTTTTCAAAAATTAATTGTGCCAATTTAATTTCTCAACTTTCAAAATCTATTACAAAAAATTCAAAATTGAATTTACTTCATCCTTGAATATTCTCTTCGTTTAAAATTTAATGAGGATAATAGAACACATATTAGAAGATTATTATAGAAAATGTAATTAAAAAAAAAATCAATTTCCACTCTTAAGTATGTTAATATTTAAACATACATTAGACCAAAGTATGAAGTTGACTTAATTTTAAAGCTGAGTGACTAAATTGATAGAATTAATAGTATAAGGATCAAATTGAACTTTATTCAATAATTGGAGGATTAGCTTCGTAATTTAACCTAAAAGATTTATATTGTATTTTCACCAAATGAATGAAAAGTGTTGGCTTGTAAGTGAGTCTAATCATATAGTGATTTAACTAAATTCATTTTCTCCAAAGAACAATTTAAGTTGGAACTAAACTAATTTGGAGCACCACATATCCATGCAAAGTAAAAGTGGATGCTTTTTTGTTGTTGTTTTTCAGGTGGAAATAAATTGGCTACCATGGGTCAATTAGCATGGGGTTCATGCTATAACAAGGAAATGAATTCCAATTCGAATTATTGTGATGAGCATTACAAAAAAGCTTATCCATGTGCTCCTGGAGTTGCATACTTCAGTCGTCGTGCTCTACCTATCTATTGGTATCTACTTTAAAATTTACACTTAAATTGATCATACATCATGTATATCTTTGCATCTGAATTATTTTATCATCTTATGTTTATTAATTTTATCCAAAGTTGAAATTTCGTTCAAAGATTTATGCTTATCTATTAAGAAATACTCCAAAATGAGATTATTTTCTAGCATAATTCAAATATGAGTATCTAAGTGATGCATTCTTCAAACAAATTTAGGGTACGTTTGGTAGACTTTAATAGACATTGTAATGTAATAGATATTCCTATGGTATAACTATTCGGTTGTTTGGTTATATTTTTATTACAATGAATAGTTATTCCTAATGAATAGCTATTCTTCAAAATGAGTAATAATTATTCCTTATCAAAAATACTGAATATCTATTTTTTCACCTTATGTAATAACTTTTAAAAGAAATTTCATAAAAAGTCATTAGTTACCACATTTTAAAGAGGAAAGAAAATAATTTTTTTTTTATTGTTAATTATTAGCTCTATTTTGAACACCCTTAAAATAAGTGTATTTTAGGAAATTTGACTTAAAAATGATTTAATTACTTCTTTTTTTTATACTTTACTAAATTGTGGATGCATATTCAGAATTCTATTCCTAAATGGTCACTAAACTAATGAATAGTAATACTTATTACATTCCAACTTAATGTATTTATTGTAATACTTATTTCTATTCCCAAGTAATAATCATTACAATGTACCAAACGTGTCCTTAGTGTAGATCAATTCATATTGCATGCGTCAATTGAATTTTTTTTTTTTTTGTTTACTTATGCTTTCAACAGGAACTATAATTATGGAAAAGCAGGTAAAGATTTGAATGTGGATTTGTTAAACCATCCAGAATATATTGAGCAAAATGCTACCTTGGCCTTCCAAATTGCGATTTGGAGGTGGATGATGCCAATTAAGAAACATCAGCCTTCAGCACATGATGTCTTTCTTGGCACCTGGACACCCACCAATAATGACACTCTAGCCCAGCGAGATTTTGGATTTGGTACTACCATGAATGTGCTTTACGGAGATCTTGTTTGTGGTCATGGTGATAATGAGTCCATGAACAACATTATCTCCCATTACCTATATTACCTTGATCTTATGGGTGTTGGCAGAGAAGAAGTTGGGCCTCAAGAAGTGCTTAGTTGTGCTAAGCAAGTTGTTTTCAATCCATCTTTTTCCTCATCTCCTTGAGCTTTGTTTGGTTTTGATGGATAGTTTGCCCTTTGTTGAACTAATCATTTTTTTAAGGAGGTGCATTTATAAGGTTCTCTGAACCTATCAAGTAACAGAAAGGAAACGATCAAACATTAAGGGAGAGTAATTGTATGTATAAGCTATGTGTGTCTCCGTGTGATGTTACACTTGCTTGAAGGTCAGAGAGTTTTTATTTAGTGATTTGTAACTGCCTTTTGCTAGTGCTGTGCGGCTATTGAGATATAATTTTTGTTTTCAAATTCTTAATATTTTTAACTATTTATTGTGGATTGTATATGAAAGTTTCTAGGCTTGTATAGTTTGCATTTTAGTTGTGAAATCTTGGAATATTTCATTTTTGCGCTTCCATTTTTTTTTTTTTTTAACAAACATTACGTACATAAAAAATGTGCATTTATTCTGGACTAAGATTAACAAAAATGAAAGACATATGCTGTTAATTGAAAATTCCCAGATTCCTAGATCAACTTGATACAATTTGAGATATAATGTTTTATTTGAAATATATTTTTCTCACCTTTTGAAGTGCAAAATTAATAATAAAATTATTTATCCAAATTACGTTAACATCATTTTCAATTGATAATATGATTAAATGATTTAGTCTTTCTTGTTACATAATCAATTGTTGGACGGATTATATTAATTTTAATTTTGAAAATTTTCTTCTGTGGAAGCAATTGTAAGTCAGAAAAGTTCTCAGACGCCTCTTCCATGGTGAAATTTTTACTAGGTTTGGGCCTAAATCCTGTTCTAAGGTCATCCTTTCATTGGAAATAGGAGAGTCCACTTTATGTGGTGTAATTGATCATGAGTTTTGTAAAGCCCATACTTTTGAATTTTTGGATTGGGCCGCACAATTAGTCCAATCGGATGTTTCATAACAAGGGCATTAGGTCAAGCCAAGATGAAGCAGTAGCTCCATGGTAGAAGCTGACTGGACAAAGCGTTCCTCCAAACTAATTTTTGAAGAATCTCCTTAACCCTGTTATATAACGACTCAGAAAACCATTAATGTGTATTATTTAGATTAGTCACATGAATGATATTGTTCAGCTTGTACATACTGCGTAAGCGCTAAAATGCGTAGTTTTTCATTGAGTAAACATGATATGTCTTCTAAGTTCCTTTCCAGCTTGTACATAATGATGTCTAGGGGGCCTGCACCCCTTATATCAATTCTTGGTTTCAGATTCCAGGTCATTTCTGTAAATGATTCTGCAAGATTTCATGGGTTTGTTTACTTTAAAAAGAGAAATGTGAAGTTCTGTCCATTTTTAAACACTTTAAAACTTTAGTTGAAACTCAATATTCCACAAAAATTAGAACTCTTAGAGTCTATTTGGTTGGGGGAGAAATAAGGAGGATAGAAAATAAAGGAAAATAAAGTGAAGAGAACTAATTTTATAGATATTTGATTGGAGAGAAAGGGAGAATGGAAAATTGGTGAGGCTCAAGTGTTTTATTCTTTGGCCCACCAATATTCTATCTCTCCAATTTGGAGAGAAAATAGAAGGAAGAGAAATAGTTGCAATCAATGACTGAACTACCCCCTCTTACAAGCTAGAACTTCTGGTTTTTTTTTTGGCATGATAGGTGTTATGAGCGCTTTCCTTTCTTACGCTCTTTTTCTTTTAGTTTAGGGTTTAACTAGATGGGAAATTTGTTTTTTACTCTCTTCTTCTTTCTTTTTTTTTTTTTTTTTCTTTTTTTTTTTTTTTGGGGCATGATTTTTCTTCTTTAATAAATTTGGGTGATTGCCACTTTTTTTTTTTTTGGTTGTTTGCCACTTTTTGTTTTAATTGTGCATCATTTTTTTTTTAATAAAGGCATATGAGTAAATTTATACAAACTCTTTTTTTCTCATCTCTTCACTTTTTTACCTCCAACCAAACTCAAAAGAAAGAAAATAAAATCTCATCTATCCTCTCACATTAATTTTCATTACTTCCCTATTTTTTGTCCTCCTATTTTTTCATCTTCCTAAGGTCTATTTGGCTGAAATGATGAAAAAATAGGAGAATAGAAAATGAAGAAGAGATGAAAAAGTTGGAGGATATAATAGATTTTACTATCCCTCGTTTGTGTTTGGTTGGAAGGGTGGAAAAATGGAGGGGTGGAAATTATTTTGTTTGGTGAAGAAGAAAAATGGAATGATAGAAAATAGATATTGTATATATGTACTTATATGACCTTATTAAAAAAAATGATTTCCAATTAAAAAAAATGCGTTAACAAAATAAAGGCAATCACCCCAAAAAGAAAAATAATGCCCGACACAAAAGAAAAAAGTTATTGAAAAAAAACAACACACAGTAAAAGAGAGAGAGAGAGAGAGAGAGAGAGAGAGATGACCAACCAAACCACAAAAAGAAGAAAAGAAAAAAAAGAAAAAGAAAAAAAAGAAGAGAAGCATGTATCATGCCAAAAAATATATATATATATATATATATAATAAAAAGAGAAGAAAGAAAACAAATAAAGGGTCAACGCAAAAGAAAAAAAGCAAATAAGAAAAAAATAAAAATAAAACAAAGAATGGATCAGCGGAGAAAAACAAAAAAGCAAAGAAGAAAAAGTCTAATAAAGTAACGTTTGGGTGGGGCAATTGTGTCCAAAACACATCTTCAATTTGGGGAGAAAACTTTTTAGTGGACCTAAGAAGAAAACATCAGGCCCTACCACCTTTTTTCCTCTTCCAACCAAAAACCCACTAAAAATGCTCTCTCCACTTTTCTTCTCTCAATTTTCCATCCTCCCTAAAATCTCTCCATACAAACATACCATTGGGATTGATGGTAGAGGAGAATATACAAAATCAGAAATTCAATAATTTGCTCCACTCATGCTATTTTACATCCTTTATCTTATCTTTATGTTCCTCAACAAAGAATAATTTTTGAAGAAAACATAGGCATATTATTGAGACAGGCCTAGATATACTCCATAAGTCCAATTACCTCTCAATTATTGGTCTTTCATCACTCCCCTTTATCTCATAAACATGTTAACCTCATCTCTTTTTGGCTTCAAATCTCCATGGGAACAATTGCACTCATATCCTCCACCTTTCAACGCCCTTAAAACCTTTGGCTGTGCCTGTTATCCTTTGCTCAATCATGCATTATAATAAACATAAATTTCAGCCAAGATCCTTTGAGTTTATCTTTCTAGGCTACCGTACTTTGTCCAAATGTTATTTGTGTCTCGATCCCTCTACCAACAAAGTTTATGTTACATGTTATGCCTTATTCAATTGGACTGTCCTGTCCTAAATTTTGATCAATTATCCTTAGCCTCTTCTCATTCAATCCATACATATGATTTTGATCACTGGCTACTACTTTCATGACCTAGTACAGCTTCTCATTCATTTCCTTCTCTTGACACTCCAACAACGTAATCTAATTCTCCTGTCTTTTGCAATAGCCAAGTCATTAATTTTTGAAATTCTCTGACCAGTTCTTCCATTCCTCTTGACTCATTGTCATCTCAATATTCCCCTTCTAGTATTCCTTAATTCCTTCTCTATTCCTCTTGCAACTCGTATTAATTCTCAACCCATGTTTAATCATTATTAACTTGGCATTCATAAATCCAAAATTTATAAAGCCATCACTGCCTATACGTATAAGAAACCTCCCTCTTATGCCATTGCCTGCTAATATCCTCAATGATCAGCTGCAATGGACCCCGAATTCCAGTCTTTATATAAGCAGTAGACTTGGTCACTCGTTCCAATTCCTTTAGATAAGAATATTGTCATTTGTAAATGGGTATATAAGCTCAAATAGCACAATGCTGGCTCCATTGCCCATTACAAGGCCAGACTAGTTGCAAGGGATAATTTACAGCAACATGGACTTGATTATGATAAAATATTTAGTCCAGTTGCTAAACCAATAACAATGAGCTTGATTCCTACTCTTGCAGTTCAATATGGTTGGTCTTTGAAGCGCATGATGTTAGTAATCCTTTCCTTCACGGGGTCTTGAAGGAAGAAGTCTGCATGACACAACCTCAAGGCTATTTACATCCTTATTTTCCTGATCATGTTTATCTTTTGCACAAAGACAGTTTATGGACTTAAGCATGCTCCTAGAACCTAGTTTGAAAGGTTCACCTTTCAATTACTACATCTTGGCTTTGTAGCTTCAAGTGTAAATGATAACTTCTTTATCTACAACCATGCTTCCAATCTGCTATACTTGTTCCTGTATGCTGATGATATCAACATTAGAGGAAACCATCCCTCTTTTATAACTCATCTGATTATCCAATTGAGCTCCAAATTTGATCTTAAAGACTTAGGCCCTCTTCATTATTTTCTAGGCCCACAAATTGATACACTTCCTTCTTGTTTTTTTGTCCATCAGACTAAATTTATACCTTAGATCCTTTGAGGATTTTTCCCTTTCGTCATAATTACCATAGAATTTTGCTACCAACCAGTAACTTAAAAAATCATTCATGTTTATTTTTAGTAATGTGATACTTAATGATAACATAATTTATTTAAATAATTATATAAATTGTGCAATTTAATACATGTGAATGATTTTATAAATCTCTTTTCAAAAAAATCTCTGAAAATTAATTAGTTATCTTATTCTTTTTTAATAGAAATTTAAAAAAAAGTTTAGAATGCAGAGTTACACACTGTGTGTCACATTTTCAGTTTTTTTTTTTTGTTTTTCTTTTTTTGGATAAAAAAATATATATTAAAAAAAGAAAAAAAAGAAAGAAGAAAAAGAAAAAGAAAAAGAAAAAGGAGTGTGTAACACACTTTATGTAACAACTAACTGCCATCCCCACTTAACTTTATTTCTTTTGAAGTAAAGGAATCAAAAACCTCTTTAGCGAAAAAAATAAAATAAGGTAAAGAGGCAGCTAAAAAAGCGAAAGATTCTGCAGACTTTCTGACCGAAGACCCGCCCAAGTCTTCGAAATTTTGATGACTTGCAATTCACTATCTTTTCTTTCCTAAACCTTATATCACCCAAGTCCCCAGTATATAATACAGGGAAGGTACAGACCTCTATTCCAACTCCACCCTTGTTAATTTTTACATTCAAAAAATGGAGTATAAGTGCTGTGCAATCTTGACAACGGCATTGATATTAGTGATGCTTGTGAATTGTAGCGCCTTATATTGTCGAAGGCGTACTGCTTGTTGTGCCGAGGAGGCCATTGCTGTAGGAGAAAAACAATGTGCTTTGTGCAACACAATTCCTACAAGAACATGCTGTGTCGAGGGTGCCATTACTGACTACTTCCAGATGGACCAGTTTGAGAAGATGTTCTCAAACGGTGACTCCCTTGAGGTTGAGAGCCATACAAATAAGGCATTCTGGGACTACCAGTCTTTTATCACTGCCTCTGCTTACTTCCAGCCCTATGGCTTTGGTACTACCTACATCAACCGGAAGTTCACGGGAACCAAAGAAGTTGCAGCTTTTCTTGCCCATGTTGCCAGCAAAACCTCCTGTGAGTTCGAAGTTTCGCTTTTGTGAAATTTTAATTTGGAATTTTATGTTGTTGGTTTGGTTGAATATATGTGTTTGACGACTTCTTTTCTGTCTGGCTTTGATTTCAATTTCATAGGTTCTAAATGGATTTGAGGGTACAAATTTGGGTTTAAGTAAACTAGATCAATATGAAAAATAATATTATATTTCGGTTGTTTACACTAAGCTCTTTTACAACATGTTGAGTGGGACCCACATGGGTCCCTCCGAACATATTGTTGTCGGTTTGATTTGGTTCCTTTTCGAAGGTGAAAAAAAATCTTAAAATATGATTAGACTTGTTTAATTAATAATCAATTTTTACTAATTTTATTTTATCCCAATATAATATTTGGTTAGCAAAAGATAGGATATGTAATAAAGACTATGATTTTTAATCAACTGAAATATCATCAATAGAATCATAATTTTAATTTTAAAATTTCTTTTCTTGAGTTTAGTTGATTAATGTGTTAAGAGAATTGATATTGTAGGGCATAATTTGGGCTTTTCTTAACATGTATTTGATTAAAATGATTTCAACTGAAAACAAATTCTACTCATTAACAAATGAAAATTTTCGCATTTTACATTGTTTAGGGTCTTCTTGGGATGAGATTTATGATTAAAACCTTAATTACTTTTTGAAACTTACATTTTTTGAGCAAATGAATGAAGCTTTGGGTTGTATTTGAATTTACAGAGAGTGATTTACGTAGATCCTTTTCTTTTAAAAATCGACTGGGTTGTAAGTTGGACCTATATAATTTAATCTGGAGCACTATATATCCATGAGTTGTGTGTAATTAAATTTGTATCTGAGCTACAGACAATGATCCTATACTCACTCAATCTCTATGCAAAGTAAAAGTGGATGATATATTTCAGGTGAATATAACGTGACCACTAAGGAACCATCAGCTTCAAGTTTATGCCATTACAAGAAAACGAATTCCAACTCATATTATTGTGATGAGCAGTACAAAAATACTTATCCATGCACTTCTGGAATTGCATACTACAGTCGGGGTGCTCTACCAATCTATTGGTATCTACTTTTTCAATCACTTTGACATATCATACATCCTTTACAAATTTGCATTTGAATTATTTTCTTATATAGTATTGTTCAATTTTGAGTCCAAATCCTCTGTTTCATCAATTGTGCTCCATTTTATGCTCCACCAATAAAATTTGGACAGCTAACCTTTTTCATTAAATGAGATATCTCATTAAATGAGACAACTAGTCTCTCTTATTAAAGTTAGAGTTATCAGTTATCTCATTTAATGAGACAGGCTAGTTGTCCAAGTTTTATTGGTAAAGTATGAAGTGGAGCACAATTGATGAGACAGAAGATTTGGACTCTTCAATTTTATCCCAAATTGAAATTTCGATGGAGTTAAATGTATATTTGTTAAAGAAAACATTAAAATGAGATCCTTTTTCTAACATAATTCAAGTAAGAGCACCTAAAGCATTTTCAATCGAAATCTAGGCTACTAATTTTCAGGAAAAACAATTTTCTATTGCACTAAAACGTGTATATGCCTTTTGTTCCCTACCCAGAAGAATTTATTGTAGATTAATTCATAGTTGCATGCTACAATCTAAAAAAAATTTATATTTTCTAATACTTTCAATAGGAACTACAATTACGGAGAAGCCGGTAAAGAACTGGATGTGGATTTGTTGAACCATCCGGAATATATTGAACAAAATGCCACCCTAGCTTTCCAAGTTGCAATTTGGAGATGGATGATGCCAATTAAGGAGCACCAACCTTCAGCACACGAAGTCATTATTGACTATTGGAAACCCAACAAGAATGACACTTTGGGCAAGCGAGTTTCAGGTTTTGGTGCTACCATGAATATACTCTACGGAGATCTGGTTTGCGGTCAAGGTGATAATGAGTCCATGAACAACATCATAGCTCAGTACCTATATTACCTTGATCTTATGGGTGTTAACCGAGAAGAAACAGGGCCTAATGAAGTGCTTAGTTGTGCTAAGCAGGTTGTTTTTAATCCGTCTTCTTCCTCATCTCCTTGAGCTTTCTTGAACTAATCCTAATTTAAGGTAATGCATTAATATGGTTCTAAGATCCTATTAAGCAACCGAAGCAAAGGTTTAAATACGAAAGAGAGTAAGAGTTTGTATAAACTGTTTGTTTGTCTCTATGTAATGATAAAGTTGCTTGGACAATAAAGATTTGTATTGATTTCTATCCGTGTTTTGTCAGTATTGTGTAACTTCTGAGTTTTTTTATTTTTTATTTTTTATTTTTATTTTTATTTTTTTATTTTAGTTATGTCCTGTTATTGTGTAACTTCATCACACTATTTGCTTGTCTTATAATAATTAACAATAACAATTATAAATGTAAGGCCTCTCACTAAGAAAAACAATTTGAGGGCCCCTTGGCCAAAACAATGCATTATTTATCTATACAATAATATAAAATTTCAAAAACTTATCCTCTGTTTAAATGTTGTGCACTTAATTTGTTAATATGTTGTACTCATCTGCAACAGTTTAAGAGTGCATGTAAAAAATTTCACTTTTCCAAACACGTGTTAGGACATATGTGAATATTCATATTAAAAACATATGTCATTTAGAATTGGTTAATCTTTTGACAAAACGCACTTTACTTGTAATTGGGTAGATTTAGGATGTGTTTAATACTTTAAGGAACAAGAGTTTAAGTCCAAGTGTTAAAATCATGCAAATATGTCCAAGAAACAAGTGAAGAAGTGTTGGATTTTAAAACTCGACAGATAGCATCTATCAAGGTTTAAAAGGCATGTTTAGCCTGATGCTTGACAGCTGCTCGATAGATAACCTATCTATCGAGATTTACGAAAATCAGTTTTTCAGATCTGATTTCACACATATTTATGTATACTTGTTTAGGTTTTCTTTTCTCATAACCTTAAACATATATGAGGATAATTTTAAGGGCTGTCACAAAAGACACAATTAGTGAAACTTGATGCAAAAGTTTTTTACAAGCATAGTGTGACCGGAGACATATGCCCTAGTTCATCTTTCTCTTGAAGAAGCTACTGCATTTGTACGCCGTAAGGTTTTGTAATCAAGGAGTTTCGTGATCTTCATTGTATTGATGAACTGAAGAATTTTGCAGCCAATATCTTTCTCAACTTGGTGGTTAGTCACGTACTTGGATTCGTGTATCGATTGGTTAGTCACATATTGGAAGCCGTGCATTGAAAATGAGAGATTGTCACTACAGAATAAGTCCAATTGTATATTGAGGTAATGGTTCAATTGTAGGTTGATATAAGGTACTGAGATTCCTTTACTTGTAACTGCTTGTTATGCTAATAGTGGATTCTCGGGAGTGGTGACTTTAAATTCACCCAGTGAGATTTTTGTCTTGGAGGTTTTTCCTATTCATAAACAAATTATCGTGTCAACTTTATTTTCCGCTGCATATTAACTTAGTTGGTGATTTGTTTGTGCTACCACGCATATTGCATGTTAATTGAATTAATTAATTAACTTGGCTAATTAATTAGTTAATTTATCATAAGGGGTCAATACATTCTTGGCTTATCAACATGGAAGGTGAAATGACTCTTTCCTTTTCTCTCTTTCTCTCTCCTTCAAGTTTAAAATCAGAGCTAATAGTTTTCCAAACAAATTCATTATTGAAATCCAATGTATATATAATGCGTAAAATCTAATATTACCAAGAGATAGTGACTATCTCCAGCATGATATTTATTCTAATATTGATGGTTTCAACTTATTTTTGAAATACAAGTTTTAAAAGAAGTTCTACAAATAGATGAAAATGCACAAATTAATATACACAATTACATAAAAATACTAGATTCTTTTCCTAATGTGTGTGTGTCACTTACAGAATATTACTAAAGATATATACGTTACATTTGGTCTAAGAATTTTTTTAGAAGAAAATTGGTCTAAGAAATTAATTTTTAAATATTAAAATTGATAAAATCGTATTTAAAATCGACTATGTCGCAAAAGCAATTAAGTGGATTAACTATAGTATCAATTGAAAAATAAATGTTAGCAGAATTTTAATAATAGCTCTGCTTATTGTGGTAGTTTCTTAAAGCGTTGTAGTAGGGTATCTATAGTGGCAGTTTTCAAAATTAGTGTGGAAAAAAAAAAAAAAGCAACTGTAGAACCAATTTTTTTGTAGTGTAAATTCATACTTAGCATTTTTGCATCTTGAAAAGCTAGAAAAATATATATTTTTTAATAAAAAATCAAATTATATATATTATGCAACTAATGTTTAAATATAATAATAATAAAAAAGCTTCTCAAAAAAAAAAAAAAAAACCCACTTAAAATATTCACTTTTTTTTTTTTTTTTGAGAATCCAGCTTCATCTTTATAAAATAAAATCAGCCACCATCGGCTAAAAGTACATCAACTACTTGTGGTGGGATATCATTAGACCCCACAATGAGTTGAGCCGAACTTGACTAAAAGAGATGCAATTATTTTGGTCCAGCTAAACATAAAAGAAAGAAATTTGTTATTGGACTCTTGAAAACAAGAAGGACGTTTCATTGACTTCGCTTTCATTATACATCAATAAAAACTTAATAAATAAATAACATTCCGTATATTAAAATGAAGTTATGAAAATGTTTTGTGCCTTTGGTTTTATCTCTTACAATATTCAAATCTCTCTCTCTCTTATTTTGAATTATAAATAAATATTATGGAACCAAATCGTAAACAAATATTATGTCCATAAATATTAACGTGCATGGCCGGTCAAGCATGTAACATGGCTGTGTCAAGGGCAATCACTAAGCCGCCAATTGTAAGAAAAAGTATATTATGCTTCGGTAATACTAATTTAGCATCTGTTTTGATATTTTCTACTTAATAAATGACTGATACATGTTTCAAAAAACCACATCAGACTACTCCAATAAATTAATCATAATCTTTTATACTATTAGAAAAATAAATTAATCATTTATTGAAATAATCTAATGTGATTTTTTAAAACTACCGAAATAGGGTATACTTCCTCTAATTATACAGGAAGCTTAATTATTCTCCTTATATTAAAGGAAGTCAAATTGGTCTCTCTATGTGTCCCACAGCATGAATCCAATGTGAACGAAATAATGTGGCTGACAGAGACCAGCAATCCCTGAGCTTGTCCTCCATTAATATATTTTCAAAAAATTGTCTTTATCTTTACCTTTCTCATTTTTCTTTTTAACCTTTTTTAAGTAATTAATTTTTGAAAATTTTTTAATTTTAATCTATAGTTGAGAGATTGTTTCAAATTCAGTATATTTTTAGAAGTTTCGTGGTAAATAATTTAATTGTTAAGAATTTTGTAATTTAATTAATACTTTTTTATATTTTTTATATAAATATTTACCGTTTAAACTTCTCATTTATCATTATAATTATCGAATTATTGATATAAAACAAAATTAAGTGTTACAATGTCAAAACTATTTCAACTCAAGCTATAAACTCATTACTGTTAGGAACCTAGTGGTCATGAACTATTCAAACTTAAACCATAAACTCATTAATTTTCAATATAAAGAAAGCACAGCAAGGTCTGGGGAAGAAAACAAAGCAATGTTTGGGGTTTGGAAGATATATCTTAGTAAGGGTTTGGGTTTGTAGGAGGAAGATATAGTGGTCATTGGTGAGTGAGTGGTTGGGTTCATAAATACTATTGCGAACCTAACTGGGCGAGCAGAGTAGTAAATATTGAGTCTAGTGCTGCTTGAAGAGAACCTTGAACATAGATGTAGGTTTCACACGAGTATTTCCACGAAGATATCAACTTCTTGAATCCTTCAAAAAAAGTCGTTTTTCCCTTTCGATGCTTACTCGACGTAAAGAAAGCACAAGTTTTGGGGAAAACACATCAAGGTTTTGGGTTTGGTAGAAGTATCTCTAGTAACAAGTGATGTAGGTTTCACGTGAGAGTATTTCCATGAAGATATTAGCTCCTGCTTCGATCCTTGAAAAAGGATAGATTATATAAAAAGTCTAGATTCTCTTTCTAATTTATGTATCACTTATGACTTATAGAATATTGCTATAATATACATGTTACGCATTATATGTAGATGTTACAATTGATCAACTCTGGAGAAATGAATTTTTTAAAATTAAAATGAATAGACATCCTATTTAAGTTAGATTATATCACAAAAATGATAAAATAAATTAGCCATAAAAGCTATTGAAAAAGAAATGTGAGCTGAATTTATAACACATAAATGTTATTAGTAATTTTGCATCTCAAAAGTAAAAAAATTTGAATTTTAAATAAAAAAAATCAAAATATAAATATTCTTCGATTAATATTTAAATATAAGAAAAAAATCCTACCTAAAATTTTCGCTTTTAAGCCCTACATTGGGTTGGGCCGACTTTAACCAAAAGAGGAGAAATTATTTTGATCGAGCTAAACTTAAATGAAAGAAATGTGTTATAGGATCTAATCGCGCATTCATCGTGTTCAGTGTATTTATTGTTGGAATTGTGTAAAAAGATGGGAAAATCATGAAGGACGTTTATCATTTAGGGAAGCTTATGGAATTTTCTTCATGAGATTTTTCCTAAATTTTTTGTTGAGATTATACTTATTTGGAATATAAACATTTTTTTTTTCCGTTTTTTAAGATGCAAGAAACTGACCACATTTAAATTTGGAAATTGATTGAACTTGAATATTGTGTCATTGAATATAGCATTTTCACTAAGTCAAACATAGCAAAATAAATCAAAATAGAAATTTGGGGCCCAAAATTTCACAGCTTTTTTTTTTTTTTTTTTTTTTTAACAGTTCGTTATGATATATATATATATGAGTGACAATTCGTTAACATAGTAAGTTAAAATAGAACATTAGTCTACCACTCTTTTATTATGCACAAATCAAAACAAACTATTATAAGAAAATTATGAAAAATTTTTGGCTTTTTGGTTTTATTTTGAATTTTTTTTAAAATATTACGCATGTGTGGAAATGGGCTGATATTTATAATAAACATGTTCTTTTTTTTTTTTTAATAGATAGATGCTTATGATTTTTTTAAAATATAAATATGCATGTATTATTGATAAATGTGTAATGGATGTATTATTGTTGGTTTAATCACAATATAACGGTATGTTTGGTAACTGTTTTTTCTCGTTATTTTCTGTTTCCAAAAACAATTTTCTATTTTTGAGATTAAAAAACTTGTTCGACAACTCAAAATAAACAGAAAATAAAAACTGTTTTCAAAACTCAATTTGTGAAGGAAATTGAAAACATGCAAAATATTTTTTCAATTTCTCTTTTTCAAAAGTTAATGAAAATACACATTTGAATTAATGAATCTGTCAAATTTAATAAGTTAGCATTAGAGTTAAAATCCTAGTAACAACATATTTTAGTATTTTCTATTTTTTTTCCTTCAAAAACCCTTTTTTTTTTTTTTTTTAATTTCAACAAACTAAACATGTTTTTGATTTCAAAATACAAGAAAGTTGTTTTTTCTTTATATTCCCAAAAACAAGTTGTTGATTAAAAAACAAAAACAGTTATCAAATATAACCTAAATATGCATGTATTAATTAGTGACACAATATTTTTTATAATTGTTAATAAGGTTTATACTGTGATTAAACCAACATCATTTTTATTCTGCTATATCATTAATTTCATTTTTATAGTCTTCAAAAAAAAATTATAATTTTTATTATGCTTAGATCACAACAAACCATGAACCAATTATGGGGAAAAAATAGTGAAAAAAATATTATGTCTGTGGATATTACGTGTTAAGTGTATAAACAGAATTTTTTTCCTTAAATTAAAGGAAGCTCAAATTGGCCTTTCTCTTTGTGTCCCACAGCATCAATCCTATGTGAATGAAATATACTGGCAGACATAGACCAACAATCCCCGAGTCCTCCATTTAACTTTATTCCTTTTCCTTTTGGAGCAATAATTCTAAGTCGCACAAACTTTCATCGCGAAGCGCAAAAAAGTATGAAATCTGTAAAAACTTATCAAATCAGTAAAGGGAAGAAGAACCTCTTCAGTGTAAGAAAAATAATAAAAAATAAAAAAGTATGGTAAAGAAGAAAGTAAAAACGCGCGCGAAAGATGACTTTCACAGTTGCACTTCACTTGACTATATTTTGTTTACCTTTCCTTCTCCCAGCACCCAGTATATAGGAAGGTACATATCTCTCTTCAAAGTTATACTCCACCAGCCTTGTTAATATATTCATTGAGCATTCACATCAATTCATACAAAAGATTCTATTTATTTTACACAAAAAACCTACTTTTTTTATTTTACACTATCACTTTTACAAAACACTCATATTAGTTTACCTATTTTACAAAATATTTCAATAAAATATTCATTCTTCATCAATTTCTTATTATTTTCCCTAATGGTCATACTTTTTTAATTTAAACTTAAATTTTAAGTAAACTATCAACACCGGTGGCTCGGCCAATGGAGGCGCTTGTGGTGGAGGTCCGATGGCCAAACTGCCAAAATAGTGGCTCTGACGAACACTGCTAGATTGGTCTTGCCGCCCAACGTTCCGCCAAATAGTGACCAACCAATGGGTGGATTGTTAAAATAGTGGCTTCGACGAATGCCGCCGATGCCCAAACTACCAAAATAGTGGCTTTGGTGACCGCCGGTAGCTTGGTGTCTCCAACCATCGTACTGCCATCACCGGTGGGCTGAATATTGTAATAGTGGCTCCGATGATTGCCGCTGAATTGATGTCTTCGACCACCATACTGCTAAAATTGGTGACCGAACCGCCAAAATAGTGACTCTGACGATTGTCGTCTAATGGTCAAATTTTTGAAATTTAAACTCAACGGTAAATTCAAACCTAAAGGTCATATATATATATATATATATATTTTTAACTTTAAACCCAATAGTAAATTTTTTTTAACTGTTCAAACTCACAGGTTTATCTAGCGTAATCCTTTGCAAGGTCATGACAGGCTTTTCCATGATTATTTTGCTGAAACACCAGTGTATCCTCCTAATGTATTTCGAAGGAGGTTTCGAATAAGTCGTTCTCTTTTTCTACGTATCCATTCAAGAGTTGAAGCTATTGAACCATACTTTGTTCAAAAAAGAAATGTAGCTAACACACTTGGGTTGTCTTCCCTTCAAAAGATGACCGCCATAATCAGAATGCTGGCTTATAGAGCAAATGGCTTTGATTATGATCAAATCGATGATAGTGGACCCGAATCGGTGTGACATAATCCCACTTGTAACCTTATGCAGTTCATTGAACGTTATAATTCCATTAGAGATAAAGGAATTCATTCTCAACTTCAAGCGGACCTCGTCGAGAATTTATGGCAACTACAAGGCCAGTCGTAGGAATTTGAAATTCTAAATTTCTAATTATTACCATTGTTTTGAAACCCAAACCAGACCGTACGGTCCGACCGGAAAAACTGTAAACCTCTCAGTTTTGCAGTTTTTTTAGCTTCAAGAACCGCTCTATGGGAAAAAAGCAGGGACTCGTGCGAACCGTGGTCGGACCGTACGGTTCTGAGAACCGTGACCGGTTTTTGAGGTTCGGACGGTTTCTTTTTGTTTCATCTTTTCCGGTAAATTTTGGCCAATACACCGGTATGAAATTATGATCAGATATAGAAGAAATGAAAAAGAAATGAAAGAGCATGAAGAAGAACAAAGATCGGAAGGATTTCGGCCGGTAATTAGATACCAGACCGGAACAAAAACCAAGCTTTCTTTATCTAATATAAGAAAAATGAGGATTGTTTTGCAATTTTTCTCACCCTAAACTCAAATCTAATGCTTGCAATAACCCATCGGCCTTAGATCTGTTCATCTCGGCCTCACTTTGGCGGAAATGACGACGGTGACTAGTAGTGAATAGCAGTACCAATTTTCATTGAGTCAGCAAAACAAAGCTAAATGCCTCACTTGAGAGAGAGCCTGAGAAATATCTAAAAATAAGTGGTTATTGATGGAAGAGAGAGAGATAGAACTGATGGGAAGAGAGCTGAAAATTTAAAAAAAAATTGAAGTGAGAAGTTAACTCAGGTAAGGTTAACGTGTGTGGTGTAAAGTAACTGACAAAAACTACTTGGAACATGTGAAAATTTTAGAAAGACACGTTACCAGTTAATTTTGATTCCTTTGGTCTTATCACCAATAACTTTCACTACTTTTTAAATATTTTTCTACCAAACATTGAACAGTGGACATTTACCCCAATGCATTATCATTTAAGACTTCTATGTATTTTATATATATATATATATATATATATATATATATATATATATATTTCCCCATTTTTTCTGCAATTTATGAGCTTAACAATTAAACTATTTTTAAGTTTTTTTTACCAAATATAATTATTTATAATTTAAATAATTATTAAATTAATTATGCCGTAATCACGGTTCGACTCTGGTTCAACCTCGGTTCGACCTCAAAAACCTTGAAACTCTCTCTTTTACGATTCAATGAACGGTCCGGGTTTCAAAACCTTGATTATTACAACTTTTATTTAATGTGAACCTTCATTGGAATTTGAAATTTAATAAGTTTAATATTAGAATAAAATTTTCAAATTGCATTCCTTTGATATTCTATGAGATTATTTATCTGTATTAGCGAAATGAAGGAACGCTTCCCAGCTTCAAAAGGCCTGTGATGTGTGTATTTGCTTTCCTGTAATGCCAAGAAAATATTATTGCATTTACTTGAGTGTACTGGAGTAGGTCAGATGTAAAGAGGTGGAATACAAGATACAAGATAAATGTTCAATTACTAGAAATAAAGGAAAATGATGGCTAACATATACGCATAGATAGAACGGAAGCAAAAGATAGAATATGAAGGCACAATTTCGGATTTCCAGGCTGTTGCCTGACCAATTGCATCCTTATTTACGAGTGTACTCTGTCTATATCTTGGACCTTCATAGAAGATTGCACAGAGTTGAAAATAAACTTGTTCAGAATATGAGAAGGTGAATTGGCTAAAAAAGTTTCTATAACTATATAAAGTGTTACCAATAAAGCAGATGGTTTGGGGAGGTTGGAGAGACTGAGAAAGATAGGTCCATTGTGCTAAAAAATAAGGCTCCAAAGTCCAAACAACTCAAATAAGAATTCAGTTCCAATTGCATGTTTGGCTTGAAGCCAGAACTACATTATGTGATATATGACCACTGACGGATACCTGCGATTGACTGTCGATGAGGATAACGATCTACTCTGCGTCCTTGTAGAAGAAGAACATAGGGGCAAGACCCCGTCATCACAATTAGTAAGAACTATATGCATTAATATCATAGCTGAGCACCCGCTGGATAGCTGGCCTTCCATAATTACGTTAGGGGCAGTTACAAGAACAAGAGTGGCGCAACGGTCGTCCGTTACACCATAACTGAGGCAATCATTGCCCATTAAATGCAACAGTCAAGAGAGAAACGCTCAACCCAGCATTTAACGAACATAACTGCACCGACCTAGGGAAGGATATAAAAGGTAAGCCTGGTGTGAAGAAAAAGGTAACAGAACAAAAGACCAGGAAAAAAGGGAATTGTGAAAAAGTTAAGTTTGGGATTGTGTAATCTGACTTAAGCATCGGAGTATTCCCAGCTGGCCTCACGCCGGCGAAGGTACCCTTTTTGCTTTCTTCTTGTGTTAACAACAAGTTCGGAGGTCGTCCATCATTTTGACGAGGAACATACTGACGAGGCACATTTTCGGCTTTATCAGTTTGGGGCCGTCTGTGGGAAATCGACCATCGTGCTCCTACCGATAAAGTTCCGGTCTAGACATGGACGGCGAAGCAATAACACCTCTAGATCCTGTGGTTATGGCTCAGCAAATCCAGGCTTTGACAGTAAATGTACAGGAGTTAATGAAGCAAAACGAAGAACTAAAACAACGAGCCCGTCCGGAGGGGAGCAACACTTCGCTTCATCGGCGAAGTTGAAGCAAGCATGACGAAGAAGCCAGCAGCCCTACGAATAGCAAGGGAAAGGATGTGACGAAGTACACTGGACAGTTTGTACCAGGCAATGGCAATTTGATGCAGAATCTAAGGAAAGAGCTCGATGAAGTAAAAAATGCCATGAAGGGAAAAACGGCAATGAACTTGGATGGTATGCTGAAACGGACGGATTCGCCCTTTACGCCCAGTGTCTTGGAGTGCCCTTTGCCTCCAAAGTTCCATCTGCCACAACTAGAATTCTATGATGGTACAAAGGACCCTCTTGACCATATAGGAGCCTTCAAAACCATCCTGAATCTGCAACAAACCCCGGATGAGGTTATTTGTGGGTCATTCCCGGCCACCCTTAGAGGAGTCGCAAGAGTTTGGTTTAGCAAGTTGCCAGCGTCTTCCATTGAGAATTTCGAGCAACTCAGTGACTCCTTTGTTCACCATTTTATTGGCGGACAGTGGCACAAAAGGCCAACCTCTTACTTGCTGACGGTAAGACAACAAGAAGGGGAGAGCTTGAGAGGTTATGTGAAGCAGTTCAACAAGGCCGTATTGGAGATCGACGAAGCTGACAATCAAGTCATCATGACGACCTTCCAGGCAGGGCTCAATAATCCCGACCTTATCTTTTCGTTGGGCAAGACGCCACCAACCTCCATGACTGATCTACTATTTAAAGCCCAGAAGTATATGAACGGGGAGGACGCCCTTACGGCCAAAGGCTTAATGGGAAAACGAAAGAAGGACGAGACCAGCGAGTCCCATGGAAAGAAAAGGGATTGCAAGGACTCGTATTCAGATACAAAGGCTAGCAAGAGCGGTTTTGACACCCCGAAGAAAAGGATGAATTTCACACCGTTGGTTATGCCTGCTGACAAAATATTGATGCAAATAAAGGACGAGCCAGGGTTGAAGTGGCCTAAGCCACTGAGCACGTCCTCGAGGAAACGTGACCCAAAGAAGTATTGTCATTTTCATAAGGATCATGGTCATTACACTACTGAATGTTGTGATCTGAAAGAACAAATAGAAGAATTGATTCAGCATGGAAAGTTTCAAAAGTTCGTAAAAAGGGACCATCAGCCTCGGCCTAGGACTGAGGATAAAAATCATAACGATGCGAAGGACGACAGACGAGATCATCCAAAGCAAGTCATGGGAGAAATATGAACAATAGCTGGAGGGCTAGTATCAGGAGGCTCATACAAGTCTTTGAAGAAGACATACTGTAGACAGGTCAATAGTATTCATATGAAGCACCCGCCCCAGAAGTATCGACGGGCATATGATGATGACATCACATTTTTTGAGTGAGATGTGAATGGAATAAAGCAACCCCATGATGATCCACTCGTCATCACTTTGGAGGTGGAAGGATTTGCCACGAGGAGGGTGCTAGTGGACAATGGAAGCTTGGCAAATATAATGTATATGACGGCCTACCAATAGTTGAAATTGGATCCTAAAAGGCTCAGATCCTTTAATTCTCCCCCGGTCAATTTTAGTGGAGATAAAATTTACCCAAGGGGAATCGTCACGCTATCCGTTATAGCTGGAACATACCCAACACAATTGACAATTCGAGCAGATTTCTTGGCCATCGATTGCCCGTCATCCTACAATGTCATCTTGGAACGACCCACACTGAACAGACTCAAAGCAGTAACGTCAACTTACTGCTTAAAGGTGAAGTTTTCGACCCCAAATGGGGTAGGTCAGGAGATCAACTGTTGGCAAGGGAATGTTACCAAGCAATCCTGGCCTCAAAAGAAAACCACGCGTGGGTAGTGGAAGACATCAAGACTAGAAGCCTTCCGTCAGATCTAGTCGAAGCCTATAAAGTCAAGGTCAGGTCGTCCAGATTTACAATCTTAAATGACGAGTTATACAAAAGGGGATTTTCCCAACCCTACTTAAAGTGCCTGGGCCCAAGGGATGCTGAATATGTCCTAAGGGAAATACATGAAGGAGTGTGTAGGAATCATTCCAGGCCATGGTCACTCGTCAGTCAAGTTGTCTGTGCAGGATATTTCTGGCCAACAATGCAGAAGGATGCAGCTCAAGTCGTCCAGATGTGCGATAAATGCCAGTGGTTTGGGAACGTGCAGCATGTCCCAGTAGAGCATTTGACCAGCATAACTTCGCCTTGGCCATTCTCCACGTGGGGAATCAACCTAATGGGCCCCCTACCTTGTGGTAAGAAACAGGTAAAATTTCTCATCGTTGCCATTGATTATTTTACAAAGTGGGTGGAAGCAGAACCTCTTGCGATTATAACAGAGGCAAAGATACAGCACTTCGTATGGAAGAATATTGTTTGCTGATTTGGAATCCCCCGCATTATCATCTCTGACAACGGACGACAATTTGACAATAGAAAGTTTAGAGACTTCTACAGAGAGTTAGGGATAAAGAACCATTACTCCTCACCTAGTCATCCCTAGGCTAATGGTCAGACAGAGGTTACAAATCGGATCTTACTCAAGCTAATCAAAACCCAACTTGAGGAGGCAAAGGGGGCATGGCCTGACGAGCTCCTAGTAGTCTTATGGGCATACAAAACAACGGCAAGGACCCCGACAGGCGAGACTCCTTTCAGGATGACTTTTAGAACTGAAGCGGTGATCCCTGTGGAGATTGGAATATCAAGCATTCGAAAAGCTTGGTATGACGAGCAGAGAAATGACGAAGGCCTCAAGTTAGCCTTGGATTGTCTACCCAAAGTCAGAGACGATGCTGCACAAAGGATGACGCTGTATCAAGAGAGGATGATGAAGTATTACAACCAGGGACTCAAGCTGAAATGGTTCAACCCAGGAGGCATGGTCCTGCAGAAGGTTTCACAAGCCTCCAAAGATCCAAATGACGGGAAACTAGGCCCTAACTGGGAAGGCCCATACATGGTCGTCCGTTATTCAAGAAGGGGTAGTTATTCCTTAGAAGACGAGAAGGGGAAACCTTTACCTCGTCCACGGAATGCAGAGCATCTCAAGAAATATCATCAGTAAAGAGAATGAAGATTCAGCCTTAATAATTTCCGGGATTTAGGACATCTCGTTTATTTACATATAGATAAGGGAGAAATCAATTTTTCATTATGTACTTGTTTTGTTTTCTATTTAGTATTGGTTTATTATTCAATACTTTACATGTAGCGCTTTTATGTTTCCATAAATTTGCGTCCTTGTAACTCATCTTTATGAACAAGGACGAATAAAACAGACCAGAGGTTTTCACAATTACTTTCATCGTATATCATGACAAACGCCCCAAGACAAACAACTTCCGTTGAAACAAAAAGAGGAGGCAAGGATAAAAATCTCTGTCAATAAGAATGACAAGATTGAAGTCCAAACTTAAGTGATAAAAACTATAAGTTTAAATCACAAGGATAGAAATCTCGTCAATAAGAATGACGCGATTGAAGTCCAAACTTAAGTGATAAAAACTATAAGTTTAAATCACAAGGATAAGAATCCCGTCAGTAATAATGACGAGATTAAAATCCAAACCTAAGTTGTGAAAACTTAAAGTTTAAGTCGTAGGGTTGAAAACTCCCGACGAGGTAAAAAATCATCCTGAAAACCACGGGATAAGGTTCGTAAGAACAACCACGGGATAAAAATCCCCCAGTGGTGAGATTCACCTCAAGCGACGAAATCAAAGCAATTGATAGAAGTGCTAACTCTATGACCAAATCAAGCACAGACTTCAACTGTTAACAAAAAGATTGCAAGAACAAAAGATTTAGCAAGAGAAGCAATAGCATATGACGGCATAGATAAAGTAATAAGCAGTTTAATAGATGGCCCCAAAATCAAGGGGAAACCTGTCACTTCAAAAAAGAAATATCTACCTCAAAACAGGAGGTAACCAGTATTTGTTAGCAAAAGAAACCCCTAAACATAGAAGGGGAAAATATATTGTTTTCAAAACAGACAATTATAAAGGAAGGGTTGGAGGTTCGTCAGCAACCTTATCTCCAACCATTCCGTCTTCCTCCTTGTCTTTAGCCACTTTATCCTTCTCCGACACCACAGATTTAGCTTCCTCCAATTCCTTCGCTTCGTCTTCCAGGACTTCAGTGTCAATTTTCTCAAAGTCCAGGCTAGAAAAATCCATAACCGAGCTGTGATGCTTTATGGCGTAAAAGTTCAAATCCCTTGAAGTATTGCAAGAATTGGAGGTTTGAGAATTCTTCTGATTGCTTGAATTTTTGAATAACATTTTCCCTTTCCTCGTCAGTCTTCAGCAAGGTAGCTTGGATCTCCTCGTCTTTTTGAATGACGAGAGCTTTCTCCACACGCAAGGATTCAGTGAGCTCCTTTACTTTCTAATTAGCTTCGTTCCTTTCATTCTTTGCAGCAATCAGATCTTTCTTCAGCTGAGAACATTCAGCCTCAACAGATTCTGCTTTTGATGAGGCCATCACAATCTTCTCCTCCATACTTAAATAGTCTGTCGTGATACGCAAAGACTCTCCAAGTACCTAAAGAGAGGGGAAAAAAGGTTGTACACATTCCATAGCAAATAAGTAAGGTAAGGAAATCGAGGTGACATACCTGCACCAGCCTATGGATATGTCGACTGATGAGCTCATGCGAAGGAACAGACGACAAACTCTTCAGTTCGTCACTTGTGATGACATTATGCACACAGCCTAAGGCTATGGCGGGATCTTCCCATACACTCATCCCAATTTTGCTCTTACCCCTGGCACAAGTCACCGGGGGAGTGACAACAGTCATTTCTAAAGATGGAGTGAGAGAGGGAGGAGTAACATGAACGGAAGGATTTGGAAAAAAAGCTTCAACCTTCTCATCACCTAACTTCCTCTTCTTTGAGCCTAAAGTCAAGTTGGCTAGAGGTTCATTCTTCAAGTTCTTAATACGAGCGTATTTGTCTTTACTGTATCAAGTTGCCATTTCTGCAAAAAGAAAAAGACGATATGAAAAGGAATCACTCCTGGTCAGATAACAGAAGAAGTCAAAGGAAATAAAGTAGTTGACAGATGAACTTACTTTTCTCTTCCCGAATTTTTTTTTCTAAAACGTATTTTGACGGCTTAAGAGCTAAGCAGCAATCATATAAGTGACGAGGATCGAGTAGATCGTCAAAATCCTCTATTTCATGGGCGTAAGCAAGAGCAGCTCGAACTCGATGATGATATTAGTCTTCAAGATCAGGACGATCAAGATCTGCAAACCAAAACATAAACGGCGTTAGATAAGCATTCAAGGCATGGAAAAGAGCAGAAAAAGATCACAAGAATACGCACCAAGTGTTGGAACCTCCCATTTTCAAAGCAATCTTGGGACTTCCCCCCATAAATCGTCAGATAAGGTTTCCCAACCAAATCCAGAGACGAAAAAGTACCGTGATTTCCAATCATGGAAGGACGAAGGGAAATCCCTCACTACTCTGAATTTCCTATGCCAGGGTAGAAGCTCAAAATACCCATAATGGGTAGACGACTTCAAACGATACAACAACAAAAAATTCATTTACTATAATCATTTCTCCATCACAAGCAGATACCTAGATGACCATACAGCTTATTACCGTCCTCCAAGCATTGGGGACGAGTTAACCAGGGGCAATCTGAAGGGCATTCAAAAGGTGCAAAATGAAGGGTTTAACTGGGAATCGAAGGCCACACAAAAATTGAGCCTCATAAAAACAAACCTCTCCGTGAGCAAAGTTGCAAGCTCTCTCACCCAGACGAGGCAACCTGACAGAAGTGCTTTTGGGAAATTGAAACCTCTTCCTAAAACCCTTCAAATGACTCACCTTTAAGCAACGAGACTCAGAAAGGGCATGTAAGGGACGAGAAGAAGAAGATGAGGGTAGCTTAGAAACTGCTGTATCAGTCACTTGATTCAAAGACTTAGCGTTGGAAGACAACCCAGTCTCCAATTCGCTAGACCTAACATCGTCTGCCCTATACTCGATTGGATCCATCTCTAAGTGATACCTAACTAAAGACTGGTGGATTAAAGGATAAAGAGTGAATACAATAGGCCTAATAGCAGAGTCACGAGACACAAACAGACCTAATGAAGGATGTCGACTAGAAGAATGCTCAAGAAAAACTCCCAACCTGGCAAAGAAAAAAGAGACCGAAGGGCACTCTTGACTAAGATGCTCAAAACCAACCATTAAAGCAAAAGTAAAGAAACCTTACCAGGATTTTTGAAGGTGAAAATCACTTAGCGCTTCGAGAGGCAGGCAAAATAGGAGGAAGGTAGGGGAATAGTTTCCTCTAAAAAGAAAACCTAAAATTAAAGCGCGCCAAAAATGATGAAAATTCGCACACACCTCCAACCAAGAATCAACACGCGCCCATTTCCCGAAGGGGCAGTTGCTTCGCATTTAAACCGGAACGATTGACATTGGAAATTGCAGAAAACTGACGGATACCTGCGATTAATCATCGACGAGGATAACGATCTACTCTACGTCCATGTAGAAGACGAACATAGGGGCAAGACCCGATCATCATAATTAGCAAGGACTCTGTGCATTAATATCACAGCTGAACACTCGCCGGATAGCTGGCCTTCCATAATTACATCAGGGGCAGTTATAAGAACAGGAGCGGTGCAACGGTCGTCCGTTACACCATAACTGAGGCAATTATTGCCCATTAAATGCAATAGTCAGGAGAGAAATGCTCAACCCAGCATTTAACGAACATAACTGCACCGACCCAGGGAAGGATATAAAAGGTGAGCCCAGTGTGAAGAAAAAGGTAACAGAATAAAAGACCAGAAAAAAAGGGAACTGTGAGCAAGTTAAGTTTGGGATTGTGTAATCTGACTTAAGTATCGGAGTATTCCCAGCTGGCCTCACGCCGGCGAAGGTACCTTTTTTGCTTTCTTCTTGTGTTGACAACAGGTTCGGAGGTCGTCCATCATTCTAACGAGGAACATACTGAAGAAGCACATTTTTGACAACCACTATTCAGATCAATTTAATTAAATATAAATTCAAGCTCAATTAAATGGTCTGAAGCATTATATATACAAGTCAAACACATTTACACTATTGATATATTCATTGTAAAGCCAGTCTTCATCAATGGCTTCAATTGCAAGAATCCAGCCAACATACAAGTACAGCTAGACATATCACAAACCATAAACCATGGCAGCAAGTAGAAGTACATCCACCTTCAACAAGAAAAACAAGCAAAGAGAATGACAAATTATCCAAGTGCTATTATCCTTGCACAAATTATCTTGTATAGAATGACAAAAACAAAGACATTACTTCACCCAAAACAGAATGACAAGAACAAAATCACAAATTAAATTGAATAATCAAGTGCTATTGTCCGTGCACAATACAAAATTTACAACATAAATTGTTATTTTCCTTACACAAGTAAAGACTACAAAAATATATCTAACACGATTAGAGATTGAAGAATCGTGTTCCCTGTACAAGTAAATACTACAAAAGAGGTGTCTAACATCAAATCATCTATGTCGACTATGTGCTAGTATCTTTGCACCATACAAAAACTTACTTGATTAGATATTGTCAATAATAATATTCAAATCATATTGGAAATTTAGACCTTAACCTCTCCAAGATTTCCAAACGATGTAGACAAATATATTCTTTTTGCTCGGGATCCATGGTTTTTGTGTCTTTCATCATAATTTCATCTTCCCCTTTCCTTTTTTCTACTTCATTCTTCTCTTCCTTGATATGAATCAACTCTCTTCATTCTTCGGATGCAATGTGCATTAAATCTCTACATTCTTCTAATGCAATGCGCATACTTTCCTTTTTCTCCTCATGCATTCTCCTCTTTTCTTCCTTAATATCATCCAATTGGGTGGAAAGTATTGGGACACATCATCACAATTCTTTCTTCTCTTTAATTTCTCCTTTTCGGCCTTCTTGCCTATGGGTCTCTCCAAGGTTTCGCCGGAGTTCATCTTATCATTATTTTCATCTAGATTTATTGAGCTTGCGAAAGTATGACAAGATTGTGTGGCTGGCTGTTTTGTGCGGACCTTCACATTATCTCTTAGATTCAACTACTTAGCTTCATTCCTCAAAATTCTCCAACAATGTTCCAATTGAAATGCATTTTTGCTATTACTTTTATACATAGTTTTTGCATCATTAATCTACAAAAGTTAAAAATTGAAAATAATGAGAATCATAAAACTAAAAGTGCATTGATGTACAATACATATTAGATGTTGAGTTAAAATACCTTGTCATGCTCAGTTTTACCAATTTTATTCCGGTTCTCAATTTGGGCCAAGTATCCACAAAACTTGTTTGTCTCATTCTGAATTGTTGACCATTGACTATTTAAAAAATCTTTGGAGTGGTTAAATTTCTTGTCATTGTGGAAGGTGGACCAAATTCTATTCCAAAATGTTGTGTGTTTTTGGTCTGTCGATAACACAACATCTAAGCTAACATTAAGCCACGTCGACACTAGCTTAATGTCTTCATCTACGGTGAAATTGTTTCCCCATTAACTTCTCTTAGTAGTTGAATTTTTTTGCAATGGGGGGGGGGGGTGTAGATTGTCCCATTTCAACTTGGGGTGGAGATTGATGGATATTCACGTTTGAATGCAGAGTGGACATCAAAATACTATTATCAAAAGACTCAAAACCTTGTTCCTTGTCTTGTAAAATGTCAAGAAAGAATGGATTTTGTGAGTCCATCACCTAACAAACACCAAAGTAATTCAGAAGCAACACTAATAAGCAACAAAATTGAAGTTGAAATTTATCTACTAGATAATGCAGGGGAAAAGAATTGACAGAGGTAGATAAGTTACTAGTACTTCTGAACCAATCAGAACACACTCATCAGTGTGTGAACCATTAATGCTCCATAGGCAGAGACATACTAGGCAGTTCTTTCATGGCCAACAAACAGTATATGTTTCTCAAGTATATCCCAAAGAAACATCCAAAATCAATGTGAAACCTTTAACATCAAGTTGAAGTAGTTTATAACTAAGTAATAAGAGACTCCACCAAATGTCAATGCTAGCCATACATTCAAGAACCATTCCTTCCTACAGTGATAGGACATGAAGAAGGAAAATGATTTTTTTTTTAAAAAAATAAAATAAAAGAAAGCAATATGATCTGATTATCCACCTATTTCCATATTGGAAGAAACACCAATATTAGCGTATAAATAGCACTTGGATTAGCTTCTTTCTGTTGGCTTATTTGCCTATATATAGATTTTTAAAGCCTTTTTTTTTTTTTTTAGGTACAATTGTACTTTTATGAACTTTCAGAAAATCAACAAATTATCTTTTAACGCACTAATGTGCCTAAGATCTAGTATCATAGAATTGGAGGAATATATATAAAGATGGCAAATTTTATCTCAGAAACAAGTATTTACAAAAAGGTAATGAGAACAAGGAAAAGCTATAGGATTATAAGCAATTTGCATTTGCCTAGTAGACATGAATCTAGAAATGGAAGAATCTCTTCCATACAAATACTGGGCGGTCATATTAAATATAAGGATTGTGATCATTTGTGAACCGTGTATATGATTTATTGGCTTGAAACTAATCCCTATCTAAAAGACATGAAATTTAATCCTTACCTGAACTTTAAAATAATAAAATATAAAATACACACAAAATTTGAAATACTAATAAATTCTAAAAATAACTTCGGGTGTGTTCCGAAGAATCCGAACTAAGTTAAATTCTGAAACACAAGGTCCAAATGTGAATTGCCCACATCCCAATCTTCAACAAAGACTGGCCTAAGTGACAACTACTGTATAGAGTACTCCATACATTAAAGACCCAATAATTTATTTTGAATGAGAAGTTACCTTTAGATTTTTTACTACATTCTATTCAGGCTTTTTTAGACAAGCAAGATCAATATCCAACACAAGAATGGATTTTATATAACTCAATCTATTATAGCATAAGCAAACATGCCCCAATCCCTCAAGAGGCCCAATGAAAGAAACCTTGTTTCATGCCCTCACTTGAAACAAGAAACTCCCAAGAAACTCTAAAAAAAATTAGTTTAGAGAAACTCCCAAGAATCTTGCTTGAAACCAAAAAAAAAAAAAAAAAAAAAAAAAAAAAAAAAAAAAAACCTAAAATCTCAATGAGAAAAACTCATACCTTTTTAGAGAAATTTGTCCCAAAGTCTGTCAATAGAGATACCTCTAAGTTGATCCACCCTCCTCACAGGGTTGCAAAACCCCAAAACCGTTCACATTATTTCCCATGGTGATGAGAATGAGCAAGAGCTGTCGAGAAGCAGACGAAGAGAGAAGATGAGAGGAAGAACTCAGGAATGAAACAAGGAGAGATTATTGAGAGGTGTTGGTGTTGCTTAGGTGAGAGGAGAGAGAAAAAAAGAGTGAAATAAGTTTTTTATAGTATATGAAGATAATATGAAAGTAATAGATGGACGAGTTACAGTAACTGTGCATATATACACGGTTACTGTAGCAATTATGCGAAAATGCACAATTTTATACCCACTGATGTGGATGGTTTTTTGGGTCAAAATGTGTAAAATGGGTAACTTTTTTTATTTTGTAAGACTTTACATATGCTGATGTGGTTGCTCTTACAATGCAAAAGATGGAGTATAGACCTCTCTTGACAGTGGCCTTGATATTATTAGTTCTTGTGAATTGTCCCAAGTTTTCTTCAAGCCAGAAGCTACCTTGTGAAAATAGAGCATGCTCAAAAACTAAATGTTGTCAAGGTCGTGGGCAGTGCAACACCATTACATATCGATGCTGTGATGGGGCCGTCACTGACTACTTGCAGAGCGACTAGTTTGAGAACATGTTCTCAAACCGGAACTCCCTTTGAAAAGTTCTCTCAAACTCTATAGAATTCTCACAGAAAACTCAAGAAATGAAGAAACAGAGAAACGAGAGAAAAACAGAGAGAGAGAATAGTTGCAAAAACTTCTTCAAATGTAATATTTCTGAATATAACTCTTGATTAAATTACAATGGAGATGATTATCTATATTTATACATTCACAGTGAGGGATAGAGAGACGGAGGAGATTGTAACCGTTTCACACGTGGTCTAACAACCTCACACACGTGCACTCCTCAGCTAACAGTCTTCTAACTGATTTCTAACTGACTTATATTTTTATATACAAAAACGACACCGTTCCTTTTAATGAGAAACGGTAACGTTTTGTTGTTTTGATTTTCCTTGCCTTATGCACGACACCGTTTTAGCTGCTTCTTCTTCCTCATGATCTGAGCTTGCTGGACCTTCAGTATTACAATGGCTTTCATCCCCCCTCAAATGAATGGGGAATTTCCACATGAGTTTGGATGTGAGCCAAAGGAACCAAGGAGAAGGAAGTCCTTTAGTAAACAGATCAACCAACTGATCATGAGTAGAGATGAACTTAAGCAGCACATCACGCCTGAGAACCTTTTCACGAACGAAATGGAAATCAACTTCAATGTGTTTGGTACGGGCATGAAATACTGGATTAGTAGCAATGGCTAGAGCACTGACATTATCACACCAGAGAAGAGGAGGATGAGGAAGGAAGAGACCAAAATCTCGAAGAAGCATGCGAATCCAATACAATTTTGCAGTGGTTGAAGCCAAGGCACGATATTCAGCTTCAGTGGAAGAACGAGATACAGTGCCTTGTTTCTTGGTAGACCATGAAATAGGAGAGTTGCCAAAGAAGAGAACCATGCCAGTAATGGAACGTCTGTCCATAGAGTCCCCAGCCCAATCAGAGTCACCGTATGCAGATAAGGAAATAGGACCAGGGGTGAAAGCAATTCCACAATGTAATGTGCCTTGGAGGTATCTAAGGATCCTTTTGGCTGCCTAAAGATAATTATGAGTTGGAGTACTCATATGTTGACAAGCCTGTTGAACTGCAAAAGAAAGGTCTGGTCTTGTAAAAGTGAGATACTGTAAGCCACCCACCAAGCTTCTATAGGAAGTGGGATCAGACAAGAGTGGACTGTCATGAGGTAGGAGATGACAATTAGGAGAGGAAGGAGTTTTACATGGCTTACAACCAGTCATACCAAACTTCTTAATAAGATCCGAGGCATATTTTGCCTGATGTACAAACAGCCCAGAAGAAGTATAGTCAATTTGCAGGCCAAGGAAGTAATGTAGGATGCCAAGGTCTTTGAGGTCAAAATCAGCACTTAACAATTTGATCATAGAAGAGACAAATCCTGATTTGTTGCCTGTAATTATGATGTCATCCACATATAGCAGCAGGAACACAATGGAAGAACCATGCCTCAAAATGAATAGATTGCTATCTGCAGCAGAAGCACAAAATCCAATATGTAACAATTGAGAAGTAAACCTCTCAAACCAAGCTCTAGGAGCTTGTTTGAGACCATAGAGGGCCTTATGAAGGAGACAGACATGCTGAGGAAAGGAAGGATCAACATATCCTTGAGGTTGAGCCAAGTAAACTTCCTCCTTAAGCACTCCATACAAGAAGGCATTGCTGACATCCAACTGCTTCAGTTCCCATCCAAATTGTACAGCCAAAGCCAAAAGAATTCTAACAGTGGCAGGCTTCACCACAGGACTAAATGTCTCATCATAGTCCAAACCATGTTGTTGAAGATACCCCCTTGCAACTAGCCTTGCTTTATATCTTGCTATAGAGCCATCACTGTGCCTTTTCAACTTATACACCCACTTGCAAGTGATCACATTCTTATGGGGAGGAAGAGGAACCAAAGTCCAAGTATTTTGCTTCTTAAGGGACTGAAACTCAGAATCCATTGCAGCCACCCATTGAGGGAATTTAGATGCAACAGTGAAGGATGGAGGCTCTGTGATGGTGTAGTCAGCTTGAACCTGCATAACTCTAGGCTTATAGATACCATGCTTTGACCTTGTGAGCATAGGATGAGAGTTAGATGAGGTAGGAACAATAGCAGTGGAACTAGACACACTAGGAGCAGGAACTGAAGAAGAATTGAAAACAGCAGGAGTTGGAATAGGAAAGGAAGTAGAAATAGAGGAAGGGACATCCAAAGGAGGAGGAGCAACAGGAATGGGAAGTGAGGTAGAAAGGAAAGAAGGAAGAAGAGAAGATGTGAGATCAGGTGGTGTGGAGACACTGGTGGACTCAGAAGGTGAATTAGGACTGGACTCAGCAACAAGGGGTAAAGGGTGAGAAAACCAGTTGGAAAGAGATGAGGAGAAAGGAATATGAGGATCAGTGAAGTCAGAATTATGAGCAAAAGGAAATAGAGACTCATTGAACAACACATGACAGGCAAGATAGATTCTGTTAGTGGTTGGATCAAGACATATGTAGCCTTTAGAAAGTGGAGGATAGCCAAGAAAAATGCATGGTTTTGATCTAGGTTGCAGTTTGTTTTGGTTAAAGGGCCTGAGGTATGGATAGCAGGCACACCCAAAGGCTTTAAGAGCATGAAGAGGTGGTGATTTGGAATAAATTTTCTCCCAAGGTGAGTGAAAACCTAAGACTGAAGAAGGCATTCTGTTGATAAGATAAGTTGCAGCAGAGAAAGCATAGGACCAATAATTGAGAGGAAGATGGGATTGGTATAAAAGGGTGAGACCAGTTTCTACTATGTGCCTATGCTTTCTTTCTGAAACACCATTTTGTTCAGGTGTATGAGGGCAGGAAGATTGATGAAGAATACCAGAGGTGGAACAAAATGATTTAAACTCATTGTTGATGTACTCAGAGCCATTATCAGTCCTTAGAACTTTAAGCTTAGAACTGAATTGATTCTCAACCATGGACTTAAAGTGTTTGAAAACAGCAAGAACTTCAGTTTTATGTTTGAGAATAAATAACCAAGTAAAACGGGAGTAGTCATCAACAAAAATCATATAGTAATTGAATCCAAGCAAAGAAGTGATTGGAGAAGGACCCCAAACATCACTGTGCACAAGCTCAAGAATTGAATTTGAAGCAAGAGGTGTTTTATTCAAATGAAATCTGTGCATTTTTGCACTTATACAGTACTCACAGGATGAACAAACTTCATTAATCTGAGACAAAGAAACTGAAGGAAATACAGATTTTAATGCAGAAAAGAAAATCTTAGAACTTGAATGCTTAAGTCTATGATGCCATAGTAGAATATTATGTGGTTTGAGAGTGACAAATGCAGAACTCTGAAGAGAATTGAAGCAGGGTGTAGAAGACAGACTAGGATTAGATGGAATTGGATAAACTCCATCTTTACTCAACCCTGTGTAGAGGATCTTCCCCGTGGACAAATCCTGAATTAAAAACTTATGTGCATCAAAATAACAAAAAGCATTATTTTGAAGACAAAGTTTATGAACAGATAGAAGATTGGATGCAAGGTCAGGTACTCTTAAAATGTTATTCAGCCTAAAGTTATGAGTTAAGGTTCAAAGCTCACCATTACCAATGTGAGTGACTGGTAGTTCTTGTCCATTGCCAACTGTGACAGATTCTGATCCTTGGACTGGTTGCTGCATAAAAGAAAGTTGAGACAGATTAGGTGTCACATGGTCTGAGCAACCAGTGTCAGTGAGCCAGGCATTGGAAGCTTGAACTTGAGCAGCATTAGCCACCATGGAGGCTAGTTTAGCAGGTGGATGTCTTCCTTGATATGTAAAGTCCATTCTATGGTAACAGTCAAGGGCTGAGTGACCATTCTTGCCATAGATTTGACAGATAGGCCTACTTCCTTGACCTGAATTATGGTTAGCTGATTGTTTGGATTGATTGGAACCCTGAAACTGAAGAGAACCTCCTGAATTCCCTGAATTGAAACTGTTTGAGTTGAAATTCTGAAACTGATTAGGATGAGAATAATTTCCACCACCATAATGAGAGCCTCCAAGATTACTTCCAAAATTATGATGATTACTTAGACCTCTTCCTCTCTGATTATTATTTCTGCCTCCTCTTCCTTGTTGGAAACCTTGAGAATGAAACCTTGCAGCCATAGCCATAGAAGCTGAGTCAATTGCATTAGACCTCTTTTTAATCACTCTCTCTTCAGCATTAAGCAACACATTCAATTCCTCTACTGACAAAACATCACTCCTAGTTCTAATTGCTAAACTAAACGAATCAAATTCAGATGGAAGACCATCAAGAATAATGTGGAGCAACTCTTCATCATCCACAAACACGGAAACAGCAGCCAATCTATCTCTGGCTTGCTTAATTTTCTGAAAATATCCATCAATGGAATCAACTCCTTTCTTAATTACATTCACCTCATTTCTCAGGCTCATCACATGAGACCTTGAGACAGATGCAAACCTTTTCTCTAACACCTTCCAAACTCCTCTAGCAGACTTTTGCCCAACTGTAATAGCAAGAATTGCTGGAGAAAGAGTGGAATTCACAAAAGTGAACATGGCTTGTTCACGATTCTTCCAAGCTATGAAAGCTGGATTCACTTCAGTAGTAAAATTACCAGATGAATCTTTAAGGAATCTATCTGGATCAGTGATTGAATCATCAAGAACATCAATCATGGAATAGGTTTCAAGGATTACCTCGATTTGATGTTTCCAAACTATGTAGTTCCCATAATCGAGCTTCACAGTCATCATTGATGACATATTTGATAATAGCAACAGTGAAGTATTCACTGGTAAACTTGCAGTAGCCATAGCAGGGAGATTAGTTGAGACAGATGATGAAGAAGACGAAGCTATCGAATTGGATCAAGCTCTGATACCATGAAAAGTTCTCTCAAACTCTATAGAATTCTCATAGAAAACTCAAGAAATGAAGAAACAGAGAAACGAGAGAAAAACAGAGAGAGAGAATAGTTGCAAAAACTTCTTCAAATGTAATATTTCTGAATATAACTCTTGATTAAATTACAATGGAGATGATTATCTATATTTATACATTCACAGTGAGGGATAGAGAGACGGAGGAGATTGTAACCGTTTCACACGTGGTCTAACAACCTCACACACGTGCACTCCTCAGCTAACAGTCTTCTAACTGATTTCTAACTGACTTATATTTTTATATACAAAAACGACACCGTTCCTTTTAATGAGAAACGGTAACGTTTTGTTGTTTTGATTTTCCTTGCCTTATGCACGACACCGTTTTAGCTGCTTCTTCTTCCTCATGATCTGAGCTTGCTGGACCTTCAGTATTACAATGGCTTTCACCCTTGAGGCCCATGCAAAGGGCTTTTGGGACTACCAGTATGTACTCTTTTATCACTGCCTCTGCAGAGTATGAGCCCTATGGCTTTGGCACTACCTACTTGAACTCAAACTTCTTTGGAACCAAAGAAGTTGCAGCTTTTTTTGCCCATGCTGGCACCAAAACCTCCTGTGAGTACTACTTTATCCGAGAGTCTCTGTCTTGGGAAATTTTAATTTGGGTTTTTGTCTCGTTGGTTCGGTTGAATATGTGCGTGCATGAGAGAGAGAGAGAGAGTGAGAGGGAGGACTTCTTTCTTGTCTGGTTTTGATTTCATATGTGAGGGTTCAAATTTTGTAGGGGTTTGATCAAAGTGTGTACTGTGTTTAAACTTTGAAGACATTTTATTGTAGGCCTGGGGGACTGTTTGGTTTGGATCTTTTTCAAATTGGATAAATCTTAAAGATAGTATTAATATCTGTTTTTCTTAATCTCTTTTTACCAATTATTTTAAGAATTTTTTTGACCTCTATAAAATATTTGTTTACCCAAAGATAGATATTATTAATTATTTGATATATCAAAAACAATCATGACTTTTAATTTGTTTGAAATATCCAAAACAAGAAAGTTTTAATTTTAATTTTTTTTAAAGAAATAAACACACACAAGTTTTAATTTGATGCAATTGGAATGGACTTTAATGTTTTAAATCTTTTATGTCGTTTAGTTATTTAATCTATTAAGAAATGATGTCACATAGTATAATTTGGGCTTTGTTACCCGTTTATTTGATTAAATTAATTTAAACTGAAAAAGAAAGTTACTCGTTATGAAAAGTTTAACAATTTATATTGTTTATTAGGGTCATGTTGGAATGAGGCTTAATTATGATTAGAATCTTAATTTAATTTTTGAATCCAACAATTTTTGAGCAAACGAATGAAGGTATAGGTTGTAAGTGAATCTAATGAGTGTGGTTTAAGTAGATTCGTTTTTCCCTAAAACATATTGGATTTAAAGTTGAAATAAAATGAATTCGGAGCTTTACGTGTTGAAGAATTGGTTGTGTAATTAAATTTATCTATAAGCTATATATGGTCAATGGCCTTTTGCTCACGCACTCACTCTCTATACAAAGTAAAAGTGAATAATATTTTTTCAGGTGGATATAAAGTGGCTACCAAGGAACCATTATCATGGGGTTTATGTTATAATAAGGAAATGAATTCCAACTCATACAATTATTGTGATGAGCACTACAAAAATACTTATCCATGTGCTCCTGGTGTTGCATACTATGGTCAATGTGCTCTGCCTATTTATTGGTATATATCTATCTTTTCTATAAAACTAACAATAATTGTACATTCTTTTATTTATGTGTTAGAATTATTTTCTCATCTTATATTGCTCAATTTTATCCTATGTTGAAACTTTTACAGAAGCTTTATGTTTAGATGTTAATAAAACATCAAAATGAGTTCCCTTTCTAGCATAATTCAAATATGAGTACGTAAGTTATGCATTCTCCAAACGAAATTTAAGTAATTGATTTTTAAATATAAAAAAAAGTGCAACCCACTTTTTCTACTACCCTAAGACTTGTATGTGTCTTTTGTTTCCTATTTGAGAAGATTTTTTTGTTGATCAATTCATTGTTGCATACCACAATCCAATCAACTTTCTTTACGGTTGCTCTCAATAGGAACTACAATTATGGAGAAGCAGGTAAAGATCTGAAGGTGGATTTGTTGAACCATCCAGAATATATTGAACAAAATGCTACCCTAGCCTTCCAAGTTGCAATTTGGAGATGGATGACACCAATTATGGGGCATCAACCTTCAGCACACGATGTCTTTATTGGCCTCTGGAAACCCACCAAGAATGACTTTTTGGCCAAGCGTGTTTCTGGTTTTGGTGCTACCATGAATGTGCTTTACGGAGATCTTGTTTGTGTGAAGCTAAACTTGGACAATAAAAGTATGTTTTGATTTGCAACTGCCTTTTGCTAGTGTTATTTTACTTTTAAGATATTTTCGTTTTGATTTCTTGTTATTGTCTAGTTTTTTAGAATGGCCTGGTTGTCTATGAACTTCTCTATGTTTGTGTAATATGTATTGTTGGAGCATTTTAATATTAATTAATTAAAATGAATTAATATGATAATATAAATGTAAAGATATGGGAGTTAATATGGAAGATAAGAAGTTAGTGAAAATGTTTAATCTCGCATTGAAAATGAGAGACTGTTTTATTTTTTTTAACTGTGGTGATTAATGGACTAATATATATTGATTCAAATATTGTGTTAAATACGTGCACAAGAGGAAGATGAAGGGAGGAGGTGTCAAAAATGGAAATGAATAGGTCTCTTGAATCCTCCTACTTGATAGCCCATTCAAAATAATTATCATATTTGTTGGTGAGTAAATGGCCGGACCACTACATTAGAGGTTATTCTAGCCATACGACATTTGTTGGGCTGTTGTATCCTGGAGGAAACAAATCAGAGAATGTCTACACCAGTTACAAAGTTTAGTTAACCAAGAGCTTGAATCTCCATAAAGAGAGCGAGTGTTGCGCTTTAGCCCAAATAGTGTTATGTATTTCTTATCTTCAAATTAATAATATTCATAAATATTATTCAGTTTCTCTTTATGTTATTTCCATTATTATTGTGTTTGCATCAACAATCTTAAAGACATCTAACCCATGGATCCTATACAAGAGAAACCAAATGAGATTGTTGGAGATCTCAACAAGCCCTTTCTGCTTTAAGAGAGCCAACTTCAAGAGGTAGAAAGGAAATGTCCTCTTCTATTTAAGTATTCTCAAAGTCGCCTACATCCTTACTGATAATAATTTTTCAAAGGTTTCTACCGATGAGATGAGTGAGGAAGAATTTTGTCTCCATCAAGAAAAAACAGATAAGTATACAAAAGATGAAAACAAGTGTCACTCTTATCTTTTGAATTGCCTTGCCGATCATTTCTATGATTATTATAATACAACTTACAATTTTGCCAAGAAAATATGGAAAGCTTTACAAAGCAAGTATGATATTGAGGTGGAAGTATGCTGTTAGTAGATTTTTCTGTTACAAAATGGTGGATGGAAAATCGGAAGTGGATCAAGCACAAGACTTCCAAATGATCATGGCAAAATTAAGATCTGAAGGCATGAAGATTGGAGATAATCTGGTGGTAGCTGGCATAGTTGATAAGCTACCACAATCTTAAAGGGAGTTCCAAAAGACTTTGAGTCACAAACAAAAGGATACATCCTTGGAAAATTTGATCACACGCCTCCATGTGGAGGAGGAGACTAGAGGACAAGATGTACTCATGACACAAGAGAGCAATAGTAATTCCACCACAAAGGTAAACCTTATTTTTGCTAATAATAATATGCCCAAAAATCATTTTCCTAGAAATAGTCAACTGAATCCTAAAAAGAGAGTTTTCAAAAATAATAATAGACCTCAAGGAAAGGGAAACCCGAATACAAATAACAATAAGAACTAAGGACCCCTTCACAACATCAATTTAATAGATCTTGTTTTGTGTGTAACAAGAGTAGGCATATCGCTCGATTTTGTAAATTTCGGAAACGTGAATCTGTTCCGCAGGCTAACGTAATCGAAGAGCTTATAGTGGCTATGATTACAAACATCTATACATTTTTAGACCCCTTAAAATACAAGTTGTTTAACTTAATATTAAGCCAAGTTGATTAACAAGTTCATTAATAAGATCTAAGTCAAACACATTCAAATCATATCATGTGAACAATGCGGAAAAGTAAATAACACAACGATATTATAACTCAGGAAAACCAAATCGGTAAAAAACCTGGGGAGGATTTAACTTAGCTATCCTCAAGGTAAAATAAATCCACTATGAAAGAATTGAAGTTTTACAATAAGACTTAGACCACGAACATCCTATTGCTATCTCGTGTAGAAAACTTATTACTACGACCACGTGACAGCTCCGAGTTCACGGACTACTTTTTTCCTTGATCCACAACAACCACAAGTACTCCCACTTGTGTTTTCTTCAAACTCTTGAAACAGTAACCGAAGTGATCATCAAGTTCTTGACATCAATCTTGATCTTGATGATCCTAAGTGTGTATGAAGGTAAACACCTCTAGATCTCACAGAAAATTCACACACAAAGCATATCAACAACCTCTAAAATGTGGCTAGGGTTTTTCCTTTTATACTTGAAGCAAAACATAAAACCCTTCACGTTATATGGGCTTGGGCTGAGTTGGAATTTTTGTAGAAAAACAATCTGCACGAGGTTCAATCAATCAAGTCTAATTTTCAATCGATCGAGCTTTGCAGATTTACACCAATAAATCCTGCAGTACTCTCGATTCCAACTTTACAAATAAACACACTTTGAGCAGCCTAAATCTAGACTCTAAGTTTTAATCATAGTTTGCCAACATTACACATTGAAGTTCTAATACATTTAAATCCTAAAGTCTTAGAACCTAACAAACTCCCCTTTTGGCAATCCGTGACAAAAAACATAACAAAATTGAAATGCTTAAAGTTACAAAACAGTTTAATAAACAATTCAACATAACTACTATCTATCAGTTGCTAGTGTAGATAGCAGTATGACTAAATAAACTTGTATATTTCTGAAACACTCAACAAACACATAAACGCATGTGTGGAAAATAAAAGTAAAACAAAATAAATTTTGGATTTCACAAAACAGAAAAATAAAAGATATATCATGAATAACCTCATAATTTAAATCAATACCCAATGTAGCACATGTGAAACAAGAAACAATAATAGAAATAAAAACATAAAACGTAGTATCTCCCCCTAACATATACAACCCATAAAAATAAATACATCGAGTTAAAAACATCATGAGCCAAAAAAATAAATACATCATGAAGTACATAGATACAATCTAAAGCTCCAAAGCTCCAAAAACTCAAAATCTCCCCTTCTCTTTATCAATATGTACTTCCCCTTTTTGTGATGAATTGCCAAAGGGCAATCAAGGCTCATCATCAAAAGGAGGTGGTGGAGAAGACTGCTGAACACTCGCCAAATATGCACACAATGCCTGAAGCTCTGCGAGCACATCCACCAAAAGCTATCCATGTGCCACATGAATGGTCATGACAATATCCAACATACTTCGAATGGATGAATCACCTGAAGCAAAAGGTGAAGGATCAACAACGGCAATGGGATCGACATAGGCCACAGCAAAAGGGTCACCAGAAGAAGGAGGCTAAGCTACAGCACCTATGGAAGACTCTATTCTAGGACATTTAGAGCTAGCTTTCATCTGAGCTACTCTCTGCCTAAGGAAGGTGGCACCTATGAGAGTTATAATATGTACAGGCTCAAACGTGGGAAAATCCTCTAAACCTAGATGTAACAAAATCCTATGTATAAAAATAGGGAAGAAAAGACCATGTGTAGTAGAACTACTCCTATGAACCTCAACCAATGAACGAATGAAAAGAGTAAGAAAACTCATAGGAGCATCAACCACAAGGGCATACAAAAATGCACATCTCTCAATAGGAATGGTGTGCAAATGAGAGATAGGCTAAATAGAATGATAAAAAATCTGGAAAAACAAATAATGAATCTTAGTAAGCTCATGGGAGGTGATACGAGGATCAGTACCCCACTAGATGGAAGTATCAGTAACATATGACATAATGTCATCAAGAGAAGGGGTCTCTTCATAAGGGTAGACTAGCTATCGTACCAAAGGTATCCCAAGAGTAGAGGCCACTACTGAAGGAGTAATGGTATACTCTTTACCCCTTATCCAACTCATCACATAGTGAGTGTTGGAATCATCAAAGTGGACAGAGAAGTTCAAGTAGAACTCTCTAATCAAGGTAGCCGAAGGAGGATGAGAAATGTCCAACAAAGGTAACTTACCCCTACGCTCAAATTTCCTCTTAATCTCTGGATCTAACTCATTTAAAATCACATTTCTCTCTGGCCAAACAGACCTGAATATGTTCAACTTCTCATAGTTTTCTTGGTTTTTTTCAAACTGAAACCTATCACTATCGAAGGCAGGGGTAGAGGTGGAGGTGGTTTTCTTATTGACTATAGTCTTCCCAATCATGATGCTAAAGGTTGGAAAGGATAGACAGAAACAGAAACCAAAGAAAGAAAACAAAGAAAACTAAGGGCAGACTGCATTAGAGAGTGTTAAAGCAAAAAAAATTCAATAAATAACAATCTATATAATGCATGTAATGAATGCACATATGATGCATGCTCTAATTCACTGAAATTTGTTCAATTTTACTTTAGAAACCAACAATTTACTTGAACATAGAGTTTTAGAACAAAACCCCCAAATTTTGAGAAACCCAATTTCAAAAATGTATCCAAAATAGAATTCATCATATAATGACATAATCAATCAATTACACAAGTCAATTTTACCAAATTAAGTCCAATTGAACAAAAACCCCCCCAATTTCATGTAGATTCAAGCCCTAGAATTTCAAAATTTTCCCAAACCACAAATATAATAAAATTAAAGCATGGGAAACATGTTAATATCATCTAGAGACAAAAACTCATTGATTAAATTTGAAAGAAAACAACTTAAAAATCAAAAATCCCAAAAATCTTAGGTTTGAAAATTTCAACTAAAATGCATGAAAATTGTGAAAATTTTGAAAAAGAAAGGTTAACAGTGACTTACAAGCACTAGACAACAAAAACCTTGAGAAAATTTTGGAAGAAAACGATAAACTTTGCTAAGATTTGGATCAGTCAAGCATGAGAAGTCAAAAAGCTTTTGAAAAGATTTGAATAGTGTGATGAACACGTGAGAGAAAAGTCTTTTTTAAAAACTCATTGACCGATTTTCGACTGGTCGAAAAATAAATTCAATCGATCGAAAAGAAATTTCGATCAATCTAACACCAATTGAGCACCGATTAAGCCTGGCAAATTGTAACCAAAGTTTTTATCACATTTTCGATCGGTCGAGTAATAGGTTTGATCAATCAAAAATCTAGAAAAAATAGTTTTTTGAAAAATAGAGCATTTTAATGTAGAAATTCCTCAAAGCATATTGTTTCATGAATGAAATGCATGAGTATGAGATGAAACGTTTTTCAAAAACACTTATATTCAACCCAGATCTCCCCAAAACAAGATTTTCAATCAATTTGTCCTCAAGCTCAAACAATAAACACATTTTGCATTAAAATCAAGAAACTTTTAATCTTGGATAGCCACAACAAGATCACACAATATCATGTTCTAAGTTTAGTAAAGAATAAATTGTGTAATGTGTGCAATTAGCAATAACATGAGATACATGTGAGGTAATAAGTAAATAGTGATTAATCACAATTTCTACAAAATTCATCACATAAGTTTGAAAGTGACTATCACCTAAAGAGGTACATCATATAACTCTCATATCTCCTATAAAACAAGCTTGCAATCATGTAAGTTTCTTGTTTTGCCTCATAACGTACATACCAATTTTATTTAATTTGAATTTATTATAGCCCAACAATGTACACACCAATTTTATTATTTAAATCAAGGCTACACCTTATGTTCTTTTTGTGCATGTGCTATACTTTCTCGAGTACAAAATCATATAATATGCACAAAAGTGTTCATGATTGGCTAGTAAACAATGGTGAAATAGTTATTTATGCCTTTTTCTTAGGATTTTTTAGTCCTTATAATCAAAAGCATGTGACTTTAAAATTAAGATCATGTGATCAAAAAACTATAAACAACTTCCACACAACATGGACTACATAGCTAAACTAGCAAAGTGCAGTGAAATAAGCTCATCCAAGAAAAATAATGCAAAACATATTTTTCCTCCATTTTCCTCCTTTTTTTTTTTAAAAAAAAAAAAAAAAATATATATATATATATATATATATATTGAAAAGAATAAAAAAAACAACCTATCATGAAATACATGAATGTTATGCAATGCAAATTCTAAGAACAAATAAAACAACACAACAAATAAGAATGGTCACAAAGAATAGAGAGATGAATCACAAGGAGAATCACAAGGACCATATCAGAAATACTCAATTAGATTGAGTCTTTTGCATCCAAAACCTTTTAGATGCAACTCTAGCATTGGAGTTATTATTCATATTAGAATGATGAGCAACTCTAGGGATGGAATTAAGGTTTAAAACCTTTACCAATTCACCAATAAGTACCATAGGATCTTGTACTTAAGGCACAGGTACTTTTAGCTTATTTGCGCACTTAGTATCTTGCAACTTAAAACAGATTAGACGAATATATCCAGTCTTTCCAAAAAAAATGACAAACCCACAAAGGTCTATCATGCATCTTGTCTTTAGGATATGAGTCTTAGGTTTAGATTCTTTAAAATCAACCCTAATCTTCCTAGGAGGTGTAACTTCTACTGGTTTGACAATCTCATTCTTGGGGGCTCAGAAGAATAAACAAAATTTGTGGAATGAGTTTCAATCATAGAGATGCTATCTGTAAAACCTAGACCAGTTTTGTCTAAGGGAGACTTCTGAATACTCAACATGTGATCAAGTTTAGAACTAGTAGATCTATTTGTTTGTTCTCTAGCAACAGATAATTCTAGTTCTAAGTTCTTAATTTTATCAAATAACAACATGTTTTCGGTCTTCACCTTATCAATCAATTAATTAGCATCAAACAATTTCAACAGCAAATTTTTCTTATCAAGTTCAAGAGAATTGATTTTCTTTAAACCTAAGTCAACATTCATAGCATCCTTTGTAGCAACCTTGCAAAACTTATTATAAGCTTCTTGCAAATCAGCATATTCAGTGAGTTCCCTATCAGAAGGATTCTCATCAACCACAACACTTTCATCAACTACGGTCATAGTTGTGAAAGCAATGAAGTTTCCATCCTCATCACTACTAGACTCATGATCAGAAACTTTATCATCACTAAGGGTTACAGCCATAGTTTTACCCTTTGATCTCAAAAATGTAGGACATTCTGATTTCACATGACCATACCCTTGACAACCAAAACATTGTTGACCTATAGAATTATTAGAGGTTTGACCTACTTTTTCTTTAGGTTTATCAGTATTATTCAATTTAGTGGGTTCATTCCTCTTAAAATTTTTAGGTTCAACATTGTTTTTACCTCTTGCCATTACGTTGTTGTTCCTAAGAAAGTTTCTAAAGTTCTTGACAAGATATGCAATCTCTGTAGAAGAGAGTTTATCATCAAATCCATTATCATCAACTGACTTAAGAGCTATTGATTTGGATTTGTTTATCTTAAGTAGGTCTAACTCATAAGATTATAAAGATCCTACAAGTTCATCAACAAGGATGGAGTCCACATCCTTACTTTCAGTGATGGCAGTCACTTTAGGTCTAAAATCCTCAGTCAAGGATCTAAGAATCTTCCTAATAATCTTAGGTTGATCATAAATTTCACCCAAATTATAAGCAGAATTAACAATATCATTAAGCTTAGTATAGAATTCATCAAAACTTTCATCATCAGACATCCTAATGCTTTCAAATCTAGTTGTTAACTGCTACAACTTATTGACCTTAATTGCCTTTGTGCAGTTTGGAGAATGTTTCATGCAGTATGAGCACCCTCAACATTAGAGATTCTCTTGAATTCCTCCATAAAAACAACATTAAAAATAGCATTCATAGTTTTGCTATTAAAAACAATTGCTTCTTTCCAAGAAGTTTGCCACTCGCTTACAGGAGTAGTCAGCTTCTCCCATCCATATTCCTTGGAATTCCAAACTCTCTCATCAATAGATTTCAATAATGCTTTCATCCTTACTTTCTAGTAGGCATAGTTGTTCCCATCAAAGTGAGGTGGGATTACAAGAGAGTGACTGTGTTCCATGACAACAGGTGTCAAGGATCAACTCTTAGATCAAAGGATCTAAATACTGGAGCTAACCTGCCCTGATACCAATTGTATGTTTTAGATCTCTTAAAACACAAGTTGTTTAACCTAATATTAAGCCAAATTGATTAGCAAGTTCATTAATAAGATCTAGGTCAAACACATTCAAATCATATCATGTGAACAATGCAGAAAAGTAAATAACATAACGATATGATAACACAGGAAAACCAAACCTGTAAAAAAACTGGGAATGATTTAACCTAGCTATCCTTAAGGTAAAAAAGATCCACTATGAAAGAATTAAAGTTTTACAATAAAACTTAGACCACTAACATTCTATTGCTACCTCGTGTAGAAAATTTACTACCACAACCACGTGACAGCTCTGAGTCCGCAAACTACTTCTTCTCCTAATCCACAGCAGCCATAAGTACTCCCACTTGTATTTTCTTTAAGCTCTTGAAATAGTAACCGAAGTGATCATCAAGTTCTTGACATCAATCTTGATCTTGATAACCCTAAGTGTGTATGAAGGTAAAGCCCTCTAGATCTCATAGAAGATTCATACACACAACATATCAACAACCTCTAAAACGTGGCTAGGGTTTTTTCTTTTATACTTGAAGTAAAACATAAAACCCTTCATCTTATATGGGCTTAGGTTGAGTTGGAAATTCTACAAAAAAAAAAAAAAAAAAAAAAAAAAAACAATATGCACAAGGTTCAATCAATCGAGTCTTTTTTCGATCGATCAACCCTTGCAGATTTACACCAATAAATCTAGCAGTACACTTGATTCTAACTTTACAAATAAACACACTTTGAGTAGCCTAAATCTAGACTTTAAGTTTTGATCATAGTTTGTCAACATTACACATTGAAGTTTTAATACATTTACATCCTAAAGTCTTAGAACCTAACAATATCAATATGGTGCAATATGTTGAAGGGTGGTGGGTAGACTCTAGTGCTAATAGGCATGCCTGCAATGATAAAGATTGGTTCAAGTTGTACACTCCCTTTAAAGAAGAAAAAACAATTATGCTTGGTAATTCTAGCAAAACCAAGTATCTTCGGAGTGGTGAGGTCGAGTTGAAATTCACTTCTGGCCGTGTGCTAAAATTGAAAGATGTGCTTTGAACTCTATCCATGAGGAAGAATTTTGAAGGCTCAAAAATGTGTTAAAAATACAAGATCTGTTTAAACCCCCAAATAAAAGTTACAGCTCAATTAATTTTACACTAACTTAATACTAAATGCGAAAAAGTGTAAATGCGAGCGGATAAACAAACAAGCTACTCTAATCCCTAATCATAACAGCATAGCACTAAAATGGAATGTAAAAGAGTAGGGAAAAAGAATGCAAACACAAAATAACATGCCGATGTGTTATCGAAGAGGAAACCGAAGAACTCGGTAAAAAACCTCTCTGCCGCCCTCCAAGCAGTAATCGATCTACTAGACAATCAGTTGGGATACATGGGTTAGCAAGAGACCCTCCAAGCCTAATCTACCCGATGAACCTAAGCCCTCCAAGCTTCTACTCCAACAAGGCTTCTCCGAACCGTGTCTAGCTCTCCGGATTCTGTAACAAGCTCCATGTTGTATCTACCATCCTTGGCTTCTTCCAATACTTCCCAGCAGCTCCAAAACCTCACTTGACACTCTGAAAGGGTGTGATAAGTGTTTGGGCTATCTACCTCTCAATGGTATGGAAATGGAGAGGTAGGAGTTGAGGAAAATTCACAAGAAATTGTGTAGAAGATTGTGGGTATAACAATTTCTAACTCTCAAGGTTTGTGGTTAGGGTTTTCTCTCTGAAACACTCCTCAATATTTGTGGATAATGTGGGTATATATAGTGTGGGTACAAAAAGTATGTATTAGATAGCACAATCTGGCAAAACAGAATGTTTAGCAGGAAGGCCTTATCCACGAGCTACTCGCGAAATACAGCTGTCTCCATCCTATCCTGACTCTTCGCATTCCAGCATGTGCAGGTCACATGGCTCACTTCACAGGATGCTTACTCGCTGTACAAAGTAAAACTAGATGCTTCATTTTCAGGTGGAAATGGGGTTTATGCTATAAAAAGGAAATGAATTCCAACTCGAACAATTATCGTGATGAGCACGACAAAAACATTTATCCATGTGCTCCTGGAGTTGTATACTATGGCTGAGGTGCTTTGCCTATCTATTGGTATGTATATTTTCTATCACGCTAACAATAATCTTAAATTCATTATATTTATGCATTTCAATTATTTTCTCATCTTATATTCAATTTTATCCTAAGTTTAAACTTCTATAAAAGTTTTATGTTTAGTTGTTAACAAAACATCAAGATGAATTCCTTTTCTAGCATAATTCAAATACAAGTTCATAAGTTATGCATTCTTCAAAAGAAATCCAGGCAACTGATTCTTTTAAAAAATAGGTGCAACCTACTTTTGCTACTACCCTAAGACTTGTATGCATCCTTTGTTTCCTGCTTGAGAATATTTTATTATTGATTAATTCATTGTTGCATGCCATAATCCAAACAACTTTCTGTACTGACGCTTTCACCAGGAACTACAATTATGAAGAAGTCAGTAAAGATCTAAAAGTGGATTTTTTGAACCATCCAATATATATATTGAACAAAATGCTACCCTTAGCTTCCAAGTTGCAATTTGGAGGTGGATGACACCAATTATGGAGCATCAACCTTCAGCACCTGATGTCTTTACTAGTTCTGGTTTTGGAGCTACCATAAATGTGCTTTATAGAGATCTTGTTTGCGGTCAAAGTGATAATGAGTTCATGAACAACATCATATCCCATTACCTATATTACCTTGATCTTATGGGTGTTGGTCGAGAAGAAGCAAGGCCTCATGAAGAGCTCAGCTGTGCTAAGCTGCTTTCAATTCAACCTATTCCTTATCTCCTTATCTCCTTGATCTTTCTTTAACTAATCCGTTTTTTTCTAAGGTAATGCATTAATATGGTTCTACGAACATATATATAAGTAACCAAAGGAAAAGTTCAAACATGAAGAGGGAGTAAGAGCTTTTATCATATGTTCGTATGTCTTTGTGTGCAGGTAAACTTGCTTACACAGTAAAATTTTGCATTGATTTGCAGCTACCTTTTGCTAGTGTTGTTTAACCTTTGAGATATTTTTGTTTTGGTTTATTGTTATATATTGTGTAATTATTTAGAGTGGATTGTCTACAAACCTCTCTATGTTCGTATAATATGTATTTTATTGGTAAAATCTTGGAATGTATATATCCACCCTTTCGCTCCCTTTGTTTATATCAAGCATAACTTAAAAAAAAAAAAAAAAAAAAAAAAAAAAAAAAACATTTATATTGTTCGATAGTGTAATAGCATATTTTATAGTATCACATATCTATGATTCGAATCTCACCTCATGCAAAGTCATAAATTATTTTCTAAGAGCTTAGCCCAAAAATATCTATAATTTTTAAAACTACAAAATAGTAAACAAAAGTTTGTGTATAATTTATTCTTAACCCATATATTTAACGTAATTTATTCTATACATTATGTTCTTGCGTATATAAAATTTTTTTATTAATTAAGTCAATTATACAGTTACATATAGTTTAAGACAAAATATTTATTTCATTAAGTCAAGTGTAATGACTTCCCAAAGTATATTAATCATAGTTAATTTTCTTTAAAATTTAATCCATATTTAAAAAAATAAAAAATAAAGATTACACGTTAGACGATAATAATAGTTTATAGAAAACTTGAAATGTTTGCAATTCAGTAAATTTCGAATAGATTAAATATTAAATGTCAATTTTGTATGCCTTAAAACATACAATATAATATAATAGAAGACAAATATAATAATAGTGAATTAAAAAAAAAAATTTGTTTTGTTTATGGATATTTCACGTTAGAAGTACATGTCCTAAACTTTTAACCATAAAAATCACAACATATTTTTTTTCTAATGAAAAATGTTTAAATTTTTTTTATACAATCATATATCCCTAATGATCTAGATACAAAATGAACGAGAAGTGCTATAACTGTTAGTGGTGGGTAAAAGAATAATGTTAGTTGTATATCCAGATAAAAACCAATTACGTATTATTACTTAAGTTTGATGTGAAAATATTATAAAAATATTATGCACATAACATTTCTAAAAAATAATAAGAGGCTTTTTTTTTAGTAGAGGAAGAGTATTTACTTACAAGATCTAAGATTTATAATTCATGTACTTTTTGAAACATATACTCTATATATATATATATATATATATTTGAATATTAAAATAATTAAAAAATGAGACATTTTTACTTTTGCAACATTACTTTGAAGGAAGTTTTGCAATAATTTAAATAAACAAAAATACAAAAAGGGATTTTTTTTTTTATTTAATAACCCCCCTTTTTTTTTTCAAAATACAAAAGGGGTTATTAAATAAAATCTACACATTCCTTAAAATTTTCCTTATTAAACAAAAGGAGGAGAGTAAAACTTTACCCCCCTTTTACCGCTAATCTCCACCTCTCCCTCTCGAACTATGTACATATCAAAAAGTTTAACATATAATAATAATAATAAAGGCATTATTATTAGCAAAATAGAAGGTGTCTTAAATTCTTAATAAAACGGTTATATGTGTATATATTCTTGGAATTTTCAAAAATGATGGGGACAAAAATAGGCATATAGCATTGAGGGAAACTTTTGGAATTTTATTCCTGAGAATTTTCTAAATTTACTGTTGAGACAAGTTTTTTGAAATATGAATAGTTTTGAGAATTTTTTAAGATCCGAGAAACTGACAAAATTAAACATAAAGTGGTTTCATTTAAATATTGGACCATTTAAAAAATATCATCCTCCCACTCTTTTTATTTCTTTTAAAAAAAAAAAAAAGTCAAAACACAAAACTTACCCTCTAAGTTTTACCACTTTTCATTTTAGTTTTCTAAATTTAGTTTTTGTTATTTCAGTCCTCTAAATTTCATTTTTTTTAAATTAAGTTATTTGTTAATAATCCATTAGCTTCTGTCATTATCTTTTATCAATTATTTAATTTATTATTTATTTATTAATTTTAAGAAAACGTTAATTTAAAAAAAAAAAACCTTAAATTGGATTAATTGACTTCGTATTTGGTCCTTGGAGATAAAAATTGAAAGAACAAAATTGAATCCCTATAGTGAGAGACTGAAAGGGAGAAAGAATGGGAAAAAGAGAAAGAGAAAATAACCTGGTCTAATACAGCAAGAGTTAGATCTAGGCAACTACAAAACATGCAAGCTTTCTTGAAACTTGAGAGTAAATAAGAAATTTAAATTACAATCACATATCATCATATTGCACAAATCATTAACCAAGCGATTGAAGGAGGAAAATCAACAATCAAATTGACCGCATTCCCAATAGCTCCACTTGAAATAAAATGTCAAATCTTCACTTCTAATGCCTAAAAGATATGTACATAGATACCACCTCACCATGAGGAAATTGCTACGTGAATCTGATGCCTAAGATACCGACTCTACTACTACTAAATGAATTGAGAAAGCCACTTGAAACCATCTAGATATTGCTTGGAATAGTATGATTCAGCCACAAAAACCTCAAGGGGATGGACATTTGCTGCCAGCTTTACATTTGGTCCATTTGGATACAACTTATTGTTACTGAAAACTAATTGTTGCTGAAAACACTGTAGTAAAATAATTTTTAAATATATGAATAGTACCGGTAGGACCCATTTTTAATGTTTTTTTAATGAGTGAACAGTGTTGCTATAGTATGTGAATAGTGCGCTACAATGCGTAAACAATAATAATTGTCCCCTGCACAGTAATTTTACTGTTCATGCACTGAAAAAAAAAAAAAAAAAAAAGTTCCGAAACGTGAATTCTAAAAACACAACGCAACTTTCAGTGTTATCCAAACCGGCTTATTACTCTTCCCGGTGGTGACATTGGTCAGGTGGAGCAAGGAACAACAGTCATTTTTTGAGCAAGTAGATACATCTCTTGTTGCACCCAAAATAAGACGCCCTTTCTTCATCTAATTTCTGGGTTTTTTTTTTTTTGTTTTTTGTTTGTTTTTTTAAATTAATGTTTTCTTAAAATTAAAAATAATAACTTTTAATTTTAATTTTAACAACAATAGCTAACGGATGGTTAACAGAGGACTTAATTAAGAAAAAATAAATCTTAGAAGACTAAAATGACGAAATCCAAATTAGAGGACTGAAATGAAAAAATTGTAAAATTAGAGAGTGAATTTTGCATTTTGGCTAAAAAAAATTTTATTAGCTAAATAAAAGGCAATATTAGGTATTTAATATTATAAATTTTTATTAAAATGTCTTTTTTATATGGATGTATCACTAACATCATTTTTGTTATGTATCAATTAAAACAAGTTATATCAATCATGGTAAAAAATAAAAATTCCAAATAAAAATTATGAAAGTTTTTTTTAACTCTAGATCAATTTTTTGAACAACAAATTGAGTAATACTACACCCACAATAATTTCAAAATAAGTCCTAGATCTCAAATTGTTATTAATAGGTAAAAAAAAAATATATATATATATATATATATATCAATGATAAGCTCAAATTAAAACCAATAATAACTCATCACTTATACTCTCTTGTGAAAATATTGCGATCTTAACATTACTCATAAAATAATTTAAAAAAAAAAAAAAAAAAAGTCATTTGATATTTGCAATACACGTTAATGGTTGTTGCATGTATTATTTGCATGATCGGTCAAGTACGCATGGCAGTGACGTCATGTGAATACACCAATTCCACTTTCTTTTTGTGCCCCAATGGAAAAGCACCAAACCACTTTTAATTAAAATATTTACCATCCCCAAATCTTCCAATAGAAAAGAAATATAATCTCTTCTTCTTCTTCTTCTTCTTCTTCTTCCTCTCTCTCTCTCTCTCTCTCTCTCTCTCTCTCTCTCCTTTTGTAATTAATTAATTTTTGAATAAATTATAATTTCAATTTATACTTTAGAGCTTGTCTTAAAACTAAAGCAAATCCTATGTTGTCATAAGTTTAGATTCTTTAGCATTAAATCTTACAGTTTCAACAATATCTCAAAGCTATTAATATCAACAACAACAAAAAGAGTAAAATAAAATGATGCCATGCGACTTGGATTAATTAATGATCATGTAAATATTAAGCATATATATTGAAATAATTACTTGGGATTGTTTTATTTAAATATTTTCTATTAATAATGTCACTATAACAAGATGCCAAGTTTTTATTGTATCGCATATGATTCACGTGTTTACATATATTCCTTTTCGGAGAAACAATTCTACGTTCACACAAACTTTCGTCACAATAACAAGATGCCAAGTTTTTATTGGTAGAGAAAGTGATTTTGAAGGTGCATTCAGATAAAAGCAGCAAATACTTACCCATTCAATACTTTTTGTGAAAAGGCTCCCGACACCCGACAGATGACTCGCACCGTTGCGCGCACTTCACTTGACTATCTTTTCTTTTCTTTTCCTTCTTTCACATGCACCCAGACCAAGTATAAATATACAGGGAAGGTACACACCTCTCTCCAAACTCCACCCCTTTTTGTTAATGTTACGTGCAAAAATGGAGTATAAATGTTCTGTAATCTTGACAAAGGCATTGATATTATCTGTGCTTGTCAGTCGTGTTCACTCTGCAGCTGCAGCTGGGTCTCCACACCCTATAAATAAAGCTTTAAATCCAAATAAGCCGCCGTGTGTGGCGTGTCTTGCTTCGTGCCCAAACCCATATGATCGAGGCAGTGATCACCCAAAGACCTGTACTAACTGCCACACGTACACATCACATTGCTGTGATGGGGTCATTAATGACTATTTCCAGAACGACCAGTTTGAGAACTTGTTCTCAAACCGGGACTCCCTTGAGGCCCATGCAAAGGGCTTTTGGGACTACCACTCTTTTATCGCTGCCTCTGCTCACTACCAGCCCTACGGCTTTGGTACTACCTACATCAACTCCACCTTCTTTGGAACCAAAGAAGTCGCAGCTTTTCTTGCCCATGTTGGCACCAGAACCTCCTGTGAGTACTTCATAGTTTCTGTCTAGGGAAATTTAAATTTAAGTTTATGTGTGTGTGAGAGGAAGGACTTCTTTCATGTCTGGTTTTGATTTCATATGTGAGGGTTTAAATTTTGTTGAGGTTTGATCATACTGTTTTTGAACTTTGAAGACTCATTTTATTGTAGTTCTATGGACTGATTGGATTGGATCTTTTTCAATTTGAATAAATCTTAAGATATGATTAAATCTCTTTTTACTAATTATCCTATTGAAGAATTGGTTGCGTAATTAAAATTAAAAATGAGCTATGGTCAATGACCCTTTGTTCGCTCACTCGCTATATGAAGTAAAACTGGATGATACTTTTTTTCAGGTGGAAATAAAGTGGCCAGCAAGGAGCCATTAGAATGGGGTTTATGCTATAATAAGGAAATGAATTCCAACTCGAATACTTATTGTGATGAGCATGACAAAAACATTTATCCCTGTGCCCCTGGAGTTGCATACTATGGCCGGGGTGCTTTGCCTATCTATTGGTATGTATCTTTTCTATAACGCTAACATTCTTTATATTTATGCATTTGAATTATTTTCTCGTCTTATATTATTCAATTTAATCTCAAGTTGAAATTTCTATAGAATTTTTATGTTTAGTAGTTAATAAAACATCCAAATGAGTACCTTTTCTAGCATAATTCAAATAAGAGTACATAAGTCATGCATTCTTCAAATGATATTCAAGTAATTGAGTATTGAAAAAAAAATGTGCAACCTACTTTTTATATTACCCTAATATTTGTATGTATCTTTTGTTTCCTATCAGAGAAGATTTTATTATTTATCAATTCATTGTTGCATGCCACAATCCAAACTTTCTTTATTGATGCTTTTAATAGGAACTACAATTACGGAGAAGCCAGTAAAGATCTAAAGGTGGATTTGTTGAACCATCCAGAATACATTGAACAAAATGCTACCCTTAGCTTCCAAGTTGCAATTTGGAGGTGGATGACACCAATTATGGAGCATCAACCTTCAGCACATGATGTCTTTACTGGCTACTGGAAACCCACAAAGAATGACTCTCTCGCCAAGCGAGTTTCTGGTTTTGGAGCTACCATAAATGTGCTTTATGGAGATCTTGTTTGTGGTCAAGGTGATAATGAGTTCATGAACAACATCATATCCCATTACCTATATTACCTTGATCTTATGGGTGTTGGTCGTGAAGAAGCAGGGCCTCATGAAGTGCTCAGTTGTGCTGAGCAAGTTGCTTTCAATCCAACCCCTTCCTCGTCTCCTTGATCTTTCTTTAACTAATCCTTTTTTTTATAAAGTAATGCATTAATATGGTTCTACGAACATATATACTAAGTAACTGAAGGAAAAGTTCAAAAATGAAGGAGGAAGAGCTTTTATAATCTGCTTGTATGTTTTTGTGTGAAGCTAAACTTGCTTAGACAATAAAAGTTTGTATGGATTGGCAGCTGCCTTTTGCTAGTGTTATTTAACCTTTGAAATATTTTTGTTTTGGTTTATTGTTATTGTGTAATTATTTAGAGTGGATTGTATAATATGTATTTTATTAGTAAAATCTTGGAATGTATCCCTCTTTTTTGCCTCCTTTGTTTATATCAAGCATAACGTACAAAAAATGAGCATTTATGTTGGTCTATAACTGTAACATACTTGAGGGTTTTTTTTTTTTTTTTTTTAGTGATAAGTTAATGGTAATGACATATTTTATAGTGTCACGTGTCTCTGGTTCAAATCTCAGTTCTAGCAAAGTCATAAATTCTTTTTCTAGGGGTTCAATCTAAAATTATCAATAATTTTCAAATCCACAAAATAGTACACACAATTTGTGTATAATTTATTCTTTGCCCATATATTTGACATAATTTATTATATACATTATGTTCTTGTATAAAAAAAATAAATAAATAAATAAATTAGAAATTTAAGACAAAATATTTTCTTTCATTAAGTCAAGTCTAATGACTTCCCAAAGTGTATTAATCATAGTTAATTTTCTTTAAAACTTAATCCATATTTTCTTCTGTTAAATGTATTAAATATTACACATTAGACGGACAAAATTGCTAAATGCCATTTTTGGGCAAACTAAGCAGTGTTTTGCCATATTTCTTAAACTAATTAGGAAAATACCCCTCTTTTGAAAATCGAGTTATAAAAAAAAAAAAAAAAATTCTGGAGCCCTATAGCGACGTTTTTAAGGACCTATAGTGTCGTTTTTAAGACCTATAGTGACGTTTTGTACCTCAACTTTCATTAAATCGAGTTATAAGTAATTTTTTTAAATCGACCTATAGAAATCGAGTTACAAAACGCTACTATAGGTCTAAAAAAAGTCACTATAGGCTTCTTAAAAACGCCGTTATAGGGCCTAAATCGATTTTTAGAAACTCGATTTTCAAAAGAGGGGCATTTCCCTAATTAATTTGAGAAAGAGGGCAAAATGCTGATTAGTTTGCCTAAGAAGGGCATTTAGCAATTTTGTCCCACATTAGACTATAATAATAGTTTCTAGAAAACTGAAAATGTATGCAAATGAATTAATTTTGAATAGATTAAATGTTAAATGTCAATTTTGTATGCCCTAAAACATACAATATAATATATTAGAAGATAAATATAATAATAATGAATGAAATTTTCTTCTTTCGTTTATAGATATTACAAAGTAGAAGCACATGTCCTAAATTTTTATCCATAAAAGCCACAACATATTTTCTTCTAGTGAAAAGATGTTTTAAAATTTTTTATACAATCCTATATCCCTAATTCTATATATACAGAATGAATGAAAAATGTTACATTCGCAATATTTTCTTAGGTGACAAAGTGTTAGTAGTGGGTAAAAAAGTTATGTCAATGGTATATCCAAATGAGAACCAGTAACATATTGTCACCTAAAATTAGTGTGAAAAATATTGTGAAAGTATTATAGACATAACATTTTTCAATATGAATAAAAGTTTGAAGAATAGCATTTACTTACAAGATTTAAGATTTATTGAGTAATATAACCAAAAAAATTGAATATTAAAATAATTAAAAATGAGACATTTTTACTTTTGCAACATTACTTTGAAGGAAAGTTTTGCAATAATTTAAGTAAATAAAAATATGAAGGGTTTATTTAACAAAATCTACACATACCATAAAAATTTTCTTATTAAACGAAAGGAGGTAGGGGAAATTTTTAAAAGTCAAGTGCGGCTATGGCCCCCCTGCCCCTTCTCTCCGCTAATCTCCGCCTCTCCCTCTCCCCACTATTTACCTATCACATATTTTGACATATCATATATATATATATATATATATATATATATATATAATTATCTAATAAATAAAAGGCATCTTAAATTCTTAATGAAACGCTTATATGTGTATTTATTCTTGAAATCTTATAAAATGATGGGAACAAAAATAGGCATATATCATTGAGGGAAGCTTTTGGAATTTTCTTCATGAGCATTTTCTAAAATTCCCGACAAGTTTTGAAATATGAATAGTTTTTTTAATTATTTAATATCTTAGAAACTGACCAAATTTCCCTTAAAAATAAAGTGGTTAATTTCATTTTGATATTGGACCAAAAAAAAATATCATCCTCCCACTCTTTTGTGCGAGTTTATTTCTTAAAAAAACCATTATTAGCTAAATAAAAACATCATTACTCATAAAATAATTAAAAAAAATGCCATATCAATGGTTGCTAAGTGTATTATTTGCATGACCAGTCAAGTACACATGTCAGTGATGTCACGTGAGTTATTGGCTGGCCCTTGTTTTTGTTTTCTTTTACTACGGCTGTGTTTGTTTTGTATAAAACGTTTTTCGGAAAATACATATTTTCCGGAAAAGGAAAATATTTCTAAGTGTTTGGTTGAATTATGAAAATTGTTGCGGAAAATATTTTCATGTGTTTGGTTCTATTAGGAAAATGCTATTTTCCGGCAGCAAATTCTGGCAACAACACAACAACAACAACAAATTCCGGCAACAACAACCATAACAATAATCAGTTCATCAAAGAAAAAAAACAACAACAACAACAATTAAATTTAAAAAAAAAAAACAACTGAGAGATCGAGGAAGAGAGAGCTCGAGGTGCGATGGCGCGATTGAGGGTCTGGGTCTGGGTCGAGAGGCGCTGGAGCGATGGCGCGATCGAGGAGGCGATGGGTCTGGGTCGACGACGAGGTGCGATGGCGCGATCGAGGAGGCGATGGGTCTGGGTCGAGCGACGATGGAGCGATCGGTGCGGTGCTGCGATTTCCCTTTGATTGATCGGCGAGGTGCGAGACCGGTGCGATGGGCGCTGGGCTTGGCTCGGCGATGGCGCCGTTTCCTGGGTTCGTGCTCTCTGTTTCGTGGGTTCGTTCGACTGGGCTTGTTCGTGGGTTTGTTCTCTCCATTTCTCAATTTTCCGGAAAATGCCATTTGAAGTGAAAATGAAAGGTGAAATGCATTTTCGCTTGGGGAGGGGTTATTTTCGGTCAAAGGGGAAATTATTTTCCGTTGACCCAATTTTCCTAAGTAGCCAAACACCCAAATTTTACGGAAATTGATTTCTTGAAATCGTTTTCACCCAATTCAAACGCAGCCTACATTTCATATCCTTTGTTAGGTTTTAAAGATTTAGATTTAAATATTTAGAATCATATTTTTAATTGTGTTAGCAAATTGAGAATAAAACATGTCTAGTTTAGGTTTTTAGGCAATACTTAAAAGTGGTTGTTTCAAGGTTCAAGTCCAGCTGAAGATTTAAACCTTCAACTACGTTTTCAAGGCTTTTAGAGACTTTGGAGATGCTCTTATGAGACCAAAAAGGTATTGTGCCTTCCTCTTTAAAAATCACTACCGGAAATCATTCTCATATCATTAGACCTCTTAAAACATAAGTTGTTTAACCTAATTATTTAGCAAAGTAATTACTTAGATAAATTATTCAGATATAGGTTAACACAATAAAATCATATCATATAAATAATGCAAAAAAGTAAAGAACACACGATATAATAACCCAGGAAAACCAAACTGGCAAAAAACCTGGGGAGGATTTAACCTAACTATCCTCAAAGTAAAACAGATCCACTATGAAAGAATTGAAATTTGTACAATAAGAGTTAGACCATTAACATCTCATTGCTACCTCGAGTAGAGAACTTACTACCACAACCACATGACAGTTCCGAGTCCACGTACTATTTCTTTCCTTAATCCACTGCAACCATAAGTACTCCCACTTGTGACTTTGAGACACCTTTCAAAGGTTTCAGATCTTGAAATTTGTTAGGACATATGTGATCACTTGTTAGGAACATATGTCATTATTTTATGTAATTAGCAAATCTTTTGACAAAACGCACTTTACTTGTAATTGGGTAGATCTAGGATGTGTTTGATGCTTCAAGAAACCTTATTTCAAGTTCAAGTATTAAAACTATGCAAGTTTGTCCAAGATTTAAGTATGAAAAGTGTTGTTCATTAAAACTCAACAGCTAGCATCTATCGAGACTTATAGAGTTGTTCCAGCCTATGGCTCAACAGCAACTCGACAGATAGGTATCTGTCGAGGTTTATGAAAAACAGAGTTTCAATTTTGTTTTGACTTCAATCTATGATTGTATGTTTGGGCTTTCTCTTCTCATAACCCTAGACATATAAAATAATTATTTTAAGGGTCTTCAAAGGTGAAACAAGTTGCACAAGTGTTGTGCAAAGTTTGTTCAAGCAAATTGTGATCGGAGATAGAATTTGCCCTAGTTCATCTTTTTTGTGAAGAAGCTGCTGTGTTTGTGCACCGTATGGTTTTGTAACCAAGGAGCTACTCGATCTTCAACGTATGATGAATTAAAGAACTTTGCAGCCAACAACCTTCTCTAGTTGGTGATTGAAATCGCGTACTAGGATCCACGCATCTATTGGTTAGTCACGTACTGAGAGTCATGCATTACAAGAGATTGTCACTACAAAACAAGTCCAATTGAGTATTGGGGTAAGGGTTCAAATGTAAGTTGGTATAAGGTACTGGGATTCCTTTACTTGTAACTGTTTGTTGTGATAATAGTGGATTCTCGGGATTGTTAACCTTAAAATCATCCGGTGATGTTTTTACCTTGTAGGTTTTTCCCATTCGTAAACAAATCATTGTGTCAATTTATTTTCTGCTGCTTACTTAGTTTAATTGGTGATTTGTTTGTGCTACCATGTGCTTCGCATATTAATTTGATTAATTAATAAACTTGGCTAGTTAATCAATTAATTTATCACAAGGGGTTGATACGTTTTTGGCCTATCAAATGGTATCAGAGCAGGCACACTCTGATTAGGGTTAATCTTTATATGTGATCCATTAACCCCTATTTTTTATGGATATAGGACAATCTCTTATTATACCTCCATTGTTTGATAATATTAACTATACATACTAGAAAGTACACATGAGAGCTTTCTTGCAGTCTCTAGATGAGAAAATGTGGCAAGCTGTGGAGATAGGCTGGACCAAGCCAAAGGAAGCGTCAGCTGATTGGGATGATGCTAAGATCAAGGCGGCAAATTTCAACAACAGAGTATTAAATGCCTTATTCAATGCGGTCACCAATGAGGAGTTCAAGAAGATATCTGTTGGGAAATTTAGACCCCAATTGATAGAATTAACAAGTTTTAAACCCAAGTTGTTAATTAGATTAATTATGAATAAACCTTGTTAATAACAAACAAACATCAATATCATGTCAAAATCATGCAGCGGAAAAAATAAATAAGACAAGATATGATGACCCAGGAAAACCAATGAAACCAACCAGTTTCACAGTAAAAAACCTGGGGAGAAACCTTCCCGAAAAGCAATCCACTATAGAAAAGAGAAGTTTCAGATCTAATACAAAACCTTTGTCCCTAGACTCTACAATCCCCGTAGATGAACTCACAGCAGAAACCTTCTACCGCTTCAGCACCTCTGAACTCTTCAATATATGAATACCACCCTTTTTGTTGCACGGATTCCAATACGTGACTAACTCCTTTGCACGAATCCTAGTACGTGACTCACTCACCAACTTAAGGAAGAAGAATGTTGGCTGCAAAGTTCTTCACTTCATCAACAATGAAGATCAAGAAGCACTTGGTTACAAAACCCTAAGGCGCAAAAACGCAATAGCTTCTTTCAGAGAGAATAAGGCATCAATCACCTTTTTGCATATGTTCTCCTTGTATTTTTTTCATGTGACGGCCTTTAAACTAAGCCTTATATAAGTCTAGGGTTGTGAGAAAAGAAACCCTACTTAAATACATAAGCCTGGTCCAAAAATCAAAAAGCTGAAAATTCTGATTTCCCGTAACCTCGATCGATCGAGAGGTGTCGAGGAGGTGTCGAGGTTTAATGAATCTCAACAGATAGCAGCTATCGAGGAGGTGTGGAGAAGGTGTCGAGGGGACAGAAACTTTTTTGATCGATCAACCAGCTATCGAGAAGTTATCGAGATTGCGATAAGAATCAGCTGAAGATCTCGACAGATAGCAGGTGTCGAGGTAGCTATCGAGCAGGTGTCGAGCTTTAAAAACTTTGCACTTCAGCTTGCTTTTTCTTGGACAGACTTGATGACTTCAACACTTGACCTTGAAATATTGTTTCTTGAAGTATTAAAAACACCTAAAACTACCCAATTACAAGTAGAGTGCGTTTTATCAAAGGATTAACCAATTTACATAAATAAGTGACATATGTTCTTAAACAAGTTAAAACATATATGTCCTAACAATATCCTCCACTGAAACTGCAAAGGAAGCATGGGCCATTCTCTAGACAACCTATGAAGGAACAAAGGCTGTCAAGGACTCGAAGCTTCAAAAGCTCACTACTAGCTTCGAAGAGATAAAGATGGAGGATGATGAGTCGTTCGATGAGTTCTATGCCAAGCTCAAAGATATAGTGAACTCAGCTTTCAATCTTGGGGAAACCATTCCTGAACCCAAGATTGTGAGAAAGTTGCTCAGATCTCTACCCGAGAGATTTCATGCCAAAATCACCGCGATCAAGGAATCAAAAGACATTAACAAGATTCCTTTGATAAAGTTGATTGGTAATCTGCAGACCTATAAGTTAGGTTTAATAAGAATTGGTAAGTTGAGTAAGGGCAAGAGCATGGCATTGAAGGTCAAAAGCAGTGACACTGATGAGTCTTCAGATGATGAAGATTCTAAAATGAAGTCCTACATTACAAGGCAATTCAAAAGGTTCATGAAGAATGCCAATGGGAAGGACTTCGACAAGGACCGTAGGCCATCTAGTTTCTCTTAGTTCAAAAGCCAAGACAAAAAGAAGATGGATGCTAAGGATGGTGGTCGGTACATTGTTCCTTTAGGACCAAAGTGCTTTGGGTGTCAAGGTTTTGGTCACATGAAACAAGAGTGCCCCACTTATCTCAAGACCATTGGGAAGAGTAAGGCACTTTCTGCTACATTGAGTGACACTATGCCTGAAGATGATTCTGACAATGAGGATAACGGAATCTTGAATGCCTTCACTACCATTGTCAATCCTACTGAGGGGATTGTTGAAGATGTGGATGAAGAAGAGGAATTGGTGGAGTCCAAGTTTGAGAAGATGGATGAACAAGATGACATCCACACAGCCTATGCAAAGTTATACAAGGTCTTAGAAAAGTATGAGAAGTTGTATAAGTTGACCACCAAGAAGCTTAGTGATGTGGAGCTTGAGCGTGAAGAGCTTTCCACAAAGTTTGATGAAGCCAATCAAACTATTAGAGCACTAAGGTTTAAGAATAACTTCTTGGCTGAAAACATCAAGAAGCTTGAGGCAGAACTGTTCCAAGTTAGAGCTCAACTGGAAAGGACTTCAAGCACTAAGCTTGATGAAATGCTCAGTCTTCAGAAATCTACTTCCGATCGGACTGGTTTAAGGTATGATTTCTCCTTTCCTAGTATTGCTTCTAATAGTACAACTGTTTTTGTTCCTCCTGCTAATAATGTTGAAATTGAGAACACTAATGTCAAAACTGATTTAGCTAATGAGAACATAGACAAAGGTAAATCTATCTTAGGAGCACCCCCTAAGCAAGATAAGAAAGAAGTTAAAAATCCTAAAGCTAAGAAGGTGAACTCTTAAAAGCCTAAACAGAAGAAGCAACATCTCTGTCATCATTGTGGAGTAACCGGTCATACTTGACCTAATTGTTATAAGGGGCTAGTCACTCAACAGAGCAACGACATGATCGCATCGGGAAACCAAAATTAGTTTCCGTCCTCTTCTCAAAACCCTCGTGTCCCTTTCGAACTTGAACGGTTTCAATTCTTCTCCTTCACCACCAATTCAAAGGTTTATTCAAAGGAAAGGTTCTTCCAAGGTGTGGAAGGAAAGGGCTTCAAGTGATTATATTACTTTTTCTCTCTCCTCTTCTTGTTTTTGTTTGCATTACTTGAGTTTTTTGCTTTACTATTTTGAGTTAGTCTAGTTTTATACTTTGCTTAACATGTTTTTGTTTGTTGTTTTCAGTTTTATCTATTTTGTTTTTCATATAAAAAAATTTTTTGAAAAATTGAAAAATACAAAAACAGTGTGTGTTATGAGTAAATTGGTACTTGTGTACCTTAGATGGCCATTGAAACAAAGTTTTCTAAACTTTATATCTTTTGTACTTTAGATGAGTATCTTTATGCACAACTAAGTAAGTAAGTTTTGCGGCTCTTGTTTGTGATGAGTAAGATTAAGTATAAGAGAGTGATCTCTTGTACTTAATACTCGTATCACTCTTTTTGACAGAAATGACTAGAAAATCCTAAGAGAAAGGTATAAATAACCATCTCACCATTGTTGCCCGCCAATTATGAAATGACATTTGTATGCTTCGGCATAGCAAAATTAGAATGTCAAATGCTTAACATCATTGGGTACTTCTTTTCTATCTCTTATATACCCATGCATGATATGCTTATTAAAAGAAAAATATGCAAAGAAAAAAAAAACAAAAAGATCAAAATGCTTTATATATGATTGCAAACGTATATTTTAGGAGATGTGGGAGTTATAAGATGTACCTTGAAGGTGATAGTCCCCATCAAACAGTTTTGATTGTGTGTGAGTTAAAGTGATTTTCTCATATCTCAAATCGTCATAACATGTATACACTTATGCAATCTTGCAATGTTTTTCACACACAACACGCAATATTCTTTGCTATTTTTGATACATGTGCAGGTACAATGTGATTTGGCTATCACAAGGTTTACATGTGTTAATGTATGCTCTCTAAACTGTCTTGTTTTTGAAATATAAAATTGGTTAGACGTGTTTAGTGTGTGTGTGTGTTTTTGGGATCTATGTTGTTAACATTTTTGTTAAGAAATATTTTTGAGATTTTAAAATGTTATTTGGATCCTTGATTGAATTTCATGCTTGATTGCATTCATATCTGTGTTTTTCCCTTCTTGAAAAACTGTTTTAAAGCAACCTCGACAAATCCTCGACATTTCTCGACACCTGGCTTATCTGTCGAGCTCTTCAGTTGATTTTTATCACAATCTTGACACCTCTCGATAGCTAGGTGGATCGATCGAGAAAGTTTATGTCCTCTCGATAGCTCTTCGACAAATCCTCGATCCATCGAGCTTTCTTATGCCTTGGACACATGCTCAATAGATGCTTCTGTTGAACCTTTTAAAGCTAGACAGATCCTCGACACCTCTCAATTTGTCGAGATTTACTGATGGGCTATATAAGGGGTGCTCGTAATTTCTGATCTCATTTCTCTCGATCTCTCTCGATCTATCTAGCCTTTTCACGTCCCAAAACCTCTCTCACTCACCTTCAACCTCTTCCTCAAGGATTCTTCAAGCTTATTCAAGTTTTTCTTCACTTGGTAAGTTTCTAATCCCTCATTTTCATGCATTTCATGATTTTTAACCTAAATTTTTGGGATTTCTGCAAAATTTGGGGTTTTTCAAAATCAAAGAGGTTTTTAGGAAGTTTTTGGAATGGGTTTTGAAGATTTGATCTTAAAAACTTCATGCATTGCATCTCATAAGCATTATAACAGTATTGTCATGCATCTAGATGTGTGCAACTAATTGTGTGTTGGTAGGTTTGGATTGGGTTGAGCCCATGATGCTTTTTATATTGCATGTCACATGTTGATGCATTCCCATGCATACGTTCTTTCCTTTCAATATATTCTTGATATATTTTGAATTGTTTTGGGACTTTTCTAATTGTCTTCTCTCTCTCTCTCCATTCTCCATTTACGTTAGTCTGCTTCTATGGCACCCAAACGTGAATCTGCTCCGTCCTGAAAACTTCTTTGTTCAGGGGCATCCTCTGCTGTTGACATTACTCCTTTCTCTGTTCCGTTTCATGATGAGAAGGCTAGATCAGACTTCTTTGAGAACTTTTCCTAACAAGGCATTCATTCGGAATGCCACGTCATCTTTTCAGACTTCTCCGACACTGACCTTCCCACTGTCATCTACAGTAGGGGATGGGGGTCACTGTGTGACATCCCGGTCACCTATCCATCCGTGCTGATCTAGGAGTTTTACTCCAACATGCATGGATTCTTTTATTCAGTACCTCATTTAATTACTAGCGTTCGAGGTACGCGCATAGTTGTCACACTGCAAATTGTTGCGGATGTGCTTCGTGTCCCCAGGGTTGAGTTTTTGGACTGCCCTAGTTGTGATCATCTTAAGACAGTGTCTAAAGACGAGATCATTATGCTTTCTGTAAGTGTCCATCCGATTGGGGTGAGCACTAGTTCACTTACTGTTCGGGCTTTGCAAAAGGCCCTCGATTTTTGAACATGGTTATGACCTTTGTTCTTCATCAACTATCTCACTATAACTCTATCACAGAGCCTCATGCTCGATTCTTGCTATTCCTTCTTAAGGGTCTTACCATAGATTTTCCTTCTCACTTCATTCTTTCTATCATGGATGTGTATAAGGATTCGGTGACCCCTGATAAGCTCATCTTCCCTTCAATTATCACGAGGCTTTTATGCCATTTTGCTGTTCCTTTTTCCTCTTCCGATCCCTTTCCTATCATGGGTGCTATGGATGTTGGTATCGTTAAATGTAGTGAGGCGCAGTTTCATTCGAAATGATTTGGATCGACAGCCACTCTGACTCCTTCTGCTCTATCCAAATCTGCTCCCTCCTCTTCTATAAGCGAAGTGACACTCGAGGACATCATAACGCAGCTTCAACACATGGATACTCGCCTCAACACTTTCAGTAATGAGTTGTGTCAGGTGAACACCCGTGTTAGCCGTATTACTCGACGCCAGGCTGAGATGGGCGGTTACACCAAGCCTTCCAATCTTGTGGCCTCTGTGAATGAGAGTGATGGCTCCGATAGTGCTGGTGATACTGATGATGATGATGCTACTGCTTCCGATAATGAGGATGATGGAGATTCTAGCTCACCCTGCGTTGATGACATGTCTACTTGACACTCTTACCTTTTGTCACTCATGACAAAAAGGGGAAGTAATTTTGGTTATGAGAGTAGTCATAGTTGGAGGGAGGGTTAGCATAGGAGATTTTTGATAAGGGAAGTGTTTATATCAGGGATGTAGCGAGGATTTAATGTATCTTTTTTTCTTTTTTTTTCTACTTTAGATACATTTATCTCTTATACATAGGTCTTGTGACCATTATTGACATACATTATACTTATATTCTTTATATATTGATGTATGTTGTTTTTCACCTATCCTTACATGTGTTGTTTCTTTTCTCTCTTTATGCACATGCTTCTTATATCTTGTATGCAATTTATTATTTTTGTTTCACACAAAGATGCCTTGATGATTTTTGTTTAAAGTGTTTCAGAAATGCAGGTTGTTAAAGTCTACTTGCCATAAACTCTCTTCTTGCAAAGTTTTTCAAGAGTTTGTGTTAGGATAGATTTTATTGTATTCAACAAGTGAATATGAGTTGAGTGATTTATAACTTCTTTCATATGTTCATTTGTTTGTTGTGATTTTTTCACAAATTGCCAAAAGGGAAGATTGTTGAGACATGTGATTCACTTGTTATTAGGAACATATGTCACTACTTTATGTAATTGGCTAATCTTTTGACAAAATGCACTTTACTTGTAATTGGGTAGATCTAGGATGTATTTGATGCTTCAAAAAACCTTTCAAGTTCAAGTGTTAAAACCATGCAAGTCTGTCCAAGATTCAAGTGTGAAAAGTGTTGTTCATTAAAACTCGACAGCTAGCATCTATTGAGACCTGTAGAGCTGTTCCAGCCCATGGCTCGACAGCAGCTCGACAAATAGGTATCTATCGAGGTTTATGAAAAATAGAATTTCAGTTCTGTTTTGATTCCAATCCGTGATAGTATGTTTAGGCTTTCTTTTCTCACAACCCTAGACATATAAAAAGATTATTTTAAGGGTCGTTGAAGTTGGAACAAGTTGCACAAGTGTTGAGCAAAGTTTGTTCAAGCAAATTGTGACCAGAGATAGAATTTGCCCTAGTTCATCTTTCTTATGAAAAAGTTGCAGTGTTTGTGCACTGTAGGGTTTTGTAACCAATCAGCTTCTCGATCTTCATCGTGTGATGAACTGAAGAATTTTGCAGCCAACAACTTTCTCTAGTTGGTGATTGAAGTCGCATACTGGTATCCACACATATATTGATTAGTCATGTATTAGGAGCTGTGCATTATAAGGAGAGATTGTCAATACAGAACAAGTCCAATTGGGTATTGGGGTAAGAGTTCAATTGTAGGTTGGTATAAGGTACTGAGATTCCTTTACTTGTAACTGCTTATTGTGATAGTAGTGGATTCTCGAGAGTGATGACCTTAAAATCACCCGGTGGGGTTTTTGTCGTGTAGGTTTTACCCATTTGTAAATAAATCATCATGTCAATTTATTTTCCGATGCATACTTAGTTTATTTGGTGAGTTGTTTGTGCTACCATGCACTTTGCATATTAATTTGATTAATTAATAAACTTGGTTAGTTAATCAATTAATTCATCACAAGGGGTCAATACGTTTTTGTCTAATCAAAACTCTTTATGCAGCAACTAAAGCAATCACCAAGTTCTTGACATGAATCTTAATCTTGATAACCAAAAGTGTGTATGAAGGTAAACACCTCTAGATCTCATAAGAGATTCAACACACAGCACATCAAAGACTTCTAAAACATAGCTAGGGTTTTTCCTTTTATACTTGGAGTAAAACATAAAACTCTACACATCATATGGGTTTAGGCTAAGTCGGAAATTCCGCAGAAAAATTAATCTGCACGAGGTTCGACCGATTGAGTCTAATTTTTGATCGATCAAGCCTTGCAGATTTAGTTTAATAAATTCTACAATCACTCGATTCCAACTTTACAAATAAACACACTTTGAGCAAGTCTAAACCTAGACTCTATATTTTAATCATGGTTTGCCAACATATTACATAATGAAGTTCTAATACATTTAGCTCATAGAGTCTAGAATTTAACAAACTCCCCCTTTAGCAATCCGTGACAAAACACATCACAAAAATAATGCTCAAAGTCATAAACAGCCCATTCAATTTTAAAATGCCCAAATACAATTCAATCTAACTCCTATTTATCAGTTGCCAATGTAGATAGCAGCCACGACTAAATTAACCTGTATATTCCTGAAACACTCACCAAACACATAAACGCATGTGTGGAAAATACAAGTAAACCAAAATAAATTCTTGATTTCACAAAACATAAAATAAAACATATATCATGAATAACCTCATAATATAAATCAATAACTAATGTACCATATGTGAAACAAGAAACAATAAAAGAAACAAAGCATATAGCATAGTGTCTCCCCCTAACATATACAACTCATAAAAAAGAAAAAGAAAAAAAAATCATCACCAAAACAAATACATCATGAGCCAAAATAAAATGAAATACATCAAGAAGCTCCTAGATACAATCTATGTAATCCAAAACAGAAACTCCCCTTATCTCCATGCATAATATGTACTCCCCCTTTTTGTGATGAATTGCCAAAGGGCAATCAGGACTTATCATCAAAAGGAGGTGGTGGAGTAGATCGTCGAGCACCTGCCAAATCAGCACGTAAAGCCTGAAGCTCCGTGAGCACATCCAACAAAATCTGTCCATATGCCGCCTGAACGGTCATAATAATATCCAACATACTCCGAATAGAGGAATCGCTTGAAGAGAGGGTGGAGGATCAACAATGGTGGTAGGATCGACATACTCCTCAGCAGTAGGATCACTTGAAGAAGGAGCCCTAGATGCATCACCTATGGAAGACTTGACTCTAGGGCGTTTAGAGCTAGCTTTCATCTGAGCCACTCTTTGCCGAAGGAAGGTGGCACCTACAGGAGCTATAATATGAATAGGCTCGGATGCAGGAAAATCCTCTAAACCTAAGTCTAACAAAATCCTATGAATAAAAGCTAGAAAGAAAAGACCATGAGATTTTGCACTACTCCTATGAACCTTAACTAAAGAGCTAAAAAAAAGAGAAGGAAAACTGATAGGAGCATCAATGACAAGAGAGTATAAAAATGCACATCTCTCGAGAGAAATAGTGTGTAAATGAGAGATAAGCCAAATGGAATGACAAGAAAACCAGAAAAACAGGTAATTAAGCTCAGTAAGCTTATGTGAGGTGATCTGAGGATTAGTACCCCATCTAATGGAAGTACCGGTGAGTAATGACATAATGTCATCATGCAGAGGGGTCTCAGTGTAAGGGTACACAGGCTGTCATACCAAAGGTACACCAAGAGCAAAGGCCACTACCTGAGGTGTAATGACATACTCTTCACTCCTTATCCAACTCTTCACAAACTGAATATTGGAATCATCGGAGTGGACAAAGAGGTTCAAATAGAACTCTCTAATCAAAGCAGTAGGAGGAAGAGGATGCTTTACATCTAAAAGACGTAACCAACCCCTACGCTCAAAGTTCCTCCTAACCTCCCCATTAAGCTCATCTAGAATCACCTTACGCTTAGCCCAAACCGACCTATAAATGTTAAGCTTCTCATAGGTTTCCTGGTTTTTCTTAGCTCTAAACCTATCACTCTCAAAAGCAGGGGTAAAGGAGGTGGTGGTTATCTTGTTGGCTCTAGTCTTCCTAACCATAATGCTAAGGGTTAGAAAGGAAAGACAAAAATAGAAACCAAAGAAAGAAAACAAAGAAAACCAAAGGCAGACTGCATTAGAGAGGGTTAGAGCACAAAAAATATAGAAAATAACAATCTATATGATGAAAGACATGAATGCACATATGATGCATGCTCTAATGCATTGAAATATGTTCAATTTTACTTTATAGACCATTAATTGACTTGAACACAGAGTTTTAGAGCAAAAACCCCCAAAATTTGAAAAACCCTTTTTCAAAAATTAGATCAAATTGATCAATTAATCATTACACTAGTTAAACAACATCATATAATGTCATAATCAATCAATAACACAAGTCAATTTCATTAATTTTAGCTCAATTGAACAAAATCCCCAATTTCTCAAAGTTTCAAGCACTAGAATTTCAAATTTTTCTCAAAACACAAAATTGATCAAAATAATGCATGAGAATCACATGTATATGATCTAGGAACAAAAACCCAATGATTGAAATTGTATAAAAACAACCCAAAAATCAAAATCCCCAAAAATCTTATGTTCGAAAATCCTAAGTAAAATGCATGAAAAATGTGATTTTAGTGAAAAAGGAAGGGTAAAAGAGACTTACTCAAGTTTGAAGACAAAAACCCTTGAAAGATTAGAGGCAAAAAACGAAAAAAATTGCTTAGATTGGATCGATCGAGGAAGAATAGTGAAAATAGTGTTTGAGAAGTTTTGTAAATAATGAAGAACACATGAAAAACTTCTTTTTAAAACACCCACTGACCGATTTTCGATTGGTTGAAAATTAGGTTCGATCGATCAAAAATTACAATTGATCAATCGAGCTAGGCAGATTGTAACCAAAATTTTTATCGCAATTTTGATAAGTCAAGAAGCAAATTCAATTGATTGAAAATTTGGAAAACTCAAATTTTTGAAAAACAAAGCAATTTTATGCAGAAACTTCTCAAAACACAGTATATCATGAATGAAATGCATGAGTATGAGGCTAAAAGTTTTACAAAAACACTTGAATTCAACCAAGATCTTCCAAAAACAAGTTTTTCAATCAATATGTCCTTAAAACTCGAATATTAAACATATTTTGCACTAAATTCAAGGAACATATAATCTTGGATGGCCAAAACAAATTCACAAACAATATCATATACTAAGTTTAGCAAAGAATAACTTGTGTAGTGTGTGTAACTAGCAATATCTTGAGATACATGTGAGGTGATACATAGATAGTAAACAATCACAATTTTTACAAAATTCATCACATAAGTTTGAAAGAGACTATCATCTAAAAAGTTACATCATATAACTATTACATCTTCTAGAGAACAAGCTTGCAATCATGTAAGTTTCTTGTTTTGCCTCATAATGTACACACCAATTTTATTTCATTGTGAAATTAATAAATTAGCCAGATAATCTACACACCAATTTTAGCATAAATTCGAGGCTACACCTTATATTCTTGTTGTGCATGTGCTACAATTTCTCGAGCACAAAATTACTAAGGTGTTCATGATTGGCTAGTAAACAACGGTGGGATGGTTATTTATGCATTTCTCATTAATTTTAAGTCCAAACAATCAAAAGCATGTGACTTCAAAATCAAGATCAAGTGATCAAAAACTATAAACAACTCCCACACAACATGCACTACATAGCTAAAACTAGCAAAGTGTAGTAGATAAGCTCATCCAAGTTAAACAAGGTACACAAGCATGTTATATAAAAATAATATGGTCAACCTTGATTACAAATCCAAGAAAAATAATACAAAACACATTTTTCCTTTCTTTCTTTCTTTTTCCCCCACTTTAAAAAAGAAAAAGAAAAAAGTAACCTATCATGAAATGTATGAATGTTATGCAATGTAAATCCTAAAAACAAAAACAAAGAAAAAGAAGAATAGTCACAAAAAGTATTGAGATGAAGCACAAGGACCATGTTAGAAAGACTCAATTAGATGGAGCCTTTTGCATCCAAAACTTTTTAGATGCAACTCTTGCATTAGAGTTATTATTCATATTAGAATGATAAGCAACTCAAGGATTGGTATAAAGGTTTAACGCCTTTATCAACTCACCAATAAGTACCATAGAATCTTGTGCTTGAGGCACAGGTACTTTTGGCTTATTTGCTCACTTTGCAGCTTGCAATTTGAAACAGTTTGGGCGTATATACCCATTCTTTTCACAAAAATAACAAACTCACACAGGTCTATCATGCACCTTATCCTTAGGGATGGTAGGATTTTTAGGCTTAGACTCTTTAAGATCAACCCTAATCTTCCTAGGAGGTGGTGTAACTTCTACTGATTTGGCAATCTCACTCTTGGGGGGCTCAGAAGAAGTAACAAAGTTTGTAAACTGAGTTTTAGACACAGAGATGCTATCTGCAAAACCTAGACCAGTTTTGTCTAAGGGAGACTTTTGAACACTCAACATGTGATCAAGTTTAGAACTAGCAGACCTATTAGTTTGTTCTCTAGCTACAAATAGTTTTAGTTCTAAGTTTTTTATCTTATCAAGCAACAACATGTTTTCAATTTTCACCTTATCAATCAATTCATTAGTATCAAAAAATTTCAACAAAAAATTTTCTTATCAAGCTCAAGAGAAGAAATTTTCTTTAAACCTAAGTCAACATTCACTGCATCATTTGCAGCAACCTTGCAAAGCTTATTAAAAACTTCTTGCAAATCAACACTCTCAAACAGTTTCCCATCAGAAGGGTTCTCTTTAACCACAACACTTTCATCAACTACAGTAATAGCTGTGAAAGCAATGAAGTTTCCATCCTCATCACTTCCAAACTTATGATCAGAAACTTCATCATTACTAAGGGTTACAGCCATAGGTTTACCCTTTGATCTCAAGAATGTAGGACATTCTGATTTCACATGACCATACCCTTGACAACCAAAACATTGTTGACCAAAAAAATTATTAGAGGTTTGACCTACTTTCTCTTTAGATTTATCAGTATTGTTCACTTTAGTGGGTTCATTCGTCTTAAAATTCCTAGGTTCAGCATTGTTTTTACCTCTTGCCCTTCTGTTGTCATTCCTAAGAAAGTTTCTAAAGTTCTTGGCAAGATATACAATCTTTGTAGAAGAGAGCTTATCATCAAATCCATTCCCACCAACATCATCAACTAACTTAAGAGCCATTGATTTGGATTTGTTTGTCTTAGGTATGTCTAACTCATAGGACTAGAGAAATCCTACAAGCTCATCAATAGGGATGAAGTCCACATCCTTACTTTCAGTAATGACAGTCACTTTAGATCTAAAGTCTTCAGTCAAGGATCTAAGAATCTTCCTAACAATCTTAGGTTGACCATAAATTTCACCCAAATTATAAGCAGAGTTAACAATATCATTCAGTTTAGTATAGAATTTATCAAAATATTCATCATCAGACATTCTAATACTTTCAAATCTAGTAGTTAACTACTGTAGTTTATTAATCTTAACCGTCTTTGTGCCTTCATGCACAGTTTGGAGAATATTCCATGTAGTATGAGTAACCTCAACATTTGAGATTCTTTTGAATTCCTCCAAAGAAACAACATTAAAAATAGCATTCATGGCTTTGCTATTAAAAACGGATGCTTCTTTCTAAGAAGTTGACCACTCGCTTACAGGAGTAGTCAGTTTCTCCCATCCATATTCAACAAAATTCTAAACTCTCTCATCAATAGATTTCAGGAATGCTTTCATCCTTACTTTCCAGTAGGCATAGTTATTCCCATTAAAGTGAGGTGTGATCACAAGAGAGTGACCGTGTTCCATGACAACAGGGGTCAAGGATCAACTCTTAAATCAAAAGATTTAAAAACACAAGAGCTAACTTGCTCTGATACCACTTGTACGTTTTTAGACCCCTTAAAACACAAGTTGTTTAACCTAGTTATTTAGCTAATTGATTACTTAGATAAATTATTCAGATCTAGGTTAACACAATAAAACCATATCATGTAAATAATGCAGAAACATAAAGAACACATAATATGACAATATAGGAAAACCAAACCGGTAAAAAATCTGGGGAGGATTAACCTAGTTATCCTCAAGGTAAATCAGATCCACTATGAAAGAATTGAAGTTTGTATAATAAGACTTAGACCACTAACATTCTATTGCTACCTTGAGTAGAAAACTTACTACCACGACCACGTGACAGCTCTAAGTCCATAAACTACTTCTTTCCTTGATCTACTGCAACCACAAGTACTCCCACTTGTGACTTTTAGACATCTCTCAAAGGTTTCAGATCTTCTTGAAATTCTTTATGCAACAACTGAAGCGATCACCAAGTTCTTAACATGAATTTTGATCTTGATAACCCTAAATGTGTGTTGAGGACCATTTTTTTGGCCCACATGGCATTACTTCATTGGCAACCCATGCCACATTAACATATTATTGATTTTATGGGTAAATCTATTTAAAGCCCAAAATAAGCTCATATCTCATTCAACTACATGGATTGGGCTCACATGGCCCACGAGATCCTTAATTCACAAGGCGGGTCCATGGTCTAAATTTTCTCTTCATCAATTGAGATCATAACCCCATGACATTATCAACGTCAACATATGGATTGGGCTTAAGCAATGAATCAAAGCTCATGGCCCATATTACCTCTCTTACACTCATGGCAAGTGGCTTCTTCAACAAGAGCCCATATTTACACAAAATGACAACAAAACCCGAGGTACATCATCTCATCTTCGACTTATGATTCAAGCTCATAAGTCACTTTGGGGAAACTTTGGGAGTCGTGGTTTGGAGGGCCAAGAGGTATGTTCAGTAAAGCTCCAATGGTTTAAAGTTGATAAAAGAACCATTTTGCTTGGCACGTCTTCTTCAACTCCTTAAACTTTGACAAGTCAATGTGTAGTGGGTAACGTATGGTAAGCATCTCTTATCACGTAGCACTTAAAATGATAAAATTCTCCATTGCTCTTTTTCTATGCTTAATATTCATCATATGACAAATGCTCAATATCCCCAGCCATCTAATTGCTGGGAAGATTACTGTTCATTCAATCCCTAGTTGTTGCTACACATATTCATAAACTTCATTATATTATTCTACATAAATCTTATTACTTCTTTCAGCTAAAAACCAGCTCAAACACGTGGCCTAATTTGATTGGCTATCTTTAATCTCTCTCTATACAAAATATTCATAATATCTCTGAATACCCAGCTGCTGTCTGCCACAATTTGACCATATATTTCTCTGCCAGCTGCCAGAGCAAAGCATTAAATACTCTTCTTCTTCACCAAGATTATGTCACAACACAATGAGACCTTGACTAAATCTCTAAGGCTTCATTACCTTTCAACCAATCCTTCTATTATGTGTTGTAATGGAACCTTACACCAAAAACACAAACACCCAAAGAAGGAAGCATTTCCAACTGAATCCCAGTAGTGTATTCAGAACTTGACACCTAGCTGGGAGTGACATCACTAGCCATTTAATGCTGAAATCTTAGCAGCCAGCTGTTATACCCAAAATAGCAAGATATCCTCCAAAGAGATCTTACCATTTTTCAGCCAAATTCTTGAAATGACCTCTCCAGCGGTTTGAAATGACCTATCTGACCTCATTGGTTCTGCCCAAAGCAAATAGCTTTTTACAGCTTTTCCTGACAGCAGGGACAGCTTTTTCATGATAGTTGTCACAGCTTTTCCTGACAGCTGGGACAGCCTTTTTAGAGCAGCTATGACAGCTGAACCAGCAGCCTGAGCATTACTGATTTTTCCACTTTTGGCTAAAACCAAAACCAACTACTAAAATTACCTTTCTCTTGCCAAAATACCTTTCTTTTTTGTTGCTTTTTTCCCCAGCAACTCTTACCTGAAATAGCAAGAATACCTTAAAGCTAAACATACCATTTTTGGCCAAATCTTAAAATGGATTCTCTGAAGATTCATTGCTGTAGGGGACATATTTTGTTTGATATTCTTTGCTAAAATACCCCCTTAAACTCAGCTAAAGGGGACCTTTGAAAAACACCTCAAGTGGGGACACGAAGGGGAGGAAACTCACTGATAAACTTCTCTCTCCCTCTAATGACCGGAGGAAGCTCTGAATGAATGGGGGGAACTTCTGAGCTTTTAGTTTCCAAAATTAGGAACTAAACTCTTCAGCCCTTAGCTCATAAATGCCCTTCATAAGCCTTCATACAATCTCAGCAGAAAATCCCAGCAGCTTTGCTAAACACACTACTACACTATTACTCCTCATATACTCATTCTCTCATTCTCGATACTCAAAAAATACACCTATCTCACTGCTCTTATCTCCAAATACCTAAATACATCTCCATGCTCTTCTTTTGCAAAAGTCTTTCATCTTGGAAAGCCATCTCAACAACTTCTCCAGTAGTTATGATCTTATATTTTTACTATCTTTAACTACTATATCTCTCATATCTCACAACAGATCTATATATTTTACCATCTCAATACTTCTCAAGAGATGCCAAACACTCATACTAAAAGCTCTTCTCATGGAATGCATGAACTTCTATTACTAAAGCCCTTCTCCTAGAAGGCACCGAGATCTCATATCAAAGCCCTTCTCTTAGAAGGCACCACTACTTCTTACATAAAACCCTTCTCTTAGAAGGCACATCTATTCCATACAAAAGCCCTTCTCTTAGAAGGCATATATACTCCATATAAAAGCCCTTCTCATGGAAGGCAATACTACTCATAACTTCACAAAAACTAAAAGAGCATTGTTAAGGGGAAAACTCATTGAAGTGCATGATAAGAGGAGCAAGCTTAACCAGCCCCTACACACAGCTAGGCATACTCTCTCTCCCTCCAGTTGCACCCATTTTTTTCTTCAATCTTGAAATCATCATAGCAAACTACCACTGGCATTCTGCTGGAATCTTATCAGCTCACTGATACTACACAGCTGAGCTGCAAACTATCAAAGATAAGTAACTCTATTTCCTTACCTTTAAATTTATATCATTACATGATTACTTCACATTTAAATACATATTACTTTTTACCAATTACTATTACAACTATTAACCAAGGCTTAAACTCATTTAAATGCATGACAAGAGGGACAAGCTTAACTAGCCTCTATCGCTGGCATCTTGTTGGAATCCTGTCAGCTCACTGATGCTACACAGCTGGAGCTATAAACCATACAAAGGGCTTAAACTCATTCAACCACTGGCAAACTACCTCTTTACTGCTGGAACTTTGCTGGGATATTATCAACTCACAGAAGTTGTACACCTGGGGTTACAAACCATACAAAGATAAGTGACTTTACTTCCTTATCTTTAAATTTACATCGTTGAGTACACGATTACTTTACCTCTAAATAAATACTACTTTATTTCAACTGTTATTACAGCTAATCAAAGCTACCATATCAAACACATATTACATATTTACTCAATAATTATCGTGATTCTTAGATTTTGGCCTTAATGATTGTTAGGCTTAATAATACACTGGTAGCCGTTGGACCGCGTGGCCCAATGTTGAGTTTCGGGCGCAACTCCCCAAAAAGAACCCAAGTCTAGCAAGGTCATCCCTCCAATAAATCACACATGGCTGGGCAACCGAAAAATGGCCCCAAACAGTGTGTATGAAGGTAAACACCTCTAAATCTCACAAGAGATTCAACACACAACACATCAAAGACTTTTAAAATGTAGCTAGGGCTTTTCCTTTTATACTTGGAATCTTAGGCTAAGTTGGAAATTCTGCAAAAAAATTAATCTGTACGAGGTTCGATCGATCGAGCCTTATAGATTTAGTTCAATAAATTCTGCAATCACTCGATTCCAACTTTACAAATAAACACACTTTGAGCAAGCCTAAACCCTAAACTCTATGTTTTGATCATGGTTTGCCAACATATTACATAATGAAGTTCTAATACATTTAGTTCCTAAAGTCTTAGAACCTAACATAAACAATCTGTTTAAGGTGTCTAAACCAACCAGCATCCTTTTTCTCAAAAAATTGAAACTGCAGTCGGCTTGTTAGTAGGTTTTTGTTTGGAGGTTTCATTGTCTTATTTACAATTATGAGCAGGATATAATATATGAAGGTTCTTTTGTTTTCCACTTGTATTTTGTTTTGGAGTGGAAGTTCGCGTACTAACATTACTGCAACGATGGATCTAGTTGTGTTGTGTTGTTCTCTCTCTCTCTCTTTTGGATATCAACGGTGGTGTCAGGAACCATTCACTACAAAAAATTGGATCTATAGTGGCGTTTGTAAAAAACGCCACTATAGGTACCCTATAGTGGCATTTTATATAAACACTGCTATAGGCATATCTATAGCAGCGTTTCCAACAGTCTATAGTGGCGTTTTAAAAAATGGGTCTATAGCAACGTTTCCAACGGCCTATAGTGGCATTTAAAAGTGCCACTATAAGCACTTTTTATTTATTTTTTGGTTGGATAGGTCCTATAGTGGCGTTTGACAAACGCCACTATAGGCCCTTGTAACAGTATGACCTATAGTGGCGTGTGGCAAACGCCACTATAGGCATTTGCAAGAGTATGACCTATAGTGGCGTTTGCAAAATGCCACTATAGCCCAGCACACACAAAAAAAAAAAAAAAAAAAAAAAAAAAAAAAAAAAAAAAAAAATCCAGCACAAAAAAAAAATTAAAATAGAGGATCTATAGCGGCGTTTGGAATAGGACCTATAGTAGCGTTTGGTAAACGCCACTATAGGTCCAAAAAGTGAATATTCTACAACATTCCAAAAAAAAAAAGAACCAACCATATGAGTTCAATCTTAAACAAATACAGCAAAATATGCCATAGAATATTCTATCAAAATGCTGGTCACCACCCACTTCCCAGTCTTTGGAGAAACAGATAGTGATATTGACAATTCTATTGATCGAGCTCTTAACCAAGCCGCTTGGGAAGAATATTTTGGAAGCAGCCACAGGGTATATGAGAAAAAGCATCCTTTCCCTGGCCTCATAATCAATTATGAAGATGGAACAGATGAAGAAGAAAGAAATTCAAGTTGGCTTTTGCAGATGTTTGAGTATGGTTTTGTTAGATTAATCAAACTAACTCACCATGGTCAAATCAGCCAGCTCCCTCAAATTATACAACAGGTTGTCACCAAGATTAAAAGTCCATTTGTGTCAATCAGATGTTGGAGCACTCTCCCACAATGGAATGGTAGCAATTGGATGAATGTCTTACCATCTAGACACCTGGTACTCATTAATAGTTACACCCACTAAGAACTGTGGTATGAAGGAAATTCTTATCTTTCCTACAGAGAGCCTCATGATCTTGCGAAATGTTGGAGGAACTACTTCACTAATGAAATCCTTACCATTGCCCAAGACTTATGGAAAGACTACCATTTTATTGGTAGCACAGGAAGAATTTCGGTCTTTACTACCAAGCCTTACTCTACTGCAGTCATGGACCTTCGATGGATTAATTACAATAATGATCCAAGGAGATTCATTACTAGGGCACCAGAATATGAAGCCCTAAATTGGTGTGGCGTCTATGATAAATTCGCCACTTTTCATGAGCATGATGACCATCATAGTCCTCCTTCGGAGTATTATGATACAGATTAGCAATCCATCACATGACATGAGTGAAGCCCTTTGGATGATTTGATCCCCATCCTCTAGAGCAGTCCTTCCCTCCTCCAATTCAGAAAGCTTACAATACAAGATCTCAATCTAGCCTAGACTTCGTCCAGGTCACCGGAGAATCTAGCAAAGAGTTAAAAGATCTTGCCCAGCAGTTGCTCCTCCAATCAGAAAAGCTAGAGTCAGAAGAAAGGAATTCTCCTGCCTTATCTGAAGTTTCAGTCAACCGAAATCCAATTAACCCATTCCAAGATTCTCAAGATCCGTATGATGGTTATAATTTAGATGACGATTAGATTCTCCAAATAACACCAGTCACTATTTGGAACAGTTCTCAGTCTCGGTTACTATTCAAGATTCCTTACATGAACAGTACTCGCACTCTCCGAACAATTCACTATTCCTCCAATAGTATCGATGAATAGTAAATCAGAAAAGCAAGGGGACAAAGTACTATTCATGTACAGTGGCTGTTACTGTTCACTCTATAGTACCTGACAAAAATCCTGAAGTTACTATTTACTTTCGGCTGAAATGATTTTTCACCCTCAGTAAAAGCACTTTACCTTCCGGTTTTTCAGCAGTCTTCAGCAGGATCCAAGGCTTCCTTCGGCTATAAAAGGCAGCTCCTTCTCCAGTCTGAAGCAGGTCTAATTTAGGTCTCATTGAAGCCAAGTTTTAGCTCAGATCAGCAAAACACAACTTCACATCCCTCTCCCTTACAATCTTGTAATCAGATGGCACCCTTAGTTTGTATTTCAGTTTACACTTGTAGCAACAACTGTAACCTGTACCTTTTATTTTCTTGTAATCAGATGGCCTCTTCCCATCTCTTGTAACTTACCCTCCTTTTGGTATCAGAGCCAAGTTCGTTGTTGGCCGGTAATAGTGTTGTAAGTTACATTTTATTTTGAATCAATCAAGTTGGTCGGCACTGTCGCCATAGTTATCCATTATTTTTCATATTATTCATTATTTTGAATTATTATGTCTCCTGTTGATAAATTTATTTTGTTTTATATCTATTTTCTGATAACTCTTCCTTTACCATTCATCATCTTCTACATCTATTATCTCTTCTTTTGTACTATTCTTTTGATGGTAGGTTGAGCCTCTTTCTTTACCTATCTGTTTATCATTCTGTGAATATTTGTTCTTGTTGATCAGTTATATCCCAGTTATCTGCTTCTTCTTGTTTCTGTTTTTATCCCCAAATTTTGTTGCAGATGTGTACTGTTGAGACACGTAAGACCAAGATCTGTGCTGTGTTAACCCAGTAAGACCCAGTATCCGCTCCTGTCATGTTGGTCAGCCCGTTTAGCCGAGAGATAGGCATTTAGAGTGTTTACACTGTGGAAAGGATTATGGTGATAAGAGGTTGAGTGTGCACGAGATTAGGCAATTGTCTTGTTGTACCCCTGTTTCAGATCTAAGGATAGATCTAGAAGTTTGAGGTTAAAGGTAATTAGGTGTTAATTGTTTATCTAGGCTTTTAATTCAGAACAATGAATAGGTTGTTTAGAAGTAACTCTTCTACCAGCATTAGATCATCCAGTACATCCCTCCCAGAGATTCCTCAGGAAAGTGGAATTCTCAATTTTGAGAGTTATGAGTTATCAGATCTAGATTTAAAGTTAGGAGATTGGAATATCCCTAAGGTTCCTACCAGTAAGATCTATAAATCTTCTTGGACCCTTAAAAATTCTTTCAAGACAAGCTACCATGTCCGAACCATAGAGCAAGTCTACAGTATCAACAAGGAGTACGAGACGTGCTACTTGTTACCTGAAGTAGCCTTGCGAGCACACAAGAAAGAAGGACACAATTTCATCCACATAGGTTTAGTCCAGGTTGGAATTAAACCCTTGATCAGAGACTTAGATCTAGAGCTCCAAGGTGTCCAGACTAGATCTCAGGTTAGCACACCCTGCTACACAGTCAAACAAGACTCAGTTGTTGATCATGAAGAAGACAACAACAGTTAGAAAGCCCCATCCCCAACAGATACTGATATGATGAACCCATATCAACAAGAACCTCAGGATCCTTTTCATCTAGAACATGAAATAGATCATCAGCTTCTTGTCATCAAGAAAGAGTTCACCCCAGATCTAGTTGCCTTAGGCAAAGAGTTTGAGTCAAAAGAGAACAAACTCAAAAGAGAAGCCTATAGAGTCAACCATACCCTAGATCAAAAGAAAGAAGTTCTTGAAAATTGGAAAACATTTATGAAAGAGATATCTAGCAATGTCCCTTTCTTTAAATACTTTGAGAACCACTTTCAATGGCACAAAAAGTCTTGTGTCCTCACCAAGACCAATTAGTCCAAACTCCTTAGCAAGGATGCTAGTGGTAATCCCAAACCACCAGAAGTTGTTAGATCACACCATCCACCCCACGAAGGAAAATCATTTCAGCCAAAAGTAAATAGTAACTTTAGGATTTTTGTCAGGTACTGTAGAGTAAACAGTAACGGTCACTGTACATGAATAGTACTTTGTCCCCTTACTTTTCTGATTTACTGTTCATCGATACTATTGGAGGAATAGTGAATTGTTCGGAGAGTGCGGGTACTGTTCATGTAAGGAATCTTGAATAGTAATCGGGACTGAGAATTGTTCCAAATAGTGACTGGTACTATTTGGAGAATCTAATCGTCATCTAAATTATAACCATCATACGGATCTTGAGAATCTTGGAATGGGTTAATTGGTTTTCGGTTGACTGAAGCTTCAAATGAGGCAGGAGAATTCCTTTCTTCTGACTCTAGCTTTTCTAATTAGAGGAGCAACTGCTGGGCAAGATCTTTTAACTCTTTGCTAGATTTTCCGGTGACCTGGACGGAGCCTAGGCTAAATTGAGATCTTGTATTGTAAGCTTTCTGAATTGGAGGAGGGAAGGACTACTCTGGAGGATGGAATATTTTATGGCATATTCTACAATATTCCTTAAAAAAAAAAAAAAAAAAGAAAAAAAAAGAAAAAAAAAAAAAAACTAAAACTGAATGGGATTCAACAGTAAAGAAAGCTATGTAATATGCCTAGAATATTTTATTTTATGGCATATTTCAAAATATTTGAATATAATATAAATAAATATATTTATTTATTTATATATATATTATTATATATTTATATTTAAATGAGAGGTGCTATTTTTACAATATTTTTACAACAAATCATAGATGGTTAGTTGTTATTGGTTCAAATTTGAACCTAACACTAAGATTACTTTTTTGCCTTAACAATAACAACCAGTATTAACCTACCACTTAAAATTTGTTGTGAAATTGTTGTTGAAATATCATTTCTCTTTATATATATATATATATATATATATATATATATATATTTTTTTTTAATGTATGAGAGATGCTACGTCCACAATATTTTCACAACAAATCATAGGTGGTTAGTTGTTATTGGTTCAAATTTGAACTTAACACTAAGATTATTTTTTTTGCCCTAACAATAACAACTAGTAACAACTTGTCACTAAAAATTTATTGTAAAAATATTGTAAAAATGTTGTGGATATATTATTTATATATATACACACATACATACTTATCATTTCTCTTTATATATATATATATATATATATATATATAAATTTAAACATTAAAACCCCACCTACCCCCACTCTCCCATATCTCTTCCTTGTCTCCACACCAAAGCCTTCAGACTTAGTTAATTTCACTTTTGGTTTTTTTTGTTGTCTGAGACTTCTTCCTTTTTTTTTTTCACTCTTCCATTTTTCTTCTTTTCTTTTTCTTTCACTCTTCTTTCACTTCACACATGAACTGATACTTTTCTCTTCCTCTCCATTTTAATTTTATTTCTTTTGTTTTATTTGTGGTGGTGTTAATATTTGTGGATTTTGGATTTGCAAATGGTGTTGCAGCTTATTGATTTTGTTCAAATTTGTAGATGGTGTTTGAAGCCATTGGTTGTATAGTTGCAGGTAAGCATTTAAAAAAAAAAAAAAATTATGATTGTTTTGGTCTATTTATTTTTTGATAATAATTTTGGTCTATTCCTTGTTTGTTGTCAACTTTGCTTTGTGGGTCTATGAGATTTTTGATCAATTTGATGATTTCTTTTTGCAGGTTGGTTTGTGGCGGCTGAATGTGTTGGGGTGGAGTTGCTATTTTTTTATTTTTTATTTTTATTTTTGGATGTGAGCATTTTGTGTTTGATTTTAAATTTTTTTAGGTGGGTTTGTGTTTTCATTTTGAATTTGCTGGGATAGCTATAGAATTTGTATTTGGAGTTGCTAATTTTTTTTTTTTTTTTTAATTTTTGGATGTGAGCATGTTGTGTTTGATTTTGAATTTTTTTAGGTGGGTTTGTGTTTCATGTTGAATTTGCTGGGATAGCTAGTGTTTGTATTTTGTTTTATTTATGCATTTTGTTTTGTATCTTTTAATTTAATTAAAAAAGACTTTTTCACGTCAAAAAAAAAAAAAAATTCTTTTGATTACCAAAAATTAATTTTTGGTAATCAAAATTTTTTTGGTGATTTTTTGGCTATAGTGGCGTTTGTAGAGGCTATAGCGGCGTTTCACAAACGCCACTATTGTACCGTTACTAAAGACCTGTAGTAGCATTTGTCAAACGCCACTATAGGTCTATAATAGCAGTACAATAGTGGCATTTGTAAACGCCACTATAGCAAATGCCACTATAGCCAAAATGGGACTATAGTGGCGTTTTTAATACCTATAGTGGCGTTCCATAAACACCACTATAGGTCCAGTTTTTTGTAATGCTTAGAGTTTGTCACTTTTTTTTCCTATAAATTTTCAATAAGTTTAGTTACAATATTTTTCATAGTTTTTATCTTAAATGTTGACATATATAGTTTATTATGAATTGGTATTTAATAAAAAGCACGGTAAGTAGTAGTGAACTCTCAAATAAAAATAAAAGTAACATAATCATAGCAAACTATATTAACTGTTTTAGAAAAAATATATAAAAATTTGATAGATTGATTTTCACCATGTCGTTACTGGAAACCTACTAAATTATTCTAATTTTTTTTTTACTAATATTAAATAATTCTTTCTTATTTGTGTCTTTATTTCATATTAAAAAGTTAAATAAAATGACACCGTGTAATTTGGATTAAATAATGTTCATGTATATATTAAACATATGTATTGAATTAAATACTTGGGATTGTTTTATTTAAATATTTTCTATTAATGATGTCACTATAAATGAGTTTATGATTGGAGTTGTTTTTGTCTCCATCTTTTCTTCTTGTCATTTTTTAATTAATTAATTAATCGGCAAGAGATTTAGATGAAAGGTTTCATAAACCTTAAACTTTTCTTGGATCCAGCCCAAGTGATAGCCCATTCAATAGGCTTGTAATAAGAATTCTACTTCAAGGAGAATTAGGAGTTGGTGAACTCCTAGAAAAGCAAAAGGAAATCCTAATTTAATTAGAATTAATTTGGAAAGCATGTGTCAGAAGACAAAAGCCTTGGATATATATAAATAAGGTTTGTATGGATTTGTGGTTGTGTGCCAAAGAAGGAGGTGCCGCATGCTATTCAAGATTGACTATATCACAAAAATTATTAAATAAATTAGCCATATTACCTATTGAAAAAAAAAATGTGAGCTAAACTTATAACACAAAAATGTTATTAGTAATTTTGCATTTCAAAAGCAAGAAAAAAATGAATTTTAAATGAAAAAAGAAATCTGTAGGGACTCATTTTTACTAGACCCAGGAAATAAACAGGTTTACAGTTTAACAAGCCCAAACAATGAATTTGTAGAAAATGGGTAGAAGGATTAGGCGCTGACCGTCGTCCCCCTTGCAAGAACTTATTTTCTTTTATAAAAATAGTAACTGTTACAACTGGGGAATGCTCCTTGGCCCATGGCCGAGGAGCCCTTTTTCTTCTAGTCTTTTTCCCCCCCTGCTTTACTTTACTTGCTTTTCTTATATAGTTCTCACCATCCTCTCTCACTCTTCCATTTGTTGATCATCTATTCACCTTTCTTCTAGTTGCCCGTCCCATCAGAAGTCTTATCAGTACTCAAGTGGTTCACTCTGATCAACGTTGCCCTGCCAAAGGGTTATATCACCATTAATGTGGCCAGGGGGGTTAGGTGAATGCATTAAGTGCGGAGGTGACAGCTTGCCTCGGGCTTGTCCCTTCTAAGGTTCATCCTCGACATGCTGAGGACAAAGAGGCTCTCGGCCTGTAACCGAAAAGAGGCTTTCTCCATCTTAGCCTCGGATGAACAGTCTTTCTCGGCGTGGGCCTTGGGCCTACTAAGCGGTGGGTTGAGGCTACGAGGCCCATAGACCCCACAATAGCCCCTCAAAACCCTGCTGCACGTTCCCTCGAATGGGTAGGAGGGTTTTGATACCTACGGGCCCTCCTAGGCGAATCGCCCCACTTTGGTTTGTGCTAATGTTGGCGACTTTTCGACTACTCGATGTGCGTTTTTTGCGTTTCACGATTTAATGTGTGCCCACATTAAATTTTGGCGGCACCACGTTTCCCGCTTTCAATGGTGTGATGGTAATCGTTCAGTGGGGATCTCCTGCTTTTATGGGCAGGCAGTTACATTTGGGGGACCTAAAGGGGGAATATAAGCACCTGTATAAACCGCCTGGTTCTCTCATTTTCGCGCTTACAATCATTGATGCGTATGACTTGAGTCTAGTTCAACTTGCACCCTTCTTGAAGAGAATCACCATACTTCTGTAAGTCTTCTCCTTCTAGCGACCCTAAACTTTCTTGATTTTACTTCTCCTTTTGTTCTTTTTAGAACTTTTAGTTGTCCTTAGGGAATGGGTAAGTTTAAGAAGTTGTTGAGTCCGACGAGATGATAAACAAATTTATTGTCGACTATGGGATACCCAATAATGTGAGTCTGAAATACTGTGAAGAAGGGGAGTGGTACCTTAAGAGGAGAGAGGGTGAAGTCGTGATCCCTATAGTTGCTTTCGTAGAGGGAGGGATGAGAATCCCTATGAGGCCAGTGACCCTCAATTACCTTAGGCATTTTCGCCTAGCTCCTACCCAGTGTGCCGTGAATGTATTTAGGATATTAGGGTGTGTAGATATCTTGAATGAGAAAATGGGGCTGAGACTGACTCACCACGATGTGAACTGGTGCTACAACCTTCATCACTTGAGGGGTAAGACGTACTATATGAAGACGAGGGACGATAGGATTCGTCTCATCCAGTGTCTTCCTGATTCCAATAAGGGGTTGACTCAAGATTTTCTTATAGTGTCGGGGGAGTGGCACAATGGCTTTCATTGCCCAACAGTAGAGGGAGAGCCAGGTAGGGTACTTGAAGAGGGGGTTTCAATATCTTTATTTTTCATAACTGTATTTTCGCCTTGGTTGACTAACCACAGGAGTTTCACTTTTCTTTTTGTAGATTCGCACGCTTTTGCACGTCATTTCCACCTGGTTAACAAAGCGGATTTGGAAACCGTTCTTAGGTCGGACCTTTTCCTGAACGAACCTGATAACCAGGTCAGAGCTGCTCATCAAATCCTTGGATGTGACCCAGCTCAAAAATCATTCTCAATCCCGAAGCACGTAATCAGAGCTCGTGACCCTCGGCTTACGTAGATCACCGTGGTGGAGGACGGTTTTGCATTTTTCGAGGGGTCTTACGTTCCTGAAGGTATACCACTAGCAGGTCTCTCTTCATCCCAACAAGTAATGGTGGCCGAGGAAGGACTATCTAAGAAGACAAGGGAGGTGGTTGAACTGAGTTCCTCCGAGGACGAATATAGGGTATTTGACCTAGCTGATCAATCCGAGGATCCCCCTGGTGACCTAAGAGATCCTCATTTGTCCGAAGCCGACCTTCGATCCTTAAGAGCTGGTACTCAGGCTGAGATGGGTTTAAAAAGACAGCCTCAGACCAGCCTTTTCGACCTGCTCGAAGGTGATTCCAAGAGGAGCGCACCGAAAGAGTCGCAGCCGAAGCCCCTAACACCTCCGCCCCAGATACTAACTGTGCAAACTAGGTCATCTTCTGTTCCTGTAGCATCAGACCCTCAGACAAAATCTTTCGGTCCGAAAAGGAAAAGACTTGACAAGGGTAAGGAGCCAATGGATAGGAGTAAATCCTACTCCCTTCCCGAGAAGGATAAATCTCGCAGGCCTCCGAAACAACTGAAACTCGGTGGTCCACAGAAAAGTAAGAAGACCGCCCAACCATCTGAGGCTCAAGCCTGGCTGGCCGCTGCCATGCTTCATGATCAGCCCCTGACGGATGACACGTCTATACGGGAGTCTCAAGGGGTTGAGGGGGCCCTCGTAGCCGATGCCCTGGAGAAGTCTCTTCTTCTTCCCACTGACATGGCCGAGCTTGAAAGAATGAGCGGGTCCGAGGTTGTCCTTGACCTTAAGAAGTATCTGGGCATGGTGAGTCTTTTGGTACTTATTTACTTTACTCAACTTTTGTCGCCTAGTACCTTCATTTCCCTTTACGGAATTACTTGTTTTCATCGGCAGGCTATCCAGGCTCTATTTAGGTTGGACGAGGAGGTCGATGGTCAAAGCAGTGCCTTGGCATGAGAGCGTAACAAGTTCTTGAAAGCTGCTAATACCCTTAAAAAGTCTGAGGCTGACCTGAATAAGGCAACTGAGGACCTGGAGGAGATGAGAAGGGCCAGAGACACTGCTGCCTCCGACCTGGCCGTGGCCAGGAAGCAAGCTGAGGACCAAACCACCTGCTTGCAAGACATCGAGGGTCAGCTACAGAATGCCAAGGAAGACAATGTCTACCTGAAGCAAGAGCTGACTAAGGCAATTCATGAGAAAGGCATTGCCGAGTATGCCAGGGATGAGGCCGTGAGAGCCAGAGATGAGGCAGTATTTGCAAAAATAGACACTGAGCGCTCTGTAGAACAGGCAGAGGAGGAAGCCTTTGCAAATGGGGTAGCCAAGACTGAAGCCATTCTTCGGGCGCAAGTTCCTGCAGTATGCCGACATTACTGCTCTCAGACCTGGCATGAAGCTCTCAACCAAGCAGGGATTGACGCCTCATCCGACCTTAGGAGGGAGGATAGGGTATATTACCCTATTGCAATTCGCGAGATTATCCCTGTTGCTCCTGAGGAGGGATCTTCACTACCAGCGGTTGAGAGTCATGATAAGACCGCCGATGATATATCTTTAACCGACCAACCATCCAAGGAGATTGAACCCCAGAGGATGTTGGGGGGAGCTAGAGCTGAGGGTCAGGAAATACCACAAGATGTGGCTAGACTCCCTGCGGACCCTACAAAACAAAGCCCTTAGGCCTTGGCTAAAGCCTTCGATTTGCTGATCGAACTAATTTGCCTACTGAGTTGAAGGAACTGGCGTACGACATAGGATAATTTTGTTTTATTTTCTCTTTCATTTCATTTTGTTTCTTACTTTAGTGACGTTGTAAGGAAGTTGTATACTTCTAGCTTAAGTTGAATGCTTAGTACTTTGCTTCCAACTACAGATATTTTCTTTTGTTTGCCTTACTATAATATTCTACCCAATATTTGTATTCTATTTTGGAGTTAGTCTCATGAAATTGCCTGTTATCCTTTAAATATAAATATAAAGGCCGTATCATAGTTTAACTCTAAGTAACGCTTTGGTTTTTCTCCAAATATTTATTTTCTTCATAGATTCGAGTCCGAGGACCATGCAATACCTTGGTTCTGTCTAGTACTCAGGTATAACGGTGTGTATAGTTTTACCATAGGCTTGGGTCCGAGGACCATGCAATACCTTAGTTCTGTCTACCACTTCTATTTTTCTGCAAGTATCTAGTTTCCCCATAGGTTTTAGTCCGAGGACCATGCAATACCTTGGTTCTGTCTACCACTTCTATTTTTCTACAAGTATCTAGTTTCCCCATAGGTTTGAGTCCGAGGACCATGCAATACCTTGGTTCTGTCTAGTACTTCTATTTTTCTGCAAGTATCTAGTTTCCCCATAGGTTTGAGTCCGAGGACCATGCAATACCTTGGTTCTGTCTAGTACCCAAGTATAATGGTGTGTATAGTTTTACCATAGGCTTGGGTCCGAGGACCATGCAATACATTGGTTCTGTCTACCACTTCTATTTTTCTGCAAGTATCTAGTTTCCCCATAGGTTTGAGTCCGAGGACCATGCAATACCTTGGTTCTGTCTAGTACCCAGGTATAACGGTATGTATAGTTTTACCATAGGCTTGGGTCCGAGGACCATGCAATATCTTGGTTCTGTGTACCACTTCTATTTTTCTGTAAGTAGAGATTTGTCCTCGAACCGCTTTACTGAAGGTGATTCCTCCCTGGGTCGGATTATGATTTTTACACGTGGCGTTGATCTTGCCTCCAGCTCGAGGCCTTATCTTTTTCATTTACGAGGCGTCCTTTGGCAGTTCGTTTTCCGCGCTCAACATTTCGGTGCTCGAGACGCGCCCTCATTAATGTCCTCGTGAATTAACACGAGTCCAACAGTCTACGGCCTCCTTGGAAATTGGTAGCTTCATTATTAGCCCCCACTGATAATTCTCTTTTCGAATTCTGTATGAATTAATTCTCACCAACCCCCATCCCCTATATAAGGTGAAGAGATAATTTCTCCACAATCCATGGACCTCTTAATACAAACAGAAAAAAGAAAACACATTTCTCCAGCTCCCCAAGCCCTTTTAACAATCCTGCCGGAATTGTGACCGGAACTAGCAAAAGCCGGTATGGCCGCAGCCCCCACTAGGCTTCCGGTGCGGCAGAATTTAGGTATAACCCCGATGGTGCCCTACAAGGTGGCCCAGAGGGATGTTGTTAGAGTACCTAACGTCTCCTCGGAGCGCACCCCCGACGAAGAAGACGTGCGAATTCACCTCATGGGCAATGCCAGAGTGTTGCCGTCTCCAACGGCCAACACTCGTGAGGATCGGAGAGAATCAGGGGAACATCATGGGGGAAGGTATCCCGGAGCCCCTGCATCTGCTTCTCTCTTTGTTCCAGCTCCGCCCCGCCGAGAAAGGAGTTGTTGGTGGCCTGGAAACATGATGGCCCTCCCCCTTCTCTGCCTTTTGTGTCAAGCTCTCCCATTCTCTTTATGCCAATAAAGGGACGGCTTGACACTTCCCACCGGCTAGCTTTTTTAGGATGGGTTCACCTGGGCCTCTGATTGTAGAAATAGCTGGTGGGATTAGCTTGTAAATTTGTGTGAAACATACCTGCCTGAGCCTCTGATTGTAATTTGTACTGTTTCTATTTATGAAATAATAATATCAAAATTTCTCTTTTCACTGTCAAATCTTCTATATATATATATATATATATATATATATATTTTTTTTTTTTTTTTTTGCCTATTGTAAAACAACCACTTAGAACAAATCGCTTGGTGTGCCGGCCAGCACCCTAATCCTTTCCCACAGACGGCGCCAATTGTAGGGACTCATTTTTACTGGACCCAGGAAATAAACAGGTTTACAGTTTAACAAGCCCAAACAATGAATTTGTAGAGAATGGGTAGAAGGATTAGGCGCTGACTGTCGTCCCCCTTGCAAGAACTTATTTTCTTTTATAAAAAGAGTAACTGTTACAACTGGGGAATGCTCCTTGGCCCATGGCCGAGGAGCCCTTTTTCTTCTAGTCTTCCCCCCCCCCCCCCCCCTCTGCTTTACTTTACTTGCTTTTCTTATATAGTCTTCACCATCCTCTCTCACTCTTCCATCTGTTGATCATCTATTCACCTTTCTTCTGGTTGCCCGTCCCATCAGAAGTCTTATCAGTACTCAAGTGCACTCTGATCAACATTGCCCTGCCAAAGGGTTATATCACCATTAATGCGGCCAGGGGGGTTAGGTGAATGCATTAAGTGCGGAGGTGACAGCTTGCCTTGGGCTTGTCCCTTCTAAGGTTCATCCTCGGCATGCCGAGGACAAAGAAACTCTCGGCCTGTAATCGAAAAGAGGCTTTCTCCATCTTAGCCTCGGATGAACAGTCTTCCTCAGCGTGGGCCTTGGGCCTACTAAGCGGTGGGCTAAGGCTACCAGGCCCATAGACCCCACAAAATCAAAATATAAATATTCTTCGATTAATATTTAAATATAAGAAAAAATAAAAACTATATAGTTTTAGGTACTAAATATTAATGGACATTAACAAAAAGACTAAATTAAATAAAATTCAATACTAGATAATTGAATTAAACTAGTGGTGACTCTAGGAATGTTTTTTAGGGTGGTTACTAATAAACTTAAATTATACAAAATTTAATAAAGAGACAATTTAAATATTTCAATGTCACAAAAAAAAAAAAATGCAAATACATGAAATATTACAAATTTTTTGTACTAACAAAGAGAATAACAAAAAAAAAAAAAAAAAAAAGACTAATAAAAGATAAAGTGCAAAATGAAAATGCTGATATGAAAATAATAAAACAACAACAATTTCATAACAAATCTTATGCAGCAAGTTGTTAGCCTGTTATTGGTGAGTAAAACATGTCAATAACCCGAATTAGAATTAATAACAGCTTACCATATAAGATTTATTGTGAAATTATTATAAAAATGTTATGGATGTAGCATTATTCTTATATTTATTGAACTCAAATTCTTATGATTCTTAAGTAAAGGTGTTCAATATTTTTATTAGGGTAGTCAAAATAAGTTAATTTAGTATATAATATATATATATATATACATTTTTTTTCAAGCCAGGATAGTTACAGAACATATTAATTTAAAATTATAATTTATATATATATATATATTTTTGACCAGTGAGGGTAGTCCTAGGACCACCCTAACATACAAGTGGAACTGTCAGTGTTAGAAACTTAGAATGTCATTTTTATATGAATATATCACTAATGCCATATTTGCAGTACACGTTAATGGTTGTTGCGTGTATTATTTGCATGACCGGTCAAGTACGCATGGCAGTGATGTCATGCGAGTATACCGAGTCCTCTGTCAACGGTCATAAAGGAAGTTTGTTTTTCTTCTTCTTCTACCTCTTTTTTCTTTATCTATCTTTTATTAGCTTTATAGTTTGTTTTTTTGTCCCACCGGAACGCAACAAATCACTGTGAATTAAATATAGCGGCAGGAGACATAGACTGATAGACCACCCTCAAGTCTTCCATTAGAATCTTTTCTTTTTCGTCCACCTCTTTTCATTTTTACTTTTTTTAATTAATTATTTTTTGAATAAATTATAATTTCAATTTATATTTTAGAGCTTGTCCCAAAACTAAAGCAAACCTTATATTGTCATAAGTTTAGAATTAAATCTTACAGTTTCAATAATATTTCAAAGCTATTAATGTAAAAAAAAAAAGTTAAATAAAATGACGCCATGTGATTTGGATTAAATAATGTTCATGTATATATTAAACATATGTATTGAATTAATTACTTAGGATTTTTTTATTTAAATATTTTCTATTAATGATGCCACTATAAATGAGTTTATGATTGGAGTTGTATTTGTGTCCATCTTTTCTTCTTGTCATTTATTTATTTAATTAATTAATTGGCTTGGATGAAAGGTTTCATAAACCTGAAGCTTTTCTTGGGTCCAGCCCACGTAATAGCCCATTTCAATGGGCTTGTAATAAGAATTCTACTTCAAGGAGAATTATGGAGTTGGGGAACTCTTAGAAAAGCAAAAGGAAATCCTAATTTAGTTGGAATTAATTAGGAGACCATGTGTTAGAAAAATTATTAAATAAATTAGCCATAGTACCTGTTGAAAAAGAAATGTGAGCTAAACTTATAACACAAAAATGTTATTAGTAATTTTGCATCTCAAAAGCAAGAACATTTAAATTCTAAATAAAAGAAAATCAAAATATAAATATTCTTCAATTAATATTTAAATATAAGAAAAAATTCTACTTAAAATTTTCTCTTTCCCCACATTGCCACATTGGTTGAGCCGATCGACCTTAACCAAAAAGAAGAAATTATTTTCTCTAGCTAATCTTAAATGAAAGAAATATTTTATTGGATCTAATCATGCACTCATGTGTTTAGTGCATTCATTGTCGGAATAGTGTAAAAAGATGGGGAAAACAAGAAGTACTTTTATCATTAGGGGAAGCTTATGAAATTTTCTTTATGAGATTCCTCAATTTCCTGTTGAGATTATATTTATTTGAAATATGAACTGGTCTTTTTTTTCTTTTCATTTTTTAAGATGCAAGAAACTAACCATGTTTATTTTGAAAATTAATTATACTTGAATATTGGGTTGTTAAATATAGCATCCTCGCTAAGACAGACATAGCAAAAAAAATCAAAATGGCAAATAGGGACACAAAATTTTCACAAGAATCACAACCCTTTTCTCAAGTTTGTTAGGATATAGTGACAATTACCGCTATGATCTTGGGGTCAGAAATCAGAAATAATTTTTTCGCTGCCATTTGAAACTGATTTTGCCTATCAACATATTGTAGTGAGCACTTTGTACTGTTCATTGTGGAGCTCTGTACATTTTCATCTCAAGCACAATGATGCTGATTCCTGAGAAAGCTATGTGCATTGTAAGCATATGCAGACTTTTAACCTTCAAGAATATTGAATAAGGAAGTGAACGTGCTGAATGATGGAGCTCTTCAGGGTCATGGAGAAAAGTATGCTCTTTTGGCTTTTTAGGAGGTGACACTGACAACTTCAATATTAATGATGTTATTTGTCATTTTAATGAATATTTTGCCTTAATATTGGTAAAAATTGAGTTTATGTGCGGGGGAAGGTGGAATTCGGTACCATGAAAATGACGTGACAATTTGTGATTGTTCAGAAATTTTTCCTTTCTACACTAGCTATTGATGTACATCCTATTTTTGATAATTAAGTATTTTAAACAGTTTTAGGACCTTTCTTGAGACATGCACTAGATTAGTAAATAGTAGAACCCAAATATCTAAGTTATAAAATTTCATTTATTTTATATATATATATATATATATAATGTTTAACTTCTAGTTGACTGCTAATATTATACTGTATAAACTTTTGAGGTCCTACAACTATATTGTATTAATTATCTCCTTCTTTTAATTATTATTCAATCTCCAAAAGGATTATGATAACTTTGCCACCTTTGCTCCACACTATTATGGATTCTAATACCACTTCTTAGAAAAATAATACGTTGAAAAGACTACAATTAAGTAGTTACTATGACATATATAAGTATGTATATAGAGACATCACATAACCAAAAAGATTAAGCTTATAATGAGCTTAGGCCTAATTATGTTATATTAGTTATTTTCTCTTTTCATTATTATTTAATATGATATTTCACTCACACATATATTTAATGGTAAAGAAAAAATAAAATAAAGATGATGACATGGACATCTTCAGTCAACTTTCAACTATAGTTGCATGCTTTTCCACCTTTGACTTCTTTTGCATACAAAGGGCTGGTTGATGACGCACCAAAACAAAATAATGACTTCCATATTCAGGACTATTTGGGCTTTTGCCCTTAAATTTTTCTTTTATTTAGCAATTTGCCCTTGTTTGCAAACTATATAGGAATATACTCCTGTTTCAATACTCGATAATTTTAAAATCAAGTTTCTATGAAATACTCGATCTATAGAAAATCGAGTTATGCCCAATCAAATTTATAAAAAAAAAAAAAGAAAAAAAGAAAAAAAAAAAGGAGCATGGAACTCGATTTTACAGAAATCGAGTTTAAAAACGCCACTACAGGGCTTTAAAACGTCACTATAGGGCTTAAAAATGCCACTATAGGACTCACTGATGAGGTAATCACACTTACAAAAATTTTTTGCAGGAAAACGGCGCTATAAAGCATTAAAACGTCACTATAGGGCTTAAAAACGCCACTATAGAGCTTCCTAAATGGAATCACACTTGTAAAAAAAATTTTGCAGGAAAAATAACACTTATAAAAAAAATTTGGCATAAAAACGCCGCTATAAGGCCTTAAAACGTCATCATAGGGCTTAAAAACGCCACTATAGGGTCCCTGAACCACTATTGCGTGATCACACTTATAAAAATTTTGCAGGAAAATGCCGCTATAGGACTTTAAAACGTCATTATAAGACATAAAAACGCCACTATAGGGCTCCCAATTATAAATTTTTTTTTCATGGAACTCGATTTTCTAATATTCGAGTTCCATGCAATTTTTTTTTTTTTTTTTAAAAGTTTGATCGGGTATAACTCGATTTTCTATAGACCGAGTATTTCGTAGAAACTCGATTTTAAGATTATCGAGTATCAAAATAGGGGCATATTCCTATATAGTTTGCAAACAAGGACAAATTGCTAAATAATAAAAAAAAAAATTTAATGGCAAAAAGCCAGATAGTCCTCCATATTCCACGAAACAATAATGAAGCATCACATACTAATAAATTCTCCTTTTCATCTCTCTTAGCTGTTTTTTGCTTCTTTTTATTTTTATTTTTTTATTATTAACTTTGTTGAAACTGAAAACATATTATCCATTCTCAATCCAATGTATAGCTAGAGATGCCAAGTGGATTCATAAATATTTAAAAAAAAAAAAAAAAAAAGAGAGAAAAAAAAAAAAAGGAGAGAGATGCCAAGTAGAGTCTAAAAAAAGGATAAAAGTATAACATAAAGTGTCCTTATAGTATTACATAAAGGTAAATAGTATTACATAAAGGTAAAAATTGGCAAAAATACAATTCACAACCACTATTTTGTCCAAAAATTATTTTGATTCTTTAAGTTTGAAATTGATCGCTTTAGTCCGTAGTTTGCACCAAAAACATTTTAGTTCTTTAAGTATGTAATTTTCATTTTAGTCTGGTAACTAATTCATTCAAAAATCATTTGTCTTTTAAAGACTCACTTAGTATCAATTGAGAACAACTTTTTTACCTGAAACTAAAAATTTTTTGCTGAAAGTACTATAGATAAAGGTAAAAGTTAGTTAAATAATACAACGAGACCCATGAATAGTATCGAAAGTACAGTGAGACTCATGAATAGTAGCATAAATAAGTTAAAATTGCAAATAAACTGAAATTTTCAGCTTTTCCCAAATGGATGCTTAGTCAAGTAACTTTGCCCAAAAATAACTCAAAATTACAAATTTAAAGGAGTAAAATAATTTTTGGGTATATTTATTGGGCTAAAATGATCATTTTCAAACTTAAAGAACTAAAATGAGTTTAGAGGAAACTTACTAGATTAAAATGACCAAATTCAAACTTTTTAAATGACTAGAATGATTCTTAAGCAAAGTTAGTGGTTTAAATTGCATTTTTGCCTAAAAATGTGTTACATGCACTAATACACATTAATGCACACACTCGAAAAAAACAAGTAATTAAAATAATGATTTTAAGTCAAAATTTTTGTTAGTGTATAGATTAGGCTAGATTAGCCCATTGGGTTTAGCTTAGTATATTACTTGTACTGCACTCATGTTACTTGTATTGTACTCATGTTACTTGTACTGCACACATACCTAGCTTATATAAGACTCTCTTTTGTACATTGTTTTACACACATCAATATACTGACTATTCAGTCATTCTCTTTCTCTTTATATTGTTAACATGGTATCAAAGCCTTTCCTCTGATTTTTGGGTTCCTGTGGACATCTTCAGCGTTCTTCCGCTACCCTCGCTTTCATCCAGTAGTCACTGTCAGAAGCGAGTCACCGTCGTCACGCCCACAACCCTAGAACACTCAGATTTCATCAGTTTGTTGATCAAACTGCCAAAGTAAAGGCACACATTGACAGATCTGACAGTCCCAAGCAAAACCCAACCAAGAACGGCCAGAAATCACCTCTCACACGCCTCCACGCGCCGTTCTTCTTTCTCACACGCTGTTCATGCGCTTCCACGCGCTTGATCCGTATCGCATCTTGCCACGTCAGCCCTAGGGTGACGTCACTCAGCCATGTCAGCATCCCACGTCAGCATCATTTGTTGACCGTTGACCAGACCGTTGACCGTTGACTTGATCGTTGACTTTGACCAAAGTCAAAATTTTTCAACAAGACTTGTCTTGCTCAGTTTTTCACGTAAATTCCAATTTTGGGCTCCGTTTCTGCATTTGAGGTCTCTAAATCTCATTTTTTGGTCATTTTCTTCATTATGGCTTAACAAAATGAACGAGACATCATACGTCCTATCACCATTATGTTGGATGGTTCTACTAGCTATCATGCATGGTCTCAGAATATGACTTTTTTTCTCAAGCGTCGTAAACTGTGGAGATATGTGACTGGATCAATTCCTAAGCCAGTACCAAACCCTAAGTCCACAATCACAACTGCTAAAGAGTCTTCCACGACTACCGCTACAACAGATGATTATGAAGATCGCCTAGAGGAATGGAAGAGTATTCAGAGTAAGATTTTGTCTTGGTTTATCAATACCTCTATTCCCTCAATTCATAATCTTCTTCCTCATCTTGAGATTGCTGAGGCTGCTTGGAAATTTTTGGCCGATCGCTATAATTGTACTAATGATTCAAGCTTGGAGTTCCACATTGAATCAAAACTTTATCAAATGCGCCAAAAGACAAGTCACTCTATTTCTGATTTTTATTCTCAGACTTCTACTATGTGGGAACAACTCTCTGCTGCAGACCCTCCACTAGTGTGTTCTAAGGACATTGAGCTCTTTGTCAAATATCGGGATCGCCGTAGATTTATGCACTTCATGATGGGTTTGCGTGAGGATTTTGAGCCTACTAGGGCTTCTCTGCTTAGTCGGTCTCCTACTCCTTCTCTTGATGCTGTAGTCAAGGAGCTCATTTCTGAGGAGAACTGTCGGCCTACTCATCACATGTCATCATCTGATCATGTATTGGCTACACCATCTCCACAGCCTCTCATTGCTGTATTCACTGCTCCTTCACGAATAAACTCTAGACGTCCCACCTCTCAGTCTTCCAAAGGTACTTGCTGCGAGTTTTATCGTGCTAAAGGCCATGACATCTCAATTTGTCACAAACTGCAAAAATTTGTGCAAGAGCAGAATAAAGCTTTTCTTCCTCGGGCAGTTGATGTACGTCCTTCAGATCCATTGGTTACTACAGGTCCATCTTTGACTTCCTCACTTACTACAGCTGATATTGAGGCAGTTGTTCAACAGGTTTTATCCCGCACTTCCACTGCCCTTTCTGTCACCTCAGGTAAACAACCTTGGTTTTTTGATACTGCATGTTGTAACCATATGACTCCTGATGAATCCCAATTTTCTGATAAGACATCCTTAGAACATCCAATCACCATTTACACTACTGATGGAACTCCTATGCCTGTTAATCATAAAGGAACAATCTCTTCTCCTTGTTTATCCCTTAGTGACACGTTTCATATCCCAAAGTTGTCCCTCAATTTACTTTCTGTTGGTCAACTTTGTGAATTAGGTGTAGATCTTCTCTTTACTAATCATGGTGTGGATGTGCAGGATCCCCGGACGGGTCAAGTGCTTGGGACAGGTCGTAAGGTTGGTCGTATGTTTGAGGTACATGACTTGAAGATTCCTTCACAAGTTGTTTCTGCAGCTGCTACCACTACCACCTCCTCACTTGATCTATGACATGCTTGTCTTGGTCATCCATTCTTATCTCGTCTTCAGTTATTAGCTTCTTAAGGTCATTTAGGTTCAGTTCAGTTTCAAAAATTTGATTGTACTTCCTGTCATTTTGACAAACAAACAAAATTGCCCTTTAATAATAGTGACTTATTTTCTTCTGCACCTTTTGATCTTATACATTCTGATATTTGGGGTCCTGCACCTGTTCCTACTAAGGGGGGATCTAGATATTTTGTCATATTTGTGGATGATTTTTCTCGATATACTTAGATTTATCTGCTTCATCATAGGTCTGAACTTGTGTCTATTTACCAAACATTTCATAAAATGATTGAAACACAGTTCAATCGCACCGTCAAAGTTTTTTAATAAGATAATGCTCAAGAATATAATGATAAATCTTTCCTATCTTTTTTAGAAAATCATGGTACACTTACTCAGCGGTCTTGTCTTTACACCTCTCAACAAAATGGTCGTGCAGAACGAAAACATCGTCACATTCTTGATGTTGTCCGCACCTTTCTCATTTCTGCCTCTCTTCCTAAGTGCTTTTGGGGTGAGGCTGCACTCACTACTGTATACACCATTAATCGTATCCCTTCACCAACTACACACAACAAATCACCATTTGAGCTTCTCTATGTTCAAATCCCCGACTACTCCTCTCTTCGGGTTTTTGGTTGTGCTTGCTTTGTCTCTCTTCCTCCTCATGAACGAACAAAACTCCAACCTCGTGCTCGTCTTTGTTATTTCCTTGGTTATGGTGTATCTCAAAAGGGGTTTCGCTGCTATAATCCCATTTCTCATCGTCTTCGTGTCTCCCGTCATGTTGAGTTTTGGGAACATCGTCCTTTCAAGAGTCTTCAACAGTTTCCTACATCCTCTTCCTTTGAGTCTCCCATTTTTACTGATCTTTTCCTCTCTCTCTATCTTGAACTTGTGGAGGATTCTTCAACATTGGCTGCCTCTCCAGATGACTCATCTCTGATTCTGTCCCCAACATATGACCCGCCTGTCTTGGATCCTGTGGCACCACCCTCTCCTGAGTCTCTTGATGGTCCTAAACTTCGTCGTTCCACTCGGGTAAGCATTCCTCCCCCTTATCTCTCTGATTATCACTGCTCTTTTGCCCTTGCCACCCTCTATGAACCTCACACCTATCGTAAGGCCCATACTAACCCTCTTTGGCAGCAAGCTATGAATGATGAACTAGATGCCCTTCATAAAAATCACACTTGGGATATGGTTGATTTGTTTCCTAGTCAGTCTGTAGTAGGTTGTAGGTGGGTTTACAAGATCAAGATCAAGGCTGATGGAACTGTTGAACGATACAAGACTCGCCTAGTTGCCAAGGGCTTTACCCAGGAGTATGGCATTGACTATGAGGAAACATTTGCTCCTGTTGCTCGCCTTACATCTGTCAGATGTCTCATTGCTGTGGCTGCTATTCGCCGTTGGCCTCTTTATCAAATGGATGTGAAGAATGCTTTCCTCAATGTAGACCTTCAAGAAGAAATGTACATGCAACCACCCCCTGGCTATCCATACTCAGGCAGTCAAGTTTGTCGCCTTCGCCGTGCTCTTTATGGCCTCAAGCAGGCTCCTCGAGCTTAGTTTGAAAAGTTTAGCTCAGTTGTTGCTCAGCAGGGTTTCACTTCGAGTCCTCATGATACTGCTCTCTTTGTCCGAAGATTTTCTGCTGGTGTCACTCTTATTCTTCTCTATGTTGATGATATGATTATTACTGGAGATGATTCTGCAGGTATCCACTCTCTTCAGCACTTCCTTAGTCAGCATTTTGAGATGAAAGATTTAGGCACTCTCAGCTATTTTCTTGAGCTTGAGGTTACCTCATCCTCTGATGGATACTATCTTTTCCAAGCTAAATATGCTTCTGATCTTCTCTCCAAAGCCGGTATCACTGACAACAAGACTGTTTCCACTCCTTTGGAATACAATGCAAAGCTCACACCCTTGGATGGTGAACCTATATCTGATGCTACTCGCTATCGCCAGTTGGTTGGTAATCTGATCTATCTTACTTTTACTCGTCTAGATATTTCACATGCTGTGGGTATGGTTAGTAAGTTCATGGATGCCCCTCGTTCTGTCCACTATGCTGCTGTTCTTCGGATTCTTCGATATGTCAAGGGCACACTTTATCATGGTCTACACTACTCCTTTCGGTCTTCTTTTGAGCTTCATGTTTATTCAGATGCGAACTGGGACTGGGCAGGTGATCCGACTGATCGATGCTCTATCACAGGTTTCTGTTTCTTGTTGGGTACTTCTCTTGTCTCGTGGCATAGCAAAAAGCAGGATGTTGTTTCTCGTTCCAGTACTAAGGCTGAGTATCATGCCCTTGCTATCACCACCTGCGAGCTTGTCTGGCTTTGTTGGCTCTTGGCTGACATGGATGCTCCACAGCCCATTGCTACCCTCTTTATTGTGACAATCGTAATGCTATCTACATTACTCATAATGATGTCTTCCACGAACGCACCAAGCACATTGAGATCGACTGCCACATCACTCGCCAACATCTCAAGAAAGGCAATCTCAAGCTATTCTCCATCTTATCTGCTAACTAGCCTGCTGATATCTTCACCAAGTCTCACCCGCCTGGTCGTCTTCGAGATCTTATATCCAAACTCCAGTTGACTTCCTCTTTGCCACCTCGAGTTTGAGGGGGGATATTAGTGTATAGATTAGGCTAGATTAGCCCATTGGACTTAGTCTAGTATATTACTTGTACTGCACTCATGTTACTTGTACTGCACACATACCTAGCCTATATAAAACTCTCTTTTGTACATTGTTTTACACACATCAATATATTGACTATTCAGTCATTCTCTTTCTCTTTATATTGTTAACAATTTCTAACTTGGTCATTCAATTGCTTTTTCGCTACGCGTAAAGGCCTTTGTACTTTCTATGCGTATAATAAACGCTACTCTTACATAAATGACCCCTAGAAAACGTGGTTTGTGGTTGGAAGGGGACGAGTGGAGAAAGTAGACACAGTAACTGTGGACTCATAGCAGGGAGGGTTTTAGTTGAGAGACGAGAGGGAAAGGAACGTTGAGTGCCCATTGTGGAAAAAATATCTTATCCCTTTATCTGTATATGAATATGATTAAATTTATTAAAAATAATAATAGACGTGAAGAATAGACAAAAACATACTCGAAATAAAAAATTGATAGACAAACAAACTGGCTATACCTATATATATATATGAGAGATGCTACGTCTACAACAATTTTACAACAAATCACAGGTGGTTAGTTGTTATTGGTTCAAATTTGAAACTAACACTAAAATTACTTTTTTACCCCAACAATAACAACCAATAACAACCTGCCACTTAGGAAATGTTGTAGAAATGTTGTAAACATAGCATTTCTCTATATATATATAGGACGAATAATAACAAAGGAAAAGTAGTAGCAAGACTTTGAACAAAGACTAGACATTTACACGGACTCCACAAGTATGGCAGAAGAAGAAGACACCCCCAGAGCTTAGATATTTCTAAGTTCTATCCAATACCAAAAAAATTATGCAAAAGTATAGAAGAAGACGAATGCATGAGAGGGAAAGAACTTGCGTGGAACATGGCACAAGTGGAGAAAGATATATACTGTCCAAATCGTAATTAAAGTATAGAATTTAAGTATTTACGTAAATTGCATTAACATCCACTCCTTTTATTCATTTTGAAGTAAAGATATATCTATTAATATTCCTGATTCTTCGTAATCACATTAATATCCACTCCTTTTCTTCCAAGTGAAGGAACACATTACACAACTCACACCAGTCTCCAATAACCTTGTCAATTGTTAGATGCAAAAAATGGAGTATAAATGGATTGTACCATTTACAATATTGGCTTTTATATTAGTGCAAGTGAATTGTCTTTCGTACCGTGCTCGTTATGTTCCGAAGCCCTGTACTCGCTGCCACACAGATAGACGTCTATGCTGTATGTTGATGGAGGAAGGCGAAGGAATATGCTGCAACGGGAGTGTTAGTCAGAACGTCCAGCATACCCAGTTTTACAGTTTGCGCAGTCTTCAGGCTAACCGTGCAGTATACGAACCTTATAAGAAAAAGCCGTCGTCTTGGTCAATAGAGTTCTGGAACTACACGTCTTTTATCACTGCCGCAGCTCAGTACCAGCCTTATGGCTTTGGTACTACCTACAAGGACGGGGGGAAGGTTTCCCTTGGAAAAATGGAAGTCGCAGCTTTACTTGCACATATCGGCAGCAAAGTAACCTGTGAGTTCAGAGTCTCTCTTTAATTTGAGTTTTCCTGTTGTTGGTGTGGTTGAATACATATGTGTATATTCCGTCTGGCTTTGATGTCGTATATATATTGAGATCAAAGTGTTTACTGTGTTTCAACTTAATTTCAAGATTTTTCTTCTTTTTTGTTCTTTTGAGAAACAACTTTTTTTTTTTTTTGAGAAAATGAGAAACAACTTTCAAGACTTACTTTATATCTAAAAAATTATTATTTTACATCTTATTAACAGTATAAAATTTACACTGCACATTTATATAGTCTATAATATGAATCTTATACTAATAGTACAATGTAAATCTATAACTATCTTTTACATCTTTCATGCATTTCTATTTTCTACATTTTAAATAATTTGGAATTACAATTTAATAATTTGAAATATGTGTATAAGCATATATTATTGTCGATATTGTGTATAAAGATGTAATAAATAAGTGTGAGCGAATATTTACAGTTAATTATATTGTAGGCCTAGCAGATTGTTTGGTTTGGATCGAATCTTAGAGTCGCCAGGGGCAAGAAAAGACCCCCCCCCACATTCTTTAAAAGAAAGTCTTTTACCTTTGATATATATATATATATATATACACTATCGGACCCGATCACTATTTTTTTTGAAACCGCTTTGATACTAAGCAGAGATATAATACGTTATAAGATATGTTAAGGTACAGACCATAACAAGTTTGGAGAACGTATCCAAAACTTCCCATATTTTGAGGGGGGAAAAAAAGCATCTATACATTTCGTCCTAACCTAAATAAAGCTTCTATTAAAAAATAAAAGAATAAAACAAGCTAATTTTTTTTTTTTTTTTTATAGAGTTTCAACTTATAGAGTCTGCTTCTGATAATAGTTTTTTATCATTAGACTAAGACACTAATCAATTTTTAATGAGTTAAGCTAACTGGAAACTATGATTGGTCACACTCACACACTTTAAATTTTTATTTATTTCTTGATAGTTCCTACTTCCCACAGACTTTCAAGCTATTCACGCGAAGCCAATGGTTAAAATAACCGGTCCTATTAAAATAATTAAAAATCACTATTTTATTATTTTATACTTAACAATGTTTAAGATTGTAAATATGTAAAATAAAATCAATTTCAGCTAATAACTTTGTTAATATTTAAAAGGACAAGAGACCAAATGATGAAATTGACAATTGATGTTAAAATTTGAGGGGCTATAATTGGTACAATTTATAGTAGAGGGGCCAAATTAAACAGTACGTGTTTAGTAATGATCTTAAATTGAGTTGAAAAACTACCTCTTGGCTGCCCAAATTTAACTTAAGTGAGATAGAGTTATTTTTCCTATTTAGTATCACTTGAGTTAAAATTGTTTTGTAGAAAATTTTAGTGGAAACAATTTTATCTCACATCAAGCTAAACAAGAAAAGTTAAGAGATAATTTTTTTTTTTAACCCACTTTTTCTAGTACTTCCAAATACAGGAAAATGAGAAAAACTATCTTCACATAAAGTTGTCCATTAAAACAAACAGATTGTAAATTATTTTATCTAATATATTTGTTTCTGTGGAAAACATTGTGTATAGATAGTTTCCGCATTTTTGGTATTTGGTAGCATCAGAAAAAATGAGTCAAATGAAAATTATCTTTAGTCAACAGAAAAAGTATGCTTTATTTTTTAAAGATTGTTTTCCACTAAATTTTTTTTGGCAAACAATCATATCTCACTGCAAACTAAAAATAAGGAAAGGTAGGAGATCATTTTAAAACTCTTTTAAGGTTGCTACCAAACATAGGAAAATGAAATAATTGTATAAAAAATAGAAAATACTATCATTTTACCTACATTTTGAGGTCACGGTCAATATAGTCCCCACATTTTGATAGCTGTTAATTTAGTCTCTATTATTTTAAATTTAAAGTTAATTTGGTACCTATTATTAATTCACTAAAAAAAAATGCCTACATGGCTGATGGTGTGCATCCCATTGGCACACGCATGGCAAACAAAATAATATAAAATTAAGTACTTAACATATAAAAGGCATGTTAGAACCCAAAAATAAAATAATAATCTTGATAATTTAATTGAAAAAAATGATGATTTTTTTTTTTTAAATCCTCAAAAAAAAAATTTTTAATTTTTCTTTTGTATGCTTACACTTTCTTAGTGGTCAAACACAATACCTAGTAACACACCAATAGAAAATCCCAACCAAATAAAATGCCTCACATAATCAAACTCTACCTAACTAGTTCCCCCTTCCTACTAGAAATCTTTTCTTTGTGTCTAACTGAACCCCAACCTCCATGGCCATAATCTTGATCCTCCAGAAATATCATCCCTTCTCGTTTTCCTTTGCATGCCACTGCTAGCATTGGCAATGGCATCCCTTCATTTCTCATTGTGAAGCTCTCTCTCTCTCTGGGCAAACCTTTCTCTCTCTCTCACTCACAAGCCAAACCCTCTCGCAAGCTCACACCACCACCATCTCCTCTATTGATTTCATTCCTTTTCCCTTTCTCACTCTAGCCTCAACTCTCTATTTGCTTAACCTAAACCCTAAAGGTTCTACTCTTTCTCTCTCTTCTCAAACGAGTGTCTAGAGGGGACATCTACGCCGCGTGGCACAAGATTTGTGAAATGTTGGTTGTCGGGGTTTCTATGATGTGTATGTGGGTGACAAGTTATGTGTGAATAGAGGAATTTATTATATGGGTTGTGATTATGTGATGTTTGTGTTTGATCAGTGCACACTTGTTCTTGATTGGGGCTTGATCAGCTCTTTTTGTGTGTTTGGTTTTTGTAAGGGGTTTTATTTTGGTTGGGATTTTCATATTGGTGTGCTGCTAGAATTGTGTTTGGTAGCTAAGAAATTGCTAAAAATAAAAAAGAAAATTTTAAAAATTAAGGACTATTTTTTAATTCATTTTATTTATTTATCTATTTCAATTAATTTTTCTAGTTATTTTTTTGTTTTTAAAATGGCTTTTTTCTTTTTAAATGAAATGCTTACGTGGCTTTCAACTATTAATTATTTAATTTTACATTATTTTGTTTGCCATATGTGTGCCAGCAATGCACACTGTTAGCCATGTAAGCATTTTTCGCTAGTGAATTAATGGTATAGACTAACTTGATTGTTATCAAAACGTAGAAACCATATTGATTGTGACTTTAAAATGTAGAGATCAAAATGATATTTTCGACTATAAAATATACAATTTAAAAAATAACTCATTTTAAAAAAAAATATTAACGTTGAAACAAATGAAACTAAAATAACAAATTAAATTGGGAACTAAATTCAGTTGGGAACTACGTATTGATGAATTAGCTATTTGTAAATAAAGTCGTAAATGAACAATGATTAATAATATTTGATTCATTCAATCTCTAAGCAAAGTAAGTGTGGATGATATTTTTTAGGTGACGACGAAGGGTACGTTTCTACACCTGTAACTTGCGGTTTATGCAATTACAAGGAAAAGAATACCAGCTTTCATCATTGTGATGAGAACTACAAAGACATTTATCCATCATCCTGGAGTTGCATATTATTGTCGAGGTGCTCTACCTATCTATTGGTATCTATCTTATCAATAAATAGCAATAATTATTCATTCTTTATGTCTTTGCATCGAATGATTTTATCATTTATATCGTTCAATTTTATTTAAGTTGAAACTTCTTCAGAAATTTTATGTTTGCCTTTTAAAAAAAAAATCAAAAAAAAAAAAAAAAAAAATCAAAACGTGATCATTTTCTAGCATAATTCAAATATGAGTTCCTAAGTTATGCATTCATCATACAAAATCTAGGTAACCGATTCTGGAGAAAAACATGTGCAACCTAATTTTTGGTAAAACTAAATACAAGAATTTTCCTTTTCTTAAAGACAACATTTTGCTTTACAACTGTAAGACTTGTATGTATCTTTTTTTTCCTGCCCTTAAAGAAACTGTAGATCAATTGACAGCTTCGTGACACAATCCAATGGATTCTCTTTATTCATGATATCCATCAGGAACTACAATTATGGAGAAGCCACTAAAGATCTGAACGTGGATCTGTTGAACCATCCAGAATACATAGAAAAAAATGCTACCTTGGCCTTCCTGGTTGCAATTTGGAGGTGGATGACGCCAATAAAAGAAAATCAACCTTCAGCACACGATGTCTTTATTGGCAACTGGAAACCCACCGAGAATGACAAGTTAGCCAAGAGAGTTTCAGGTTTTGGTACTACCATGAATGTGCTCTGAAAGGGAAAAATACACGCTGGAAAGCCTTGTATGGTTGGATGGGCTGTCATTTGCACGGGCCTCCAATGGACGGATCCCATGAGGACGGACTGGACACAGACGGATTGAAGGAATGGGCTGGTTGGCTATGGGCCTACTAGACCCCTCGTGGGGGGTATTTTGGCCCACTCTCATAAGGGCCCAAATAGAGTCCTTGCGCTAGTAGGACTCCGAAAATCTTATATATTCGGTAAAGATCTTCTCTATAAGGGAGGGATCTGTCCATCATGTTTAGGATTCTACAAGAAGATTCCTATAAGAAAAAGACTTCCGCACCAAGAAAGAGATGTCAACCTTCTACTACTATAAAAGCCCTAATGCCCTCACAAAACAAGGTACGCATAATTCTACCCTCTCTAGCACTCTAGAGTTGTGAGAATACTTTTTGACTTGACCTTCGGAGGGCACTTGGCCGGCACCACACCGGTGCCCTTTGATAGGTTTTCTGCTTTGTTTCGTGCAGGCTAGCGTACGAACGAGAAGAGCATTACGTGACTCATTGGTGAACTTTTCAAGCTTCATCAGTTGGCGCCGTCTGTGAGGAGAGAAAGCAGTCAGACGTTGCTTCACCCCTGAGACAGAAGAGTTGCATGGTGCTCACTCGCTCGATGGCAACAACCAACGACATCCAAGGAGAGGGACCACCCACGACCGCACTCGAAAGGCAGGTTCGGACCCTCACCGCGGCCGTGGAGCGCCTCACCAAGCAAAATCATGACCTGGAAGAACAGCTACGCCAAAGAAACACAGCACCCCACAACCAGAGGGAGGACCAGGAAGACACCAGTGCCATGCAAAGAGAACGAGAAGGGCCTGAAGGGAGTAACGCCCCAAGCAGGCCAGAATGACAGAACATGAGCCTCCCATCCCTCACGGATGTGACGACTCCACCTATGTTCGCAGAGATGCAGGCGATGAAGGAACAGATGGAAGTCATGATGAACGCCCTAAAGGGGCGAGTGTCCAGCGATCTGGACGACCTAGTGAACCGAACCGACTCTCCATTCACTGGCCCCGTCAATTCCTTCCCCCTACTGCACAAGTTCCGAATGCCGCAAATAGAGAGCTATGATGGGGTTAAGGATCCACTAGACCACTTGGAAACATTCAAGACCTTGATGCATCTACAAGGGGTACCCAACGAAATCATGTGTAGGGCCTTCCCAACCACACTGAAGGGTCCCGCAAGAATTTGGTTCAGTCAGCTGACGCCAAACTCCATCAGCACTTTCAAAGAATTAAGCGCTCAGTTCACCTCACATTTCATAGGGGGACACAGGTACAAGAAGTCCACAGCGTGCTTGATAAGCATCAGGCAGAGAGAAGACGAGACGTTAAGATCCTACATAACCTGCTTCAAAAAGGAAACACTCTCAATCGATGAAGCCGACGACAAGATACTGGTGGCAGCTTTCACGAACGGATTGCGGAAGGGCAAGTTTTTGTTCTCACTATACAAAAACGACCCCAAAACCATGTCGGAAGTACTCTACAAGGTCACTAAGTACATGAACGCAGAAGACGTACTACTTGCACGGGAGGAAAGGCCCAGGAAAAGAGAGCGACAGGTGGACACGCGCTAAGACCAAGGGCAGAAAAGACCGAGGGCAGGAGACCGAAGGGATGAAAGGCGCCCTAAGCCCCCGGGCGGAAGGTTCACAAGCTTTACCCCCCTAGACGCCCCGATTGACCAAGTTTTGATGCAAATCAAGGACGAGGAGACACTAACATTCCCAGGAAAACTAAAAAGCGACCCAAGTAAACGGCCGCGAGACAAATATTGTCGCTTCCACCGAGATCATGGCCACGACACGGCCGATTGCTACGACCTAAAGCAGCAGATTGAAGCACTCATTAGACAAGGGAAGTTGCAGAAGTTCGTCAACAAAGAGAAAACGGATCACTATCGCCAAGAGCCGACCCCCCGACGGGATAACGAGCGTCCTAGACCCCCCGTCGGAGACATAAGGATGATAGTGGGAGGAACCGCGTCTACCGGTTCTTCCAAAAAAGCTCGAATGACGTACCTGAGATCCGTCCTGAACGTCCATCTAACGGGCCCGGGGCCTAATACCACACGGGTAGAAAGCCCTGTCATTGGGTTCACTGACGAAGACGCCAGAAGACTCCATCACCCACATGACGATGCGCTGGTCGTCAGCATACGTGTGGGGGATTACAACGTCCACCGAGTACTAATCGACAACGGCAGCTCAGCAGACATTCTATACTATCCAGCATTCCAGCAAATGGGGATAGATAGAGCGCGATTGATGCTGGCGAACGCTCCACTCGTCGGTTTCGGAGGGACCAGGGTATTCCCAATAGGCTCAATCACACTACCCGTAACAGTGGGCGATTACCCACAAGAGCTCACTAGGAATGTGATGTTCCTCGTGGTGGATTGCTCCTCCGCTTACAACGGTATTCTCGGACGGCCCACGCTTAACTCATTGAAAGCGGCAACATCAACATACCACCTGATGATCAAGTTCCCAACGGACTATGGGATTAGGGAATTGCGAGGGAATTAGGCAACCGCCAGAGAATGCTACATTGCCATGTTAGAAATGGAAGATCACCATCAGGCGATGTGCATAGAAGAATAGCGGACGGTCGCTGAACCGATCGAGGAGTTTGAGGTGGTAATACTCAACAAATCCAAACCAGAACGGACTACCAGAATAGGAACATCGACCCGCCAGCCTGTGCGCCAGGCCCTCATAACATTCCTCAGGAGGAACCAAGACATTTTTGCATGGGGCCACAAAGACATGCTCGGGATCGATCCATCTGTCATAGTACACAAGTTGAATGTGAACCCCTCAACCCCGCCAGTCCGGCAGAAAAAGAGAGTTTTCGCTCCTGAGCGGGACAGAGCAATAGCGCAAGAGGTTGGAAAACTGCTCGAGGCCGGTTTCATTAGGGAAGTATATTACCCAGAGTGGTTGGCGAACGTGGTCATGGTCAAGAAGGCTAGTGGAAAATGGCGAATGTGCGTCGACTTCACGGGCCTAAACAAAGCATGCCCAAAGGACAGCTACCCCCTCCCACGGATAGATGCACTGGTCGACTCTACGGCCAGACACCAGCTCTTGAGTTTCATGGATGCCTTCTCAGGCTATAACCAGATCAAGATGGAGGAATCTGATCAGGAGAAAACGTCCTTCGTCACCAGCCAAGGCCTCTTTTGCTATAAGGTGATGACGTTCGGACTCAAGAACGGCGGGGCAACGTACTAAAGATTGATGGACAAGATGTTTGCACACCAGATAGGGAGGAACGTGCAGGTCTACATTGACGACATGCTGGTCAAGAGCCCATTCGAGAAAGATCACCTGAGCGACCTCCAGGAGACATTTGATACCCTACGATCATACAACATGAAACTGAATCCGGGCAAGTGTGTATTTGGGGTAACAGCAGGAAAATTCTTAGGTTTTATGGTGTCCCAAAGAGGAATAGAGATCAACCCAGAAAAAATACGGGCCATCATGGAGCTTGAACCACCAAGGACAGCAAAGGACGTACAGAGCTTGAACGGTAGAGTTGCCGCCCTGAACAGGTTTGTCTCGAAAGCAACGGACAGGTGTCTACCGTTCTTCCGCGTCCTAAAGAAATCATTCGAGTGGACAAAGGAGTGCTAGAAGGCATTTGAAGATCTCAAGAAATACCTCGCCTCGCCACTCTTACTCAGCCCATCCAAACCCGGGGAAGACCTCTACTTATACTTAGCAGCTTCACAGGTGGCAGTAAGTGCGGCCCTAGTAAGAGAAGAGGAAGGGACACAGCGACCCGTCTATTTCATAAGTAGAAGGTTCCGGGGGGCTGAAGAAAGGTACCCCCGCATGGAAAAGCTCGCATTCGCGCTGATAACCGCAGCACGAAAACTGAAACCATACTTCCAAGCCCACAGCATTATCGTCCTAACAAATCAGCCCTTGAAAAGGGCAATGAGTAGCCCCGAAGCAGCCGGACGAATGGCCCTGTGGGCAATAAAGCTAAGCGAGTTTGAAATACATTACCGTCCACGAACCGCAATAAAAGGCCAAGCGGTGGCTGATTTCATCGCCGAATACACACAAACGGAGCAGCACGAGCCATAAACCCTCAGACAATGGAACATCCACACGAATGGATCATCAAACAAGCAAGCTGGAGGCGCCGGGGTGCTAATTCAAACCCCTGACGGGGACAAAATCGAGTGCATGATCCGATTGAACTTCCAGGCGACCAATAATGAAGCTGAATATGAGGCATTGTTGGCAGGGCTGGACCTGACGAAGGCAGCAGGCGCCGAGGCCATGGTTATACATTGCGATTCGCAAGTAATAGTCAGTCAGATTAGTGGCGCCTATGAGTGCAAAGGGGAAAAGATGAAGAAATACTTGGAAGAAGTTAAAAGACGGATCGACTCCCTCCAGGTCACATTCATCCAAATCCTAAGGGAGGAGAACGAATGTGCTGACCGGCTTGCGAAAGCCGCCTCCGCAGAAGTCATGACGACCCCCGACCGGGTGCTATCGTTCGTCCAGAATTCCCCAATCATTAACAGTCGGACGGAGGTGCAAGAAGTAAATCCAGAATACGATTGGACCACGCCACTAATGGCCTACCTGAAGGAAGGTACACTCCCAGACAACAAAGATGCAGCCAAAAGATTTAAAGTCTGGGCTTCGCGGTTCATAATAATCAATGACGTCCTATACAAAAGGGGATTTTCACGACCATACCTAAGGTGTCTGGGTCACAAGGAAGCTGACTATGTGATGAGAGAGGTCCATGAAGGCATCTGCAGAAACCATTCGGGGGCGCGATCTCTAGTGCACAAACTGATCCGGGTAGGATACTACTAGCCTACAATGCAAAAGGACGCACAAGCCTACGTCAAGACCTGCGACAAATGCCAAAGGTTTAGTAACCTGATTAGGCAACCAACTGAAGAACTGACTCCCTTGACGGCCCCTTGTCCGTTCGCCCAATGGGGATTAGACATCATAGGCCCTCTCCCGACGGCCGCTCGACAACTGAAATTCTTAGTGGTAGGGATCGACTACTTCACTAAGTGGGTTGAAGCGGAAGCTCTAGCAACTATCACAGAGAAAAATATCAGAGGTTTCGTATGGAGAAATATCATATGCAGATTCGGGATACCAAGGGTCCTCATCTCCGACAATGGGAAACAGTTTGACAACAAGGCATTCCGAGATTTCTACTCGGAGTTAGGCATCAGGAATCACTACTCATCGCCCGCACATCCACAGGCGAATGGCCAAGTCGAAGTCACGAACCGGTCCCTGCTCAAAATCATCAAGACCCGGCTCGAGGGGGCAAAAGGTATCTGGCCCGATGAGTTACCGAGTATCTTGTAGGCATATCGCACGACGGCAAGAACGCCCACTGGAGAAACACCATTCAGGCTGACATACGGGAGCGAGGCTGTCATTCCAGCGGAGATAGGTCTTACAACTTATCGAGTGGAAAACCACGCTGAAGGCCAGAACGAAGGGGCTTTACGGCTACAGCTAGACCTAGTCGACGAAGTCCGGGCTGCAGCTGAACAAAGAATGGCTCGATACCAAAACCTCATGGCAAAATACTACAACTCCAAAGTCAGACACAGAGACTTTCAGATCGAGGACCTTGTGCTTCGGAAGGTAATGGGAGCGGCTAAAGATCCTACACAAGGAAAACTTGGCCCAAACTGGGAAAGACCTTACAAAATCTCATCTTGGCGGAGAAAGGGGACCTACCACCTCGAAACCATGGACGGGCAGAAACTGCAACACCCGTGGAACACAGAGCACCTACGGCGGTACTACCAATAGATGCGACATGAAGGGACAACAACCCCCCCAAGCATTCCAGCTCACTTCTAAAGTTTTCAGTAGTTTTTTTTGAACAGTTGTTTTCATTCATTTTCCTATGCGCTTACTTTGAACAAATCTCTTTACCAGTGCCTTTTTAAGCCCAAGGGGGCAGACGCCATTTTCCCATAAAGATTTCTTTCAGACTACTAAATGTTTCCTAGTCAAGTTAATTCAGCATCAACAGGTTGTCCACAAAGTGGACGGATCATCCCAAAGGAATGAAAACATCAAAGTCCACATGATGGATGGACCAATAAGGTTGTCCACAAAGTGGACAGATCATCCCAAAGGGATGAAAACATCAATGTCCACAGGATGGACCGACCAATAAGGTTGTCCACAAAGTGGACGGATCATCCCAAAGGGATGAAAACATCAAAGTCCACAAGATGGACGGACCAATAAGGTTGTCCACAAAGTGGACGGATCATCTCAAAGGGATGAAAACATCAATGTCCACATGATGGACGGACTAATAAGGTTGTCCACAAAGTGGACGGATCATCCCAAAGGGATGAAAACATCAATGTCCACATGATGGACGAGCCAATAAGGTTGTCCACAAAGTGGACGGATCATCCCAAATGGATGAAAACATCAAAATCCACATAATGGACGGGCCAATAAGGTTGTCCACAAAGTGGACGGATCATCCCAAAGGGATGAAAGCATCAGTCCACATGATGGACAGACCAATAAGGTTGTGCACAAAGTGGACGGATCATCCCAAGGTGATGAAAACCCCAAGTCCATATGATGGACGGATTAATAAGGTATCCACAGGGTGGACGGATCATTGCAAAGGATGAAAACCTTAGTCCAGATAACAAGCACTACTAAACTCGCACAATGAATGGACCTGTGGTAACGTCCGCTAGTCGGACTGTTCACTCAGGGAGGAATCAGCTACCCAACGGACGGGTTCAATAAACTAAGCTACCAGACGGACTGCTTCAATAAGCTAAGTCAACCTAATGAACGGACCATTCATAAACAAAATGGTATTTCCAAGTTACACCAATCTTCCAAAGGGGTAACGACCCTTGTTTAAGCAAGTAATGAACGGACAACCAAATGAGCAGAACGGAATTCATTTAAAAACATACATCCCACAGAAATAAAACAAAAAGTTAACGAACCTTGTATAAAATAAACCTATTGAACGGTCAATGTATATACAAACCCCGCAAACTTGACGGGAGTTAAAAATTGTTCAACACTTGCAAAAAAAAATAAAAAATAAAAAATAAAAAAAAAGACCTAAGTTATTACAAGACAAATTATGGTAATTCTGCTCCGTCTCCCTCTCCAGTTGGATGGTCCCCAACGTCCTTAGCTTGGCTGTCCGCAGCTGTATGATCTGTCGAAGCCTCACGGACGAAGACGTTCTCGTCGAAGAGAGCATCAGTATCCTCCGACTGAGCAGGCTGAACGGTGGACGGCTCGGGGGCAGAGACATTGACGGTGGATAAGTCCAACTCCAGGTACAACTTCCTCACCTGACGAAGGGCATCGTCGAACCCGTCGTTGTAAACAAGACTCAGTTCCGCAATCAGGTCGTTGGAGTCATGGTACTCGCGTACGGCGTCCTCCTTGGCCTGACGGACTTCATTATCCTTTTCCACCAGGGAACGGCCTCATCCCGGGCTGCCTCGGCCATCCTAAGCTTCTTGTCTTGAGTTACTTTCCAAGCTTTGAGGTCGAGCAGTTCCCCCTCCGTCACCTTAGCCTTCTCACGAATTCGGCTAATGGTAGTCTCGTGGTTGAGACACCGTCCCATAAGGCCTTTCATCATGATCATAGCCTGAGGGACGACGAAAGTAAGTGAATAGCAATATTAAAAGGAAAAAAAATGATGAACGGATAGACTAAGGGTGACAGAGTAATTACTTGGGCAATGTTGAAGAGGCCCGTCTCCCCCATCGTCTCCGTCGAGTGATTCCCAAGATCCTCGTAGTCATCGGGGGTAATGATCGACGACAGCTTCTCCAAGGCATACTTGGAATCCTCGCGGAGCAAGACGGGTGGCTTTTTCTGCTCACCTGGTGGACCCGTCATCAGCCCCTTGCCCGCACCATGCTTGGCCGGAGTGATTGACTTGCTCCCCTTAGCCATCAAGCCAAAGACTGGGTCCAAGGGGACCTTGGGCTGCTTAGGTGGACGGTCGCTTTTCATTGGCAGCTTCCTCTTTAATGGTTGCTTGCTTGGGCTCGTCCCCATGGGGTCCGTTCTAGTCTGTTTATTCTTAGCAGCTTAGAGTCTTATGGCTGCTCGCCTCTTTGCATCCTTCATCTTTGAAATAGGATGACGGACTAAGAAACAAATAGTAATGACGCTAAAAAAAGGGGTCACAAGGATTGACGGACTTACGCAGACGGGTCTGTTTCTCGTACTTCAAAGCCACTGGGGTGGGTGCGGGACCATCACAATACCAGTGGATTGTATTGAGATTAACGAGCTTGGCCCATGTCTGTTCCTCTGGTTTTGTCTTTGAGAAAATTCTCTCAAGGAAACTAAATTCCTCAAGTGTAATTTGGGGACGACATCGAACTGCAACATAGAAGACGGAGGTTAGAAACATTACAAAATTAGTAAGATGCACGGAGTCATTATTGACGGACCATACCAGACGGGTTTAAAATGCCCCAAACTGTGTCGACGGGCATGAAGTCCGTCTCCCCTGGATGACACATCCAATCCTCTCCTTCCATGAAAAAGTAACGACTCTTCCAGTTCCTATTTGAGTCCGGGGTTTCATAAATGACTTTCAGGACGGGGCTCCTAGGGACGAAACTGTACATGCCCCTCGATTTGTCTATCTCGTCTAGATGGTAGCAATGGAGGAACTCTTTTATGGAAAGCCTCCTCTCGCCGTCCGACATGGCTCTGTACAGGACCTCTATCGCGATAAAGACCCTCCAGGCATTGGGGGACACCTGGCTGACGGATATGCCTAAATAGTTTAACAGTTCATGATGTAATGCACTTAATGGAAACCTTAGGCCAGCTTTAAGCACTTGCTCATACACACCCACTCCGTCAACTCCTTCGTAATAACACTTCTTCGACTTATAAGGTAGACGAAGTAGGATGTTGTCTGGGATTTGGTAGCAATCCCTAAGTGTATTAAAGTGTCCCTCCTTGATGGTTGATATGAAGGCATGAACTGTCCACTCTGGGGGCAAGATGAACTCCCTAAGTCCATCAACCCCTACGACGGACCTAACCAGTGGCTCTTCGTCGTCTGATCCCTCGTGGAATTCGATCATCTCCAGGCCCTTATGTGTTGAGGACGAGGAAGATGATGACGGACTACTCTCGCTCGTGATATCATGGTCTTTGTGACCTGACGGGTATACCCCTTCATAATCCGCCCCGTCACGAACGACGGACTGGTTACTCGACGCACTAGACATAGCCTACAGGCAATGACAGAACCTATGACTCTGACAGGTTTGAAAAGAACGACGGGCACATGAAGTACAGATAAATAAAAGCTAAAGAACAAAAGGACGGGTGTATAATAACTCACCTGAAGATTGATGCAAGATCTGGCAAACGACGGTTAGGAGAATGAACGAATTGCGCTCTGACAGGTATGACGGATTCGCTCTGACAATCTCTTCCAGCAACAAGTGGAGAAATGAGGGGCGGGGGTTTGATATTTATAAGAGAGGTGCACGGAAGTCGAAGCGACACCTCGTTCCAAAACAACGACCACTGACAGGATGACACTTGGCACGGCGCATTAATGAATTGGCTTCTGATCCAGCAGCGTACGGATGAAGGTTCACAAACATAGGTGTGCTATAGACACGTCCTTGGTTTTTATCCGTCACCCCGTGGGTCCGTTCATTTATCGTTAACGGACCCATCGGGTGAGGGGGGCAACTGAAAGGGAAAAATACACGCTGGAAAGCCTTGTATGGTTGGACGGGCCATCATTTGCATGGGCCTCCAATGGACGGATCCCATGAGGACGGACAGACGGATTGAAGGAATGGGCTGGTTGGCTATGGGCCTGCTGGACCCCTCGTGGGGGGTATTTTGGCCCACTCTCATAAGGGCCCAAATAGAGTCCTTGCGCTAGTAGGACTCCGGAAATCTTATATATTCGGTAAAGATCTTCCCTATAAGGGAGGGATCTATCCATCACGTTTAGGATTCTACAAGAAGAGTCCTATAAGGAAAAGACTTCCGCACCAAGAAAGAGATGTCAACCTTTTACTACTATAAAAGCCCCAATGCCCTCACAAAATAAGGTACGCATAATTCTACCCTCTCTAGAACTCTAGAGTTGTGAGAATACTTTTTGACTTGACCTTCGGAGGGCAGTTGGCCAGCACCACACCGGTGCCCTTTGATAGGTTTTCTCATTTGTTTCGTGCAGGCTAGCGTACGAACGAGAAGAGCATTACGTGACTCATTGGTGAACTTTTCAAGCTTCATCATGCTCTATGGAGATCTAGTTTGTGGTAAAGGTAATAATGAGACGTCCATGAACAACATCATCGATTATTACCTACACTACCTTGATCGTATAGGTGTTAACCCAAATGAAGCTGGGCCTCATGAATTGCTTAGTTGTGCTGACCAGGTTCCTTTCAATCCATCTGTTGCCTCACCTCCTTGAGCTTTGTTATGTGTTGATGGATAGTCCATACTTTATTGAACCAGCCCTCTTTTAAAGGTAATGCATTAATAAATTTTTAAGAACCCATCAAGTTGCAAGAAGGAGATATTGAAAGCCGAACAGGGAATAAGAATTTGTATAAACTATATGTGTCATGTTATGCTAAACTTGCTTAGAGGATAAGAGATTGCCTAGTTTTGTGTGACTCTTGGGATATACTTTTGTTTTCAATTTCCTAATTAATATCGTGTAATTAGTTAGTGTGGATTGTATATGAACCTCTCTATGTTTGTATTATATGCATTTTAATTGTGAAATCTTGAATTATAAATAACAACTCGTAAAACCATCAGCATGTATCAGGCTTCATTTGGTTGGGGGCTAGAAAATTGGAGGAATATAAAACTAATTTGTTCAATTGGGAAGAAAAATGAGAGCTAGGATAGAAAATGTAAATTGTATAAATTTGTTCAATTCAATTGTGTATGGATGGACACTTCATTAAAATATACATACAAACACACACACAATAATGCAAAACAAATGAGGAAAGCAAACGGATGTAAAAAATAAATAAATAAATAAAAAAAGGATGAACACACAAAAGAAAGGGCAGAAAAATGAATGAGAAGTAATAGAAAAAGACAAAAAATGAAAGAAGAAATTGACAAAGGAGGGAAGAAAAGAAAAGTTTTACTGGTCGAAATTTCCATCCAAAACACGTGAGACTTTTTTTTTCCCCCTTTTCTCTCTGATTTGGGGAGATTGTATTTAAGTGGGTCCGTGGAGAAAATACTCGTGCCCCACCAGTTTCCCTCACATTTTCTCCTCCAAATAAAAACCCAAAAGATATTTTCTCTCCTTCCATTTCCTTCCCTCTAAAATCACCCCAACTAAATGGAATCAAATAGGGCCAATGTACGCATGGATAGTTTTATGAATCTTCATGTAGTGAGTTGGAAGAATTATCCTTCAAAACGATTTGAAAATAAATTTTTTACCCCGTTGAAATGTCATCATCAAGCACACCATCATCCTCATTAACCCTTCTTAGGTTCATCATGATTCGTAGGCAATGGAGGTTTCAGTTTCCTCAGTTGCACACACCACCATGACCAAGTTGCAAAGTCTCCTCTTGATATTTTTCTATCCTAGACATTCCTTAGGATTGTGTTAATACCGTACTTTGTTTGCCTCGATTTGCATGTTAGACCCCAAAAATTCCAAAGAAAAATCATTTTTTAAACTAGGGGACCGTGGGAACATCGGGATCATCATGGTTTAACCTGTTCAAGCATCGAAGTGCTCAAAGTGTCATTTCAAGTCTAAATGACCAAAATGCCCGTAGTCAATTGTGAGTTCACTGAAGGTCAAAATTGATCAAAACTCTATCAAAATGACTTTTTTCTTTTTTTAATGTTTTTATATCAAACCTAAGGTTTTGGTCAACTTTGACCAAATTTGACCTAGAGTTGACTTTTGCGGCAATCAAGAGTTGACATTTGATGCGGCCATCTGATTAGGATAAAACCAAGGTCATTGCAAAGAGTATTGAATTCCATTTAAAACGATGGCTTATGGATTGAAGTCAGAGTTAAGACAGTTGAATGTCATGAAAATATTGCTAAGCATATTAACTTGCTTCTTGGGCCCATAACATTTTGGTTTGCCATCTGATTTTCATAACGTCAAATGATCTGGAAACTAAACATCCATATCTTTCTAATGCCACTAAAATAAGGTCAATCAATGTTTAGTAAGGCCTTCCAATAAGCGTCCAAATTTGGAAAATGAGGCATCACAAAAATATGTTGTTTGAAACTTGGTACCGAACACATTTTTTTGCATTACGAGTACTTTAAACACTTATTTTCAGAACACTTTTTAAATAGGGATGGCAATTTAGATCCGACCCGCAGATACCCGGCCCGGCCCGACCCTAATGGGTCGGATTTTACCCGGCCCGATAAAGAATAGGGTCGGGTATGGGTTTTAAAAAAAAAACCCGAAGCGAGTCCGAGTCGGGTCCAGGTTTTATTAATAAAACCCGAACCCAACCCGAAACCCGACCCGGATATGACCCGGTTACCAGAAAATTACTAAAATGCCCCTGCTATATATATATATATATATATATGGTTGTAACAAGTTGTAAACCCTAACTCCCTAATTCACTGACCCAGACCCAACCGCCTCTCCAGTCTCCCTAATCCTCAATCTCTCTCTCTCTGTCACTCACGCCCTCAATCTCTCTCTCTGTCACTCACGCATGCCATCAAACTCAATCTCTCTGTCACTCACGCAGCCACGCACGGCACGAGCACGCAGCACTTAGCCACGCACGAGCACACAGCCACGCACAAGAGCACGCAGCCACGCCTCGGCCTCACAGTCACTCCTCGACCTCACTCTGAGCCACGCCTTGGCCTCACAGTCACTCCTTGGCCTCACTCTCAGCCACGCCTCTAAAACCCAAGGCTGAAGACCTTCAGCCCTCTCTCTCTGATCTCGAACAGGGCTAAGACTCTCACCTTCAGCCACGCCTCAGTTCTTTATATTTATTTATTTTTTTATCCAAAATCTCCTCCGCTGGTTTGGTTATTTCTGGGTTTGCTTTGAGGATTGAAAAATGGGATTTAAAAAAAAAAAAAAAATTTATTTGGGTGTGGCTGTGGAGATTTGAAAAGAATGGATTTTTGGGATTTGTCTGTTTAGCCATGGGTTTGATGTTGAGTTTGGACTTTGGAGCTTGTTTCAAAAAATATTTCTTTCTGGTTGGGCTTAATGGGGCCCACGGGGCCCGCGGGGGCGGGTCCGGGCCCCGGAAAAAAAATCCGTTTACTAAATGGGCCAGGTCCGAGCTGTGGGTCTTGCCCCGCGGGTCGGGTCCGGGTATGCGAAAACCCGGCCCGAACCCGACCCGTTGCCATTCCTATTTTTAAACCATAGTTTTCACATCATTTTGAACAACTATACTTGAAAGCTACTATAAAACAAGCCATTATTTATCCTTCTGGCCGAAGAATTTGATTGCATTCTCAATTCATCTTCAAACAAAATTTTGTCTATCATAGGTTTTTTTTTTTTTTTTTTTTTTTTTTTTTTTTTTATTATTATTATTAAGTATTTGTAAATTATAAAGTTATGGATCATGGATGTACAAATGAACTTTGGTAAGCAAACTTTTAGAGTGCAGCTACTCAAAATAAACATGGTTAATTCTTCCAATAAATAAATAAAGGCAGAAATACTATTTTTGTCCCTACATTTTCACCTCACTTTCACTTTGGTCCTTACTTTTTATTTTTACCACTTTTAGTCCCCAAAATAAAAAAACTGTTCCATTTTGGTCTCTACCGTCATCTTACTAAGGGTATGTTTGATTGGGATGAAAACAGGGAGAATGAAAAATAGGGAGAGCAAAATATGGTGGATAATGATATTTTCCACTGTTTGGTTGAAGAGAGAAAACAAGAGAGACAGAAAATAGGGGGGGGGGGGGGAAATTTTCCCTCCAAGCCCACCTTTTTTTGTCCTCCCAATTTGGGAGGAAAATGAGGGAAAAGTGCTAAAAGATGCACTTTACGTAAATACACTCAATTTAAGTTGCATTTGTTTTCTTTCTTCTCTCTTCCCTGGGCAGCAACGTTCCTTCTTTTTTTTTTTTTTATTTATGGGCAATAACATTGCCAGTAACGTTGCCCCTTTTTTTTTTTTTTTTGGGCAATCACATTGCCAGTTATCACTTTTTTTTTCTTTTTCTTGGGCATCAATATTGCCTTTTTTTTTTTTTTTTTTCTAAATTTTTTTTTCTTTTGATATTTTAGGGCTTGGGCATGATAGTTTATTTTTATTTTTACTAGATGTGATTTTTTTTGGAACATTTTTTTTATTTTTATAAAAAATTTTGGGTGATTGCTCTTTTTTGTGTGGTTATTTGTCACTTTTTTTAATTTGGCATTATTCTTTAATAAGTGTATATGAGTAAATTTATTCAAATTTATTTTTTCAATCCCTCCATTTTTTCACTCTTAACCAAAAAAAATGAGAGAAAATTTTTTTCTATCCTCCCACTTTTCCTTCATCTCTCAATTTTCTATCCTTTTACTTATTCACCTCTCCAACCAAACGAACCCTAATGGAAAATAACTTACATGGCAAATAGAATACACAGCTCAGCATTTTAAATATTAAAAAAAATCATATCATTATTTTTCCTTTTCTTTTATTATTTTAAATAAAAATAACTAATAGTGTCTTACAATTCCCTTAATACCAATTTTTCAAATAGTTCCATTTTACACACGCACACGCACACGCACACGCACACGCACACGCACACGCACACGTACACCCATAGTTAGTATGTTGCATATGCACACTTCAGCTAACAGAAACAGATAAACAACTACAAACATTAAACAAACACTACCCATAAACGGAAACACCACAAACTTCAAAACAAAACGTTACAGAGACAGCCAACAACGACAAACAGATGAGAACATCCTACAAAAATGGCAAAGCTTCAGGTGACTTGTTTAATGTTTGTATTTATGACCTTACCTCTACCCCCATTTTTAAAGGAAGGGCCTTTTGAGCCATCATTGGTCACTATATGATGTTGTGCTATGGCTTCTAAGTAATGAACCCAATTACCCATCAATGACTAAGTTACTTGCTATAGTTATTGTTATTGTTTTATTATTTGCTAAGAACTTGTTATATGAATTAATTACGCTTCTTTTCGTTCATTTCAGGTGTTGAGAGGACTGAGGCTGTAAATACATTGATATTTGCCAAGTTGAAATGTTTCTGTTGTCAGTGTCTCTCTTAAGTGTGCATCTGAAATCCACAACTATAAAGGCATATTTGTGATTCAGAATTTGTTACCATCCATAATTTGGTACTTGAAATTTATGCAATCTAAAAACAAATTATGCAGTTTTCAATCCTCCTCTATGCTGAGCTCAGCTGATCTCAATTAAATATTTAGTTGTTTTTATACATGTCACTCATACACTTTATATAGTGATTGTCAATTTTTTTTGAGAAAGTAGTGAATGTCAATTTAATAACACTTTATTATTATTTTCCGCTAAAGATTAACAGATTTAATGATGTAATGTACGCATCTGCCACATCATGTACACATTATGTTTTTTTTTTTTTTTTTTTTTTTTTTTGAGAAACACACATTATATGATTAAATCCATTAATTTCAATGGAAAATATTAACAGGTCTAATTTTGTCACAAATGTAATGTGCATGGGTTAATTGTTCAAATCAAAAGTCCAAGGACTAAATTAACACTCATGTCAAATTCAAGGATGATATTTGTGCAAGTGCATGCATTCATGAGAGAGAGAGAGAGAGAGAGAGAGAGAGAGAGAGAGAGAGAGAGAGAGAGAGAGAGAGAGAGAGAGAGAGAGAGAGAGCTTTTGTAGCCTTGAATAAGAAAAATACACATTTATGAAACACATATTTTTACTATTTCAATTAAAGGTCTGACTTACCTCCAGTATTTTTTTAACTATAATCTCCTTTTGTTTTAATGAGAGATTGTCATGTCACCCACTAACTAAATAAAATGCAGAGATTAAAACCAACTACTACTTGTCATTGTATATTTAAAACAAAATGACATGTCAAGTTAAAAAAGTACTGGAGATGAGTCAAACTCTTCAATTAATTACATTGTTCATTTTATTTATTGTCACCTGGGCAAGACTCCACCATAGGATTTTGGTGATATTTTAGTAAGTTGATCTTCATATCCCCCTCTTGAAAAATGATTAATCAAACATACTGAAATTTTAAACCTATGCTCCTGTTAATTACCCCATGTGACAGGTTTACTATAGAGAAGAGACATCACATCATCAATCGAAGGAAAAGAATTGTATGGATAGGTAGGATTACAAACAAGAGGTACATGAAGGGCCTTGAATACTATTTTCTTAGTTATCCTAAACTCCTCACCTCGAATCCAAGTAAACAAAATATGACTACCTGAATAATTAGACTCGATAGAGAAATTCGCATAGAATTCTCTAATTAGAACTGTAGGAGGGGGAACTAGACCTTGACAAAAAGGTAACCAACCCCTAGACTCTAGATTCCTACGAATAGGAGATTCTAACCCACAAAAGGAGGGTAAAAGTGTCATACCAGGTATGTAGATGAAAACATTTAAAGCTTTGACTCAGAAAAGGCAAACCAAAAAAAAAAAAAAATAGTGTAAAGGAATCAAGGGGTTGAGAGGAAGAAGACAAAGTTTTTGAAAAATACTGATTTGATTCCTTTTTAAAATATGAAAAATATGAAATTCGATCGGTTGAGAGGAATCGAGAGGCAATCAAAAAATTTTAAAAACAAATTTCGACTGATTGAAAGGAATCGAATAGGAATCAAAAGAGACAGTGAGTTTTGGCCTAAAAACTGCACTTTTTCGATCGGTCAAGAGACAACTTCGATCGATCGAAAAAGCTGAAACTTAGAATTTTTGAAAACTTGAAATTTTCTACAAAAACACAATTCAAAACCGGTTTTCATGATATGAAATGCATATGAATGATTCCAGAAGTTTTCGAAAACACATCTTCTTCAAACAATTAAATTTTCCTCATCAAAAATTTAACTTTTCCTCTTCAAAAAGTTTAACCCAAATCCTAAAAAGAGTATTAAACATCACACAATGTATAATTTCGAATGGCCAAATCAATTAACACACATTCATATGTACAAAATTTAACAAAGATTTGCGTGTAATGTGTGCAACTAGTAAGTGTATAAGATACATAAAAGGTGATATGTAGATAGTAATTAAACAAATTTTCTACATCATCAATCAAATTGGTTTGAAAGTGACTATCGCCTAAAGAGTTACATCATATAACCCTTACATCTCCTAGAAAACATGCTTGCAATCATATAAAAGCATTTTGATTCTTTTTGCTTTTCTTTTGATTTTTTTTTTCTTTTGAGCACAATCAAAGATATCATGCATGGGTATATAGGAGATAGAAAAGAAAATACCCTTGTTACACATTCTTATTCTTTTAAAAATAACACTTCGTCTAATCTTGCTGTGCAAGTACAACACCTTACTAAGCATGGCCTTTATAATTTGCACATAGGTGTTCCTGATTGGCGAGTAACAGTGGTGAGATGGTTATTTTTGCCTTGCTCCTAGAATTTTCTAGTCCTTATGATCAAAATATGTGACATCAAAATTAAGATCGTTTGTTTAAAAAATATAAACAACTCACTCAATTAAGCACTACATAGCACAAATTAGCAAAGTGCAGAAAATAGCTCATCAAAGCTAAACAAGGAACATAGTCATGAAATGTAAATTTCATAGGCCAACCTCAAGTACACACTTAGTGGTTTGCATTACAAAAAAATTTAGTATTTAAAAAAAAAAAATCCTTAGCAAAAACATTTTAGTCCAAAAGATAGAGAGATTAAGCACAAGGACCATGAGGTTCAAGACAACCTAGGGGCATGTGATAACACCAATCACTTGATGGAGAGACTCAAATCTACTTCTATCATAAGGTTTGGTAAATATGTGAGCATTCTGATACTTAGTAGGGATATATTCAAGAACAACTTTTTTTTTTTCCCCAAGATCCCTAATAAAGTGATATCTAATCTCTCTGTATTTAGTCCTAAAGTGTTGAACTGGATTCTTAGAGATATCAATAACACTAGAGTTATCACAATATACAACCATAGTATCCTGTGATATGCCATAATCACCTAACAACTTTTTCATCCACAAAAGCTGTGAGCAACAGTTGCCTGCAACAATATATTTAGTTTCTGTAGTAGAAAAAGAGACTGAATTTTGTTTCTTACACATCCAAGCAACTAAATTGGTTCCAACATAAAAACACCCTCCAGTAGTGCTTTTTCTATCATCAGCATTCCCAGCATAATCAACATCAGAATATCCAGCAAGGGATGCATTCGACTCTTTGCTATAGAACAAACCAAAATCACTAGTTCCATGCACATATTTGATTATTCTTATAACAACAGTTAAATGTGAAATTTTAGGATTAGCTTGAAATCTAGCACACACACCAACACTAAAAGATATATCAGGATGATTAGCAATAAGATATAACAAACAACCAATCATACTTCTATATAAAAGTAATGTCAACATATTGACCTGATGGATCAATCCCTAATTTTGTGCTGGTGGCCATTAGTATTTTAGCATGGGTTGCATTTTTCAGTCCAAATCTCTTTACAAGATTTTTGGCATATTTTGCTTGGTTGATGTAGATTCCTTTGTCAGTTTGCTTCACTTGTAGTCCTAAGAAGTAGGTAAGTTTGCCTACCATGCTCATCTCTAACATTGTCTTCATTTCATTAGCAAAAGACTTGGCAAGATTATTATCAGTGGAGCCAAAAACAATGTCATTCACATAGACTTGTTCTACAACAAAATGTTTCTTATCCTTCCGAATAAAAAGAGTACTATTTGTGTTTCCTCTTTTAAATTGATTCTCCATACGATAAGAAGTCAGTCTGTGATACCAAGCTCGAGGGGCTTGTTTAAGACCATACAATGCTCTCTTCAGTTTGTAGACATCATTAGGTTTGTGTGGATCTACAAATCCTTTAGGCTACTCCACATACACTTCTTCTTGCAACATCACATTCAAAAATGCACTCTTCACATCTATCTGATACAATTTGAAATTTGAGTGACATGCAATGGCCAATAGAATTTAGATGGATTCAAGTCTAGCTACAAGTGCAAAAGTTTCATCAAAATCTACTCCTACTTGAGTATACCCTTGTGCTACAAGTCTTGATTTATTCCTTATAACTGTGCCATGTTCATCAAACTTGTTTTTTAAAATCCATTTAGTGCCAATTACATTAACTCCTTGTGATTTAAGATCCAGTTCCCACACATCATTCCAAATGAATTGATGAAGTTCTTCATGCATGGAGTTTATCCAATCACTGTCTTCAAGAGCTTCATCTACCGTCTTGGGTTCCATTGAGACAAATAGCAAGAATGAATGATCACATTTAGTGCTTTTGATCTTAGTTGCATATTGTCATTTAAGCTTCCCAAGATAGTGGTAATATGATGACTCAGCTTAACCCTTGCAGATGGTCCTTTTACCAAGGATGTTGATGTGCTGGTCTGCTTAGGAGTACTTCCCTCACCTTGTTCTTTTATCCTTTCTCGGACAGGTGTTGTAGGTTTTGACATTGCATTATTTAGAATTTGTAATTCTTGATCATCAAGCCTGCTAACGTACTCCTTGGGTAGAGAGTCTTCACTATCAATGTGACAGTTTTAGGTTCCTTGAAAAACTTCATAATGATCTTCCGTACTTTGTTCATCATTTATTACCACATTTACTGATTCCATCATTGTTTTGGTTCTAAAATTGTATATTATGTAGGCTCTGCTTGATGTAGAGTATCCAATAAAGATCCCTTTATCACTTTAGGATCAAACTTTTCAAAATTCTCACAATCTCAAAGAATGTAGCACTCACTGCCAAATATTCTAAATTATTTCACAATAGGCTTTTTCCCTCTTCGGAGTTCATATGGAGTTTTCTTGGTATCGAGTCTAAAGTAAACTCTATTTAGTATGTGACATGCAGTGTTCATAGCTTCTTCCCAAAATGACTTGGCCATACTTTTCTTGGATTACTCTATTCTTCCTTTCCACAACTCCATTTTGCTAAGGTGTCTTAGGTGTAGAAAATTATTGCTTAGTTCCTTGATCATTGCAAAATGATCCAAGCTTAGAGTTTTTCAAACTCTCTTCCATGATCACTTCTGATACGGGCAACAATAGCATTCTTCTCAATCTAAAGTTTCTTGCATAGATGTATCATCTTTTTAGGTGCTTCAGATTTCTCTATGAAAGTTCAAATAGTGTGTAAAACATCTATGAACGTTTAGACCCCCAATTTACAAATTACCAACACTAGCTTATAATCAAAAAATATATGTACAGAATATGAAAATAAGTGTTAGGACATATGTGATTCACTTGTTAGGAACAGATGTCACTATTTTATGTAATTAGATAATCTTTTGACAAAACGCACTTTACTTGTATTTGGGTAGATCTAGGATGTGTTTAATACATCAAGAAACTGTGTTTCAAGATCAAGTGTTGAAGACATGCAAGTCTGTCTAAGATTCAAGCTAAGAAAGTGTTTGTCATTAAAACTCGATAGCTAGCTCGACAGCTAGCATCTATCGAGCTTAAGAAGCTGTTTCAGCCCCGTGGCTCTACAGCTGCTCGACAACAACTCGATAGATAGGCATCTATCAAGATTTATGAAAAACAGAATTTTAAATCTGTTTTGACTCTAATCCATGATTATGTATTTGGGCTTTCTTTTCTCACAATCCTAGACATACAAAAGGATTATTTTAAGGGCCGTCAAAGAGGACATAAGTTGCACAAGTGTTAAGCAAAGTTTGTTCAAGCAAATTGTGACTGGAGACAGAGTTTTGCCCTAGTTCATCATTCTTGTAGAAGTTGCTGTGTTTGTGCACCATAGGGTTTTGTAACCAAGTATCTTAATCATCTTCATCGTGAATGAATTTAAGAACTTTGCAGCCAACAATCTTCTCTAGTTGGTGATTGAAGTCGCATATTGAGATCCGCGCAATTAGGTAGTCACGTACTGGGAGTCGTGCATCAAAAGGAGAAATTGTTACTACAGAACAAGTCCAATTGGATATTGGGGTAAGGGTTCAACTGTAGGTTGGTATAAGATACTGGGATTCTTTTACTTGTTACCGCTTGTTGTGATAATAGTAGAGTTTTGGGAGTGGTAACCACGCATTTGCATGTTAATTTGATTAATTAATTAAACTTGGCTAATTAATCAATTAATTCATCATAAGGGGTTAATTCGTTTTTGGCCTATCAAGTGGTATTAGAGCAGGTACACTCTAATTAGGATTAATCTTTACTGTGTTAATCCATTGACCCTTGTTTGTCATGGATAGAGGATAGTCATTAATTATACCTCCTTTATTTGATGGCACTAATTATGCATACTGGAAAGTACGCATAAGAGTTTTCTTGCAGTCTTTAGATGAGAAAGTGTGGCAAGTTATTGAGATAGGCTGGACCAAGCCAAAGGAAGCGCCGGCCAATTGGGATGATGCTAAGATCAAAGCGGTAAACTTCAACAGCAGAGCATTGAATGCTTTATTCAGTGCAGTCACTAATGAGGAGTTCAAGAAGAAATCCTCCACTAAAACTGCTAAGGAGGAATGGACCATTCTTTAGACAACCTATAAGGGAACCAAGGTTGTCAAAGATTCAAAGTTTCAAAGGCTCACTACAAGCTTTGAAGAAATCAAGATAAAGGAGGATGAGTCGTTCAATGAGTTCTATGTCAAGCTCAAGGACATAGTAAACTCAGTTTTCAATCTTGGGGAAACCATTCCTGAACCCAAGATTGTGAGGAAAGTGCTCAGATCTCTACCCGAGAGATTCCATGCCAAGATTACGGCAATCGAGGAATCAAAAGATATTGACAAGATTCCTTTGACAAAGTTAGTTGGTAATTTGCAGACCTACAAGCTAGGGTTATCAAGAATTGGCCAATTGGGTAAGGGCAAGAGTATGGCATTGAAAGGCTAAGAGCAGTGACACTGATGAGTCTTTAGATGATAAAGATTCTAAGATGAAGTCCTATATCACCAGGCAATTCAAGAAGTTCATAAGAATGCCAATGAAAAAGGCTTCGACAAGGACCGTAGACAATCCAATTCTTCACAGTTCAAGAGCCGAGACAAAGGGAAGAAGGATCCTAAGGATGGCGGTCAGTACATTGTTCCCACAGGACCTAAGTGTTTTGGGTGTTAAGGCTTCGGTCACATGAAACAGGAGTGTCCTACATATCTCAAGAGCATTGGGAAGAGCAAGGCACTTGCAACTACCTTGAGTGATACTGAGCCTGAGGATTATTCCGACAATGAGGATGAAGGAATCTTGAATGCCTTTACTACCACTATCAATCCTACTGAGGGGATTGCTAAAGACGTGGACAAAGAAGAGTAATTGGCAGAGTCTAAGTTCGAAAAGATGGATGATTAAGATGATATCCATACAACCTATAAGAAATTGTACAAAGTGTCTGAAAAGCATGAGAAACTTTATAGGCTAGCCAACAAGAAGCTCAGTGATGTGGAACTTGATCGTGAAGAGCTTTCCACAAAGTTTAATAAAGCTAATCAGACTATTGGAGTACTGAGGTTTGAAAACAATTTCTTGACTGAGAAGACCAAGAAGCTTGAAGCGGAGCTGTTTCAAGTCAGAGCTCAATTGGAGAAGACTTCAAGTGCAAAGCTTGATGAGATGCTCAGTCTTCACAAATCTGCTTCAGATCGAACAAGTTTAGGGTATGGTCTCTTTTCTTCTAATATTACTTCTACTAGAACTATTGTTTTTATTCCTCCTAGTAATAATGTTGAAATTGAGAACAATGATGTTAAAACTGATTTAGCTAGTGAGAACATAGACAAGTGTAAATCTATCTTAGGAGCACCCCCTAAGCAAGATAAGAAGGAAGCTAAAAACCCTAGGGCTAAGAAGGCTAACTCTCAAAAGCCTAAACAAAAGAAGCAGCATCTCTATCATCATTGTGGAGTTATCGGTCATACTTGACCAAATTTCTATAAGTGGTTAGCCACTCAATAGAGCAATGACATGATAGCATCTGGTAGCCAGAATCAACTTCAATCCTCTCTTACTCCTCTTGGAAATCTTCTCAAAACCCTCATGTTCTTTTCGAACTTGAACGATTTCAATTCTTCTCCCTCACCACCGGTTCAAGAATTTGCTAGATGGAAAGGTTCTTCTAAAGTGTGGAAGGAAAAGGGCTCCAAGTGATTCTTTCACTTTCTTCTCTCTCTTTGTGTTTTTGTTTTTGCATAATTTGTGTGTTTTGTTTTTATTTTGAGTCAACTAGTTTTATGCTTTGCTTTGTTTAACATGTTTTTGTTTATTTTTGTTTTTGATATAAAAATAAAAAAGTTGAAAAATCAAAAAATACAAAAATAGTGTGCATTTTGTGTACATTGGTACTTGTGTACCTAAGATGACCATTGAAACAAAGTTTTCTAAACTTTGTATCATTTGTAGCTTAGATGAATATCTCTATGCACAATTAAGCAAGTGAGTTTTGTGGCTCTTGTTTGTGATGAGTAAGATTAAGTTATCTTTTGTACTTAACACTCGTATCACTTTTTTTGACGGGAATGACTAAAAATTCCTAAGAGAAAGGCATAAATAACCATCTCACCATTGTTGCCCACCAATCATGAAATGATATTTATATGCTTCGGCATAGCAAAAGTGCAATGTCAATGACATTTGTGTGCTTCAGCATAGCAAAATTGGAATGTCAAATGCTTAACATAATTGGGTATTTCTTTTATATCTCTTATATGCCCATGCATGATTTGCTTAAAAAGAAAAATATGCAAAAAAATAAAAAAAAATAAAAAGCAAAAAGAGTAAAAATGCTTTATATATGATTGCAAGCGTGTATTCTAGGAGATGTGGGAGTTATAGGATGTACCTCGAAGGTGATAGTCCCCATCAAACAGTTATGATTGTGTGTGAGTTAAAGTGATTTTCTCATACCTCAAATCGTCATAACATGTATATACTTATACAATCTTGCGATGTTTTTCACACACAACGTGCAATATTCTTTGCTACTCTTGATACATGTGCATGTATAATGTGATTTGGCCCTCACAAGGTTTACATGTGTTAATGTATGCTCACTATACTGTCTTGACTTATTTTTGAAATATAAAATTGGTTAGACTTGTTTAGTATGTGTGTGTGTGTGTGTGTGTGTTTTGGGGATCTTTGTGCTTAAAATTGTTGTTGAGAGTTGAATTTGAGAGCTAAAAATGTTGCTTGGATCCTTGATTGAGTTACATGCTTGATTGCATTTCATATCTGTGTTTTTCCCTTCTTGAAAAATTGTTTTTAAGCAATCTCGACACCTTCTCGACACTTGGCTGTCTGTCAAACTCATAAGTTGTTTCTTATCACAATCTCGACACTTTCTCGACAGCTGGTGGATCGATTGAGAAAACTTTTGTCCGCTCGATAGCTTCTCAACACCTGGTAGATCGATTGAGCTTCTTTTAGCCTTTTGCTGATTTGTCCCTCGACAGATCCTCGACAGCTTCATCTGTTGACATTTTGTTCTCTCGACACCTGGCTCGACAGATGTCATGATACCTCTTGACACCTCTATCTGTTAAGATTTATTGAGGTTCTATATATTGGTTCTGTGCAATCTGGACTTCATTTCTCTCAATCTCTCTCTCAATAGCTTTTTCTCCTCACCTACCTAATCACTCTCTCTCACTCCAAACCTCTTTTCCAAGTGATTTTCAAGCTTTTTCAAGGTTTTCTCTTCACTTGGTAAGTTTCTTTTCTCTCATTTTCATGCATTTCATGTTTTGAAACCTAGGTTTTGGGATTTTTCAAAATTGATGAGTTATTGTTGCAATTTTAGGATGGGTTTTTGCTTAAATGAATTTAAAATCTCATACATTGCATCACATTAGCATTATAACAGTATTATCATGCATTTAAATGTGTGCAAACTGTTTGTGTGCTAGTAGGATTGGATTGGACTAAGCCGATGATGAATTTTATATTGCATGTCACATGTTCTTGCATTTTCCATGCATACGTACTCTCTTTTCAATATATTTTGATATATTTGAACTACTTGGGATTTTTCTGATTGTTTCTTTCTCTCCCTCTCTTTTCTATTTACATTAGTTGTGTCTGTGGCACCTAAACGTAAGTCAGCTCTGTCTCGGAACACTCTTCGTTCCGGGGCATCGTCTTCATCTGATCCTACTCCTTCTCATATTCGGTTCCGTGATGAGGATGCCCAAAAGGACTTCTTGGAAAACTTTTCTCGATAAGGTGTTCATTCGGAACTCTGAGTCATTTTGGCGAACTTCGCCGACACTAACCTACCCGATGTCATTCACAGTCGGGGTTGGGAGTCACTGTGTGACGTATCGGTCACATGTCCTTCCGTGCTAATCCAGGAGTTTTACTCCAACATGCATGGAATTGATTCTTTAGTGCCTCTCTTTCATATTCGCGTTCAAGGTACGCGCATTGCTGTCACACCGTAGCTTGTTGTAGATGTGCTCTATGTCTCGAGGGTAGAGCATCCTAACTACCCTAGTTGTGAGCGTCTGAGGACTGTGTCCAAAGACGAGATGATGTCTGCTTTCTGTGAGCGCCCTTCTGTTTAGGGTGATCATCAGTTTACACCATGTAGGCCCTTTGCTAAAGGTCCTAGATTCATGAACATGGTGATGACTTTTGTGTTGCACCCACTCTCTCACTATAACTCCATCATAGAGTCTCGTGCTCGATTTTTGCTTTCTTTGTTAGAGCACCTCACTATAGATTTTCCTTCACATTTTATTCTTTCTATTATAGATGTGTTTAGGGATATGGCTACCTGTGATAAGCTCATTTTCCCTTCGGCTATTACGCGGATTTTATGCCATTTTTCTGTTCCTTTTCTCTCTTTTGATCACTTCTCTGTCATGTGTGCCATAGACGCCACTATCGTTAAATGTAGCGAGGCATAGTTTATGTCATGATAGTCGGATTCAGCAACTTCTCCCTCCCATTCGGCTTCACACTACAACAAAATGTATTTTTAGTGACGAAAATTAGTGAGGAAATATTTTTCATCACTAAAAATACAACTTTAGTGACAAAATATGAATTTCGTCACAAATAATGAAAAAAAAATTATAACATTTAGTGACGAAAAATAAATTTCGTCGCTATTGTGATCTGAAAAATGGGCGCTAATGGAGGGAAACTTTGGCACAAATTTAATTTATCTATAGTGACGAAATATTTCGTCGCTAAAAGTTGAAATTTTTAGTGACAATTTATTTTGTCACTGTAGGTATTACTATGAATAGTATTAGTGACGAAAATCTTTTCGTCACTATAAGGAAGAATTTGTGACGAAAAATATTCGTCACTAAAAATAATAATAATTTTGTACTTATATGTTTTTAGTGATGAAATCACAATTCGTCACTAAAAATATGATTTTGTGACGAAATATGAATTTCATCACTAAAAAACTTAACAAAGCCCAGTCTTTAGTGACGAAACTGGAATTCGTCACTAAAGACTTAAAAGCCTAATTGCAATACCTGGCACTCTCTGAGCCATTTTGGTCTTTTAAGTTCAAAGGGTCAAAACATTTCACAAATAGTTCACAAACATTTCACTTAAAGCAATCAAAAAAAAAAAAAACCCAAAGGGAGATTAAGCTCCCAAACCCAAACCACCGTCGCAGTTGATCTCAGTCGTCGCCGATGAAGCTCAAACCGTCACCGATGAAGCTCCATTAAGAGCAAACCTTGCGACGATCTTTACGACGATCCATCGGCAACGATCCATCGTCTTGACTCAGTGACAGCTGAGACGGCGACGATCCTTGCGACGGACTTCTTCATTTTCTGAGTTAGACCATCAGTGATGATCCATCATTTAGCGTCGGGTTGCGTCGTCGCTATTGTCTTCGACTCGCCGACTCCTCTTCGCCGACACATTCCAACCGACCTTTTGCATTCCCACCGGATTCAACCCATGTAAGTTCTTCAACTTGATTTTTTATTTTTTTATTTTTTTATTTCAACCCATGTATGAGGTTTGCTTATTTTTCTTCATTTTTATTTTGATTTATTTATATTTTTTGGTTTGTTTATTTTTCTCATTTTTATTTTGGTTTGTTTATATTTTTTTCTCCATTGTTCTGTGATAAAAGGAATTTGAAAAGTGAATTATGTTTCTTTATTTGGTTTTTTATTTTTATTTTTAAATGTTGGTACTGTTTCTACATGGTCCTCTCTCTGTTTCTCATAGAATTTTGTTAATGAAGACCATTATAATGGTGTTCAATTGGGTTCTTTTGTAGGACTATTTTCAGTTTTCACCAGAGCACTGTATGAACTACTGGCTAAGAGAAAGAAAAAGTTGTTGTTCTTAGACCAACAAAGGTACGTTCTCTACTATCATATTTCACACCAAAATTTTGAGACTAATAGACTTGGTTGTTATTATTGTATCATGGGCATCAATGATTCACACCATTTGGAGAAGTTCCTTAGAGCGTGTTTCAACTTTAAATTTAAATTGTAACTCCTTTTCACTGCATGTATTTCAGCTACACTAATGGTTTTGACCCTTTGAACTTTCTGAGTTTTTGTTCTCTTGCACTTAAAATTTCTTTGGTGGGGTACTTTTTTCTTGTTTGTGTAATGGTGCTGCATAATGGTGTTTTCTTTTCTACTTTCCTCTTTTTCCCCCCAAAATTATTAATTGTGGTTTGCTTCTTGAATTCAATTGGTTGGCTGCTTCAATGAATTGATAGGAAAAGTTACTTGGTATGTGTATATTTATGCTTTTGTATGTCCAAATAACTCTTCTTCATTAAAGGAGCTTTGCTATGCAATTTGTGAAATTAGGGAGGTGGGTTTGTTTGAAATCTGGGTTGGACGTGGCTACAGGGTTTGGATGTTGAAAATTTAGTTGAAGAAGTTGAAGATGTTGGATGAGGAATTTGGATGACTGCTGTATTACATGTGTAAGCTACGAGTTTGTGTAATAACTTATGAGAGGATCATTTTCAAGGCTAAAGTACTTATAAATTTAACTTTTCTTTTGCAGGCTAAATTCACATTGTGTACAATAATTTTGGATTTTTTCTGAAAGTTGTAAGCTTAGCTTGAGCAAAGTAAGTAAATTTTAGTTAAAAACATTATAAAACTCTATACTTGTGATGTTGGAAACTGAGTTTGTGGTGGTATGCTGTGTTGGAGCAAGCGGGTGGCTTGCATGGTGTTATAAGGTGGTTTAAATACATATTAGAAGTGTTTTTCAGTTCTTGCAAATGTGAATGAGAATTGTTGATTAGATGTGATGAATAGTATTTTATTTAATTTAAATACTTGTAAAATTCTATACTTGTGATATTGGAATTGGTTTTGTGGTGGGTTATTGTGTTGGAGCAAGCGGGTGGTTTGCATGGTGTTATAAGGTGGTTTAAACTAATATTGGGAGTGTTTTTCATTTCTTGGGAGTGTTTTTCATTTCTTGCAAATGTGAATGGAACTTGTTGATTAGATGTGATGAATAGTACTTTAATTGATTTCAATACTTGTAAACACTTTATACTTGTGATGTTTGTGATTGGTTTTGTGGTGGGTTGTTGTATTGGAGCAAGCGGGTGGCTTGCATGGTGTTATAAGGTGGTTTAAACTAATATTGAAAGTGTTTTTCATTTCTTGCAAATGTGAATGGAACTTGTTGATTAGATGTGATGAATAAGACTTTAATTGATTTCAATACTTGTAAACACTCTATACTTGTAATGTTTGTGATTGATTTTGTGGTGGGTTGTTGTGTTGGAGCAAGCGGATGGCTTGCATGATGTTATAAGGTGGTTTAAACTAATATTGTGAGTGTGTTTCATTTCTTGCAAATGTGAATGGAACTTTTTGATTAGATGTGATGAATAGCTAGAGATAATTGAGCTTAAAGAGGCAAGAGCTAGAGATCAAGACGAGCGAGCTAAGGACCAAGAGGCACGAACTAAGCAAGATGAGGTCCAAAAGAATATTCTTAACTTTTTGAGGAGTAAGGATTATGATGATGCTCTTACTTATGGGAGTGGTTCAACTTCAAGTTAAAACACTTTTTGGTTAGTACTTTATTTTCTTTCTACAACTTATATATTAGGAGTTGTGATTTTAATTTATTGGTGTGGTTACTCTTAATGCATTGTTAGAAATGTTTCTTATAACATAGTTAATGTTTTTATTTTACGATTTTAACGAAATATTTTTTTTATATTTGTGCAGATTTCTTATTGGTGGCTTTTAGGGGATTTACTTTTGGCATTACTTGAAGACATATGAGGACATCTTCCGTTAGTTCTAAAATAGGGTTTAGGTAGAGTTATTGTATTTATTGCAAACAATTATTGTATGGAAGGAGTTTGAATTGGATACTTGTTTTATTTTTTGCTTATGGAATGTATGGATCTTTTTTTTATAAATGTGTTGTTGAAATAAATGTGTTATTCAAATGTGAGGTTTTAATAATGTAATGACAGATTACAGGTTAATATCAAAGTCATAAAAAAAAATAAAAACAGAAAATAAGTTTTAGTGATGAATTTTTTCGTCACAAATATAGCAACAAAAAATTGTTTTAGTGACGAAAATTTCGTCACTAAATATAGCAAAATTTTGTAAGAAATGGTTTTAGTGACGAAAAGTTTTGTCACTATATGTGCTTGGATTTTCTTAAAAATAGTTTTAGTGACGAATTTTTTCATCACTATATGTACCCGAACATAGTTTTAGTGATGAAATATTTTCGTCACTGAATAGTATTTTTAGTGAGGAAAACATTTAGTGTTTTTAGTGAGGAAAACATTTAGTGATGAAACGTTTTCGTCACTAAAAGTTTTTTTTTTTTTTTTTTAAATCAAATCGGACTTTTAGTGACGAAATTTTTCGTCATTAGGACTTTTAGTGACAGGGCTACAGTGACAAAATGAGTTTCGCCACTAAAAGTCTAATTTCGTCACTAAAGGTCCTTAGCGATGAAAAACTGGACTTTTTGTGACGAATTTTTTCATCACTGAAAATACATTTTATTGTAGTGCCATCTCGATCTGCTCCATCCATATCCGTTCCCTCCTCTTCTACAAGCAATGTGTCACTCGGAGACATCATGGCGTAGCTGCAACGCATGGATGCTCACCTTGATACACTCTCTACAGAGCTGTATCAGGTGAACGTTTGTGATGACCGTATTGCACAGCAGCAGGCAACCATGGGTGGCTTCGCTTCTGAGGCTTCTCCTCCACCTCCTTCAGTGGCTTCTAATGATGATGGTGATGACGATGATGCTTCTGATGATGATGATGGAGATGCTAGCTCTACCGATGAGATGTCTACTTGACACTCTTACCCTTTGTCACTCGTGACAAAAAGGGGTAGTAGTTTTGGATATGAGAGTAGTCATTCTTAGGAGGAGAGTTAGTATAGGACACTTTTGTTAGGGAGAGTGTTTATATCTTGAGGGATGTAGTGAGGATTACTTGTATCTTTTCCTTTTCTCTACTTTAGATACATTTATCCTTGTACATTGGGTCTTGTGACCGTTATTGACATATATTGTACTTATTTTCTTTATATGTTGATGTATGTTTCTTTCACCTACCCTTACATATGTTGTTTTTTTTTTTCTCTCTCTTTATACACATGCTTCTTATTACTTGTATGCAATTTATTATTTCTGTTTTACACTAAGATGCCATGATGAGTTTTGTTTAAAGTATTTCAAAAATATAGGTTGTCAAAGTCTACTTGCCATAAACTCTCTTCTTATAAAGTTTTTCAAAAGTTTGTATTAGGATAGATTTTATTGTATTCAATAAGTGAATATGAGTTGAGTGATTTATGACTTTTCTCATATGTTCATTTGTTTGTTGTGGTTTTGTCACGAATTGCCAAAGGGGGAGATTGTTAGGACATATGTGATTCACTTGTTAGGAACATATGTCACTATTTTATGTAATTGGCTAATTCTTTGACAAAATGCACTTTACTTTTATTTGGGTAAATCTAAGATGTGTTTAATACTTCAAGAAACTGTGTTTCAAGATCAAGTGTTGAAGACATGCAAGTCTGTCCAAGATTCAAGCTGAGAAAGTGGCTGTCATTAAAGTTCGACAGCTAGCATCTATTAAGTTTAAGAAGCTGTTTCAACCTCGTGGCTCGACAACAGCTCGACAAATAGGCATCTGTCAAGATTTATGAAAAACAGAATTTCAGATCTATTTTGACTCTAATCCGTGATTATGTGTTTAGGCTTTCTTTTCTCACAACCCTAGACATATAAAATGATTATTTTAAGGGCCATCAAAGAGGACACAAGTTGCACCAGTGTTGAACAAATTTTGTTCAAGCAAATTGTGACCGGAGACAGAGTTTTGCCCTAGTTCATCATTCTTGTAGAAGTTGCTGTGTTTGTGCACCATAGGGTTTGTAACCAAGCATCTTCTTGATCTTCATTGTGGGTGAACTAAAGAACTTTGCAGCCAACAACTTTCTCTAGTTAGTGATTGAAGTCACGTACTGGGATCCACGCAATTGGTTAGTCACATACTAGGAGCCATGCATCAAAATGAGAAATTGTCACTACGGAACAAGTCCAATTAGGTATTGGGGTAAAGGTTCAATTGTAGGTTGGTATAAAGTACTGGGATTCCTTTACTTGTAACCGCTTGTTGTGATAATAGTGCAGTTTCAGAAGTGGTGACCTTAAAATCACCCGGTAGGGTTTTTACCGTGTTGGTTTTCTCTATTCGTAAACAAATCACCATGTCAATTTATTTTCCATTGCACTTAGTTTAATTGGTGATTATTTTTTCACTGCACTTGGTTTAATTGGTGATTTGTTTATGCTACCACGTGTTTGCATGTTAATTTGATTAATTAATTAAACTTGGCTAATTAATCAATTAATTCATTACAAGGAGTCAATTCGTTTAGCCTATCAATAAGCTAAAACAAAATTGGTAAAACAATCTAAACTGAATTTAATCACAACCACAACAGTAATTAAAGGGTAAAGATTAAAGGAAGAGAGATGTAAACACAAAGACAACACAGCGATGTGTTATCGAAGAGGAAACCGAAGTCCTCGGCGAAAAACCTCTCCACCGCTCTCCAAGCGGTCAATAATCCACTAGAAAATAAAGTTGAGATACATGAATAGCAAAAGACCCTCCAAGCCTAATCTACCCAGTACACCTATGCCCTCCAAGCTTCTTCCTCTAACAAGGTTCGGCGCAACCTTATTGGAGCAAGAAGTTTGGAGGGCTTAGGTACCTGGGTATATTAGGCTTGGAGGGTCTATTACTGTTCATGTATCCCAACTACATTTTCTAGTGGATTATTGATCGCTTGGAGGGCGGCAGAGAGGTTTTACGCCGAGGGCTTCGGTTTCCTCTTCGATAACACATCGCGTGTTGTCCTTGTGTTTGCATCTCTCTTCCCTTTATCTTTGCCTTTTACTTTCTGTTGTGGATGTGATTATAATTGGCTTAGATTGTTTATCAATTTTGTGTTTGGCTTATGTTCATGTTCCGTACATTAATTGTTTGATAATAAGCTTGAATTGGTAATTTGTAATTGGGGGTCTAAACATTCATAGTGTTTTCAATGCTATTTGAACTTTCAGATATGATTACCCATGAAAACCAATGAAACCGTCTAATTTCATGATAAAAAATCTAGGGAGGATTTAACCTAGCTATCCTCAAGGTAAAAGATTTACTATGATAGAATGGAAGTTTACAATAGATTTTCTCCCTAAAATTTAAAACTACCTCTTGTAGAACTTACTCACACAACCACGTGCAGCTCCGAATCCATGAACTCTTCTATCTTGAATCTATTGCACACAAACACCCACGTTTTTTACTTTGAGATCCCACTCAAAGGTTTCAGATCACCGTTAATAGTTGATCTTTTGCAGCAACTTGGTTCCACCAATTCTTGATTGTAGATCTCTTGATCCGGCAAATGCTTGTTGAGATAGAAGGTACAAAACCTCTCATATCTCACAAAAGTAACTTACAAGACTTCGTAAAACCTCTAAAACGTAGTTAGGGTTTTCTTTTTATACCTAACTCTGTTTCACTTGAAACCCTAAACGTTTTTATAGTGTTTGGATTGAAATAGAATTCTGTAGAAAGCCCTGTTTGGGATTTTCGATCAGTCGAACTTTACTAAAAGTAAATTCTTCTTTCTACAGCTTCAATGTTCTTGAATCCTTACTTGTACTATCACAAGCAATGTCTAATACATAATTTAGATATGTTTTGATCTCGGTTTGCCAACATACATAAAAATAGAAATCTAAATATTTAAACCTAAACATTTAGAACCTAACACTACTGCTTTTGATTTTGTGTCATTTCCTCTTCACACATCTCCTACCGCTTTTGATTTTGTCTTATTTCTTCTTCATGTGTTTCCTGTAGCTGTTACTCTGCATTACTTCACCGTATTTTGTCTCTGTAGAATCGGATTCATATTTATCCTCATACAAGGACATTACAGGCCTTCTTTTCTCTTTATTTATTTAATTCAACTAGGCCTCACTTATCGGGCCCTATTTTATTTCTCCACCTTTGGGCTTTTTTAAACCCTATTTTACTCTTTAAGAAAGGCCTCCTATTACTTTTCTCCCAAAAGGGGTCCATGTGCCTACCTTGGGCTTTATTCACCATTGTCAAAAATACTCTTTAAGAAGGGCCTCTTACTACTTTTCTCTCAAAGGGGGTCAGTGAGCCTACCTTGGGCTTTATTCTCCACTCTCCAAAATATTTTTCCTTTTTAGGCCATTGCTTGACTTTGTTTGTGCATTCTATTCTCTTTGGGCCTTTGGAATACCACCCCATTGCTATTTCTTTGTTCATAACCTTACCTATCTCTTAGGGCTTTCTTGAATACCTATTAATTATAGTTGCACCTACTGCGTATAATAATAATGGCTGCAGAATCTCCAGGGAAAGTGGCACCACTGCGTATGTTCAATAAAAGCTTTTATCAATGTTTAGATAGACCAATATGCCAAAGCATGGGCACGTCTTGTAATAGTACAATTAAAGAAAAATTGTTAGGCTTATTTAACTATGGGGTGAAGAACAATAAGATGCTACACTTAGACCGGAATTTTTTATCATGTGTCATTGTCAGTGTCAAAATATTTGGGAACCTACTTTAACAAATTGCAAACACTTCAATTTTTATCATACCTGTGAACTATTTTCATTTTCAAAAACTTCCATGATCCTTCCTATACTACTGTTTTTGTTCGCAAATAAAGTAAGGAAGAAAAAGTATGTGTAACAAGAAAAAATGTATTGTTAGGCTCTTGTAAAATAACCAAAAAAAATTGCATTTTTGTTATAGAATATTTAAATGCTACACTCTTTGGTTTGGCTAGCAATATTCTTCAAGGGGTTCAGTGTTGAAAGTTTAAGGATGGAGCATCTAGCAAGACTCTGCCTGTCTGCCATGGCTACTACAGTATCACATTGTAGTCCTCACTCTTCTTCTTCCACTCCATCTCCTCCCCGACCACTACAAAGCTTTTTAAAGTGGTCTGGTTTTGGGGTTGAATAGAATAGGTTTGGGTTTTATAGGGGTCAGGTTTGAATAGAATAAGTTTTTCTCAAAATAATTGTAAAAAACATAGACCTTATCTTTCTCAATACTCGATCTCTTTTGAATCTTTGACGAGATCAAGAAAAGAAGCGACTTCTCTTTGCTGGTTATGTTGAGCGCCCTATAAAAGTGGCCAATGATATCTTTGGAGTTTTCAATCTCCATAAGCAGACATAAGATTCTGAACAAACTTCCTAAATGGTCAGATATGTCTAAGCCCCTCCATCCTCGTGGAATTTTAGAACTTAATTTGGATGTTGTTGTTAATGCGGCAAAGTGGTATTTGTTGTCTTTTGCCTGAATCACACTGCTTAGGGAGACATGCTGAGAGCGATTAAGTACACATTGCTGGAATTTAAAAATATATATATATATATATATAATTTTTTTTCTATAATTTTTTAATTTATAAATTTTAAAATTAAAAAAAAAAAATCAAAACTAGCTACGTAATTTTAGGCACTAAATATTAATGGACATTAACAGAAAGACTAAATTAATTAAAATTAAATACTAGAGAATTGAATTAAAAAATACAAAATTAAATTAAATTTTAGATGAGATTAGAAAGTTTAATTTGAGTCTAATTCAGTCTAATTTTTTTATTAAAAAAAATAATGAACAAATATTATGTATATAGATATGTACGTGCATGGCTAGTGAAGCATGTCACATGTGTAAAGTGTAAAAAGAGGAAACCTCAAGTCGTCAATTGTACAGGAATTTGAATTATTCCCCCTAAAATAATAATTTTTTTTTCTTTTTTTCTTTTTCTCTGTCATTTTTCTTTTAAGTACTTTTTCAAGTGATTTATTTTTTAATAAATTATAATTTTATTCTGTAGTTGTAGATTTATAGTTGAGAGATTGCCTCAAAGTCTACAATTTTAGAAGTTTCAAATTAAATTTTAAGACTGTTCAAAGTTTTGTAATTCAATTAATAATTTTTGTATTTCTTAAATAAACGTGTAAGGATTAAATCTATTTTTTATTTATTGTAACTATCAAATTATTAATAAAAAAATTTAAATTAAATCTTACGGAAAACTTTGAACAAGACAGCCAACGTGCATGGTTTTGATTGTCGAAATTTTATATATATATATATATATATATATTGTACATTTGTTGAAATAACTACCCGACATTTTTTTGTTTATAATATAATTGCTTAAAAACGTCATCATAAATGATTTTTTAATTTGAGTTGAAATATTTTTGAATGTAGGGTTTAATTTGAAATCACCAATAAACTATATACTTAAATTTTAAATTGACCTTACTTTTTGGTCTCTATTGTTTCTTTTTGTTATTTTTAATTGATTAATCGTTTGAAATGAGATGTGATAAAATTTAATATCATTTCTTAGTTACATAAGCTTGATTATGTATTTAATTTTTAATTTTTTCCCTTTTTTTGAATTTTTTTTCTTTTAAGTTTTATCTTTACAGATTTAAAGATATTGTTCTGCTTTTAAACAAGACAACTAATTATCATTATTAATGTATGTGAATTGAAATTCAAGGAATGTAGGTTTCAGGGAACCTGATGACATTTCTACTTGAAAATGGATTTGGATCAGATTTTTCGTTTCGTCTCCTTTTCTCAGAACATATAGTTTTAGAGAAGTTTGTTTGGAAATTCTTGAAGTTATTGCTGAAATCAGAGTTCGTTATGTCAATTGATCTGTAAAATTTTGGTGGATATGCATGAATTCAATAGGATTGTCTATTTGAGTACTTTAAAATGGAGCAATGTACAATGATTTCTACAATTCTATTGATCTCTGCGTACCCCATTCATGTTATGCAAGCATTCTGCATAGTTTGTGTTTGACAGGAAAACTGTTTATAAAAAAAATGGTAATATTTGAAATTTGATTTCCTAGACTTGTTGGTAACTTGGTATTCAATGACCAAACCTTTTTTATTCCACTATGGTCTTGGGGTCAGAATTAATTTCTGCTGCCATTTGAAATTGATTTTGCATATCAAATTGTGACAGCATTTTGTATTGTTCATCAATCTCCATTGTGGAGCTTTGTACATTTTCATCTCAAGCATAAGAATGTCGGTTCCTGAGAAAGCTATGTGCATTGTAAGCATGTGCAGACTTTAACCTTGAAGTTTCAACAAGTGAACATGGCTGAATAAATGAAGCGTTGCAGGGTCATGGAGAAAAAGTATGCTACTCGGGCATTTTAAGTGGTGACAATTTCAATATTAAAGATGTTGTTGGTCATTTTAATGCTGGGAGTGGAGACTCTACAATCTGCAAGATTGCTTTACACTTGGACCCCCAAAAAAGGAAAAAATTCATCTTGAGAAAAATATGATTATTTAGAAAAAGTTATTTGTAATCGTCAGCAGTACTGCTTCTCTATATTTTTGCAAATAATCACTAATCAATGATTATTTTAGACTATGTTGAATATTAAACAAAACTATTCCTAACACATATCAGTGTGGCCGAGGTATTCGCTTTCTCAGTTTATCTTCATCACTCACCCCCAGATCAACTGAGATCCAATTGTGTCACTTTATAGGTTAAATTTTTTTTTTTAATTAAAAAATTATCTTTAAATTATAAAGATATGGATGTACAAATTAATGTACTTTGATAAGCAAGCTTTTAGAGTGCAGCTACTCAAAATAAACATGGTTAATTCTCCCAAAAAAAAAAAAAAAAAAAAAAAAAAAAAAAAAAAAAAAAAAAAAAAAAAAAAAGCATGGTTAAGATTTTAGATAAGGCCAACAACAGCTAGCCTAGCACTCACACAGCACCAAATTAGAAGCTCTTTCTGCCCATCCAGGAAAAAGTAAAAACAAAGGCCTTGTGGGCTTCTTGCCAAAATTAATTAGTTAATTCATGTGTTTTAGAAGATAATTATTAAAATTTTAGAATGCAAGATTCACGTGTTTAACTGTTAGGGACATATGTGATGTAATTGGCTAATCTTTTGATAAAACGTACTTTACTTGTAATTGGGTAGATCTAGGATGGATATGTTGTTCAAGCCAAGTATTGAAGTTATGAAGATCTGATCAAGAAACAAGTGAAGAGGAGCTGTTTACTAAAGCTCAACAGATACCTCGACAAAAACAGTATCTATTGAGATTTAAGAATGAAGTTCGACAGAAGCTGAATCTATTGAGATCTACAAAATCAGAATTTCCTGATCTGATTTTCAGCCCAAGCTAATGTGTATGTGTTGGGTTTATTTTCTCACAACCCTAGACATACATAAGACTTATTTTAAAGGCCGTCACACATGCTTTTTGAGAGACCTAATGGATAACATATGCAGAAGGTGACTTAGTGTTTTATTCTCTCTGCAAGAAGTTACTATGTCTTTTGCGCCTTAGGGTTTTGTAACCAAGTGCTTCTTAATCTTCATTCTTGATGAAGTGAAGAACTTTGCAGTCAACAACATCTTCCTCAAGTTGTTAGAGTTAGTCACATACTAGAATTCGTGCAAAAGGTTGGCGTTCATATATTGAAGAGTTCAGAGGTTCTAAACAGTAGAAGGTTTCTGCTGTAAGTTCATCTACAAGGATTGTAGAGTCTAGGGACAAAGGTTTTATACTAAATCTGAAACTTCTCTTTACTATAGTGAATTACTTTTCAGGAAGATTTCCCCCTAGGTTTTTACTATGAAACTAGTTTGTTTCATTGGTTTTCCTGAGTCATCATATCTTGTCTTATTTACCATTTCTGTTGTATATGATATTGATGTTTGTTTGTTTTAACAAGTTTTATTCATAATAAATCTAATGAACAACTTGGATTTAAAACTTGTTAATTCTATCAATTATGGTCAAAATTTTCCAACAATTGGTATTAGAGTGAGTTCACTCTGATTGGATTAATTTCTTGAGTGTGATCCTTCACCCTCATTGTCATGGATCGTGAACAATCTCTTTTGATTCCCCTTTTATTTGATGGCACAAATTATGCGTACTGGAAAGTTCGTATGAAAGTTTTTTTGCAAGCTCTAGGTGAAAAAGTATCGCAAGCTGTTGAAGTTAGCTAGATTAAGCCAAAGGAAGCGCCAATGGATTGGGAAGAAGCAACAATTAAAGCGGCAAATTTCAACAATAAGGCCTTGAATGCTTTATTTTATGGGGTGACCAATGAGGAATTCAAGAAAATATCATCCACGAAAGTTGCCAAGAAAGCATGGACCATTCTTGAAACCACTTATGAAGGTATCAAGGCAGTAAAGATTGTGAAACTTCAAAGACTCACTTGTAATTTTGAAGAAATAAGGATGGAGGAGGATGAGACATTTGATGAGTTCTATGCTAAACTAAAGGATATTGTGAATTCTGCCTTCAACCTTAGAGAATCTATAGCAGAATCTAAAATTGTTAGGAAAATCCTTAGGTCCTTACCTGAAAAATTCCATGCCAAGATCATTGTCATTGAAGAAGTGAAGGACATTGATCAAATTCTTTTGACTGGGCTTGTAGGAAACCTTCAAACCTATGAGATGGAATTAGGTTTAATAGGAAAATGTGGAAAGAGTAGGAACATGGCTCTTAAGGGTATAGAGGAAGAGAGTGATAACTCTAAAGATGAAGATGAAAGCGAAGATGAAGATGAAGATGAGGATGAGGATGAGGATCTAACCTTCATAGCTAATGAGATTATCAAGCATTTTCAATATAGGAAAAAAGATAAGGACAAACCTCCTAAGAAATCTAAATCCTCTAGGAATGGCAAAAATGAGAAACCCCTTATCCAGTGCCATGAATGCAAAGATTTTGGTCAAATAAGGATAGAGTGCCCAAAATATCTTATAAAAGAAAAGATCAAGAATTCAAAAGGTAAAGGGTTGGTTGCTACCTTGAGTGATACTGAAAATGACTCTTCTGACGAGTATGTAGATGAATATGATCACTTTATGGCTTTTGCTGCCACAACCAATAATGTAATTGTGGAGAGTGCTAGTGACAGTGAGGATTTTTCTGATGATGAAGTACCTAAGAAGTTGACCCTTCAGGAAGCCTATGATAAGGTATGCATTGAATTTATAAAATCTAAAAAGACTTTTCATCTTTGTAGAAAAAAGCTTAATGAGGTAAAAACTGAAAAGCTAAACTGTTAGTCAAACTAAAGGAGACTATAGGGTTAGTTGAGCCTGTGGTTGTGGAGAACACCTTATTAAAAGAGAAGGTCAAGAATCTTGAGGTTGAGCTTAGTCAAACTAGAACTCAAATAGAGAAGATGTCTAGTGCAAAGCTTGATGAGGTATTGAGTGCTCAAAAGTTTAGTTCTGATAAGATTGACTTAGGATATGTTGTTTCCTCCGGCCCCTCCTCTTTTACAATTTCTAGATCAAAGACTGTATTAGTGCCCCAATCTAAGAAAGGTGATAAAGGTATGAAATCTATAACTGATTTGTCTAATTCTAAATCCTTTGTTAGATCTCAATCTAGGAAATCTAGTAGTCCTAAAATTGCTCATGTTTGTCACCATTTTGGTGATATGAACTATGGTCAATGATCCTTTGTTCACTCAAATTCTGTACAAAGTAAAAGTGTATAATATTTTCTCAGGTGGATATAAAGTGGCCACCAAGGAACCACTAGCCTGGGGTTTATGCCATAACAAGGAAATGAATTCCATTACATATAATTATTGTGATAAGCACTACAAAAACACTTATCCATGTGTTTCTGGAGCTGCATACTATGGCTAGGGTCCTTTGCCTATATATTAGTATCTACCTTTTCAATCACACTAACAATAATTACATCTTTTATATTTAGGGAAAATTACATTGTTCATCTCTAAACTATAGTTCATTTTACACTTGCCCCCATCAACTGCAATAATGCACAATCGACCCCCTAAACTAAAACCTGTGTAACACTTTACCCTTCAACTGTCACTTTCTTAATTAAGTCCAATGAAATATAGTATTGAAAGACAAATTTACCCACTACCATCTATTTTGGAGGGAAGGGCAAATTTCTTTTTAATGCTTATTTACATTAGACTTCACATCAAGGCATGCGACAGAGGTTTAAGTGTTACAAAGTTATAATTTTACAGGGTCAATCGTGTATTTCGATATTTCAGGGGAGCAAAATTTAAAATGGGGTATAGTACTTTAGGGTTGAAAAGTATAACTTCCCCTTATATTTATGTATTCGAATTAATAACTTTCTCATCTTATACTATTCAATTTTTTCTTAATTAATTTAAAACTTCTATGGAAGTTTTATGTTTTTATGTCAAAGATGAGTTCCTTTTTCTAGCATAATTTAGATATAAGTAAGCAAGTTATGCATTCTTCAAATAAAATTTAAGTAACAAATTATTGGGAAAAAAAAGTGAGTGCATACTTTCTACCGCCCTAAGACTTGTATGTGTCTTTTGTTTCATGACATAGAAGAATTTACTTTAGACCAATTCATAGTTGCATGCCACAATCCAAACAATTTTCTTTACTAATGCTTTCAATAGGAACTACAATTATGAAGAAGTTAATAAAGAGTTGAGGGTGGATTTGTTGAACCATCTGGAATTCATTGAACAAAATGCTACCCTAGCCTTCTAGGTTGCAATTTTGAGGTGGATCACGCCAATCAAGGAGAATCAACCTTATGCACACGAAGTCTTTATTGTCTCTTGGAAACCCACCAAGACGGACAATTTGGCCAAACGAGTTCCTAGTTTTGGTAATACCATGAAAGTGCTCTACGGAAATCTTGTTTGCGGTCAAGGTCATAATGAGTCCATGAACAACATCATCTCCCATTATCTATATTACCTTGATCTTATGGGTATTAGTCAAGAAAAATCAGGATCTCATGAAATGCTTAGCTGTGACAAGCAGGTTGCTTTCATTCCATCCTCCTCCTCATCTCCTTGAGCTTTCTTGAACTTATCCTTTCCTAAGGTGTTGTATTACTATGGTTCTAAAAACCAATTAACATAAGGAAATGTTGAAACAATAAGGGGGGAGTAAGAGTTTTTATAAATTACTTGTATGTCTTTGTGTGAAGCTAAACTTGCTTGGACAATAAACGTTTGTATTGATTTGCAACTACCTTTCACTAATGCTATGTAACTTTTTAGAATTTTTATTTAGTTCCTATTAGTGTAGGTTTTCTATGAACCTTTCTATGTTTGTATGATATGCATTTAGTGTGGGATTTTGCTTCCTCCATTTATATCAAAATAACGTACAAAAAATGAATATTTATGTTGGTCTAAACTTAACATATATGAGGAATTCAAATGTGGTCAATGATAATAGCATTTTTTTATAGTACCTTATGCATGCGGTTCAAACACCACCTCCACCTCCATCTCCACCTCCCATGAAAAAAGCTTAAAATATATTATAAAAAAAATGTTGTGATTGCCGCAATTCAGATGCTCTCATCAGCAAAAGGTCTCTTCATAGCACGCTTATAAGTGTATTAATTCAATGGTGGAGGATCAAAGGGACTAGAGGGGGCCAAGGGCCCCCCAAACATTTTGAAAATTATCTATTTTACTATATGATGTAATTATATTTACAAGTAGCTCCTTGGGAAAATAAAACTTGGCCCCCTCAATTTGTTATTAAATGTCTAAAAATTTTAGTGTAAGCACAATAAACATATAATTAAGTAATAATCCTCTCATAATATATATCAAGAGTGACGATATATATATATATATATATATTAGGTTGTAAATAGCATTAGTGCCTTAATTTGTAAAATGTAATAATATCTTTTCAAGTGTAATTTTTTTTTTCTTATTCTATGTAATTTCCAATCATTTTAATCACAAATCTATAAATTATAACTGATTTAATTACAATCTTTGGCTACCAACAAATTGTTAAAAAAAAAAAAACCGTGTTTCATTTAATATGCAGGTAACTTATAAATCATAGAGTATATAATATACAATGACATAGTATTCTTTTACATCCTAAAAAAAAAAAAAAAAAGAGTTTGAAATAAAAACATAAAATATAAAAAGAAGATATCAAAGCATTTTACATATAAATGATAATGATATACTTGGATACAATTTATAATGTGTGTGTGTAGCATAGGTTAATCGTCCGTCCGTCCCACCCCCCCCCCCCCCCCCCCCCCCCCCTCTCCCTCCAAAAAAAAAAAAAATTTCTACCACCTCCATTGTATTCATTGTTGAAACTTATAAAAAGATAGAGACAAAAACAAACATTTGAAATTGAGGGAAGCCTATGGAATTTTCCTCATGAGATTTTTCTGATACGAGTAGTTTTGTTAATTTTTTAAGATCCAAGAAACTGATTAAGTTTCTGAAAAAATAAAAAAATAAAAAAATAAAAAACATTTCATTTATATATCGGACCAATATTGAATAAATATCATCCTCCCTTAGACAAACATTATTAGGGGAGAAAAAGAAAATATTACGCATAAATATTTTTTTTCATTCACCCATTAATATAATAAGTTGTGATTAGAATATAATTTTTATATGGATGCATATCTATCATCACAATTGTTATGTTCCAATCAAAACAATTCATATCAACAATACAACTGTGAAAAAATAATAAAAATAATAAAAATAAAAATAAAAATAACATAATAATATTAATAATAATAACAATAATAATAAGGAAAATTATTCAGTGTTACACACAATCATACACATACACATAGAGGCTGAATATGCTGAAATCATGTTTCAAAAACATGATTTTACAATTATAATTAAAATCATGTGTTCAAAACACAATTTTAATTGTATGTTCCATACATACAATTCTCAACTATTACTATTCGAATAATAAATAATGTCAAATTTTTCTACTAGAGAAAAAGCAATTTTTTTTGCACCTCTAGATTCATTGAAAAAAATCTAATATTACGGCATGTATGGTAAGGCGTACATATGATACTTGTAATACACTCTTTTTTCTTTTTTGATAATTCAATAATTAGAGGAGGTGGATTATGAATCTAGGATGTCTTCGCTAGAAATACCAAAATGTCTCATTTGAGATGCAAGAATATTACAGTTTGTTGTAATACACATTAGTGGTTGTTGCATTTTTATTTGTACTACTTATAAACTCACGTGATACGTGAGAATATATAATAATTTTGTAATATGGTATAATATATAATTTATTCTTTAAAATTTATTGAAGATAATTTATTCTCCTTAAAAATTAAATTATTTCTAAAAGAACTTTACATTCTCTATCTCTACAAATATATCATTATATTATTTTTTGTGAAATTTGGGTGTGTTTGATTGATATTATTCTTTTTTGAAGTGATCTATATTATTCAAACTTTTGTTATAGTGTGTTCTATTTTATTTTTATTTTTATTTTTGATACAAATAATTTTTTCAATTTTCAAATTAGTTATTCAAATTTCTCATTTCCCTAAGGAAATTATCATGATAATTAAACTTCATCACAATTTTACAGTTGATATTACTTAAATAATTGATAAACACATTTAAGTACATAGCCATGTAGATTATATTTGATATAAACTCAAATTCCCACTACCAAAATATTTTAAGAATCAACTCAAACCATAACTATAAGAGGAAGAGAAAGTACATGTGATGAGGAACTAAAAAAATACAACACCAAAATGTATCAATCCAAAGTAGAGATACAAAAAAAAAAAAAAAAAAAAAAAAACAAAACAAAACAAAACAAAACAAAAATTCAGTAATCTAAAGTAGAGTTGCAAAAAAGAATAAATAAGAGAGAGAGAGAGAGAGAGAGAGAGAGAGAGAGAGAGAGAGAGAGAGTAATCACATTTTTTGGGGAGAGGATATGAGAGAAATAGCAAATTTATATAAAAGAAAATGAGTAGAAGAATACTCAAAAGAAAATGTATAGTTATAAATATCAAGTTATCCTAAACATGCTATGTAATGTAATACATTATATCATTGTATAATATATAATGCATAGGATAATATCTTACAATCAAAGAAAAGAAAAGAGATAACAAATTAAAACCCAACCAAATCGTATATACCTAAAGTAGATCAGTTTAACACAAAAATTTATCAACCTAAAGTAGAGATGCTATAAAGAATTAAATATTTATCAACCTTAAGCAGAAATGCTATAAAGAATTAAAAAGTAGAATAAGCTAATTTATTTATGCTAAAAATATTGAAAAAAATTTTTTAATTAAAATAAGTAAAATATAAACTACTTTATTACTAGACCCATGTATGACCCATAAAAATATATTGAAATAAGTCAAACGTGGAGTGTGGGATTGGAATGAGATGATAAGGTAGCTTTTGCTTATTTTTAGCTAATATTGCTTTTACTTTTCACAAAAAAGAGCTTATTTTTATTCGGTTAGGTTAGGTTGTTGCCCCAGCTCAATTAGTTAACATTTTAGGTAGGTCATGCTCAAATGAAAAGGAAGCTCAAATTGGTATTTCTTTATATTTTTTTAATGCTGCCCCGCAGTGGTTTGTTGTTGTGGGACACAGAAAGGAAGACCAATTTTCACACATATTAGCGCGGCTTAAGAAAAAACACTAGTCACATCTGTTTTATATTTTAAAACGACTTATCACAATTGAGACTCTTTGTAGTTGTTAATAAAGTTTGGTTCTACCAAGTAAATACCTGATGTAGGATTTATCACACATCCACACAACACATATAGTCAATCAAATTGGGGCATCACAAGTAGCATAAAAAAAAATTCAAAAGAAAACTATTTTTGGTCAACATAAAAAGTATGGCTTATTTTTAGAGGTTGTTTTCCACTAAATATTTTTGGAAAACAACAATATCTCATGGCAAGCTAAATAAAGCAAGTTAAGAGATTATTTTTTTAACTCATTTAAGGTTACTACTAAACATAGAAAAATAAGATAATTTTATAGAAAATAATTTTTGAAAAATAACTCATTTTCTAGAAAACATAATTGTCGAAACAAACAGAGCGTAGGATTCACTCTATTTCCTCTCACCAACTTTTTTCACTTTTTAACTTTTACATTTGAACTTTACTTAATATTTTTTTAATTAATGATTGAGATTGAAAGTTGATTTTTTTTTTTTTTTTTCAATTTTCAATCCCAATCATTCACAGGTATTATACCTGATCTCAATTCAATTTCCACTGCAAATAAAATAAACCAATAAACATATAGACCCTCAATGTCTTTATTTATGTATATATTTTTGTGTCCTATAGTCCTTTGAGTAAAAATTGGTTTTTCTTTGTGGGTCCCATAGCCAAGAAAATCTTGTATGAGTCAGTCTTATAAAATATTTTCAATGCAAACGAAATAAACCAAAAGACATAGACCATTGATCAATCCCCTAGTCCTCCATTAGAAATGAAAAATTGATCTTTTTCCTTTTGTCTCTCTCTTTTCTTTTTACATTTTTTCATTAATTAATTTTTGGATAAATTATAATTTCAATTTATACTTTGGAGTTAGCCTTGAAGTTTTTTTCCCCCCAAATTAATCTTATTGTTTTCAATGATATTTCAATTCTATTGATGCCATTCGACTTGGATTAATAATCACTACAAAACACGCGAGCTATAGTCGTGTTTTTTTAAGCCGTGTTTGAAAAAATGCAACTATAGGCGGGCTATAGTCGCGTTTTTAGAAAACGTGACTTAAAGTATTGAACAATAGCCGCGCTTTAAACATACAGCTATAGAATATATCCACAGCCGTGTTTTTAGTGTTTATCTAGCCCTCACCCTCCATCTCTCTAATCTCAAGCCCTCACACCCCATAGTAGGGGTGTGTAGCCAACCTGCCAAAATCAACTTGACCCAACCTAACCCATCAGATTGGATCGGTTTTTAGGGCTTGGTGGGTTGGGTTGGGTTACAAATTTTTTTTTTTTTTTATTTTATTTTTTTTTTTATGGCTAGTTAGGTTGGGTTCAGGTTATAAAATTCCAAACCCACCAAACCCGACCCGACCCGACCACTCATATATTTAATATATATTATATAATTAATAAATTTTTTTTAAATAACCAGCTCTTCCTATCCTATATAAAAGTCAATTAGTTCACACAAACTCTAGTAAATTACTATTGTTATTTAATCATTAGTGTCGTTTGCCTTTAAGGAGTTACATTGATGCTAATCTTTGGATTTTTTTAATATATTTATACTTATATTTTTTTGCTCAATTTAATAATAATAGTAATAAAAAAAATTGTCCAACCCATGGGTTCAACCTGACCCACATGGGTTGGGTTGGGTTGTCCAACCCTACCCCTACGCACACCCCACCCCCACAGGCAAATTTGAACCCAATTTTTTCATATCACTTCCTAACTTTCCCCAATTTTTTGTCTCTCGCAGGCTTTCTCTTCTTCAACGCATCCCTACACGCACGACTTCACCGTTCCGATTTCGAAGCCGTGTACGGGCTCTCTTTTGTTGTCGCGGGCTCCCTTCTACTTTGTTTATGGTCTTCATTCTTCATCTCACTTGCTAGGTAACAATTCTCCGTTCCTCTTTTGCTGAATTTATGTTATAGATTTGGGCTTTTTGCATGATGGGTTACACATTGTTAGAAATCTAAATGTTAGAACTTATTTTGATTGAAGGACTTGTTGCTGCTGTTGTTTTTGTTTCTGGGTTGTGGATTTATTTGGGTTTTCAGTTGCTTTTGATACATGCCCATTTGGGTTTTGTTTAAAATTGCTTTATATTTGTAGACACAGATGTCATTGAAATCAAAATTTCATTTTTTTTTTTTTTTTTTTTGGGTGGGATTGAGAATAAATGGATAAAGGATTTTTCTTTATTTTGTTTCTCATTCAAGAATCAATATTGTGTTTATGGGCTTTTAATAAAAATAAAAATTTTAATTTTCTTTAGTGATAAAAAGCTTAATGGGTATTCCTTGCTATGTGTGTTGTTGGATGGCCATATAGGAATAAGAAAAAGGTGAAATAAGAGGATATTCACCATAGTTAGTATGTGAAATTTCCCAATAAAGTATGGCTTATGTTGATTCAAGGAGATGTAAAAACCTATGTGGAGGTAAGTATGATACCAAATCCATATCCTAGTTGGTGGTTAAGGCAATTATTGATGGTATTAGGAACACGGTGACCAAGTGCAGAGCACCCTCCTTCAATTGGTTTCCTGGAGAGATGAATAGAGCTGCCCATGAGCTAACTAGGTGGGCAATATGCTCAAAACTTGAAAAATATATATGCTTTTTTTCTTTTCTTTTTTGAGTTTGTACGGAATTTGTTTATCCTAAAATTATATTACCACTCCAAAAAGATTAGTTTTGATTCGTTCTAGACTATAACAAATTTGCAGTTCCTATCATGTCTAGAATTCCTTAGCAAGACAAAGAATTTGAGTAATGTTGATAATACCAACCGGTCCTGAATTAGGAACTATAATTGTAACTAAGGCCATAGAAATAAAAGCTCCATCATGCTAGGAAAACTCTGCATAACTTATTAACAAAGAGTCAAAATTTTAAATGAACATGTACGTGAATAAATATATAGGTACGTGTTGATTCTTTTAGTTTTGATTCATAACATTACCAAGTTCATTCACTCAATATATAAAATTTTAACTTTTTGTTAACATTACCAAGTTCATGTAATGTCCATGTCCACTCCAAAATGTCCACTGGTGTTTTAGTTTTGATTCTTTTGATGGCAAAAGTTAGCAAGTTTAATAGTGAGTGAATCATTAGTCATAAAGTAGTTGAGAAGCTTGGGAAATCTAAAACAAATGCTTACTACTTGGTAAAAAGATGTTAATTGAGAAAGCAATTATAATAATTTAAAATTTGAGAACTAAAGGGATTTGTGTACAATTAGGCAGCCACTCCAAAAATCAGGGAGAGCTTGACATTGCATCATGAAATTTGTCCTAAGGATTGAGGTTACTCAAATTCATGTGCCTAGTAAAAACTGACAGTAATTGTCTTTATGCAAGTATAAATAGAGACTACAGTAGGAGGGACAAGATTCATGTTAAGGTCTTAGATGGATTGGTTTGATTAATGGTGGAAATTGTTGTGGTTGTTTAGAGGGACTCTGACCTCAAGAATAGCTATTCGGGTAGAGTAAGAGAATTAAGATGTTACAGTAAGAAATTAGAATGTCATGTAGCAGAGAGTGATTTGCAAGATAGGTAGATTATTAACATGAAAATCAGCAAAATAGCAGGAAACAAACCTTTATATGACTAGCATTTGTCATGGGAAAATCATTGATCCCTGAAGGACAAAAAAAGGACTACAAAAAAGCACAAAAAACTATATCAGATGACCTCCAATATCATACCTATTAGACAAAGAAAAAGTAGTTTCTTTAGCTGTTTTTTTTTTTTTTTTTTTTATATATATATATATATAAATTCCTGCTCTTTTGGTTGCCTCTAACCACTCTTGTTTTTTCATTAATGGTAAGCTTCCCCCTGCCTTAATGGCAATTTTTGACTTGGGATATATGTTCTTCATATCTTGTTTGTTGAGGTTGTGTAACTAGGCTTAATATAATTGTTTGTGGGCATTAGAGTTATTTATGAAGACTTAGTTCTATGGAAAAACATGCACCACAATAAAGGAAACATAGCAGTGATTGGCAGTGCCTAAAGTTTTGCTTTAATTATATTTTGTCACTCTTGATCAACGTCAAAATTCAAATTTAAAAACACAAATCATATATTTCAACCATGGTATAGAATAGTCTAGTTGAGAGGTGGGTGGGTTTTGAGTTCAACTACGATGCTCATTCTGTTTTTGCACATGCACTTTTACTAATATTGGGTTAGCTTCATTTTTTGGGAAAACTATAGGAAATTCTTTGATGTTTTAATGACAACCTTGAATACTCACTCTTTTGAAACTACATGGATGACTTAATAACAACCCCAAGGGAGCAGCATAATCGGTTGGGGACCTTTGGCTCTTGAAGTGGAGGTCACTACTATTCCTCTTCCTTGGGCCAAAACTTGTTCATCTTAAAATAATAATAATAATAATAAATAAATAAATAAATAAAGGATGACTTAATGACAACATTATCTACCTCCACTTTCAAGTTTCAACTCTTTGTCAATGACTTTGATGATCTTAAATTTACTTTAATACTTGTTTGATTCCCTTGAGTTATACCAATTAACTTTGCTTATTTTTTTTAGTAATTATTTTAATATAATTATTTTCCTAATCATTTTAATATCTTCCTCTTGATGGTTTTTTTTTTCTTTTTTAATTTTAAATTATATAAATTTCTCTCCATAAATTATATGACTTTTGACCATCATAACTTCTTGTTTATAGATAGGATTGCTAATTTCATGAGCATGCAGTTGCATTATATATTTTGCATTAGTTACTTTGTTCCTAGCTAAGAAAGTGTCAAAAATTTATGAGACTGGAGAGTTATTTCATATGCTCTCTAAATTCATCTAAACTTTATTTTCTTATCTTGTAGCCTCAATTGTCACCACAAGTAGAAGATATTCCAGAACAATTTCAAGTTTGACTTTGAATTTGAGAGAATAAGTTTAGCCAAAGTAAAGAAGGAAAGCTACAATTGGAGCAAGCATGGACTAAAAACATTAAGACTACATAGTCAACAACTTCATTGGTAGGCTCATTTCCTATATAGGTTTTGCAAATTTCTTTCTATGCTATATTAGCTTGTGACATTTGCCTTCTACAAACACTTTACTTGATTGTCTAGTGTATCCGTTATTTTTGTCACCATCAAGATCTTATCATTTTTTTTTTCTTTTTCTTTTTTTTTTTTTATAAATAATTTACAATTTTTGTAATTCCTCTGTCTAGGTACTCTCACAGTCACATCTAGTACTACTAGTTTGAGCTCTAGTGAAATTAACAATAGTGGTGCAATAGTGGTATTGTGAAAATCCCCTTCCAGATGGGTATTGAGATGGGTAGTGAATGAAAGATAGAATCTAAAGGATCTAGGTTTTGTTGGAAATGAAATAATGAATTGGCTATTCTTTTAGTGCTATACTTTGGCCATTTGCTCCTTCCTTCTCTTTGGATTCCCCATATCCCATTTTTGTTTCTTTCTTTTTCACTCCTTGTACAAGATAGAGAGGTGTTAGAATCATTGTGTACTATTTATAATACAATTTGTCTATATTAAAAAAAAAAATGTAATGCTGAAGAAATTAAAAGGAGAATTTTGTCACTCTTTCTTTCTTTTCTCTCTTTGCTCTTATTTTCTCCCTTTGCTATACAATAATAATATTTTGTTCTTTGAATATGAGCTGGAACCTACAATTGACTGGTTGTTTTTGCTTATGATGAAGTAATCCATCACATTTTGTTTAAAAAGAAGTAATAAACAGTAACACTGTTCTAGAAAGGGGGGAAAAAAAAAAAAGGAAAAAATACTGTCGGTGGTGTTTGTTTCGTAAAATATGAAATTATTATTATGGTGAAGGACAAAGTTGCATTTTCCTTTGCGTGTGATTGATGTAATGGAGGGCCACCTACTCTTTGGATGCTTTGTTTTCATTTCTTGGTGGCAGCTAGCCAGTACACATTAACATGAGGTCACGATCTGTGTGGTCTTGATCTGAGTGATTATAATACTCTAGTCTTGATGCAAAACTAACATTCATATCTAGTTAAACCTCTAGGTGATGGCAAACAACCTGCAAAAATGACAAATTTAACAAAAGGAAAAACACAGCTAAGTTCTCAGTTGCGTTGACAAAAAAACAAAATGTATCATGGATAATCAACAAATATAAAGCACTGAATCGATCCAACACTACTTTCACTCATCATTCTCATCATCATCATCAGCTACGGAGTTAAAAGCATTCAATCTCTCAATCAATTTGTCCTTCCTTTTCTCGCTTGCGAGCTTTTTCAAGTTGAACCTCTTGTGTTCCTTTGGAGGCTGTTTTCCAGACTTCTTAGCTGTGGGATCTGCACGGATGGCAGCATGAACCTTCTTGTACATCTCTTCAATGCTATCAGCCTCAACTCCCTTCTTGATGTATTCGCTGAAGTGAGATTGGTATTTCTCAAGTTCATCTTCCATCAAAGTCCTCATATATCCAGCAACATGGCCCTTATAATACTCTTCCAATAAATGAATCTTTGAGGTGACCATGCTTTTCAGGTTTTTTAACTTTCTTCAGAGGATTCACATCGGTTAAGTTAAAAAAAGCATATACTAAGACTCCAAATTTGTCTAATAAATCTCACAAAACACTCACCATTTATGTAGTAGTCAAGGTGGGTTTTTTTTTTTTTTTTTTTTTTTTGGAATGTCAGTTTGATTTGGAGTTTAAATGTTTTTTTTTTTTTCTTGTTTGGGCAAATTAAGTAATGACAGAAACCACCAAATCTTACTCACTTTGCAATAGTAGTATAGATTAGTCAAGTTTCCATTTCCAGAGCTTCTGGTCTAGTTCTTTAGATCTGTCTTATTGTTGTTAATTGTAATATATGGCCTCTTTGTTAACAATTCTCTGATTTTTTTTTTTTTTTTGGTATAACTGAAAGCACCAATACTTGTCCTGTTCTAATGCAGGGGGCACAACTTAGAAAGCACATTGATGCCACTCTAGGAAGTGGAAACCAAAGGGAGGCTGTAAAACTTCCTACTGGGGAGGACTTGAATGAGGGGCTTGCTGTCAACAGTAACTCGTTCTATCTCTCTCTCTTGCATGCATGTGTGCACTTACATTGAAAGAATATGTAGCCTGTTTAATGTATCTGAGTTTTCCCTTCATTTTATGCCTGTCAATCTGTTAGGTTTAGTATATTCATGTGTTACTCTGCTGTATTTTCTAATTTGTGTAGTTTTTTTTTTTTTTTTTAAATAATAATTTAGCTGATGCTTAAATGTAAAAAGACATTTCCAATTAATGAATGTTCATATATGTTAAACATATGCGTTGAAATAATCAGCCTGGCATCTTTTAATTTGATAGTTCATATTAATGATATCACAATAAATGAGTTTGTGATTGGAGTGGAAATGTTTTTGAAGTCTAACATTTAATTTAAAATCACCTCTATATTGCAGGTTTAAATATAGTTGTCATTGTTTTGGCAACGCGTATGGAAGCTGAAAGTACCAGGGAAGATAAAACATTTTATGTGGAAGTCTTGCACTAATTCGCTGCCTACAAAAGAAAACTTATTGAAGCGTACAATCATTCAAGATTCGGTGTGCCATCTTTGTGCTAGTGAATCTGAAAATGTTTTGCACGCTCTGTGGGGATGTGAGAAGGTTCAGCGAGTTTGGAGTACTGATTTTGGTTGGGTGGATAAGTTTAAAGCAGCATCAGGCTCATTCATGGATTTGGTTCAGTTGGTTCAAGAGAAACAGGAGCAATACCGACAGACATAGACCATCAATCCCACATCCTCAAACCACTGTGAACGAAATATACCGACAGACATAGACCATCAATCCCCAAGTCCTCCACTAGAAAAGGAATATTGATCTTTTTCCTTTTGTCTCTCTCCTTTTCTTTTGACGTTTCTAAATTAATTAAATTTTGGATAATTATCATTTCAATTTATACTTTAGAGCTTGCCTCAAAGTAAATCCTACCTTTTCATGAGTTTCAAAATAATCTTACAGTTTCAACTTTCAACCATATTCCAATTTTATCATAAACTCTTTAGGTGTGAAGCTATTAATGGAAAAATAGTAAACAACATGAAGTTATATGAACTTTAAAGGATCGATGGTCTATGTTTTTTGGTTTATTTCATTCGCATTGAAAGTATTTTATAAGACTGACTCATACAAGATTTTCTCGGCTATGGGACCCACAAAGAAAAACCAATTTTTACTCAAAGGACTATAGGACACAAAAATATATACATAAAGAAAGACATTGATGGCCTAGGGGACTCATCACACACCCAAGAAAAAGCTACTTGAAGCTTTTGGTAGATATGCGTGAATTCGATAGGATTGTCTGTTTGAGTGCTTTAAAAATGGAGCAATGTACAATGATTTCTATGAATATCTGTGTACGGTCATGTTATGCAAGCTAGCATTCTGCATAATTTGTGTTTGATGAGAAAACTATTTTTAAAATTTTCAAAATGGTAATTGATGAAGCTTGAAAAGTTCACCTACAAGTCACGTAATGCTCTTTTTGCTCATATGCTAACCTGCACGAAACAAAGGAGAAAACCTATCAAAGGGCATCGGTGTGGTGCCGGCCAAATGCTCTCCGAAGGTCAAGTCAGAAAGTATTCTCACAACTCTAGAGTGCTAGAGAGGGTAAAATTATGCGTACAATGGTTTGTGAGGGTATTGAGGCTTTTATAACAGTAGAAGGTTGACATCTCTTTCTTGGCGCGAAAGTCTTTTCCTTATAGGACTCTCCTTGTAGAATCCTAAACGTGATGGACAAATCTACTCCTTATAGGGAAGATCTTCACCAAATATATAAGATTTCCGGAGTCCTTCTAGCGCAAGGACTCTATTTGGGCCCTTATGAGAGTGGGCCAAAATATCCCCCATGAGGGGTCCAACAGACCCATGGCCAACCAGCCCATTCCTTCAATCCGTCTGTGTCTAGTCCGTCCTCATGGGGTCCGTCCATTGGAGGCCCGTGCAAATGACGGCCCGTCCAACCACACAAGGCTTTCCAGCGTGTATTTTCCCCTTTCAGTTGCCCCTTCACCCGATGGGTCCGTTAAAGATAATGAATGGACCCATAGGGTGACGGATCAAAACCAAGGACGTGTCTATAGCACACCTATGTCCGTGAACTTTCATCCGTACACTGCTGGATCAGGAGCCAATGCATTAATGCGCCATGCCAAGTGTCATCCTGTCAGTGGTTGTTGTTTTGGAACGAGGCGTCGCTTCGTCTTCCGTGCACCTCTCTTATAAATATCAAATCATCGCCCCTCATTTCTCCACTTGTTGCTGGAAGAGATTGTCAGAGCGAATCCGTCATACCTGTCAAAGCGCAGTCCGTTCATTCTCATAACCGTCATCTGTCAAATCTTGCATCATTCGTCAGGTGAGTTATTATACACCCGTCCTTTTGTTCTTTAGCTTTTATTTATATCTGTACTTCATGTGCCTGTCGTTCTTTTCAAACCCGTCAGAGTCATAGGTTCTGTCATTGCCTGTAGGCTATGTCTAGTGCATCGAGTAACCAGTCCGTCGTTCATGACGGGGCGGATTATGAAGGGGTATACCCGTCAGGTCACAAAGACCATGATATCACGAGCGAGAGTAGTCCGTCATCATCTTCCTCGTCCTCAACACATGAGGGCCTGGAGATGATCGAAGTCCACGAGGGATCAGACGACGAAGAGCTACTGATTAGGTCCGTTGTAAGGGTTGATGGACTTAGGGAGTTCATCTTGCCCCCAGAGTGGACGGTACATGCATTCACATCAACCATCAAGGAAGGACACTTTAATACACTTAGGGACCGCTACCAAATCCCAGACCACATCCCACTCCGTCTACCTTATAAATCGGAAAAATGTTATTACGAAGGAGTTGACGGAGTGGGTGTGTACGAGCAAGTGCTTAAAGCTGGCCTAAGGTTTCCATTGAGTTCGTTACACTGCGAACTCTTAAGCTATTTAGGCATATCCGTCAGCCAGGTGTCCCCCAACGCCTGGAGAGTCTTTATTGCGATGGAGGTTCTATATGGAGCCATGTCGGATGGCGGGAGGAGGCTTTCCATAAAAGAGTTCCTCCATTGCTACCGTCCAGACGAGATAGACAAATCGAGGGGCATGTACAGTTTCGTCCCTAGGAGCCCCGTCCTGAAAGTCATTTATGAAACTCCGGACTCAAATAGGGACTGGAAAAGTCGTTACTTTTTCATGGAAGGAGAGGATTGGATGTGTCGTCCATGGGAGACGGACTTCATGCCCGTCGACACAGTTTGGGGCATTTTAAACCCGTCTGGTATGGTCCGTCATAAATGACTCCGTGCATCTTACTAACTTTGTAATGTTTCTAACCTCCGTCTTCTATGTTGCAGTTCGACGGCATCCCCAAATTACACTTGAGGAATTTAGTTTCCTTGAGAGAATTTTTTCAAAGACAAAACCTGAGGAGCAGATGTGGGCCAAGCTCGTCAACCTTAATACAATCCACTGGTATTGTGACGGTCCCGAGCCCACCCCAGCGGCTTTAAAGTACGAGAAACAGACCCGTCTGCATAAGTCCGTCTATCCTCGTGACCCTTTTTTTTTTACAGCGTCATTATTATTGTTTCTTAGTCCGTCATCCTTTTTCAGAGATGGAGGATGCAAAGAGGCGAGCAGCCATAAGACTCCAAGCTGCGAAGAATAAACAAACTGGGACGGACCCCATGGGGACGGGCTCCAATAAGCAATCATTAAAGAGGAAGCTGCCCGTGAAAAGTGACCGTCCACCTAAGCAGCCCAAGGTCCCCTTGGACCCGGTCCTCGGCTTGATGGCTGAGGGGAGCAAGTCAGTCATTCCGGCCAAGCATGGTGCGGGTAAAGGACTGATGACGGGTCCGCCAGGTGAGCAGAAGAAGCCACCCGTCTTGCTCCGCGAGGATTCCAAGTATGCCTTGGAGAAGTTGTCGTCGATCATTACCACCGACGACTACGAGGATCTTAGGAATCACTCGACGAAGGCGATGGGGGAGACGGGCCTCTTCAACATTGCCCAGGTAATTACTCCATCGCCCTTAATCCATCCATTCATCATTTTCTGCCTTTTAATATTGTTATTTACTTACCTTCGTTGCCCCTCAGGCTATGATCATGATGAAAGGCCTTATGGGACGGTGTCTCAACCACGAGACGACCATTGGCCGGATTCGTGAGAAGGCTAAGGTGACGGAGGAGGAACTGCTCGACCTCAAGGCTTGGAAGGTGACCCAAGAAAAGAAGCTTAGGATGGCCGAGACGGCCCGGGATGAGGCCGTTCAGCTGGTGGAAAGCCTGAAGAAAGACCTGGTGGAAAAAGACAATGAAGTCCATCAGGCCAAGGAGGACGCCGTACGCGAGTACCGTGACTCCAACGACCTTATTGCGGAGCTAAGTCTTGTTTACAACGACGGGTTCGACGATGCCCTCCGTCAGGTGAGGAAGTTGTACCCAGAGTTGGACTTATCCACTGTCAACGTCTCTGCCCCCGAGCCGTCCACTGCTCAGCCCGCTCAGTCGGAGGATACTGATGCTCTCTTCGACGAGAACGCCTTCGTCCACGAAGCTCCAACGGATCATACAGCTGCGGACAGCCAGGCTAAGGAGGTTGGGGACCATCCAGCTGAAGAGGGAGACGGAGCAGAATTACCTTAATTTATCTTGTAATAACTTAGGTTTTTTTTGTTTTTTTTTTTTTTTTTTTGCAAGTGTGGAACAATTTTTAACTCCCGTCATGTTTGTGGGGTTTGTATATACATTGACCGTTCAGTAGGTTTATTTTATACAAGGTTCGTTGACCTTTTGTTTTATTTCTGTGGAATGTATGTTTTTAAAATGAACTCCGTTCTGCTCATTTGGTTGTCCGTTCATTACTTGCTTAACCAGGGGTCGTTACCCCTTTGGAAGATTGGTGTAACTTGGAAATACCATTTTGCTTATGAATGGTCCGTTCATTAGGTTGACTTAGCTTATTGAAGTCGTCCGTCCGGTAGCTTAGTTTGTCTGTAGGGTAGCTCAACTTATTGAACTAGTCCGTCGGGTAGCTTAGCTTATTGGACCCGTCCGTTGGGTAGCTAATTCCTCCTTGGGTGAACAGTCCGACTAGCAGACTTTACCCTAGGTCCGTCCATTATGTGAGTCTTAGTAGTGTTCGTTATCTGGACTTAGGTTTTCATCCTTTGCAATGATCCGTCCATTCTGTGGATAACCTTATTAATCCGTCCATTATATAGACTTGAGGTTTTCATCCCCTTGGGATGATCCGTCCATCTTGTGGACAGCCTTATTGGTCCGTCCATCATATCGACTTTGATGTTTTCATCCCATTGGGATGATCCGTCCACTTTGTGGACAACCTTATTGGTCCGTCCATCATGTGGACTTTGATGTTTTCATCCCTTTGGGATGATCCGTCCACTTTGTGGACAACCTTATTGGTCCGTCCATCATGTGGACTTTGATGTATTCATCCCTTTGGGATGATCCGTCCACTTTGTGGACAACCTTATTGGTCCGTCCATCATGTGGACTTTGATGTTTTCATCCCTTTGGGATGATCCGTCCACTTTGTGGACAACCTTATTGGTCCGTCCATCATGTGGACTTTGATGTATTCATCCCTTTGGGATGATCCGTCCACTTTGTGGACAACCTTATTGGTCCGTCCATCATGTGGACTTTGATGTATTCATCCCTTTGGGATGATCCGTCCACTTTGTGGACAACCTTATTGGTCCCTCCATCATGTGGACTTTGATGTTTTCATCCCTTTGGGATGATCCGTCCACTTTGTGGACAATTTTATTGGTCCGTCCATCATGTGGACTTTGATGTATTCATCCCTTTGGGATGATCCGTCCACTTTGTGGACAACCTTATTGGTCCATCCATCATGTGGACTTTGATGTTTTCATCCCTTTGGGATGATCCGTCCACTTTGTGGACAACCTTATTGGTCCATCCATCATGTGGACTTTGATGTTTTCATCCCTTTGGGATGATCCGTCCACTTTGTGGACAACCTTATTGGTTCGTCCATCATGTGGACTTTGATATTTTCATCTCTTTGGGATGATCCGTCCACTTTGTGGACAATCTTACGATATTGAATTAACTTGACTAGGCAGGAACAATTTAGTAGTCTGAAAGAAATCTTTATAGGAAAATGGCGCCTGCCCCCTTGGGCTTAAAAAGGCACTGGTAGAGAGATTTGTTCAAAGTAAGAGCATAGGAAAATGAATAAAAACAGCCATTCAAAATAAAACTACTGAAAACTTTAAAAATGAGTTGGAATGCTTGGGGGGGGGGGGGGGGGGGGGTGGTGTCCCTTCATGTCACATCTATTGGTAGTACCACCATAGGTGCTCTGTGTTCCACGGGTGTTGCAGTTTCTGCCCGTCCATGGTTTCGAGGCGGTAGGTCCCCTTTCTCTGCCAAGATGAGATTTTGTAAGGTCTTTCCCAGTTTGGGCCAAGTTTTCCTTGTGAAGGATCTTTAGCCGCTCCCATTACCCTCCGAAGCACAAGGTCCCCAATCTGAAAGTCTCTGTGTCTGACTTTGGAGTTGTAGTATTTTGCCATGAGGTTTTGGTATCGAGCCATTCTTTGTTCAGCTGCGGCCCAGACTTCGTCAACTAGGTCTAGCTGTAGCTGTAAAGCCCCTTCGTTCTTGCCTTCATCGTAGTTCTCCACTCGATAAGTTGTAAGACCTATCTCCGCTGGAATGACAGCCTCGCTCCCGTATGTCAGCCTGAATGGTGTTTCTCCTGTGGGTGTTCTTGCCGTCATGCGATACGCCCACAAGATACTTGGTAACTCATCGGGCCAGATACCTTTTGCCCCCTCGAGCCGGGTCTTGATGATTTTGAGCAGGGACCGGTTCGTGACTTCAACTTGGCCATTTGCTTGTGGATGTGCGGGCGATGAGTAGTGATTCCTGATGCCTAACTCCGAGCAGAAATCTCGGAATGCCTTGTTGTCAAACTGTTTCCCATTGTCGGAGATGAGGACCCTTGGTATCCCGAATCTGCATATGATATTTCTCCATACGAAACCTCTGATGTTTTTCTCCGTGATAGTTGCTAGAGCTTCCACTTTGACCCACTTAGTGAAGTAGTCAATCCCTAACACTAAGAATTTCAGTTGTCGTGCGGCCGTCGGGAGAGGGCCCATGATGTCTAGCCCTCATTGGGCGAACGACCAAGGGGCCGTCAAGGGAGTTAGTTCTTCAGTTGGTTGCCTAATCAGGTTACCAAACCTTTGGCATTTGTCGCAGGTCTTGACGTAGGCTTGTGCGTCCTTTTACATTGTAGGCTAGTAGTATCCTACCCGGATCAGTTTGTGTACTAGAGATCGCGCCCCCGAATGGTTTCCGCAGATGCCTTCATGGACTTCTCTCATCACATAGTCAGCTTCCTCGTGACCCAAACACCTTAGGTATGGTCGTGAGAATCCCCTTTTGTATAAGACGTCATTGATTATTATGAACTGCGAAGCCCGGACTTTCAATCTTCTGGCTGCGTCTTTGTTGTCTGGGAGTGTACCTTCCTTCAGGTAGGCCATTAGTGGCGTAGTCCAATCGTATTCTGGATTTACTTCCTGCACCTCCGTCCGACTGATAATGATTGGGGAATTCTGGATGAACGACAGCACCCGGTCGGGGGTCGTCATGACCTCTGCGGAGGCGGCTTCTGCGAGCCGGTCAGCACATTCATTCTCTTCATTTGGGATTTGGATGAATGTGACCTGGAGGGAGTCGATCCGTCTTTTAACTTCTTCCAAGTATTTCTTCATCTTTTCCCCTCTGCACTCATAGGCGCCACTAATCTGACTGACTATTACCTGCGAATCGCAATGTATAACCATGGCCTCGGCGCCTGCTGCTTTCGCCAGGTCCAGCCCTGCCAACAATGCCTCATATTCGGCTTCATTATTTGTCGTCTGGAAGTTCAATCGAATCATGCACTCGATTTTGTCTCCGTCAGGGGTTTGAATTAGCACCCCGGCGCCTCCAGCTTGCCTGTTTGATGATCCATCCGTGTGGATGTTCCATTGCCTGAGGGTTTGTGGCTCCTGCTGCTCCGTTTGCGTGTATTCGGTGATGAAATCAGCCACTGCTTGGCCCTTTATTGCAGTTCGTGGACGGTAGTGTATGTCAAACTCGCTCAGCACTATTACCCACAGGGCCATTCGTCCAGCTACTTCGGGGCTACTCATTGCCCTTTTTAGCGGCTGATTTGTTAAGACGATGATGCTGTGGGCTTGGAAGTATGGTTTCAGTTTTCGTGCTGCGGTTATCAGCGCGAAGGCGAGCTTTTCCATGTGGGGGTACCTTTCTTCAGCCCCCCGGAACCCTCTGCTTATGAAATAGACAGGTCACTGTGTCCCTTCCTCTTCCCTTACCAGGGTCGTGCTTACTGCCACCTGTGAAGCTGCTAGGTATAAGTAAAGGTCTTCCCCTAGTTTGGATGGGCTGAGTAAAGGTGGCGAGGCAAGGTATTTCTTGAGATCTTCAAATGCCTTCTGGCACTCCTCCGTCCACTCGAATGATTTCTTTAGGACGCGGAAGAATGGTAGACATCTGTCTGTTGCTTTCGAGACGAACCTGTTCAGGGCGGCAACTCTGCCGTTCAAGCTCTGTACGTCCTTTGCTGTCCTTGGTGGTTCAAGCTCTATGATGGCCCATATTTTCTCTGGGTTAATCTCTATTCCTCTTTAGGACACCATAAAACCCAAGAATTTTCTTGCTGTTACCCCAAATACACACTTGCCCAGATTCAGTTTCATGTTGTATGATCGTAGGGTATCGAACGTCTCCTGGAGGTCGCTCAGGTGATCTTTTTCGAATGGGCTCTTGACCAGCATGTCGTCAACGTAGACCTGCACGTTCCTCCCTATCTGGTGTGCAAACATCTTGTCCATCAATCTTTGGTATGTTGCCCCGGCGTTCTTGAGTCTGAACAGCATCACATTATAGCAAAAGAGGCCTTGGCTGGTGACGAAGGACGTTTTCTCCTGATCAGATTCCTCCATCTTGATTTGGTTATAGCCTGAGAAGGCATCCATGAAACTCAGGAGCTGGTGTCTGGCCGTAGAGTCGACCAGTGCATCTATCCGTGGGAGGGGATAGCTGTCCTTTGGGCATGCTATGTTTAGGTCCATGAAATCAACGCACATTCGCCATTTTCCACTAGCCTTCTTGACCATGACCACGTTCACCAACCACTTTGGGTAGTATACTTCCCTAATGAAACTGGCCTCGAGTAGTTTTCCAACCTCTTGCGCTATTGCTTTGTCCCGCTCAGGAGCGAAAACTCGTTTTTTCTGCCGGATTGGTGGGGTTGAAGGGTTCACGTTTAGCTTGTGTACTATGACAGATGGATCGATCCCGGGCATATCTTCGTGGCCCCATGCGAAAATGTCTTGGTTCCTCCTGAGGAATGTTATGAGGGCCTGGCGCACAGGCTGGCGGGCCAATGTTCCTATTCTAGTAGTCCATTTTGGTTTGGACTCGTTGAGTATTACCACCTCCAGCTCTTCGACCGGTTCAGCGACTGTCCACTGTTCTTCTATACACATCGCCTGATGGTGATCTTCCATTTCTAACATGGCAATGTAGCATTCTCGGGCGGTTGCCTGATTCCCTCGCAATTCCCCAATCCCGTAGTCCATTGGGAACTTGATCATCAGGTGGTATGTTGATGTTGCAGCTTTCAATGAGTTAAGCGTGGGCTGTTCGAGAATACCGTTGTAAGCGGAAGAGCAATCCACCACGAGGAACATCACATTCCTAGTGAGCTCTTGCGGGTAATCGCCCACTATTACAGGTAGTGTGATTGAGACTATTGGGAATACCCTGGTCCCTTCGAAACCGACGAGTGGAGCGTTTGCCGGCATCAATCGCGCTCTGTCTATCCCCATTTGCTGAAATGTTGGATAGTATAGAATGTCTGCTGAGCTGCCGTTGTCGATTAATACTCGGTGGACATTGTAATCCCCCACACGTATGCTGACGACCAGCGCATCGTCATGTGGATAATGGAGTCTCCTTGCATCTTCGTCGGTGAATCCAATGACAGGGCTCTCTACCCGTATGGTATTAGGCCCCGGGCCTGTTAGATGGACGTTCAGGACTGATCTGAGGTACGTCTTTCGAGCTTTCTTGGAAGAACCGGTAAACGCGGTTCCTCCCACTATCATCCTTATGTCCTCGATGGGGGGTCTAGGACGCTCGTTATCCCGTCGGGAGGCCGGCTCTTGGCGATAGTGATCCGTTTTCTCTTTGTTGACGAACTTCTGCAACTTCCCTTGTCTAATGAAGGCTTCAATATGCTGCTTTAGGTCGTAGCAATCGGCCGTGTCATGGCCATGATCTCGGTGGAAACGAAAATATTTGTCTCGCGGCCGTTTACTTGGGTCACTCTTTAGTTTTCCTGAGAATGTTAGCGTCTCCTCGTCTTTGATTTGCATCAAAACTTAGTCAATCGGGGCATTCAGGGGGGTAAAACTTGTGAACCTTCCGCCCAGGGGCTTAGGGCGCCTTTCATCCCTTCTGTCTCCTGCCCTCAGTCTTTTCTGCCCTTGGTCCTGATGCGCGTCCACCTGGCGTTCCCTTTTCCTGGGCCTTTCCTCCCGTGCAAGTAGTGCGTCTTCTGCGTTCATGTACTTAGTGGCCCTGTAGAGTACTTCCGACATGGTTTTGGGGTCATTTTTGTATAGTGAGAACAAAAACTTACCCTTTTGCAATCCGTTCGTGAAAGCTTTCACCAGTATCTTGTCGTCGGCTTCATCAATTGAAAGTGCTTCCTTATTGAAGCGGGTTATGTAGGGTCTTAGTGTCTCGTCTTCTCTCTGCCTGATGCTCATCAAGCATGCTGTGGACTTCTTGTACCTGTGTCCCCCTATGAAGTGCGAGGTGAACTGAGCGCTTAATTCTTTGAAAGTGCTGATGGAGTTCGGTGTCAGCCGACTGAACCAAATTCTCGCGGGACCCTTCAGTGTGGTTGGGAAGGCCCTACACATGATTTCGTCCGGTACCCCTTGTAGATGCATCAAGGTCTTGAATGTCTCCAAGTGGTCTAGTGGATCCTTGACCCAATCATAGCTCTCTATTTGCGGCATCCGAAACTTATGCGATAAGGGGAAGGAATTGACGGGGCCAGTGAATGAAGAGTCGGTCCGGTTCACTAGGTCGTTCAGATCGCTGGACACTCGTCCCTTTAGGGCATTCATCATGACTTCCATCTGTTCCTTCATCGCCTGCATCTCTGCGAACATAGGTGGAGTCGTCGCATCCGTGAGGGATGGGAGGCTCATGTTCTGTCGTTCTGGCCTGCTTAGGGCGTTACTCCCTTTAGGCCCTTCTCGTTCTCTTTGCATGGCGCTGGTGTCTTCCTGATCCTCCCTCTGGTTGTGGGGTGCTGTGTTTCTTTGACGCAGCTGTTCTTCTAGGTCATGATTTTGCTTGTGAAGTGCTCCACGGCTGCAGTGAGGGTCCAAACTTGCCTTTCGAGTGCGGTCGTGGGTGGTCCCTCTCTGTGGATGTCGTTGGTTGTTGCCATCGAGCGAGTAAGCACCATGCAACTCTTCTGTCTCAGGGGTGAAGCAACGTCTGACTACTTTCTTCTTACGTTCCCACAGACGGCGCCAACTGATGAAGCGTGAAAAGTTCACCAATAAGTCATGTAATGCTCTTTTTGCTCGTATGCTAACCTGCACGAAACAAAGGAGAAAACCTATCAAAGGGCACCGGTGTGGTGCCGGCCAAATGCCCTCCGAAGGTCAAGTCAGAAAGTATTCTCACAACTCTAGAGTGCTAAAGAGGGTAAAATTATGCGTACCATGGTATGTGAGGGTATTGAGGTTTTTAAAGCAGTAGAAGGTTGACATCTCTTTCTTGGCGCGGAAGTCTTTTCCTTATAGGACTCTCCTTGTAGAATCCTAAACGTGATGAACAGATCTACTCCTTATAGAGAAGATCTTTACCAAATATATAAGATTTCCAGTGTCCTTTTAGCGCAAAGACTCTATTTGGGCCCTTATGAGAGTGGGCCAAAATATCCCCCTTGAGGGGTCCAACAGACCCATGGCCAACCAACCCATTCCTTCAATCTGTCCGTGTCTAGTCCATCTTCATGGGGTCCGTCCATTGGAGGCCCGTGCAAATGACGGCCTGTCCAACCACACAAGACTTTCCAGCGTGTATTTTCCCCTTTCAGTAATAATCAACAAGCTAGCATTCTGCATAATTTGTGTTTGATGAGAAAACTATTTTTAAAATTTTCAAAATGGTAATAATCAACATGTAGAAGTGGCAGAAGCTTTCAATGCGTATTTAAAATTGGATTTTTTAGTTGTTGGTATTCATTGACCAACCTTTTTTATGGCACTCTGGTCTTGGGGCCAGAAATAATTTCCGCTGCCATTTGAAATTGATTTTGCCCATCAGATGGTAGTGACTAGTGAGCATTTTGTATTTTTCATTGTGGAGCTCTGTATGTTTTCATCTTAAGCACAATGATGCCGGTTCCTGAGAAAGCTATGTGCATTGTATTCAAGTGCAGACTTTTTAACCTTGAAGTTTCAACAAGTGAATGTGGCTGAATAAACAGAGCTCTTATGGAGAAAAAGTATGCTCCTTTGGCATTTTTGGTGGTGAAATTTTTAATTTTAAAGATATTATTAGTCATTTTAATGCTGGGGACTCTGCAATCTGCATGATTGCTATCCCAATGGGTCCAAAAAAAAAATGATCATCATTGTAGAAAAGTTATTTGTAATTGTCTTTTAAAAATAAAAGTGAAAGTTATTTGTAATAGCCAACACTGCTTCTATATTTTCGCAGTTCATCAATAATCAGTGATTATTTTAGATTATGTTGAATATAAAACAAAACTATTCCATTCATAGCATAAGCTTTTTTAGACTTTCAGTACTTCTTGGATGTTCATTTATGCATGGTGTGGCCGAGGTATTTGCTTTCTTCGTTCATCTTCAAGACACCCGTGTCGATTGGGATCCAACTATGGCCCTTGAACTCAAAACAAAATTATATCTATTATAGGTTAATTATTTTATTTTTTATTTTAATTAAAAAAGTATCATTAAACTATAAACTTTTACATCAAGGCGGCAAATTATTTTTTTTGGTTAGTAAAAAAGTAATATCAGTAGTAGTTTCAGTCTTTTAGATAAAACAAATAAAAAATTATCAATTTAGTATTGTTGTAAAAATATTATAAAATTTGTTGTGTCCAAAAAGAACCCATTCATAAAAAATAGAAATAATAAAAATTAAAGTAAAAAAAAGAAACTAAAAAGGCGTGAAAGAAGACTGGAAATAGTTGCACTCGACCATCTTTTTTTTGGGCAATTCTTAGGTAGTTTGGCTCACATGGTGGGACTCACATGTGAGGTCCACCCTACCGTATGAGAGCTCCAAGCTAGTTGTTTTCCCATTATTTTACTTTTCTTTTTCCAACTCATTATATAGATTAAGATCAGGTGCAATTGCATCATGCAATTACACCATTTCCTTCACAAATCTTTTTTATATTTATAACTTTAACTTTTTACTTTTCTTTTTTTTAATGGTTGAGGTTAAAAATTGCTTATTGCATCTGATGTAATACTCTAAGTATATTATACCTAATCTCAATCCCCATTGTATATAAGAAGGTACAGACCTCTCTTCAAACTCCACCAAGCTTGTTGTTACGTGCAAAAATGGAGTATAAATGGCGTGTACTCTTGACAACTGTATTGATATTATTAGTGTTTGTGAATTGTGTGAAGCTATCGTTGGCGAGAGCACCAATTCCACCTAGACAGCCTAACCCTAAATCTAGAATACCATGCTGTCCTGGGTGCCACACGTATCCAACACCACGTTGCTGTTTCGAGGGGGTTGTTTCTGATTACTTTCAGAGATCCCAGTTTGAAAACATGTTCTCAAACAAAAACTCCCTTGAGGCCCATGCAAAAGGCTTCTGGGACTACCACTCTTTTATCAGTGCCTCTGCACACTACCAGCCTCATGGCTTTGGTATTACCTACATCAATCAAAGCTTCTTTGGAGCCAAGGAAGTTGCAGCTTTCCTTGCTCACGTTGGCACCAAAACCTCCTGTGAGATATGATTAAATCTTTTTTTTTTTTTAAATCTCTTTTTACTAATTATTTTAAGAAATTTTTTGATCTCTATAAATTTTTTTTTACCTAAATATAGATATTATTGATTAATTGATCTATTAAAAACAACCACATTTTGTTTGAAATATCCAAACCAAGCAAGTTTTCACTTGATGAAATTGGAAATAGATTCTTTTCAGTTGTTTAGTGAGTCAATCTGTTATTATTTGATGTTAAAGGGTATAATTTGGGCTTTGCTACACTTTTATTTGATTAAAATATATGGTTTACTTTCTTTAAAATATATATATATATATATATATATATATATATAGTTTAAACTAAAAACGAATATTACTCATTAAGTGATGAAAAAGTTAACCATATATATATATATATATTTCCTTTTTTTTTTTTCTTTTTTAATGGGAGATAAGTGATAACCATTTATATTGTTTAGGGTCATGTTGAGATGAGATTTATGATTAAAATCTTAATTTAACTTTTGAATCCAACATTCTTTGAGCAAATGAAAGAAGCTACAAGTTGTAAGCGAATCTACTGAGAGTGGCTTAAGTAGATTCTTTCTTCTAAAAACATATTGGGTTGGAAGATGGAACAGAATGAATCCGGAGCACTAGGCATTGAAGAATTGCTCAAAGTGTAATTAAATATGGATATGAACTATGGTCAATGATCCTTTGTTCACTCAATTTCTAGACAAAGTAAAAGTGTATGATATTTTTTTCAGGTGGATATAAAGTGGCCACCAAGGAACCACTACCCTGGGGTTTATGCCATAACAAGGAAATAAATTCCAATACGTATAATTATTGTGACAAGCGCTACGAAAACACTTATCCATGTGCTTCTGGAGCTGCTTACTATGGCCGGGGTCCTTTGCCTATATATTGGTATCAACCTTTTCTATCACACTAACAATAATTACATCTTTTATATTTAAGGAAAATTACTTTGTTCATTTATAAACTATACTTCATTTTACACTTGCCCCCATTAACTACAATAATGCACAATTGACTCCCTAAACTAAAACATGTGTACCACTTTACTCCCTCAACCATCACTTTCTCAATTAAATAAAATGAAATGTAGTATTAAAATATCAATTTACCCACTACCATCTATGTTGGAAGGAGGGGTAAATTTGTTTTTTAATTCTTATTTACGTTAGACTTCACATCAAGGCATGCAACAGAGGTTTAAGTGTTACAAAGTTATAACTTTAAGGGATCAATCGTGTATTCCGATACTTCAGGGAAGGCAAAATGTAAAATGGGGTATAGTACTTTAGGGTGGAAAAGTGTAACTCCCCCCTTAAATTTATGTATTCAAATTAATAACTTTCTCATCTTATACTATTCAATTTTGTCCTAATTAAGTTGAAACTTCTATGGAAGTTTTATGTTTATATGTCAAAGATGAGTTCCTTTTCTAGCATAATTTAGATTTAAGTAATCAAGTTATGCATTCTGCAAACGAAATCTAAGTAACAAATTATTGGGGGAAAAAAAATGACTGCACATTTTCTACTGCCCTAAGACTTGTATGTGTCTTTTGTTTCATGACATAAAAGAATTTATTGTGAATCAATTCATAGTTGCATGCCACAATCCAAACAATTTTCTATACTAATGCTTTCAATAGGAACTACAATTATGGAAAAGTCAGTGAAGAGTTGAAGGTGGATTTGTTGAACCATCCGGAATACATTGAACAAAATGCTACCCTAGCCTTCCAGGTTGCAATTTGGAGGTGGATCACGCCAATCAAAGAGAATCAACCTTCTGCACATGAAGTCTTTATTGGCTCCTGGAAACCCACCAAGACTGACATTATGGCCAAACGAGTTCCTGGTTTTGGTACTACCATGAATGTGCTCTACGGAGATCTTGTTTGCAGTCAAGGTCATAATGAGTCCATGAACAACATCATCTCCCGTTATCTATATTACCTTGATCTTATGGGTATCGGTCAAGAAGAAGCAGGATCTCATGAAGTGCTTAGTTGTGATAAGCAGGTTGCTTTCATTCCATTGTCTTCCTTATATCCTTGAGCTTTCTTGAACATATCCTTTGCTAAGGTATTGTATTACTATGGTTCTAAAAACCAATTAAGTAACATAAGGAAATGTTCAAACATGAAGGGGGAGTAAGAGTTTGTATAAATTACTTGTATGTCTTTGTGTGAAGCTAAACTTGCTTGGACAATAAACGTTTGTATTGATTTGCAATTCCCTTTCGCTAGTGGTATGTAACTTTTTATAATTTTTATTTATTTCCTATTTAGTGTGGATTTGCTATGAACCTTTCTATGTTTGTATGATATGCATTTAGGGTGGAATTTTGTTTCCTCCATTTAAATCAAAATAACGTACAAAAATTGAGCATTTATGTTGTTCTAAACTTAACATATATGAGGAATTCAAATGAGATCAGTGGTAATGACATTTTTTATAGTACCTTATGCATGTGATTCAAACACCACCTCCACCTCCACCTCCACCTCCCATAAAAAAAGCGTAAAATATATTTATTTAAAAAGAAAAAAAAAGATGTTGTAATTGCAGCAATTCAGATGCTCTCATCAGCAAAAGGTGTCTTCATAGCACGCTTATACGTGTATTCATTGTTGAAACTTATAAAAAGCTAAGGACAAAAACTGTCGTTTGAAATTGAGGGAAGCCTATGGAATTTTCTTCATGAGATTTTTCTAAATTTCCTATTGAGATTTTTTTTTTTATAATACGAGTAGTTTTGTTTATTTTTTAAGATCCAAGAAACTGATTAAGTTTCTGGAAAAATAAAAGTTCATTTAGATATTGGACCATTGAATAAATATCATCCTCTCTTAGACAAACATCGAAAAAGAAAATACTACGCATAATTTTTTTTTTTTTTAATTCACCCATTAATATGATAAATTTGATTAGAATATAATTTTTACGTAGATGAATATCTAACATCGAAATCATTATGTTCCAATCAAAACAAGTCATATCAACAATAACAACAATAAAAAAAGAAAAAGAAAATAACAATAATAATAAGAAAAATTATTGTTATACACATGGTGTTACACACAATCATACACATAAAGGCTGAAATGATGAAATGATGTTTCAAAAACACGATTTTACAATTATAATTAAAATTGTACGTTCAAAACACAATTTTAACCGAACGTTCTGCACATACAATGCTCGGCTATTATTAGAAATCTTTCTAGTAATAAACAATGTCAAATTTTTTTACTAGAAAAAAGCGATTTTTTTGCACCTCTAGATTATTCATTGAAAATAGTCTCATATTACGCATGTATGGTAAGGCACATATGATCTTTGTAATAAACTTTTTTTTTTATAATTCGATAATTAGAGGAAGTGGATTAAGAATCTAGGACGTCTTCGCTAGAACTACCAAAAGATGTCATTTGAGATACGAGAATATTACATTTGTTTGTAATACACATTAGTGGTTGTTGCATGTGTTATTTGTATTTCTTGTAGACTCTCACATGATACGTGAGAATATATAATTATTTTGTAATATGGTATAATGTATAATTCATTCTCTTAAATGTAATGAAGATAATTTATTCTCCTTTAAATTAAATTAAATTATTTCTATAAAAGTACTTTCCATCTCTCTATCTCTACAAATATATCTTTATATTATTTTTTGTGAAATTTAGGTGTGTTTGATTGATATTATTCTTTTTTGAAGTTGTCTATATTATTCAAACTTTTGTGTTTTTTTTTTTTTTTTTTTTTGGTTACTAATAAACTTTTTTAAGTTTCAAATTAGTTATTCAAATTTCTCATTTTGTTAAGGAAATTATCATGATAATTAAACTTCATCACAAATTTACAATTGATATTACTTAAATAATTGATAGACACATTTAAATACATAGTCATGTAGATTGTATTTGATATAAACTCAAATTCTCACTTCCAAAATATCTAAGAATTAATTCAAACCAAAACAATAAGAGGAAGAGAAAGTACATATGATGAGGAACTAAAAAAATGCAACATCAAAATGTATCAACCCAAAGTAGAGATACAAAAAAAAAAAAAAAAAAGTACAAAAATTCATTAATCTAAAGTAGAGTTGCAAAAAACAATAAATAATATATATATATATATATATAGAGAGAGAGAGAGAGAGAGAGAATAATCACATTTTTTTGGGAGAGAATGTGAGAGAAATAGCAAATTTATATAAAAGAAAATAAGTTGAAGAATTCTCAAAAGAAAATGTATAGTTATAAATATCAAGTTATCTTAAACATGCTATGTAATATGATACATTATATCATTGTATATTATATAATGCCATAGGATAATATTTTACAATCAAAGAAAAGAAAAAAGACAACAAATTAAAACCCAACCAAATCGCATCAACCTAAAATAGAGTTCAACACAAAAATTTGTCAATCTAAAGTAGAGATGCAATAAATAATTAAAAATCCACCAAAAGAAAGAAAGAAAAATAGATAGGGTATTTACATTTTTGTGAGGGCAAAATATGCAATGAATGAAAGAGAAAATATAGCAAATTTTTATAGTAAATAAAATGGGTAAAAGAAGAGTTCAAATAAAATGAAGATGAAAGAGTTGAGGAATTGCAACATTTAAGTATAAAGTAGTGAGAAGATAAAAAGATTAGAAGGAAAAATATTAGAGGAAGTGTAATTATAAGTGTGGGGGTAAAAGCCCAAAATTGTACATTGGGCCTTGGGCTCCAATTGGGAACATGACGCGTCCGAGGAGGTGTAAGTAACTAAAGGGGGCCTATAGCCCAGAATCACAAAGAACGAAGCAAAGGAAGACTGTCCAAGGAGAATTTGTCCCTCGGCCTTGGCCAAATACTGCTCGGCCCTGCACTTCAGCAATTTGGATGATCCTCCAAGAGACTTCCACGAGAAGAGACCCTTATCCACGTGCAGAAGAGATCAGAGTTCAGAGGTATGCTGCTGCCTCCGCATTAAATGCACCACACCTACCTTTTTGGCCGCATTTATGTGGAGAAGACCTCTGAACAGTACTTCCTTGATCACCGCTACTCACAGACAGCAAAAGAAGGTGTTTGATGGGACATACACTCAAGTAAGAGGTTAGATGATTAACAAGTGTATGATAAGGATGGCCTGAAGGGACCTTTATAATGTAAAAGATCTCTCATAAAAAGGAGGGGGGGAAAAAGAAGAAAGAAGGAAAGAGGGAGAAGAAATCACAGTGGCACCAATAGTTGTGTTAGACTTCAATACTATTGTATTACATGATAATCTCCTCTGACAACTTTTCCTGCAGGCTTTACGTGTAGTTCGTGCTTGTTCCTCTTTGATGTATCAGCTAACCGTTATTATCAATCACTAAAGCCCAGCTCTTTAGCCCATTTCTCTACAAATTTATTATGTGGGCTCACCAAACCGTGGTCCAAATCCTTTTTGGGCTTGGGTCTAAAATCTGTGACCCTACAATTAGCGTCGTCTGTGGGAAAGAGCTTGCATGATAGTGAGGGTAACGGTCAACTATGGTAGAGCCAGATCCACAACACGTAGAATCAAAGGGCCCTGAGCGTGGTGATCCCTTCCTTAACCTTGAACGGAGAGGTGACCGTGAGGGAGACATCCATACTGCACATCCTGACAGGAATCGCCCTCGAGGAGATAACCATGCTTCCCATGCAGATGAGAGGAGGAACATGCAATTGGAGATTGACCGGTTAAAAAGGGAGTTGCGCCACGTAAATAGAAAACGGGCTTCCCCAGACTCCAATTTTTCCTCCGATGATGAAAAAGACGTTGATTATAGGCAGAGGTCTCGAACTCCACCCAGTGAATCTTTCTCTTACGAGAGGGAAAATCATCGTCAACAGCGGAGTCGAAGCCCGTCGCATCAAGGTGTAGGGAATGACGCCATGAGCAAGGCTTTGGACCAAGTCTCCAAGTCCCCTTTCACACGTAACATTGAAAGGGCGAAACTTCCTAGGTGTTTCAATCAGCCAACATTCACCATCTATAATGGTAGAACGGACCCGGTGGAGCACGTGAGTCATTTTAACCAGAGGATGGCCGTCCATTCTAGGGATGAAGCCTTGATGTGCAAGATTTTCCCATCCAGCCTGGGACCAGTCGCAATGAGGTGGTTTGACAATCTGAAGGAAGACTCTGTAAGTTCCTTCCATGAGCTTACTCAAGCGTTCTGTTCCCGTTTCGTGACTTGCCGAAGGACCCTTCGGTCTTTGGCTTCCCTACTGTCCTTAAGTATGCGAGAGGGCAAGACCCTAAAAACGTACTCGGACAGGTATTGGGAGATGTTCAATGAGTTGGAGGGAAACCATGACGGGGTAGCCATCAGCTCTTTTAAGCTCGGCCTTCCGTCTGATCATGGCTTGAGAAAGTCTCTAACCGGTAAACCTGTTACCAGTGTGTACCAACTGATGGACAGAATTGACAAGTATATAAGATTTGAGGAGGACCAGCAGCAAGGAAAAGGGAAGGATAAGGTCATCCCTCAGGAGAGGAGGGATTTCAGGTCGGATCGATACAACAACAATCAGCTGCGGAGAGATCTGGTTGGTCAATCAGTAACAGCGAATACTCAAGCAGTTAACGCTGTGTTTCGAGAGCCAGTACATCAAATCCTAGAGAAAATAAAGAATGAGCCCTTCTTTAGACGACCAAATAGAATGATTGGAAACCTTGAGAAACACAACCACAACCTCTATTGCCAATACCATCAGGATCACGGACATACCATAGAGGATTGCAGGAGTCTATGGGGCTACTTGGACCAACTCATCCACGAGGGCAAGTTGAAGCAATTCTTGCGTAGCTCCGACTGTCAAGGGAGGCGGATGGATTCCGGAGCTTGGAGGAACGATTCCTCTAGACCACCTCTGGGCACGATAAATGTTATTTTCACCGCACCAGGAAGAATTGGGTCTGGCCCGTCCAGGGTAATGTCCGTTGCTCAGCTATCCTCCGAGGATGTTAACCAGGAGCCAAAGAGGGCTAAAAGAGAAATTCAGCCAGTGTTGGGCTTCTCAGATGAGGACAAAGTTGGAACCATTCAACCCCACGACGATGCTTTGGTGGTAACCCTCAGGATTGGGGGGTACGACGTGAAGAGAGTAATGGTGGACCAGGGCAGTTATGCTGAGATAATGTACTCTGACCTCTACAGGGGATTGAATTTGAAACCCGAAGACCTGACACCATACAACTCCCCGTTGGTGAGTTTTGACGAAAAAATGGTCATCCTACTGGGCCAATCAGACTGCCTGTGCAAACTGGCCCAGAAGTAGTGGAGGTTGATTTTATCGTGGTAGATGCTTATTCACCCTACACCGCAATCGTGGCCAGACCATGACTTCATACATTCGGGGCTGTTTCTTCTACCTTGCACCAAAAGGTTAAGTACCAATCAAGAGGTCAGGTTAAGGAGATTTTGGGAGACCAATCGGTGGCCAAATAGTGCTTGGTGGCCGCGATCCAACATAAACCTGAAGCCGAGTCCTCGGCCCGTGATGAAAGAGACTTATAGCAGTTAGAGTCTTCGGCTCTAAACGCCGAGGACACAGTCGAAGGAGCAAAATGCGAAAGCCTAATAAAGGTCATTATTGGTGATGACCCAGAAAAGTTCTTTCAAGTCGGATCACGGCTGCCCGCTCAAGAAAAGGCAGAGCTCATAGAATTCCTTAAAGGTAACATTGATGTGTTTGCATGGGATTCCACCGAAGCCCCAGGGATAAGTTCAGAGTTCATCTATCATCATCTGAATGTTAATCCAACTGTCATCCCAAAAAGTAGCCACTCCGACGCCCATCTAGAGAGCATGCAGATGCTGTCAGGGAGGAGGTGATGAAACTAAAGCGAGCCGAAGCAATCAAGGAAGTTTTCTACCTTGACTGGCTGGCTAACACAATGGTGGTGAAGAAAAAGAATGGAAAATGGCAGGTATGTGTGGACTTTACCGATCTGAATAGGGCTTGTCCGAAAGATCCATTCCCCATGCCAAAAATTGATTAGTTGGTTGATGCAACTGTCGACCACCCTCAGATGAGTTTCTTGGATGCCTTTCAAAGGTACCACCAAATACCTCTAGCCTTAGATGATCAGGAAAAGACTGCTTTCGTCACACCCGTTAGGAACTACCATTATAAGGTGATGTCATTCAGCCTAAAAAATGCTGGAGCCACCTACCAGAGGATGATGACTAAGATGTTTAAGTCTCAGATGGGCAAAAGCGTGGAGGTTTACATTGATGACATGGTGGTGAAAAGTAAGGCCATATCTGAGCATATTGGGGACCTTGGAGATGTTTTTGACATCCTCAGAAAGTACAGGTTGCATTTAAACGCTTCTAAGTGCTCTTTTGGTGTGGGGTCAGGCAAGTTTCTGGGCTACATGGTTACCCACAGGGCAATTGAGGTGAACCCCGACCAGATTAAAGCGATCAACAACTTGCAACCCCCTCGGAACCCCAAGGAGGTCCAAAAATTAACTGGAATGACTACGGCCTTGAATCGTTTTATTTCCCACTCGGCAGACAGATGCCGACCATTCTTCTAGTTGCTAAATAAGTGAAAATGATTTGAATGGACCGAAGAGTGTGCCTCAGCCTTTCGGCAACTCAAAGAGTACCTCTCTCGACCTCCCATTATGTCCAGTCTTGAGAAAGACGAAGTCCTTTTTGCATATATCTTCATGGCCCTTCATGCTGTGAGCCTAGTGTTGATACAGGTTGATAATGGTGTACAACGGCTAGTTTACTACCTGAGCAAATCGCTGCATAAAGCCGAGATTCGGTATCTACTCTTGGAGAAAGCTATCCTAGCCATAGTGCATGGTACAAGAAAGCTACCCCAGTATTTCCAAGCACATACGGTTGTTGTCCTCACACAACTTCCTCTCAAAGCCGTACTCAGAAGCGCAGACTACACGGGAAGAATTGCCAAATAGGGCACAGTTTTAGGGGCTTTTGATATTAAGTACATGCCCCGTACTTCGGTTAAGGGGCAAGTACTGGCAGACCTGGTGGCCAAGTTTATAGAACCCTCTTTAGAGGAAATAACTCCAATGCAAAGCATGGATGGAAAATCAGTCGGTCTGATCTCTCAGCAAAGTATGTCCCCCTGGGAGGTATACATTGATGGCGCTGTAAACCAAAAGGGTTCTGGAGTAGGGCTGGTGCAAGTCTCCCCGGAGAAGGTCACCCTTGAAAAATCGTTAAGGTTAAACTTCGCGGCGACCAACAATGAGGCCGAGTATGAAGCTCTTCTGATGGGTATGGCTATGGTCAAAAAAATGAGAGGGAAAGTAGTGGAAGTATTCTCGGATTCGAGGTTGGTGGTCAACTAGGTAAAGGGAGAGTTTGAAGCGAGAGATGAAACAATGCGCGAGTATTTAAGGTAGGTCAAACACCTGCAATCAGAGTTTGAATCTTTCAGTCTATTACAAATCCCCAGAAGCAACAACTCTCATGTTGATTCCCTAGCCACCCTTGCAACCTCCTCGGCTCAAGGCCTTCCTCGAGTTATTCCTGTAAAACACTTCTGTAAAACTACTGAGCCGTGAGGAGCGGTCCAGGTGCATCGGGTAAGAACAGGACCCAATTGTATGGACCCAGTGGTGCTCTTCCTAAAGGATGACGTTCTGCTTGATGAAAAGTCCGAAGCTGATAAGATACGAAGGAAGGCTACACGGTTCTGGCTGTCAGAAGACCAAAAATTGTATAAACAGTCTTTTTCGGGGCCATATTTATTATGTGTACACCCAGAAGCAACTGAGATGCTCCTTGAAGAATTGCATAAGGGAATCTGCATAAGTCACACTGGTGGTAGGTCCCTGGCGCACCGAGCCATCACTCAAGGATACTGGTGGCCAAATATGCAGAGTGATGCCCAAGAATACGTGAAAAAATGTGATCAGTGCCAGCGGTTTACGCCGAACATACACTAGCCAGGGAGAGTCCTCAATCCACTATCCAGCCCATGGCCATTCGCTCAGTAGGGCCTGGACATCGTGGGTCCTTTTCCCAAGGCAGCAGGGAATAAGAGGTATCTTATAGTCGGCACAGACTATTTCACTAAGTGGGTCGAAGCCGAGCCCCTAGCGAACATCAAAGATGTAGATGCCAAGAGATTCGTCTGGAAGAATATAGTTACTCGATTCGGAGTTCCTAATACCCTCATCTCGGACAATGGCTTCTAATTTGACAGCAAAGCATTTAGGAGATATTGCTGCGAGTTGGGAATTATGAACAGATATTCTACTCCTGCCTACCCCTAGGGGAATGGACAAGCAGAGGCTGTTAATAAGGTTATATTGAACAGACTAAAGAAAAGATTGGACGACGTAAAAGGCAGGTGAGTAGAAGAACTGCCACATGTCCTCTGGACATACTGAACCACACCCCGCAGGTCTACTGGGGAAACTCCCTTCTCAATGACTTATGGAGCTGAAGCCGTCATTCCTGTAGGAATTGGTCTCACAAACTTCAAAACCAGCTCATTCAGTCTGAGCAACAACAATGACCTGCTGGAGAAGAATTTGGACCTGATCGAGGAGAGAAGGGAAAATGCAATGATTAGGCTAGCGCACTACCAACACAAGCTCAAAAAGGGTTATGATGTTAACGTTAAAGTGAGGCCATTGGCTCCTAGCGATCTGGTGTTGAGGAAGGTTGTAGGTGCTACAAAGAACCCAGTGTGAGGAAAACTGGGGCCCAACTGGGAAGGGCCATACCATATTACCTCAGTGGCTAGAGTCGGGGCATACTTTCTAGAAGATTTGGACGAGCATGTAATACCACAACCGTAAAATGTAAATAACCTGAAGAGGTACTATTATTAAAGAGGGCTTTTTTAATCATTGCATCATTTGTTATCCTGCTTTCATAAGGTCCACAAACCAGATAATATGAAGTGTTTAAACTGAGACTCAGTCAGGCCTGTAGTCCTTGGACCAGCTGATGTGGGGAGGTTAACACTAAATCTTAAATTTCATTAAGTGTTTAAACTGAGATTCAATCAGGCCTGTAGTCCTCGGACCAGCTGATGTGGGGAGGTTAACACTAAATCTTAAATTCCATTAAGTGTTTAAACTGAGACTCAATCAGGCCTGTAGTTCTCGGACCAGCTGATGTGGGGAGGTTAACACTAAATTCTAAATTATAAATTACTCTGCCAAGTGTAAATTGATCATTCAAAGATTGACAAATTCAACTAATACAGAGCAGGAACTGTTATCATTTGCCTTCCCACCAGTCATTATTGTTCGTTACACGTTTTCCTTGGTTTTTACGAGATTCGGATTAGTAGTGAAGCGAGTGAAAGCACATAGCATAATAATAAGAACAGAAGAAGAAAAAAGACCATTCATTAATAAAAAATGTGTTACATTCAGTTCCATGGCCGAACACCTCTTTCTAAAAAAAGGGAAACCTAGTATCTAAGCCTGTGTTTCAGACGCCAAGGTGTCAACAATCTGAATTGGCTGGGTGCCAGCAGCAGCTGGGGCTTGGTCTTAGGGTTCAGAATAAGTTTTCTTCTTGCCCTGGTCCTTGCCCTTATCCTGTGCATCCAGGCCTTTTTGTCCTTGGCCAACCCCTGGGTCAGACTCCTTAGAGGCCTCAAGAGGAGCGAGAGGGAGGGTTCGGACCGCTAGTTCCTATTCGGATCCCGTTGGAATTGGCTCTGGAAGAGAGGAATTAGGACCTGGGAGTTCACGAATATCAGGATCATAATAGATGCTCCTAGGTTGCCTTAGGCTAGAGTCTGCGGGGATCCCAGCAGCGTTAAGGGCTTTTCCCCAAGACACATCGCAATAATCCCTGCAAACTGCAGAGAGCTCCTCAGTGAGCCTAGCCTGAGTCTCCTCTGCGCCAAGGTTGTACACAGCCTGCTTCTCTACCTCAGATGCCTCCTTGGCCAGTTGGGCGTTCTCCTTGACCTTTTTGAGCTCGGCACGAAGTTCTGCCACAAATTGCCTTTCGATAGCTAAGTTGATCTCAGCTAGATGCAGTCGCTTGCACTAATCTTCGGCATGCGTCTCTACTGTCTTCAGGCCATCATTAGCACTGTCCCTCTGTCGGACAGCCTCCTTCAGCTCCCCAGAAAGCTTAGCGTAATCCTCCTTGAAGCTGCCCAATTCCCTCTCGACCTCGGCACGCGACTGCTCCTCCGCTTTGGTTTTGCTGTGCTCATCCTTGTTCCACTCCTCAGCCACATAAACCTGTTGTGTGATCTGCATAACCAAACAAAAAGGTTTAGTGTTAAATAAAGGAGTGAAAATGATTAATGCTTTCTAGGAAGAAGCAGTGCAAATTGCTTACCATGGCCAGGTCCCTCTTTAGGGAAAGGAAGAGTTCTTGTTGACTGAAGCGCCTGTAAGCGTCCATGTCTTTAGGAAGAAGAAGTGGTTGCTCTAAGGCCTCAGCGATAAGACCTGCCTTCCCTCCTTGACAGTTTCTGACTGAAGTGTCCCAAGGAAGTGGAGTACCATCTAGTTCCAGCTTGGGAGACCATACGCGCAGAGGTCGACGCACATCAGTCGCGAAGGGATCCTCTCGGCTCTCAACAGAAGAGGACCTCTTACCTCGCTGGTCTTTGATCACCCTCTGCTATTTGTTTCCCTTCGAAGGGCCTACCTCGCCTTCTTCAAGGAGTTCTTGTTGTCTTTTCCTCCTTAGCTCAGGGTTTGGATTTAGGCCGAGGTTGACAGGCAGCTGAAGAGAAGGAGGAGGAGGTAGATTTGCTGAAGGTGTGGGCTTTGTGGTCTCTATAGGGACAGGTGCCGTGTTCCTAGCCTTCAGGAGTTCCCTCAAGCTCTTACTCTCTATTTTTGGAGCCATCCTTTCGGCCTCTTCGTCCAAGGAATCCTTCAAACAAGTAATTACAGGGGCGGGGGGCTGAGCACTTGAATATCTATCCAATTCTTCTTCCTCCTCCGATATTTCAATTGCTCATGCTCCTTGTGCTTCCTCTTCTTCGAATTGAAATCTGTCAATTTCCTCTTCAGTCGAGGAACTGGAAGAGGCAACACCTTCCTCGGCTACTGCTGCTTCGAAAGGAAATTGTTGAATCGGGGGGACAACCAGAGGAACACCCTCAGGGGTTGGATGTGGTACTGGTGGGAGATCGTCTAAGGTAAAAAAATTGGGTCGAGACACATCAATCCAGCGTATCCGCGGATCGCCTGCTCTTATGGCATTGCCGACGTCCAGGAATGTGTCCGAGATGGGCTTAAAATCCAAAATTAGATGCACAGCCCGTAGTTGCCTGTCCGCGCTAACGAAAATCTCGAATCTCAGCAAGTAATTGAGGGCCTGAATGTTAGTCAAGCTCAGCCTAGGGGCCACGTGCTCTCTATCTACAAACATAGCCAAGAAAGAAAAATGGTTAGACAACTGAAGGCCATAATCAAAGAAGACTGAAAGAAAGGGCAACAAAACAAGGTCAGGGGATTAAGCTCAAATCTATCACTAAGGGGCCTAATTCTAAGGTATCCCACCTGGTTTTCCCGATCGGACGGGACAGTGAACGCCATCGTGCCACACTCCTAGAGCTATAAGATAATCATCTTTCATGCCTTTATTTGATTTAGGTAGGCATGAAATCAACCTTACCACGTCCGAGCGGGATTTAAGATAGTACCCAACATTTTTTTAGGAATGGCACTTGTACATGTGCACCATGTCATGCCATGTGAGTCGCAGACCCAAATGCTCGTTAAGAGCATCAACGCTACCCAAAATCCTGAATAGGTTGGGTGCATATTGGTGGGGGCATAACCTACGGTTATGGAGGTAATCTCTTGTTACCCGGCCCATTAGAAGGGTCATCGCTCCTTCTATAAAGGCTATCATAGGGATAACCACCTCTCCTACTTCTCGGTCAATTACTATTCACTCTGTGGGATAGTAACGTAGATTCACCCCCTGGGGAATGTGATATCTTTCCTTAAAGGCTTCTATCTTGGTAGGAGAGTCCACTAGATGCTCAAACCTACCCATTTCTGCAAGCTAAGAGGGGGCTACTAAAATCAACTAGCGGGGAAGTAAAAATTTGATGGCCAAGAAGACTAGCCGAGGAGGAATTGAAGGTTTGAATAAATTAAGACTTAAGCGATCTAAAGCGCACTACAGTCCGTGAATTTTTTAGAAGAGAAATTCGCAAAAATCTCTGGAAAAATCACTGTGAGAGGCTTAATGACCTAGGAAACTTAGTGTGTTTGGATTCTGGAGATCGCTAGAACGCTTGAGAATTCGTAAACCAGCAAATGATTTCTTTTGAAGCTTTATATATAGAAGGCGGAAAAGGGGTGAAAGTTATCCCACCCCAAATCCTAGAGCAAAATACCAGCCGTCGGATTGAAACTTCACCGTTGGATGTTGAGAGATGTGACGCCGCCTGGAGCCATTAATGAAGCCTCGCAAGTTCCGAAGCGTCAACAACAATAATGAAGTGCATCAAACCATGTCCCCGCACGTGTAAATTCGGGGGTTGCAATATCTTAAATATTTGAATCTGAAATAAGTCAAAATTCCTCTTTTCCCTCCTCGAGCACGAAGAACAAACAAAAATTTTGAGGGGCTATTGTGGGGGTAAAAGCCCAAAATTGTACATTGGGCCTTGGGCTCCAATTGGGAACATGACGCGTCCGAGGAGGTGTAAGTAACTAAAGGGGGCCCATAGCCCAGAATCACAAAGAACGAAGCAAAGGAAGACTGTCCAAGGAGAATCTGTCCCTCAGCCTTGGCCAAATACTGCTCGGCCCTGCACTTCAGCAATTTGGATGATCCTCCAAGAGACTTCCACGAGAAGAGACCCTTATCCACGTGCAGAAGAGATCAGAGTTCAGAGGTATGCTGCTGCCTCCGCATTAAATGCACCATACCTACCTTTCTAGCCGCATTTATGTGGAGAAGACCTCTGAACAATACTTCCTTGATCACCGCCACTCACAGACAGCAAAAGAAGGTGTTTGATGGGACATACACTCAAGTGAGGGGTTAGATGATTAACAAGTGTATGATTAAGATGGCCTCAAGGGACCTTTATAATGTAAAAGATCTCTCATAAAAAGGAGGGGGGGGGGGAAGAAGAAAGAAGAAGAGAGGGAGAAGAAATCACTGTGGCACCAATAGCTGTGTTAGACTTCAATACTATTGTATTACATGATAATCTCCTTGGACAACTTTTCCTGCAGGCTTTACATGTAGTTCATGCTTGTTCCTCTTTGATGTATCAGCTAACCGTTATTATCAATCACTAAATCCCAGCTCTTTAGCCCATTTCTCTACAAATTTATTGTATTGGGCTCACCAAACTGCGGTCCAAATCCTTTTTGGGTTTGGGTCTAAAATCTATGACCCTCAAATAAGGTAAGTTAAAAAGAAAGAAAGAAAGTGTTGGAAATATGTAATGATGTGGCCGCTAATATTTTTTAAAACGTAACAATAATAAATGTTATGTTATAATATGTGTCTTTATATATATATATATATATATATATATCTGTCAAGTGCATGTCACATGTGTAAGTGTAACACTATTCCAAAGTCTTCCAATATCATAAAGGAAGCTTTTTCTTTTATCGTGTCAAATTAATATTTATATGAAAAAAGTTTATTTAACTCCTTGCTAAAATAATTCAAATTAAAAGTTAAATAGAATAGGCTAACTTATTTTATGCTAAAAATATTGAAAAAAATAACTTTCCACTTATGCTCTTTTGTGAAAATTTTGCAAACTTAACATTATTAATAAAATAATTATTAAAAAAAATGCCATATTTGCAGTACACGTTAATCATTGTTGCGTGTATTAGTTGCATGACCGGTCAAGTACGCATGGTAATGATGTCACGTGATTATACCCGCAGGACTCAGGAGACATAGACTCATAGACCATCCTCAAGTCTTCCATTACAATCTTTTCCTTTTCGTCTACCTCTTTTCTTTTTTACTTTTTCTAATTAATTAATTTTTTAATAAATTATAATTTCAATTTATACTTTAGAGATGATAAGGTAGCTTTTGCATATTTTTAGCTAAATATTGTTTTCACTTTTCAGGTCCATTGTATTTGGAACAAAAAAGAGCTTATTTTTATGCTTATTGCCCCCAGCTCAATTAGTTGACATTTTAGGGAGCCAGCTAACTTTGTACTGCTTTTTGCTCAACGAATTGGTTTATGCGGGTCCTGCTCAGAAAAGGAAGCTCAAATTGCTATTTTTTTAATATGTTTTTAATGCCGCCCCAATAGTGATTTGATGTAAGGAAAACCAATTTCCAGGATTCCCTCAATCTCCTCTCATACACTTTTTTCACTTTTTCACATTTTTTGACTTTTATATATTAACTTTTTTTAATTTTCTCTTAATATTTTTTTAATCTTAATATTTTTAATTAATGATTGAGATTAAAAGTTTTCTTTTTTCAATTTTCAATCCCAACCATTCATAAGTATTACACTTAATCTCAATCCAATTTCCATTGCGAATAAAGTAAAACGATAAATATATAGGCCATCAATCCCCTAGCCCTCTAAAAATGGAAAATTTGTTCAAATTATTCTTTCTCTTTGTATATATTTTTGTGTCCTAGAGTGGTTTGAGTAAAAATTGGTTTTTCTTTGTGTCCTTATGCCAAAAAATTCTTGTATAAGTCAGTCTTATAAAATATTTTCAATGCGAACAAAATAAACCTAAAGACATAGACCATCAATCCCTGTCCTCCATTAGAAAGGAAAATTTGATTCTTTTCTTTTTGTCTCTCTCTCTCTCTCTCTTTTTACATTTTTCATTAATTAATTTTTGAATTAATTATAAGTTCAATTTATACTTTAGAGTTAGCCTCAAAGTTTTCCCCGCCCAAATTAATCTTATGTACAAAAAATGAGCATTTATGTTGGTCTAAGCTTAACATATATGAGAAATTCAAATGTGGTTAGTGGTAATAGCATTTTTTATTGTGCCTTATGCATGCAGTTCAAACACCACCTCCACCTCCACCTCCGCCTCCCATGAAAAAAGCTTAAAATATATTATTAAAAAATGTTGTAATTGCAGCAATTCAGATGCTCTCATTAGCAAAAGGTGTCTTCATAGCACACTTATATGTGTATTCATTCAATGGCAGAGGATCAAAGGGACTAGAGGGGGCCAATTCCCCACCCACCCCCCCCCCCCCCCCCTCAAAACAAACATTTTGAAAATTATCTATTTTACTATATGATGTAATTATATTTACAAGTAGCTCCTTGGGAAAATTCAACTTGGCCCCCTCAATTTGTTATTAAATGTCTAAATAATTTTAGTGTAAGCATAATAAACAAATAATTAAGTAATACTCCTCTCATAATATATATCAAGAGTGACGATATATATATTAGGTTGTAATTAATAGCATTAGTGTTTTTTTTTTTTTTTTTGTTGTGTAAAATGTAATAATATCTTTTTAAGTGTAATGATTTAATTACAATCTTTGTCTGCCAACAAATTGTTAAAAAAAAAAAACCGTGTTTCATTTAATATTCGGGTAAATTATAAATCATAGAGTACATAATATAAAATGACATAGTATTCTTTTACATCTAGAAAAACAAAAGAATTTGAAATAAAAACATAACACATAAAATGAAGATATCAAAGCATTTTACATATAAATGATAATGATACATTGGGATACAATTTATAATATGTGTGTGTGTGTGTGAGATATATTGGACCAATATTGAATAAATATCATCCTCCCTTAGACAAACATTATTGGGGGGGGGGGGGGGGGGGGGGGGGAATATTATGCATAATTTTTTTTTTTTTTCATTCATCCATTAATATAATAAGTTGTGATTAGAATATAATTTTTATATGGATGCATATCTATCATCACAATTATTATATTCCAATCAAAACAAGTCATATCAATAATATCAATTGCGAAATAATAATAATAATAATTGTAAGGACCAAAATTGATCCTTAGCCCAACAAGCCCACAACAATAGATTTGTTAGAGAGTAGATTTTAACAGGTGAAGACTTAATGAATCAAGTATGAGTTACAATGGATTGGTTTAGTGCTATAGTGATTGAGAAGTATATTTTGAAGAGAAAAACACTCCTCGGTCAAATCAGACGAAGGTATGTTCTTATATAAATTTCAGACTTTCATGAATGCACAGAGTTCTTAGTTTACAGAGTTCTTCTTTTTCCCTCTTTTTGATTAGACCCCTTTTCTGTCAAGGAATCCCTTCCCTTATATACTCGTTCCCCTTTCCCCCATCTTAGCCTTCCACTTGTTGATCAAGTAAGTGATCTCTTGGATGCTTGTCCCATCAAAACCTTCTTGAAGTCTCTGTGTGTAGCTGTAAGGATGAATATCACTATTCAGGCATCACTTCCACATAAATACGGCCAGTTGGATAGATGCAGAGCATTCAATGTGGTGGTAGCAGCCTTCTTCTCAGATATTTCTTAGTTCACTATTAACTCCTCTCTTTGAAACTTATCCTCCCAAGCATGGTTGCCTCTTGCCCAGTATTTGCTGGGTGGTGTGGGCTCTAGACCCCTGCTCCGCTTTCCGAGGAAGTTTGGCTCCTTGGGAAACGTTACTTGTTCGTTGTTACCAACCCTTGTCCTCGGCCCACTAACCCACTTGCCCTTATTAATACTTAGTTGTCCTCGGGCTCCTTGGCATCCTCGAGCATGGCCACGACCCGATATCCCTACTCGGTTCTCTTATCCCCACAATAATAATAATAAGGAAAATTATCGATATACTATACACACAGTGTTACACATATTCATGATACACATAGAGGCTAAATATGCTGAAATCATGTTTCAAAAACATGATTTTACAATTATAACTAAAATCGTGTGTTCAAAACACGATTTTAACTGTATGTTCCATACATACAATTCTCAACTATTACTGTTCTAATAATAAATAATGTCAAATTTTTCTACTAGGAAAAAAAAAAAAAAAAAAAGCAATTTTTTTGTACCTCTAGATTCATTGAAAAAAATCTCATATGACACATGTATGGTAAGGAACATATGATATTGTAATACACTCTTTTTGCTTTTTTTTTTTATAAATAATTCGATGATTAGAAGAGGTGGATTATGAATCTAGGATGTCTTTGCTAAAAATACCAAAAGGTGTCATCTGAGATACGAGAATATCACAGTTGGTTGTAATACACATTAGTGGAGTGGTTGTTGCATGTGCTATTTGTACTACTTATAGACTCACGTGATATGTGAGAATATATAAATATTTTTTAATATGATATAATATATAATTTATTAAAGATAATTTGCTCTCCTTAAAAATTAAATTATTTCTAAAAATACTTTACATTCTCTATCTCTACAAATATATCATTATATTATTTTTTGTGAAATTTGGGTGTGTTTGATTGATATTATTCTTTTTTGAAGTGGTCTATATTATTCAAACTTTTGTTATAGTGTGTTATTATTTTTTTTTTTTTTTGTACAAATAAATTTTTTTAAGTTTCAAATTAGTTATTCAAATTTCTCATTTTCTTAAGGAAATTATAATGATAATTAAACTTCACCACAAATTTACAATTGATATTACTTAAATAATTGATAGACACATTTAAATACATAGCCATGTAGATTACATTTGATATAAACTCAAATTCTCACTTCCAAAATATCTAAGAATCAACTCAAACCATAACTATAAGAGGAAGAGAACATACATGTGATGAGGAACTAAAAAAATACAACACCAAAATGTATCAACCCAAAGTAGAGATACAAAAAAATAGAAAAATTCATTACAGTAAAGTTGCAAAAAAGAATAAATAAGAGAGAGAAATGAGAGAGAGCGAGAGAGAGAGAATAATCACATTTTTTGGGGAAAGAATGTGAGAGAAATAGCAAACCTATAAAAAAGAAAATGAGTAAAAGAATACTCAAAAGAAAATGTATAGTTATAAATATCAAGTTATCCTAAACATGTTATGTAATATAATACGTTATATCATTGTATATTATATAATGCCATAGGATAATATACCTTACAATCAAAGAAAAGAAAAAAGATTACAAATTAAAACCCAACCAAATCGCATTAGCATAAAATAGAGTTCAACACAAAAATTTATCAACCTAAAGTAGAGATGCTATAAAGAATTAAAAATTTATCAACCTAAAATAGAGATGCTGTAAAGAATTAAAAAGTCGAATAAGCTAATTTATTTTATGCTGAAAATATTTTAAAAAAAGTTTATAAATTAAAATAGATAAAATATAAACTACTTTATTACTAGACCCACCTAACACCCATAAAAATATATTGAAATAAGTCAAACGTGGAGTGTGCGTTTGGATTAAGATGATAAGGCAGCTTTTGCTTACTTTTAGCTAATATTGTTTTCACTTTTCACAAAAAAGAGGTTATTTTTATTCGGTTAATTTAGCTTATTGCCCCAGCTCAATCAGTTAACATTTTAGTTAGGTGGGCGATGATTTGATGTTGTGGGACACATAAAGAAAGACCAATCTCCACACATGTTAGTGCTATGTTTGTTTTGATAGAAAACTTTGCGTAAAGATTGTTTTCCATGTTTTTCAGTGTAACAACCTAAGAAAAAGCACAAGTCATATCTATCCTATATCTTAAAAGAATCAGTCACAATTGAGACCCTTTATAGTTATTAATAAAACTCAGTTCTACCTAGTAAATACTCGATATGGGACTTATCACACACCCACACAACACAATCAATCAAAATGGGGCATCACAAGTAGCATTAGAAAAAATGATTCAAAGGAAAACTATTTTTTGTTAATATAAAAAGTATGGCTTAATTTTAGAAATTGTTTTCCACTAAATTTTTTTGAAAAAACAACAATATCTCACAGCAAGTTAAATAAGGGAAGTTAAAAGATTTTTTTTTTTTTAACTCATTTAAGGTTACTGTTAAACATAGGAAAATAAGATAGTTTTATAGAAAACACTTTTTGAAAAATGACTCATTTTCTAAAAAACATTATTGCCAAAACAAACAGAGCGTAGGATTCACTCTATCTCCTTTCACTTTTTCACTTTTTAACTTTACATTTTAACTTTTCTTAATATTTTTTTAATTAATGATTGAGATTGAAAGTTGATTTTTTTTTTTTTCCAATTTTCAATCCTAACCATTCACAGGTATTACACTGGATCTCAATCCAATTTCCACTGCGAATAAAATAAACCGATAAACATATAGACCATCAATGTCCTTCTTTATGTATGTATTTTTGTGTCCTATAGTCCTTTGAGTAAAAATTGGTTTTTCTTTGTGGGTCCCACAGTCAAGAAAGTCTTGTATGAGGCTGTCTTATAAAATACTTTCAATGCGACGAAATAAACCAAAAGACATAGACCATCAATCCCCTAGTCCTCCATTAAAATGAAAAAAAAAAATGATATTTTTCTTTTTGTCTCTCTTTTCTTTTTATATTTTTCCATTGATTAATTTTTGAATAAATTATAATTTCAATTCATACTTTAGAGTTAGCCTCGAAGTTTTTTTCCCCCAAATTAATCTTACTGTTTTCAACGATATTTCAATTCTATCATAAACTCATTACATGTGAAGCTATTAATGGAATAATGTTAAACAAAATGACGTCATTCGACTTGGATTAATAGTGTTCATATATATTAAGAATATGCGTTGAAATAATCAGCCTGGCATCTTTTAATTTAATAGTTCATATTAATGATATCACTATAAATGAGTTTGTGATTGGAGTGGAAATGTTTTTAAAGTATAACATTTAATTTAAAATCACCTCTAAATTGCAGGTTTAAATATAGTTGTCATTGTTTTGAAGATGCATATGGAAGCTGAAAGTAACAGGGAAGATAAAGCATTTTATGTGGAAGTCTTGCACCAATTCGCTGCCTACAAAAGAAAACTTATTGAAGCGTACAATCATTCAAGATTCGGTGTGCCATCTCTGTGCTAGTGAATCTGAAAATGTTTTGCACATTCTGTGGGGATGTGAGAAGGTCCAGCGAGTTTGGAGTACCGATTTTGGTTGGGTGGATAATTTTAAAGCCGCATCAGGCTCATTCATGGATTTGGTTCAAGAGAAACAGGTGCAATACCGACAAACATAGACCATCAATCCCCAAGTCCTCCACTAGAAAAGGAATATTGATCTTTTTCTTTTTGTCTCTCTCCTTTTCTTTTGTCGTTTTTAAATTAATTAACTTTTGGATAATTATCATTTCAATTTATACTTTAGAGCTTGCCTCAAAGTAAATCCTACCTTTACATGAGTTTCAAAATAATCTTACAGTTTCAACTTTCAACCATATTCCAATTTTATCACAAACTCTTTAGGTGTGAAGCTATTAATGGAAAAATACTAAACAAAATGAAGTTATATGAACTTTAAAGGAGGTTAATTCAGAGTAGGTTACTTTAATTCTCAAAGTAGCTTTTTCTTAGAGGGAAAAAAAAAAACTCAAAGTAGTTTTAAGCCCATAGAGACGAAAGATAAACTCTCAGATTTTAGTGATTATTGGGTCTTATGTTACCATATAAGTTATAGACCCTCAGGATGGCCCCAAAAGAAAGAAAGAAAAAGGTTTTGGACTCAGCAGGTCCATCCGTTGATTCTAATTACATGATTCAGTTGAGCCCAAATTAGAAACCCAACTCAATCAGAATAACTAGACCCAAACCGATCCATTACTCTTTGGAAATTTTAGGGGTTTTTTCTATCACAGCTAAGGTTTGAATGTTTTGATCTTATTCCTCTTTACAAGATAATCTAAACCCCTTATGGATTTCAGACATTTCAGTATCAATTGGTAAGTTTTGCCAATATATATATATATATATATATATTTTTTTTTTTTTAATTTTCACTCTCTCTTTGCATAGAAACCATGTGCTTATGTAGGTATGAAATGAAATATGGTTTGAGCTCGAATTTGGTATAATTTCTTAGCATTTCAGTTTAATCATACTTTCTCTTTAATTTTTCAACTAACACATATCTTTAAAAGTTTATAAGTACAATTTTTTTTATGAAACAAGAATTTAGTATGCTTATGTTGTGTTGAATTATAATGTTAATTAGCTTGACGATGTATTTGAGTATTAAAGATACTGTTTTGTTTTAGACCAGACAAGTAATTATCATTATTAAATTTATGTTAATTGAAATTCTGGGAAGGTAGGTTTCGGGGACCTGATGAGATTTCTACTGGGAAGTGGGTTTGGATCAGGATTTTTTAAGACTATGTAGAATTAGAGAATTTTGTTTGAAAATTTTTGAAGCTACTGCTGAAATCAGATTTTGTTATGTTAATAATATTTCTGTAAATTGTTGGTAGATATGCGTGAATTCGAAAGGATTGTCTGTTTGAGTGCTTTAAAAATGGAGCAATGTACAATGATTTCTATGAATATCTGTGTACGGTCATGTTATGCAAGCTAGCATTTTGCATAATTTGTGTTTGATGGGAAAACCATTTTGAAAATTTTCAAAATGGTAATAATCAACATGTAGAAGTGGCAGAAGCTTTCAATGCGTATTTAAAATTGGATTTTTTTAGTTGTTGGGGCCAGAAATAATTTCCGCTGCCATTTGAAAATTATTTTGCCCATCAGATGGTAGTGACTAGTGAACATTTTGTACTTTTCATCGTGGAGCTCTGTATGTTTTCATCTTAAGCACAATGATGCCGGTTCCTGAGAAAGCTATGTGCATTGTAATCATGTGCAGACTTTTTAAATGGAGCTCTTATGGTTATGGAGAAAAAGTATGCTCCTTTGGCATTTTTGGTGGTGAAATTTTTAATTTTAAAGATATTATTAGTCATTTTAATGCTGGGGACTCTGCAATCTGCATGATTGCTTTCCAAAAAAACAAAAAAGAGAGTTATTTGTAATAGTAAACACTACTTCTATATTTTCGCAGCAATTCAGATGCTCTCATCAGCACAGGTGTCTTCATAGCACGCTTATCCGTGTATTCATTGTTGAAACTTATAAAATGATAAGGACAAAAAACAGAAGTTTGAAATTGGGGGAAGCCTATGGAATTTTCTTCATGAGATTTTTCTAAATTTCCTACTGAGATTTTTTTTTTTTTTTTAAATACGAGTAGTTTTGTTAATTTTTTAAACTCAAATTTGATGCTGCAACTTTCTCGAACCTGAAGTGTTTTGGATTTGGAGCAATTATAAGGAACTCAATGGGCGACGTGATGGCTAGAATGTCAGCCAAGGGACCGTATATCAGCAGCAGCGAGGAAGCAGAAGCTTTGGCACGTCAGAAAGCTCTAGAATTCTCCATGGAAACAGGCTTTTCTGAGCTGATCATCGAAGGAGACTGTCAAATCGTGATGAGGGCAATCTCGGCTTCAACAGCTAAGGAGTCCATGCTTGGTCATGTTTATGAGGATATAAGACGCTATATGAGAAGCTTGCAGGTTGTGTCCATCAGTTGGGTGAAAGTGGGAGGGAATATGGTAGCTCATTCATTAGCTAAAAATGGTAGGAATATTGTCAATGATCTGTATTGGGTAGAAGACACCACCACCACCTGCGGTGGAAGCTCTATACCAGGACCTCTTACATCTTAATGAATGATTGAATTTTTTTGTTCTCAAAAAAATAAATAAATAAAGATCCAAGAAACTGATTAAGTTTCTGGTAAAAAAAAAAAAACATTTCATTTAGATACTGTTACCATTGAATAAATATCATCCTCCCTTAGACAAACATTATTAGGGGGGAAAAAGAAAATATTACGCATAAATTTTTTTTTTTTTCATTCACCTATTAATAGAATAAGTTGTGATTAGAATACAATTTTTACATGGATGCATATCTAACATCGCAATCATTATATTCTAATCAAAACAAGTCATATCAATAATAACATCTGTAAAATAAAAATAAAAAAATAAAAAAGAAAATAACAATAATAATAAGGAAAATTATTGTTAAACACATGGTGTTACACACAATCATATACATAGAGGCTGAAATGCTGAAATCATGTTTTTACAATTATAACTAAAATTATGTGTTCAAAACGTAATCTAATTGTATGTTCCATGCATACAATGCTCAACTATTACTATTCTAATAATAAATAATGTCAAATGTTTCTACTAGAAAAAAAGGAATTTTTTTGTACCTCTAGATTCATTGAGAAAAGTCTCATATTACGCATGTATGGTAAGGCACATATAATACGCTCTTCTTTTATTCTTTTTTTTTTATTTTTTATAATTCGATAATTAGACGAGGTGGAATATGAATCTAGGACGTCTTTGCTAGAAATACCAAAAGCTGTCATTTGAGATACAAGAATATTACATTTGGTTGTAATACACATTAGTGGTTGTTACATGTGTTATTTGTACTACTTATAGACTCACGTGATATATGAGAATATATAATTATTTTGTAATATGGTATAATGTATAATTCATTCTCTAAAATTTATTGAAGATAATTTATTCTCATTAAAAATTAAATTATTTCTAAAAGTACTTTCCATCTCTCTATGTCTACAAATATATCATTATATTATTTTTTGTAAAATTTGGGTGTATTTGATTGATATTATTCTTCTTTTAAGTGGTCTATATTATTCAAACTTTTTTATAGTGTGTTATATTTTATTTTCTTTTTTTGGAACAAATAAAATTTTTTAAGTTTCAAATTAAATTATTCAAATTTCTCATTTTCTTAAGGAAATTATCATGATAATTAAACTTCATCACAAATTTACAGTTGATATTACTTAAATAATTGATAGACACATTTAAATACATAGCCATGTAGATTATATTTGATATAAACTCAAATTCTCACTTCCAAAATATCTAAGAATTAACTCAGACCATAACTATAAGAGAAAGAGAAAGTACATGTGATGAGGAACTAAGAAAATACAATACCAAAATGTATCAACCCAAAGTAGAGATGCCAAAAAAAAAAAAAAGATCCATTAAAGTAGATTTGCAAAAAAGAATAAATAATAGAGAGAGAGAGAGAGAGAGTAATCACATTTTTTTGGGAGAGAATGTGAGAGAAAAAGCAAATTTATATAACAGAAAATGAGTAGAAGAATACTCAAAAGAAAATGTATAGTTATAAATATCAAGTTATCCTAAACATGCAATGTAATATAATACATTATATCATTGTATATTATATATATATATATATATAATGCCATAGGATAATATCTTACAATCAAAGAAAAGAAAAAAGATAACAAATTAAAACCCAACCAAATCGCATCAACCTAAAATAGAGTTCAACACAAAAATTTATCAACCTAAAGTAAAGATGCTAAAAAGAATTAAAAATCCACCAAAAAAAGGGAAAAAAAATAGAGATAGTATTCACATTTTTGTATGGGCAAAATATGTATTGAATGGAAGAGAAAATAGAAAAATTTTATAGTAAATAAAATGGGTAGAATAAGAGTTCAAATAAAAGGAAGATGAAAGAATTGAGGAATTGCAACATTTAAGTATAAAGCAAAAAGATTAGAGGGAAAAATGTTAGAGAAAGTGTAATTACAAGGTAACTTAAAGAGAGAGAGAGAGAGAGAGAGAGAGAGAGAGAGAGAGAGTGTGTTGAAAATAGGTGGATAATGTGACCACTTATATGGCTCAACAGAAACATAACAATAATTTTATTATGTTTTAGTATGTGTGTGTGTGTCTATATACATATATATATATATATATATATAAAAGAAAAAGTGTGTGTGTGTATATTACCTATCAAGTGCATGTCACATGTGTAAGTGTAACGTTATTCCCAAGTCTTCCAATATCATAAAGGAAGCTTTTTTTTTCTTTGGTCAAATTAGTGTTTATTTGGAAATATTTTATTTAACTTTTTGCTAAAATAATTTAAGTTAAAATTCAAATAGAATAAGCTAATTTATTTTATGCTAAAAATATTGAAAAAAATTTTAAAAAGTAAAATATAAACTACTTTATTACTAGCCCTCGTAAGACCCACAAAAAATAAATTGAAATAAGTCAAATGTAGAGTGCGCATTTGGAATGAGATGATAAGGTTTCTTTTGCTTATTTTTAGCTAATATTGTTTTCACTTTTCATGTCCCATTGTATTTGGAACAAAAAGGAGCTTATTTTTATGCGGTTAGGTTGGCCTATTTCCCCAGCTCAATTAGTAAACATTTTAGGTAGGTCCCGCTTAAATTCAGAGACCCAGTTGAATTTGTGATGCTTTTTGCTCAACAAATTGGTATTTCTTTACATTTTTTTAATGCTGCCCCAAAGTGGTTTGATACTTCGATGTTGTGGCCCTTGTGAGACACACAAAGGAAGACCAATTTCCACGGATTAGGATTCACTCTATCTCCTCTCTCAAACGTTTTTCACTTTCTCACTTTTTAAATTTTACATTTTAACTTTTTTAATATTTTTTTAATTAATGGTTGAAATTGAAATTTGTTTTTTTTCAATTTTCAATCCCAACCATTCATAGGTAATATACCTGATCTCAATCCAATTTCCACTGCGAAAAAAATAAACCGATAAACATATAGGCCATCAATCCCCTAGCCCTCTAGAAATGGAAAATTTATTCAAATTAGTCTTTCTTTATGTATTATATATTTTTGTGTCCTATATTGGTTTGAGTATGGTTTTTCTTTGGGTGTCCCACAGATAAGAAAATCTTGTATGAGTCAATCTTATAAAATACTTTCAATGCGAACGAAATAAATCAAAAGGCATAGACCATCAATCCCCTAGTCCTCCATTAAAAAGGAAAAATTGATCTTTTTCTTTTTGTCTCTCTCTTTTCTTTTTACATTTTTTCATTAATTAATTTTTGGATAAATTATAATTTCAATTTATACTTTAGAGTTAGCTTCGAATGAAACCCAGCCACACCAACATTGACCCACAAAACTCAGCCAAACCCAACCAAAATCCACCACCATCAAACTCGCAAGCCATTAAACCCGAAACCCATGGCTTGGGTCTACAAGAGTGAGGAACTAAAGAGAGAGTGAGGGTCGGTGCTGGGTAGGGGTAGGGGCTTGGGTTGGCGAGAGTGAGGAAGAGAGGGGAAAAAAATGGAAAGGGGAGAGGGTGAGACTAAAGAGAGAGAGCCAATAGGAAGAACAAGAAAAAAAAATATATTATTTAATTGGAGGAAGCAATAAAATATAATATTTGGTTTAGCTCTTAAGCTACAGTGCACAGCTCTGGATAGCTGTACATTGTAGCTGAAGAGCTAAAATTTTTAAGTTTGGCCCCACTAGTGCAGCTTAAATTTTTGAATTGGTGGTGCTAAAAATAGCAATATGACTCTTTAACTCCACCAATATAGTGCTCTATGTGAAGCTATTAATGGAATAATGTTAAACAAAATGATGCCATTTGATTTGGATTAATAATGTTCTTATATATTAAGCATATGCGTTGAAATAATCAGCCTGGCATCTTTTAATTTAATAGTTTATATTAATGATATCACTGTAAATGAGTTTGTGATTGGAGTGGAAATGTTTTCGAAGTGTAATATTTAATTTAAAATCATTGCTAAATTGCAGGTTTAAATATAGTTTTCAATGTCATACAATATGCGGTACATATTGTATTGTATACAAATAATTTCATATTGTAATTATGCATGAATAATACAACACATAGGTATGTATTGTATGAATCATATCGCATCGTATGTTAATTAAAATAGTCATTAGTTACATATGTTCCAATTTTATAATAAATATACCATTAAATATTTATATTTATAATTTTTTTCCATAAATTTTATATAATGTTTTGTATTGTATGATACACAATGCATAAAAATGGACAAAAAAAAATTAGTAAGATTCACGTTTTGACAACTATGGCTTAAATTTAATTTTCCATTACCTTCTTGTCCCTATCTTTTCTATTTGTCATTTTTTAATTAGTTGGAAGAAGAAATGGATTAAAAGTTTCATAGGCCTATAAACCCACCACAAAAGGATATTAATTCATAATAGATTACTCCAATTCTAAAAATAGAGAGGAAAGATAAACTCTTAGATTTTAGTGAATATTGGATCTTTGGTTATCATATAGTTTATAAGATGTCATTACAATATGGTAATTCTATGAGATCAATAGGTTACACATTTCACCAAGAACCTTGTAGCTCAATTAACATTTTTTTTTATATATATTTTCAATAGAAACATTTAAGGTTCAAATACTCTTTCTCCCATCGTTGTAACTAATTATATAAAATAAAAACAAATAAAATAAAAGATTTACACTTCGAAACCTTTATAAAATATATATTATGCAAATTATGACATGGAGCCTAAGTGTCCATTTGGCTTGAGTTTATTTGCTCATCTTTTAACTTTCATAGATAGCTTTTAAAAACCTAACCTTTTTTTCACTTTGTTGAAGTAAAAATATAGCTTAGCACATATTTTAGAAAAATATTTTCAACAAAAAAATTAGATAAGTTGTTTTCAACAGACACTAAGAGGCTGTTTGGATTGGATGTTTTCGTGACTCAATTCTCAGTTTTCATAACTCAATTCTCAAAAATGGTGGGACCCATAACAAAATACTCGTTTGCCTGCACCAATACTCTATTTTCATAACTCAGTTTCCAATACTCAATTCTCTACTTTTTGAGTTATGAGTTATGGAAACTGAAAACAACTTTTGGCTGTTTTCAGTTTTCAGTTTTCAATGACAAACTTGTAAATAACATCACATAGCCGGGCCCACTGACAGATTTTTGCTCCCTTTTTATCTTCTTTTCACTTTTTTTTTTCCTTTTCTTTTTGTCTTTCACGGGTCTGGCCATCTGGGTGTCTGCTCCTCTTCTTCTCCTTCTTCTTCTTCTTCTTCTTTTTTCTTTTCTTTTCTTTTCAATTTTTGGGTCTGGACTATTACTTCTTTTTTCTTCTTTTCTTTTTCTTTTCTTCTCTTTCACTGGGTTCTTCCTTCTTTCTTTCTTTTTTTTTTTTTTTTTTTTTTTTTTTTTCACCTGGATTCACCATCCCTGCTCTTCCTTCTTCTTCTTCTTTTTTTTTTTTTTTTCACCTGGGTTCACTGTCCCTGTTCTTCCTTCTTTTTTTTTTTTTTTTTTTTTTTCACCTGGGTTCACGGTCCCTGGGTTTCTTCCTCCTTTTTTTTTTTTTTTCCACATGGGTTCACCGTCCCGGGTTTCTTCTTCTTTTTTATTTTTTTTCGCTGGGAAACTCACAGAACCCAGTTAAAATAAAAAATAAAAAAAAAAAGGAAAAAAAAAAGCTGCAATGGGTGACAGAGCTGGGCCCACAAAATAGTGTGAAAAATGTTGAGTGATTGTATTTTAGTGATGTGCCAAACGGGTATTGAGTGATGGGTAATGGGTGATGAGTGATGAGTATTGAGTGATAAGTGATGAGTGATGAAAATTGAGTGACGAAAATTGAGTGACCAAAAAAAACTGGCCAAACAGCCTCTAAGTGTCTCATTAATCTGTTCAAAAGTTTTTAGTATTTCTTTCTAAACTCATTGATTCAAAATAAAATTATATCTAGATAAAATGAAACTTTAAAAGAAGTGTATATATGAGCTTCTTTTTTTCATTTTCTTTTTCTTTTTCTTTTTCTTTCCTTTTTTTTTTTTTTTTTTTTTTTTTTTGGGAGAAGAAGTGTATATATGAGCTAAAGATTAGAATATATATTTAAAAAAACAAAGAATAAGATAATCAGCTGGGCCATCCGTTGGATCTAATAACGTGATTCAGTTCAGCCCAAAATGAAAACCCAACCCAATCAGAATCGTTAGACCCGACTCTCTCGAAATTTTAGGGCTTTTTCTATCACAGCTAAGGTTTTGATCTTTATTCCTCTTGACAAGATAATCTAAACCCTTATTGAAATTTTAGAGCTTTGATCTTTATTCTTCTTTCACACATTTCAGTAGCAATTGGTAAGTTTTACCCTTTTTTTTCCCCCCTCTTTGGCTCTTTCCATAGAAACCATGTGCTTATGTTTGAGCTCGAATTTGGTATAATTTCTTAGCATTTGAGTTTGATCATACTTTGTCTTTAATTTTTCAGCTAACCCATTTCTTTAAAAGTTTATTAGTATAAGTTTTTTAATGAAACAAGGATTTTTCTACACTTAGTATAATGCATATGTGGTGGTGAATTATGATTGCGGGTTTAATATCATTTCTTGGTTACATTAGCTTGATATTGTATTTAAGTTTTACAGAATTAAAGATGCTGTTTTTGTTTTAGACCAGACAAGAAATTATCATTATTAATGAATGTTAATTGAAATTCTGGGAATGTAGGTTTTGGGGACCCTGATGTGATTTCTACTGGGAAATGAGTGTGGATCAAGATTTTTTTTAGAACGTGTAGAGTTAGAGAATTTTGTCAAAATTCTTGAAGCTACAGCTGAAATCAGATTTTGTGTGTGAATTTGATAGGATTGTCTGTTTGGATGCTTTAAAATGGAGCAATGTACAATGATTTCTATAGAATGTCTGTGTACACCGTTCATGTTATGCGAACATTCTGCATAGTTTATGTTTGATGGGAAAACCATTTTGAAAAAATGGTAATAACCCATGTAGAAGTGGGAGAAGCCTTCAATGCATATTTAAAATTGGATTTCTTAGTTGGTATTCATTGACCAACTGTTTTGATACCCAATATGGTCCTGGGGTCAGAAATGATATCCGCTGCCTTTTGAAATTGATTTTTCCTATCGGATTGTAGTGAGCATTTTTACTGCTCATTGTGGAGCTCTGCATGTTTTCATCTCAAGCACGAGGATGGGTTCCTGAGAATTCAGAAAGCTATCTGCATTGTATTAACATGCAGACTTTTAACCTTGAAGTTTCAACAAGGAAGTGAAAGTGGCTGAATATATGGAGCTCTTCAAGGTCATGGAGAAAAAGTATGCTCTTTTGGCTTTTTAGGTGGTGACAATTTCAATATTAAAGATATTATTGGTCATTTTAAAGCTGGGGACTACAATCTGCATGATTGCTTTCCATTTGATCCAAAAAAAAATTCATGTTGATAGAAATATGGTCATCATTGTAGAAAAAGTTATTTGTAGTAGTCAACACTGCTATATTTTCACAACTGATCCAAAAACAAAAGGTGATATTTTAGACTATTTTGAATATAAAACAAACTATTCTGTTCCCATCACATATAGAGCTTTTTATTATTCACTGAATGTTTATTTATGCATCGGTGTGGCCGAGGTATTCGCTTTCTTAGTTCATCTTCAAACACCCGGATCAACTGGGATCCAACTGTATCACTTGAACTCAATCACCCTACCCTTATTTTGCTTGAGAAATGTTGCATAAGGGATCATTTCAAGCAGATATTGGGCCAGATGATGAGGACCAATCTCATTGGGCAAACATTTCCCATGAGCAGGCTCCTCTTATACTCAGCAATCTCACATCCTGAAAATCTAGACATGGCCCTCCTCCTTTTCAACAATTATACTCCACATCCAAATCTCTACATTTACAACACCATGATCAACGCCTTATCGTTCTTGACAAATCAGTCATTTGCTCTCTATAATTCAATGCTCCAGTCAGGCATATACCCAGATAAACACACTCTGCTTTACCTGCTACAAGCCTCCCAATGTATATTAGAAGTAAAACAGATCCACTGTCATGCTGTTGTGTTGGGTTTGTTGTCTTATGGTTATCTGCAAAACTCCCTGATCAAAATGTATTTGGAGAATGGACTTGTGGGGCTTGCATATCAGGTGTTCCAGCATATGCCTGTATTAGATGCTGTCTCATTTAATATTATGATTTTTGGTTATGCTAACAGGGGATACAGTTTAGAAGCACTGGAACTATTTCGTGAAATGTTGGTTTCAGGTCTTGAACCTGATGACTTTACTATTGTAGGTCTTCTTGTGTCTTGTGGGCAGCTAGGAAATGCAAAATTGGGGAAGTCTGTTCATGCCTGGATTGAGCAGAGGAAATCCAATAGTTATTCAAATTTGATCTTGGGCAATGCTCTACTTGATATGTATGTCAAATGCAAGAAATTGGAGTTTGCTCAAAGAATATTTGATGCTTTAGTGGAAAAGGATACCATTTCATGGAACACCATGATTGCAGGATATGCCAAGGTTGGGGAATTGGACCTTGCCCACACTTTTTTCGATCAAATGCCTAGGAGGAATCTTTTTTCTTGGAATTCTTTAATTTCTGGCTATTCCCAGAAGGGTGACTATATGATGGTGATGAGTTTATTCAGCAGCATGGTTGTAAATAATGTTATGCCTGACAATGTCACAATGGCAATCTTGGTCCATGCTGCAGCAGAAATAGGAGGACTGGACCAAGGGAAATTAATACACAGCCGGGTGGTTAGGATGCAGATGAAAGTAGATGTGTTTTTGGGTTCAGCATTAATAGACATGTACTGCAAGTGTGGGAGTATTGAAATAGCTTTCATGGTTTTCAGGGGGCTAACCAAAAAGGATGTTAATGTATGGACTACCATGATTACCGGATTTGCATTCCATGGTTATGGAAGCAAAGCTCTTGAATTATTCTCTGAGATGCAAGGGGATGTAATGCCAAATAATGTGACTTTTGTTGCTATTCTTACTGCTTGCAGTCATAGTGGACATGTGGATGAAGGGATCAAAATATTCAATAGCATGAAGGAAAAATATTGTATTGAACCTGGAATCGAGCATTATGGGTGTTTGGTGGATCTTTATGCGCGATCAGGTAGGCTGGCTGAAGCAGAAGAAGTGGTTGACAACATGCCAATGAAACCAAGTCGATCCATATGGGGATCAATTGTGGGTGCTTGTAGAGCTCATGGAAACATGGAACTTGCAGAGAGAGCTTTGAGAGAGCTACTAATGTTAGAACCTGAAGAATCAGGTGGATATGTTTTGTTGTCCAACATATATTCTACCTGGGGAAGATGGAGTTGTTCAGACAAGATTAGGGAACACATGGAAAGGAGGGGAGTAAAGAAGACTGCTGGTCGCAGCAGTGTGGTTATTGATGGAGTTTTTCATGATTTTGTGGCTACAGATAAGCAGCATCCAAGATGGGAAGAGATTCAGTCCATATTGAATTGTATGAAAAGTGAAATGACGTCCAGCCTTGCTTTTTCATTCTTCTTGCAAATGTTACTATAGACCTATGTTGATTTCCGTTTGAGGCCTGACACTTGCTTTTTGACTTTGACGACAGTGATGCAGATATGGAATATTTTTAGTTTGCTGGTCATGAGAAATTAACTTTTTGTATGCTGTTCTTCTAGCATTTTCTCTTGACTATGCACGTCTTAGGAATTCTCTTCAAGGAATTTTCCTAGCGGGCTTTTGTTTTGCATATAATTTCATATAGAGCCTAACCAAAAAATATATACTGGCTTAGCATTGCTGTTTGTTCATCACTGTATTTCCATTTTATATTATTGCATTTGTTGGGATGGTGAACATGTCAGTCTAAGCTGGAGACACAGAGTCAGCAACAGGTATGTCAAACCTAATGCAGCATATTATGGCACTAGCAGATAGTTTTCATGCTGACAGTCCTCAGGGAGACTCATTTTACCGTGTATGAGTGAAGGTAGTCTTGAATGCTATGTGACTCATATTTTGGTTTCAATTGTTCGTCTTTCTGACTGCTCGTGGTCAGGTGTTCTTTTAAACTATGAATTTCTATATAGTTACAGTTTTGTTAGGTCTTACCCAAAATAAATGCTTTGTAACTGAATGTTATAATGCTCAAATTGGGACTATTTGTGCCTTATGGGCAGTAAATGTTTGAGCAACCATTATATATGATATAGACACTAATTGTTCACCTGTGCCAGTGAGGTTAGATATGAAGGCAAAATCATGTGATTGCTAGCTTTTCTAAAATTTCCAACATACTATCTTTGGGGTGGAGATTACAATACAATTGTATCCCCGAATCGAAGGCCATGGGCTGTTCACCTAGAACTATTGAACCTCCCTCCTTTTGGGGAGAGGCAGGAAGTGCTAGTCAACCCACAGGCCAATGACTGCTGACATGAATCAGTAGGGTCTTATAATTCCCTTAATACCTTCAGATAGTTCCATTATACACATGCACACGTACACCCATATTTATTATGTTGCATATGCGCATAATTCATGACCTACCCCCATTTTTAAAGGAAAGGCCTTTTGAGCCATCATTGGTCTCTGTATAATGCTGTGCTACGGCTTCCAAGTAATGAACCCAATTACCCAATCAATGACTATAATTTATTTGCTATAGTTATTGTTATTTTTTAATTATTTGCTAAGAAACTCGTTATATGAATTAATTATGCTTCTTTTCGTTCATTTCAGGTGTAGCTCAACCTAACTACTTGGCAAGCTAAAGCCAGCTTTGGGCATAAAGAGCAATGTTGAGAGGACTGAAGGCTGTAAATACACTAATATTTGCGTACTTGAAAGGTTTCTCTTGTCAGTGTCTTTATTAAGAGTGCATCTGAAATCCGTTACTAATTATTAAAGAATGATTATTAAATGGATTACAAGTAAATCTTTTGAATTGCCACCTAACAATTTGAAAGGATTTCTTCCAAACTGATATGGAAGAAAATTCTCGATGAGAAATATTGAAGTTTATCAAAACCCATCAAGGCAAATGTTACCTAGATCCTTATATACTGCTTACTGCAATTTGGTTTTTATAATGAACATGATCACATTTTTCCTTACATTTGATCATTTCCATAACTAACATTTCATTCGGTGCTTTTGGCACTACACAACATTGAGAAAGTGAACAAGTTCTCGCCCTAGTATATATACTATAAAAATCATTCTCCTACAATACAGTACAAGTCCTTAAGTCAGATTTGATGGATTTACTAGTAGGTAGAACACCGAGTAAAGGCATCTTAGGTTTGAACCTTTTTGCCAACAAGGACTCTAGAAGTCCACAATGAAGCCCTTGACTAAAATTGTAATCAGAGGTTAATTATCCTTGAATCGCTGTTAGAGAAAATGAGCATCCTTAAAAGTGTCCCATAGGGGTATACAACTCCAGCTGAAACAAATTTTTTACAAAGTTCGTATCTAATTTGTCTAGTGTGACCTGTACAAAAGAAACCACTGCCCCAAAACTATGTTACCAATGACAAAATATACTAATCTTCAAAAACATTTTACACCCTAATTATCAGATGATCTACGTCCAAAAACATCATCCGCCCTACTTATGAGAGGTCTACGTCAGCTCTGTCAATCTCCCCTGCCCCGCCTGCGAGCTCTGCAAGTTCATCATTCAAACATCTTTAATCACGTTTTACCCGGACTCTATTCACCCATCACTGCAAGTCCCTCCATCGACTCGATTGCATTACCTAAGAATAGAAGAAAGCACATTCCATAACATATCTATACAAGACCCCCAAGAGACTCGCTGGCAAATACCAATATTTCAGAACCATATATTGCTACTGCCAGTGTGCCAATTAATCACGTTGACCCAGAGCTTGCTGTAACCCCACCACCATCCCGAAGGAACATATGCAGTGTTCTTTGCACACTATCTGCAACTATTCTCAATCTACCTTGACTAACATCTGCTGTCGAAGATCCATTAACCTCCACAGCTCGAGCTACCCTCAGTCTACATTTCTCCCAGTCATCAACACGGAACCAGCAAGCTCGGCCTCCATGGCTTCCTTCCATACCAAGAAAAGACACGTTCTGGTTTTCTCCAAATGAATATCTTAACCTAACAGAAACACAGTAGGGCAACCAAGCAGCACCACCAGCAGCATTTATGTGAGGTATGTGTGCAGGATCCAGAACAACAGTGAGAGCAAAATCAACAGAATTATGGGGCCGATCATAATGGATATTGCTTTTCGCTACAGATGAGTTCTCAGAGTTTTCTTCCATACTCAACCCTGTGTGGTTTTCAAGACATAATTCAATACGTGGTTTCTGCGCAGGGGCTAAGTCTCCACCTTGTACCTGGGCTAATCCTTTTTTCCATGCTATTAGTTTCAAGAATTCTCTTAGAATTGATATGGGTAAGGTGAGAAGAGTAATGAATGAAGCAACACGTGAAGCATCATATGGCTCTGATGCAACACGACGGCTGAAGTAGTCACATATCTCACTAATTTCAGGTTGTGTAAGTTCCTCCTGTGCAGCAGCAGAGTTTGGCTGCTGTTGTTGTTGCTGCTGTTGATGATGATGGAAGCGCTTCACACTGAGGACTTGAAGAAGAAGTTGAACTCTATGGACACTTACAGCAAATACATAGCCCCTGCAGAAAGGGGGGCAATCAGATTTAGGAATCATATGCGATGAGCAAGGAATTAGCAATTATCTTTCTACATTATCCAAGCAGCATTAGAGTGCTTCCATTCCCTTTATACAATGCAACAACTTATGAGAACACAAGCTTTCAAGAATTTTCCTTTTTCTAATTCATGGCTTTAACACCTCAAATTGCCAACAACAGAAGTAAAGTGTGGACAAGGTCCAAGCAGTCAATTCAAAAACAACCAAAAAGGGTGGGGATCAAGCTACAATTATGAATTTGAGGGTAACAACTACATATGAGAAGTTGAATAATACAAACAAATAAAAAAAATAAAAAATAAAAATAAAAAAAAAACAGTAGATCAGGTATCTCAATACTGATGGAGAAGGTGTCTTGTGAAAAAGTTTTACATCCATACATCAGAAAATTGATACATAGAACATGGTGGAATTTGTAAGAAGAAAACTGGAATTTATAAATAAATCCACTAAAAGTATGTTTAAACATTTTTCAAGTTGAGTAGTGTCAAGTTTCAACAGATCTACGCATGATATGGCCGAGAGAACAATGATCTATGTCCTAAATGATCCAGAGCCAACCATGTGCAGATCAACAAACAAACTATCCACGTCTCAGCACTACAGAATCCTCATGCCAAGAGATTTGACGTTAAGCCATAAATGGGGATGCTACATCCTAAACTCCTAACGATATAAGAAGCCGTATCCTTACATTACAGCCATAAATCTTTTAATCTTCCCATTTTTTATAAACCCGTTGATGTTCCATCTTAAAAAGCCCAATTTAAGAATTCCACCAGTTAGTAATTGCATGCACATCTGTGATTTCATTTTGATATCATCAATGATAATATGAAGAAATTGAAACTAAGTAATTTGCAGAGCACACCATGTAAGATCATGGGCACCATTCTCTAAATAACATAAGAAGAAACAAAACTTAGAAAAAAGAAGGTTTTTAAGATGTGAACAGAAACAGCCAAAACAAACAGGAAACTATCTTACCCTACAAAGAAGCGCAAGGCAGGCTGCTCCTGGTCCAAATTCAGAAGTGCACCTTCATTGTCTTTCAAAATTGATCCTAGGATCTCTTTCAAAAGATTTGGTAGCTGGGCAAATAGCCATAGCACTCCAAGGTACTTGAGTATACCTCTTAGAACCTTCTTTAGTGCAACCAGAGGAACCCAACCACCTCCATACCCTCCATCATCCCCAAGACCAATAATGGCAGTATTCAGTTCACCTCGCAGATGTGCAGGGACACTTGTGCCTGGGGATCTACGTAAAGCCACTCCAGAGCCCATAACAGCTAAATTTGAAGGTCCTAGAGCATTTCCCACACGGTTTATACCAGCTACTTGGTTTCCGGCCCTAGACATTGCAGCAGAACTAGGGAGGTTAACTCGGTTTCCATTGGCAGCAGACAATTGAGCAACTGTACTTGGGTTTTGACCATTTGAATTTGCTAGCCCAGCCATCTGTTGAGTACTGGCGAAATTAGGATCTAAACAATTGAGTTCTTGGGCAACATGCTCCATAATAAAAGGGCGAAACTGTGGACATGGCAATGACCCTCCAACTGCAGAGCCCCCCTTCGGCGGTGTTGCCGGTTGCAACCACACCTGATCTCCAGCAAAGCACCGCATGTCAACCGCAAAGTGCTTACGATATATGATTCGTATCCAGTAAGGACCACGTAGCACAACTGAGACATCAATAGGCAACAGAGAGCTTGGAACAATGCCTGGGCCACCACGCCCAGCAGCATTTAACATTGGAGCTCCATGAAGGCCGTGATTGGGAGGACCTGTAGCTGAAGATGGAGTTGGGTTCCCTGGAGGAACAGAGGTAGCCTGACTAACATTTGTTGTTGAACTGCCAGGCAAGAGACCTGGAGATGTTATGTACCCTGGCTGTTTTGGGAAAGCTACCCCAGGGACCCCTGGAACAGGACCAGCTCGTGCTGGTCGAGTTGCACCTGAAAGAGCATGCAAGGGCCCTGTAGTAAGGCGAATGCAGTCCAAAAGTGATGCAACTTCAGCTCCATTTATGAAATCTTCCAGAAACTGTACAGAACAGAAAAGGCTTCATATGCTTATAAATAAATAAAAAAGGCTTCATATATAAATTCACAGGAAAATTTTGCTTTTTTTTTTTTTTTTTGTGGGGTGGGGGGAAGAGCTACATATCTTATTTTCAATAATAAACACAAATATAAAAGTATTAGGAATTAAAGGAAAAAAGATAATCTTGCACAAAACATCTTGATATTTCACAGGATTTAGTGTTCTAAATAACAACACTGGCATATAACATAAATCCATTTCTGAAATTCCATGAAAACATTGTTGCATTGTTCTTGATCGTGAAATTTTCTGGAAAGGGTGCAAGCTGAAAAAAATTCTGACTTATATACATAAGGAGGAGTGTGAAGAAAGCAAATGGGGGAAAAAAAGATTTAAACATGCTACAGTAGAGAAAAGACTAGGCCAGATACAGGCATAAAAGCCAGCACAACGCAGAGTGTATATGAAACACAAATTCAACTCTAGATTAATCCCAAAAGGATAAGGAAATTATTCACACCACTTTCTGATCCCCAGCCTCCCCACCCACCCACCCACCCAGCGGGCACCTGCCCCCTCTGACCCCCCAAAAAAAATAAAAGAAAAGGAAAATAAAAGAACTTAAAGAAAAAAGACAAAGCAATACACAGTTAAGTAAAATTGAACAAACCTTTGTATGTGGCCAAAGTTGGTCGGGAGAAACATGCATTGTGCAACCCTCTTTACCTGATTCCCACTCAACAACAAAGCGAGCTAAAACACCTGAACCAAAACTAAACCACAAGCTCATTAGTCCAACTGCCTCAATTCTAAATGCCCTTCTCATCTGCTCTGACAACTTATCAGCTGTCTCAAGAGCACATTTGGCTCCAACTGGTGTTTTAACATCAGAGTTTGCACTGCACTCTTCTGGCTTCTCATCTGCTCTTACTCCAAGGAGTTTCCGCATGCCAAGGGCAAACATTCTTGCATTAGATAGCCTTCGGATATCAGCGACCAACTTCTTTATACTGTCAGCCTCAACAGATTGATAACTCAGAACAACACCATCTGGATCATATCGAATATGTGAATCAATATCGGATGTATTGGCTATGCGAACGCCAGAACCCCATGTTGTACTACTGCTTCCTTTCTGAAGCTCCCATAAATCCCTGAAGTGCTGATCATTTATTTTGACATCCCAATGCATGCTTCCGGGTCTGCCAAGCCGCAAGCAAATGTGTTGCCATGAGTCACCTCTAGCAAATGGCAGCCGGAACCATATGTTCGAGGATACATTTCTTAACCCCACCTCTTCAACATAAGGGATCTCTAGTGCCTCCATCTGGCTAGTCAGTCTGGCATGCTTGATACAGAGTGAACAGTGTCTGACCACTTGAAGCAGAGCTGAAACATAAATGCTGGAAGGCACATTGCCTTTATTTGCTTCAGCTATAAGATTCCCATAGCTATATCCTTCAATTTTAGCAACCATCTCTGTTGATAAAAGTGCCTGAGATGAAGGCTGTTGAGAGTGAGTGGACTCCGAGATTTTCCTTCTCTTATAAAATCCTGTATTTTCTTCGAGACCTTGAAGCGATGGAATTGAACTCAAAATATCTGAAACCATACGCTTTCGAGGATTTTTATCATGCTTGGAAACATCTTGACTAGGACTTTGACAAATTGCAGGTTCTGGTGTATGGGCTGAAACGAGGCCAATCTCTAGTCAAACATTGATATCTAAAGAGTAGAACTGAATTGGGAGAAAAAAAAAGTATATATCCCAACTTAATGTAGATAAACATGGAGAAGGAATCTTACATACGGGAGTTGTAGTACATGAACTCGATCCAGCAACTCTGAAAGATCCAGCTAGAGGCCCGGTAGGTGAACTTCTAAGCCCATTAGGTTTTGCACCTGGCGCAAGCATTCGAGGGCCAGTGGTTCGGGAAGGAGATAATAGTCGACCTGACCGACTCCCATACACTGAATCCTTTGAAGTATCATTTAGCAATCTGAGCTGATCTTCATCTGTTGTGGCCTCAACTGAATGTGGAGATCTAAGTGAAGCCAAATCCTGCTCAGACTTTGAGGCTGATAGCTTTTTCACAGTTGCACTCCTTCCTGTGACAGAAGATAGTGAACCAACTGAATTGGACTGTACGGGGCCCTTCAAATTGCCAGATGAATACAAAGATCCATTATAATGAGTCGCCAAACTCGAAACTTTTGCAACATTATTAATCTGTGATATCTGGATACCTCCCTCCCACTTAGGAGAAGGGGTTCCAGCTTTTATACCATGAAGATTCATTGGAGCAGAGCCAAAATGAGAAGCAGGAGATGTGCTGTACGATGAAGAGAGATTCTGAACAGAGAATGGAGGTACAGATGACCCTTTCTCAAGTTCAAACACCTCATCAACAACAGATGAAAAACTAGAAGGAGGACACTCTGCAAGCTGCATAGAACTCTCAAGACCAATATCAGAAAGAATACCGTGTTCAGAAGTCTGATTAGGACCTCCTGCACTAGGCAGAAAGGAATGTCGTTTTCCCAAGTCAAGTAGGCTCAAATTCATTTCATCTTCGAGCATCTGCATCTGGCCAATATCAATATTCTTTATACGCATCACATTATTTAGGTCATTAAAAGAATGGGCTTTTCCAGATGGGTCTTGCTGAGTCTCTAACAACTTAAACAGGGGTTTAAAATCCTTATCAAGTAACATCAACAGAAAATATGAGCTCCCACAGTCTGGAAACCCCATTAGCAACATAGATGAACCATTCCCAATGTTCTTGGGTACTTTAACTGCAGCAAAACCTTGCTCATATACCTGCAAGAACCAAATTATACAACCTTAAAGTATACAAATTGAAGTCGCAAGTTTTGTTTTAAATTAAAAAAAATTAAAGAGTAATAATCTTTATTGAATAGGAAAGACTGTGTACACATTATCTATGAAGCTAGTGGTATGTATAATTACTGATCGCTTTTCTTCTTCAAGAGAAATCAAAAAAGAACAAACATTTACCTCAAGGCCTAAAAACCTGCCAATAGATGCAAATAAATGCAGAGCACTTTTGCTTCTCAAGCTTATGAAAACCTCAGCTGCAGTCATGCTTCCTTGGTTCAAAGCTTCTTCACATTCTGTCAATGCTGAAGGTTCAAGAATATTCCGGGATGACTGAAGGAGAAAGCGACCATTCCTACAAGACACAAACACTTAGATATTCTACAGAAAATGATGAAATTGTGTCCTGAAACAACACAAAGTACAATTTAGAAGGGACGATTGTGTTTTCTTTTGTTTCTTCACTTTTTTCCTATGAAACAGATGACTATTTTAAAAGGAATAGGAAAAAGAAAAAGAATCCATGAAAATTTTTCAATAGCTTTTCTTTTGTAATGCCTAGCCAAATCAATTTTAATTGTGAGTACAGTTCTCCTTCATTTTCTCAATCAAAATAATAAAGCTTTTATTATGTTGCAGACCAAGTTAGCCCCAAATTAAACTGATGTCAATATAGGAAAACACAGAAGGTCACTATAGTTGTATGGGTAGAGGATACCTTATATTAATTCCAAGGGTAAAGAAAGATGAGCTATAGGCACGAACACGTAATACTTCCTGCCCCTCATAATCCCTAGTGCCAGACTTATTGTCCTTCTGCAGACAGAAATTCAAATAAAACAAAATTAAGTTCAGGAGATTCATCCCTTTAAAAACAAAAAACAAAAGGAAAGCTCATGAGCACTAGAGAGAAAATGCATGAAAAAGAAGACAAATAAATGAAAGATCCATGATGGAATTTTCCTGGTACAAAACCATCTTCTGCAAACACATAAGAGATACCATGTAATACTTTCATTTACAAACAAGTCAACAATCTCAACAGATTTGAAACAATACGAGGCGCATGGCATTCAGCCAAATGAGAAACTTCAACACATGAGCAATGATTCCATAATAAAAGTCAACTGACCTTTCTATAGTCAATATCAGGTTCTTCCAAGTGTGACTGAAGGACAACATCACCTACCACTCGGCAGATCTGCACATTTTTCCCCAGCTCTTTCTGAATTTCAAGTAAACGAGTATACCTATTACAACATATAGCTCTTAGTAGCAACTTCTCAACATCAATGCAACTTTGGTCAAGAGAAAATTCTGCCTCCTTCCCAGTTAATGGATCTATAACAAATGTGCTATGAAAACACTTTATGTGCAGATCTGGTCCTGGCTCAATTTTAATAAATGGACATGATCCTGAGTCAGATGTCCCAGAGTTCTTATCAAAATCTAACCAGTATAAAACTTTTAATCCAGGTGTTCGGAGACCAGATGAATCAGCTTCTCCGTCTGGATTCAATTGTGTGGAACCAGCACTCCCTCCATGACCTGTACTACCATCAGATATGAGCTCAAATCGAATTGCATCTTTCCACCTTCCTTGTCGAAGAGCTTGTACTTGCCTTATGACAGTATCCATGACAAGTGCAACGCAAAGCTCATGAAGAACTGTATATAATGTTATAAATGGGTTTTCTGCTGCAGCCATTCTACGCTCTAGATCATCTCCAAGAGCATGCCGTCGTAATTCCTCCAGCTTTACAAGTCCACTTCTCTCACCAACCAGCAGTTCCAAATGTAATATCCTCCACATTGATAGATGTCCTCGGTAACCAAGCGTAACTAAAACCTTAAATTCCCCATCTACACGAAGCAGTGCAGTGCCATCAGAAACTTTTACCTCAGAAATTTCTTTTGGCAGTGAAACTTCAAGTAATTTAGAACGCACAAGCGTGTCCAACTTCTTCAAAGCTGGCTTTTGCTGATCCTCAGTTAATGTGCTCTGAATACCCACGTTCTCTATACATTTTGGTAAGCGCTCATAAGTCCCTGTAAGGAGGACTTCTATAGCAGAAGGCACATCATAGACAGGAGCACGAGCTTGCTGTAGCCCCTCATGCATGAAAAACAATGAATCTGCAGCTTGGGTGAAACATGTATCATGACTTGATAGTGTGGATCCAAGTTGCTGACAGTACTGTATCAAAGGAACCTGCAGAGTAGGCCAGACACATGAAAAAGAAAATGCATTTAAAAAATTGTATAACCTCTCTTTTAAATATCTGTAATTCTATAGAAATAAAGACTGGGAGCAAATGAAGTTTTTTCAACCAAAATAACTAAAAAAGTTGAAAACTTCATATATTTGTTCATTTTCCTCCATTCTTAACAACCAACTGGAGAAGAAAATTCTATCCACTTAAAATATCAATGAAACATCATAGGTTAGTCACTTTCCAAAATAAAAACTAAACCCATCACTAATTTGAGAAGTGCAAGTGAACCGAGTTCAAAAGAACACTTGTTATCCATTTTCTCAACAATTAAAAAGTTGATGGCTTCAAGCAAGTTAACGAATTTAAGCTAAAAATGTAAATTTGAGTAGTTAAAGTCAACTGATAAAACTGAACTGAATTTATTATTATTTTTAAACCTAGCTGGCTAATGAGACAAACTCACAAGTAGTAGAGGTTGAAAACCCCAACATGCAACCTAAATTCACATTTTTCAAAAAAAAATAATAATAATTAATTAAAATCTTGAAAACTGACATATTTAAAAAACATGCATTTAACAAAAGAACCTAAATTCACATATTCTTAAACTAATTAGAGGCTAAAAGACAGAAAAAATTACATTTTCCAAAAAAAATTATAAAGTCGAATCCCACTAAACCATCCAAGCATAAAACCCAAAAAGTCAATTAAACTTACATTATCCAAATAAAAATCACATATTTTGCAAGCATAAGCTCAACCAAATTGACCTACTTGAGCCAATGAATCCAATGCATCAATAGAGAAACCTAAACTCCCATTTCTATCAGTTCCTTCAAATTCTGCAGCAATGAAAGAAATAGCAAATCCAATTGAACCACCCAATTTCATATTTTGTTTATTAAAAAAACAAAAAAAAAAAAAAAAAGTTAAAACAGATATTAACCAAAATTAATGAATCTCCAAACCTAATTGGTTAACATAAGATTGAATATAACCTAAATTCATAAAATTTCACCCTATTGAGCTACTTTTTTTTTTTTTTTGATAAGTCACCCTATTGAGCAACTTACTGAAACACCCTTCCCAAATCAACAATAAAAGCCCAAACTTCCATTTCTTTCTACTTCTCAGCAACCAAAGATATAGCAAATCTGATTAAACCACAACCCAAATTAGCTTAAACAAATAACTCTTCAACACTGATTTTTCACTAAACCAAAATCCACAACTTGGCTGAGTCCAAAACACAATTTTCTTTGCATTTTTTGCATTTACTCCACTTCTCAGCAACCATTTCAAAATAAAATTAAACCATGCCAAGTCACAGTCTCTTAAAGATTGAGCTAAATTAAATTACATCCTCAATTATCCTAAAATTCATAAACCCTCAACCCTAATTCACCACCAAATCAAACATTCGCAACCCATCCAGGTCCAAAAGACAGTAGTTTTAGCAATTCTCTTTTCTTTTCAATTCTTCCTCTGGAAGAAAAGGAACACTTATTCCCATCAAAACCACCCAAAAGTCACATTCTCTTACAGAATCAATGCAATTCAACCAGACCCAAATTATCCCAAAGTTCGAAAAACCCTCAAACCCAATTGGCCACGAAATCAAACATTCACAACCCTTTCAGCTGTAAAACACCAAATTTCACACTCTCTCTGCTCCTCCTCCACTTCCTCATCAACCAAATAAATAAAAAATAAATAAATAAAAAACCAAAATCCAATTAAACCTCCAAGAAAATCACTTTAAAAAAAAAAAAATAACCAATCCAAACCCAATAAAAAAAAATTAAAAAAACACCAAATTTCACATTCCTCCGCCAACCCCAAATCCAACTAATTCAACCTCAACACAAATAAACCAGAAATTCATAAAAATTTGTCACTAAAACCAATACACCCCCACACACACACACACACACACAAATCCAAAATTTCAAATTCTCTTTGTTTCTCCTTCCACCAACCAATGAAAAAAGAAATTCAGATTCAGTTAAAACAACTAATTCAACCCCAAAACCAATCACCCAAAAACACACAAAAAAAAAAAAAAAAAAAAACCCAAAATTTCCTGAATAGAACGAACTAAATCCAAAAAATTGGACATTCTCTAACAAAAGGAACAAGCTTTCAGAACCTGCTGGCACCACTTGGCGAGGACGTTGAGGCGGAGCATGCGCTGCTGGGTTTTAACTATGTACTTGAGCAAGTTGATCTTCCTCTCCGTATCCAGCTGCGAAGCTTCGCCCGAAGACGCCGACGACGTCGACGTCGACGTCGAAGACGACAACAACAGCGACTGAGACTTCTCCTTCTCCTTCTCCACCAGCTCCTTTAGGGCTACGAAGGATTCCTCCGCCGCTCGGCTCACCAGCGCCGAGAACTCCACCGTTTGCTGCCCTAGCTCCGTCCCCATTGCTATTGCTTTAACCCTTTCAATACGGTGTCGTTTTTTTGATTGGGGGGGGAGGGGGTTTCAGAGATTCGAAGTCTCTGAGATCTACGGTATCCACCACCTCATGGACCCCAAATTAGGGTTTTTAGAGAGAGAGAGAGAGAGAGAATTAGTGTTGAGATGTAATAAGAAATGGTATATTATAGCTGTAATAATAAGCTCTGTATTTCCAGCTCTCTCTCTCTCTCCTATTTTTTTTTCGCGTCTGTGTGCGTTTGTGGATTCTGATTTGAGAGAGAGAGAGAGAGAAGGGGGGAAGAAAAGAAAAGAAGGAAGTGAGAAGCGAAGAGAAAAATGCGATAAAATCTATAATACCTCCTCTTGTCCACCTAGGCTTTATTGCGAAATGAAAAAGGAGGCCATGGGTGGATATTGCCACGTGGCTCCATAATATTGGTTAATCTCTACTTCTTCTTTGTTTTTACCTTTACTATGAAAAATTGTAACACACGACCTATAAGTTTCAGAGAGGAAAAAAATACGACGGATTCATATGAAAATAATGAATTGCGAATAAATCTGGTACTGTTTGATATGTTATTACAAACGCCGCATTTTTTTTTTAGGAGCGTTGGAGTTAAGTTATTTATTTTAGAATGTTTAAATACTGAATTTAGAAAATTTTTTTTATTATTTTTTGATTTCAAACAATGTTGCTTAATGGCATTTTTATAAATATTTTGAAAAATATGAGGCCCACCTGATTAAACAACACTTGAAGCTTTCTTTTTCAAACATTAATTTATGTTTTTTCACACACTAAAACATGTAATTTAAAACATATATGGTACTAAATACATTTTTTGCTTTATAAATACTATAAACATATATTTTAATAACATTTTTTAAACCACAGTTTTCACATCATTTTAAATAACGATATTAGAAATCTCCAACCAAATGGGCCCTCTTTTATTATTAAGCCACTAATTGTCAAGCACTATTTCATTGTCTAGATGTATGCTTTTGTTATGTTGGATTTCAACTTATGATATTTATTCCATTATGATTTTTTTTTTTTTAGTCAAGATACTAACTGGGTTTTAGTGTAGGTTGGGATTAAATCCTAGATCTGTTATTTGAGGATGACAAAATATTTTACTAGTTAAGCTAACCACAAACTATTACTTTGATTTTTTTTTTTTAGGACTTTGATTTTATTTCAATTGAGAATGAATTGTATGTAATAACTTATTTACTTGATTTTCAAAAAAAAAAAAAACTGATATACTAGTAACTATTACAAATTTGTTTTTCTATAAATGATAATTACAATAATGGAGAAGAAAATTTAAACCTGGTTTTCTTTGTAAAGGAAAGTCGTTATGAGTAGAGTCAAAAACAATCACTTAAGCTCAGAGAGAGAGAGAGAGAGAGAGAGAGAGAGAGAGAGAGAGAGAGAGAGAGAGAGAGAGAGAGAGAGAGAGAGAGAGAGAGAGAGAGAGAGAGAGAGAGAGAGAGAGAGGATGTACCAATGCCTAGATAAGGAAAATATCACTTTCACTCTATAAGTATCCATTTAAGGATTAGGTGGTGAATGACATCTATAATTAGGGTCTGTTTAGGTACCGCTTATTACTAAAAATTGAAAACTAATAACTGAAAACATTGTAACAAATAATTTTTAAAAATGTGAATAGTGTCGTAGAACTCATTTTTAATGAAAGTTTTGTTGAAAAATGAGGTTTGTAGATTTCGTAAACAGTACACGGGACCCTCTGACAGATGCTGGACATAGCTAAAAAAAAATTTAAGCTGTATCCAAACATTCACTTAGTAAGCGTTTTGATTAAGAGGTTTCACATCTGCGTTTTGAGTTTTCACGTTTCCATCTTTTCTTTTTTTATCTTTTTTTTTTTTTTTTATCGGAAGTTGATTTCACTTGGGACACAGACCTGCCAGTAGGTCCTGTGCGCTACGCATGGGACCCACTACTCTTTTGAACATTTCACATTTCACTAGAAAGACACTGTCAGTGGGTCCCATGCACTATTCATGGGACCCACAAACATCTTTTTTCACCAAAACTTTAATTAAAAATGAGTTCTACAGTACTATTCACACATTTATAAATTATTTTGCTACAGTATTTTCAGTTTTTTAGTTTTCACCAAAATAAGTTGTATCCAAACAAACCTTAAATATTCTCTTGAGTTTGAATTTATACTTATAGAGTAGAGTACATATGAAAAAAAAAAATTCAAAAAAATAATGGGAGTTTGAGTAATTAATATTGACCGTCTTATTTGAACAATAATTCCTATCGTACTCATCTTATAATCCGCATCTAAAAGGCATAAACTGTTTCACAAAATCATCCAAATGTTGTAATACAAAAAGTATCAGATACAATTTGTTGACATCTTTTTTTTTTTTTAATAAATACAACTATAATTTAATTTAGTTTATTTTTAATAAAATAAATCAATAAAAATAAGCTAATTCAAGCACAACATTAAAGGGATTCATCAGCTTTTGAATTTTATAAGCTGAAGTATTTCTATAAAGAGCATTGATTAGTTTAGGTGAATAGTACCATCTAAAGTTTATATTATTGGCAAAAATGTGACTAATATTTGCCACTTTCAAAGAAAGTGAACCATTCTTATAACTACAATGTAAAAATATATAGTTTTCCCTCTCTAGAAAAATTCTAGAAAGTCTCAGCGAATGGAACTTGCATCTTGTTCTATTTCTTTTTTCTTTTGCTTAAGAGTTAAAAATAACTATAGCATTTTTTAATGCTTTTTCGAAACCATCCTAGCCGGGTTCAGAGTCTTCAGACCTCCCTTCCCTCGTTGTAACTAATAAAAATGAAAAAAAAAAAGCAAATATCAAATAAAAAAAGTACCATTTAATGAGTCCCAGGTGAAATAGTTGATGACATTTGTCAAAAGACTCAAAACACAATAAGAAAACAATAATCAAAATGTCAAATGTGGCTTTGGCTTTATTGCAGTGGTATATGGCTAAATTACAGACAAGCCAGGTTCGAATCTTGGCAAATAAAAGGAAACAGAAGCATCAAAATCACAATGTTAATATATACAGTAATTAGGGGCTTATAAAGGGTTGACTCATTTGATGGTCTGAGTTTGTAATTTGGTCACATTAATTACTCTAAGACAATGATCATGTTCTACCATTTAATAAGGGGCACAATTTTTAATATTTATATGATCTATCTAACTTTTACTACTATTTAATATAAACACACACGAGTTAACTCCTATCATTTAACAAGTCTACCGCAGTAATATTAAGGTCAATTATTGCTATCAAAAAAAAAAAGGTCAATTATTGATGAATAAGTAAAAAATGATGTCACTGATGCTTAAAAGAAGTAAAAGAAATGTTTAGTTTGCTGAGAAAGCATGAGGCTAGGATTTCGGACACAGCAGAAGAAGAGCAACAAAATTAAGCTTTTGTTATTCACTTATTTCCTTCTGCTTTTATTTGATAAGTGAAAGATACCAATGTTAAGGGTTTTGCAAATTTAACTACATTAGTTTACGAATTGACATGTCAATTGTAAAATACAAGACAAAATAGTTAAAAAAAAATTTTATTATAGGGTAAAATGCAAAACTGACCCTCTAAATTTTTTTCAGATTTCATTTCAGTTCTTCAACTTTGTTTTTGTTCATTTCAGTCCTCTAACTCTCAAGTTTATTCAATTAAGGCTTTTTCATGAACTTTTGTTATATGTTGTAGTTAATTTTTCTTCAAATTTTTTAAATTAAAAAAAATCATTTAATTATTGAAAAATATTTTCTAGATTTTTTTTTTTTCAAAAAATTTTAACAAAAGTTAACATAAATGCCTTAATTGAATAAATCTGAAATTTAGATGACTAAAATGAACAAAAATAAAGTTAGAGAGTTAGTTTTGCATTTTACCCTTTATTATATGTATGTGATAGCAATCACAATTGTCATGTTAGTTTGTAAGTATTTTATAGTAAGTGTATAACTTAGGTATATATTTTTAGGACTAATTAATACATTAAATTCACTAATTAAATTTAAACTTATGTTTCTATTTATTAATGAAGCACAAACAATATTAGTTTTTTTTTTTTAATGACATTTAAATTCAATTCAATTATATTTTTGAATTTTTTTGGGAAAGCTAACAAATACTTAAGTTTTTACCTTGTAGTAAAGTTCATGTTTTTTTTCCTTCATTAGCTTGTTAGGTCAATTTGTGATTTTCAAAACAGTGAAAACCGCAAGTTAGCGTTAAAAAGGTTCATGCAAAATCAGATAATGATGTCACTGATTTTCAAAATAATTTTTTAAAATGTTTAGTTTGCTGAGAAAGCAAATCCACGAGGCTAGGACTTCAACCGGGCTGTAGTCTAATGGTCTTGGGTGACGCACAAGATGCGCCGAGTGTGAAATCTAAGATTCAAGTCCGAATATGAACTCACTTGGATTGCCTTCCTCAACAACTTAAGGTTCACTAGTGTCTCTCGTGGGGCTAAGAAATTATGGCTCATCGTAGTACCTTGCAACCCAGCAGAGCCTCGGGCCCAGCAAGTAAAGTGTTATTATGGTCACACTCAGATAGGATTGCTACGTTAATCGCCCATCTACTCTCTTTTGTCCATAAAAAAAAATTAATAAAAAAATTAATAAAAAAAAAAAATAAGGCTAGGACTTCACACACGGGAGAAGAAATTAACGAAAAGCTTTTCATATTCCTTTTTGTTTTTATTTGATAAATGCTTGTATTTCAAGTTAGTATCGCCTTGAAACTAATCGATGAAAGTTCTTGTTTTCTTTTTTTCCTTTTTTTTTTTTTTTTTTTTTTTTTTGGTAATGAGTGGCTCAAGAGGTAAGTAAGAGTCAAATGATAATCTTCATTGATACACTGTCAAAGATACCATTCTGACTGGTAAAAGTTATTACTATTTGGGTTTTGCAATTGCATTTGTAGGCCATGTTGATTTTGTGACTTCAAAATATTGGAAGCCACAAATTATTAGTGTCACAAAAGTCTTGGTCCTTGAAGGAAAAAAATGTGTTTTGCTCATAATAGAAAATGATTTCATTAATCATGAGTACTGTCTCTGAAAATAATTTATTATTAGATAAGACAAAAGGCAAAAGCTAGAAGTGTGATTTCTTTTTTTTGATAGGGCTAGAAGTGTGATTTCGTTGTTAGAAAAAGGATACCCACAGTGCCATTTGTCCTATTGTTATCGTTTTACCAAGAGAACTTTGTGGAAAATGAAAGTCAGGGACGAACTAACACAGTTTGAGCTCGTTGGTTTAAAAATAACAGTAGTAAAAGGTTAAAGGAATGTTTGGTACATGCATTTAAATAACAATTTTTAATTTTTAAATAGTATTATAAGTATTTTCACACATTTTTTCACCTATATTTATTTTCAAAAAATACAAATAACGTTAATAGAACAACATTTCCAAATGGGCCCTAAATTTTTATACATAGCACTATGAGATATGCATATTTGTGTTTGGTGCCAGCGTTTAGTCTCTTTTGCCAGAAACTGATGCTTGGAGTTTTTCAGTTTTTCTCCTCTCTCTAGAGTTCGAGGAAGTTGAATATGTGCAGTCAATAGTCATGGTCCATTGTAAACCAAAAAGATTTATTTGGCAAGTAATTGTTGTAATTTTTATGTGAAAGTGATCAATGCATGTGATTAGTTAAGTAGTGAAATCTCACGTTAATTAGATAATAACAACAAGAGTAAATAATTAATATAGCATAATAGAGTTAAACTCATTGGTGTAAGTTTTTAGATTAAGTTGTGTTCCTCTATTCTCATCGGAAAACAAAAAGGAGAGAGAGAGAGGGGGAAAAAAAAAGGAGCGATGTTTATCTTATATTATATTAATATTTTAGTCTTCTCAATGTATTCTCTCCCCTACTTAATTTGAAAATTTTTTTATTGCACCTTTTTTATTTTTTTGATGAACAAACAAAAATAGGTGAGAGTGGCAATCTGAGTTAGCGTCTTTAACTTAAGTGTGACCAAAAAATTTTATTGCACCTAATATGAATACAATAGGTAGGGTATATATTATAATTTCTCCAACATATGCTCTTTTTAGCTTTTATATATCAAACAATTCTAATTAAGAGGACATGTAATTTATCCTAGATTCCTAAGCAAAGTTAGAAGTGGATGTAATTAAAATTTTAAAATACACCAAACCGCAAAACATCAACATAAAAAAACCAATATCTTAACATAAAAAAATTAAGGGTCAAGTGATTGTCTGATAATAATGATATCTTAATTTTGTGGTGTTTTATATCTATGGTTTGAACTTCACATCATCCTCTTGCATTATCTACTTATCTCAAAAATAAATAAATAAAAGAATCCAATATATCAACTCACATTTTTGGATTAAGATATAATGTGTTTGGAAGCATTATGTTATTTGTAAGTTGTTACAACTCTAGGCGCCGTTGGAAAAGTTTCTATATATTACTTCCCACTTCTTGACTCCTTGTCATCTTTTCTCTCCCCCTCTTTGTTTGGTCATGACTCATAAAGGTAACTCAAAACTGTACGTCACGCACTTTTACATGCATACAATGATAAGGTGCAGATTAAGATCATATTATCGCTTTTCATTTTGGACTTTAATATTCCATATATTTAGTTTGATCTATCAAAGAGTGGAAAATCTCTAGAATAAATCATAAATGTGAATGTCTATATCTTAATAATTTTTAACCTCTACAAAAATAGTTCTTTCAAATGGGGAAGCTTAGCCAAGGGAGAACAGAAGGGTAAAAGAGTTTACCATCTTTCTTGGTCGTGCAATTCGTACTATAGAATTTTTGTTTTCTTCTCGTAATAACTCAATTGTTACAATAAGTAGGGGAGGTGAATTCGAATCCTAATTCTCCTAAAAAGGAAACTAAGTATTACATTTAACTACAAAACTCTTAGAATGCAAATCATGATATAATAATTAATGAATGCAAATGAGGTTTGGTGAATAATGTAGGCCCCTAATGTACTCTAGCTCAAATCACACATCTTTCCCTTGCAAGTGCTCAATGGAGGATAAGATTATAAGTTCAAGACTCATTTGGTGCGTGTGTAACTTACCTATTGAAAAAAATTATAATGTAAGGCATACAGACATCAAATTGTGCTAGTCTCTTTGATTTACTATTATTATTGTTACGATGATGAATGAGGGTTTTTTTTTTTTTTTTTAATAATTCAATAATGGAGAGAGGGATTTGAACTTTAAACTTCTTCATCAAAACCATCTAAAAGTTCCAATTAAGTTAAAAGCGCTTTGGGATGAATGAGTTATTTTATTAATTGTACATGCTTATAATCATATATAAAGGCATAAAATAATTGCACCTTTGTTTTTGCTTTCTTTAGTTCTTTTCTTGGTTGTTTTCTCTTTCATGGTGCTTTTTATTTCATCCAGCTCCTTCTTCATGCTCCTAGGAGGTTGTCATTAGTCCTCTCGGGCTGTTCTGTTTTCTTTGGGCCCTTTCTTCTACAACTTGTCTCTGGGCTCTAAACTTCGACTTCATTCCTATTGTGATCAATCCTCCTTGGTGAGGGGCAATTTTCTCCTTGTTGTAATTCGCTGCCTCATTTCTTGATTCTTTTTAATTAGTTCTTCTACATTAGCAGTGAGCATTTGGATTTGCAGGGCCAATGCCATTGGATCCTGTTGCACATTAGATTCCATCTAAGTGTAGGGAATTGAATGGTAGACCTACATTTTCAAACTAGAGTTTGAAAGACGTTCCCTACAAATAGTGCCAAACTAATTAAGCCGAATTCATCAGTTGATAAGTTTGTCCAGACGGAATCCAATGAGAATGAGTTCGAGACGTGCAAAATAATAACAAAGGTATTTCTTACTTTAAGGTCACCGGCGTGGTGGCCAACAATGAGCCTTTGATGATAAAGTTAGATGATGATTGAGAGAGATAGTAATATATCAGAGTATATTGCAATGTGTATATGTGTGAATATATATATCTTCTCTTGATTCTGAGGTGGTTTATATAGATCTCTGTCTTTTCTAGCCATTTGAGGCCTTTAATGGTGGCCTTAATGGCTCTTGTAACACCTTTGATGGCTTAATGAGATGATTGATTATCTTGCTAATGGTCATGTATATGCGTGTGTCCATTGGTAATGGCGCATGCATTAAATGCATGTTCATGGCGCTTTGATCGCCCAATGACACCTGCTTTGGTCGTCCAACTTGCTTTGATAGTCCAATGACACCTTTGGACAATACGAATTTTATTCGTTCATCAAAAACTAGTATGATTTTTTCCCCAATTCCAAAATCATACATATTCAGGGGATTGTAGACCAATAATCATCTTATCCTTGTTATGGGCTTGGGTTTGGCCTTTTCCTCTAGCAATCCTCTTCCATTTGGCTTTCCCTTTCAGTTGCTTGTTATCTTATAGGCTTCAGTCTTGGTTGGGGGCTTTTGCATTGGGTTTGCATTCAGATTTTGGTTTCATTGGGCTTGTGACTTCCTGGGCTTCATTGTTGGGTAATTATGACTAGCCCACAATTGAGAGAGCATCTTCACTTCCATTCCAAGTAGGGGTGTCAAATGGGTGAGATTGCGTAGAAAATAATTGGGTTGAGTACAAAAAACTCATTTGCCCATTATTACCCATTTAATCAATTACTTCTAATCCAAACCCAACTAATCCAATTATTATGGGTAAACTCCAATCTACACAATTACCCAATAATCAAAATTTCCAAAATGCCTCTAAAACTTGAAAATGACCAAAAACACTCCTAAAACACTATAAAATTGCCAAAATACCCAAAACCATAAAAATGATCAAAATATCTCTCTAACCTAAAAAATGAGCAAAATAGGCCCAAAATTAAAAAAAAATGACCAAAATATTCACAAACTTTAAAATAGCAAAAATACCTTTGAAACCTACAAATAACAAAATATCTCTGAAAACAATAAAATGACAGAATATACCCCTATTTCCAAGGGCCTTGTAAGTGACCTGACTCACCATTAGCATAAATGTTCTCCAAGATTGGTTTCCCTCCATAAAATTTGCTTCTCTCGATGTCATTAGAGGATTAAAATCAGGTGCAATACTTAGGGTGCACTTCACCTACTCCTCTCTGACAACATTTTTTCACTTTTTACATTTTTTACTTTTACTTTTTACTATCGGCGGATTTTGCTCTGCTGGCCCCCTTTTGGATTCCAGGGGCACTTCTTTTCTACCCATTCCATTTGTTTCTTGGAATTGAATTTGAACTAAATGATATCCTAACCCACATCCACTATTCTTAGATCGGAGCCCATTTTCCAGGCAGCACGAAAAATGTTTTTGAGGGCTCGTTGGTTCTGTTGGCAGTCGGAGAGCAATCTCCCAAATAGACTTAGGGAACATTGTTCAAGTAGATCAGCACCTCTCGGGGTCGAGATGCGTATATCTTCTTCTTCTTTTTCTTCTTCTTTAGTTAGTTGTAAATTTTGGAGCTTGTCTAGGACTTTTTCTTCCATGGTTGGGTGGGAAAGGCTCCTACGAGGGAGAGCTAATATTAAACATTACCTCTCTCTCAATTCTCAAACCAACCAAACTCAAAGCTTTATATCCTCATAAGTCCTTTTCCTTCTCCCTCCAAAAAACCATGCCTATCTCCTCCTTTCCTTCTTCTCTCATTTCTTAACCCCTAAAACCCTCATGTAGACTCGCCACCTTCTTCCCCAAAACCCTAACTCTAACCTGCACCACATCCCAACCTAGTAAAAGACCCACCTCCAAAAACCATAGAAAATCATCATATGGTACCTCCAGTAGGTCTATTCTTAAGAAAATCTTCAACCAAGAGCAAGTTATATTCACTGCACCAGTCTCCGATGATCCCATTGTCACGATTATTGGTGGAGGGATGACGGGTCTAGTTTATGCCTTGAATTTGGAGAAGAGAGGGGTTTGGAGGGCCGGCCCTTCCACTAGGCCAATTAGGAAATTGCCTAAGGCCCACAAGTGGAAGGGAGGCCTTAAAATTTTAGAAAAGAAGGGTTAGTAGGGGAAAAAATTTTTGGTTTCAAATGAATCTAAAAAATCCGACACATCCTTTTGACCAAAAAACAAAATTTTTGTTATACTCGGTTAAACATTGGTAGAACAATTTTTTTTTTTGGTTTAAATAAAATAAATTGTACCAAAAATAACATCATTATCCTCTAGACAAACCAAAATTCAACAAGATAAATTACAAATCCGGTCTAAGAAATTAACCACAAAACAATCAATAATCAAAACAAATAAAAAATCTCAAACCCCTAAAATTTTTACTGTCTCTTTTTCTTTCTTGCTTTGCTTTATCTCTCAACTCTTACTCTATGCCTCTCTCATTCTTTCTCTCCACTCTTGCTGGGCCTAGCTACCTGGCTCAAGCTTCCTTTCCTCCGATCTAAATCATTTGATCGCATTTAACTGCTAAGCCGACTGGCTTTTTTTTTCGCTGCTGCTGTGCTGCGTTTTGATTTTGGCATTCTGTAGAATGGGTTTTGACTTTTGAGCTTGAGGTATAACTTATAAAGCTTGGCTTTCTACTTTAGATTTGTTAAGAGGGCTAGGCTGTGGTTGGACATTTCACGTTTCAGCCTTCATTTTTTTTTTTTTTTTTTTTAAGTGTAATAGGATTTGTTTTATGTTTTTTGTGAGTGGGTCTTAGCAAGCATCTTCTTGGCTAGGCTAGGCTTGTTTTTGTTATGGCTATGCTTAATTTTTTTTTAAAAAAATTTAATCTTGTGTTTATATATATATATATATATATATATAAAATTTATTGGTAATATAATGAATAAATCTTTATTTATGAAGGTTGAGCTTGCTAAAAACTTGTTATTATTTGGTGAAGCTACAACAATACCTTTTATCATTGTTATTAATAACGTTCTGTTCCGGTCGGAACGGTCGGAAAATTTTGTACCAGTCCTTAAACCGATACGAATCACCCTCTTATTCCACCTCGGACCAAATTTCGGTTCGTTCCGGCCATTTCGGCTTGTTTCGGTGAATTTTGGCTGGTAAACATATTTCAGCTGATACTGAATCTATTGAAAAATGCAGAAAATTTTTACCTTTTCAAGTTTTAATAGCTATTACCTGAATAGAGCCACCCATCGCAATGCATTTGACTTCGTTAGTAGCCTTAGCAACTTGGCCTTCTTCAGTTCTTCTTTTCTTCTGCACTTCGTTCTCTCCATTTTCTTCTTTTCTTTGTACATTTTATTGGTTGTCCACCCATTTGTTTACTCAGTTACCCTCCACTTTTTTCATTGAGCATTATATTTTGGCATTTTTGTTCCAATTTTTTTAGTTTTGTGAGCCACTCCACGTGACTAGCATTATAATAATACAATTTTAATAGGTTGTAGGCTTTGTGTCTTTTCCAGCCTTTGTAACTTTTTTTTTTTGGTCCAGTAGATATTATTGCTATTATATTTTAAAAAACTTATTAGTTATTATAGTAATAATTATTAATATTAAATATGGGCTTATAAGTTATAACTTTAAGATTCATGGTAATTTTTATAGGTTTGACCAAAAATATATATATCAAAATGGCAAATATGTATATATTATGATGGTACTTCCGAAGTAGTATACCGGTATTGACTGGTATTGAAATATTTCGTTCTAATGAACAAATTGAAATGGGATCTGAAACGGTATTTATAACATTGCTTTTTATATAAATCAAGTTCTATTTCTCATTTGCTCTACACTTGAACGTTATTTTTTATTTTAGTCTTTATAAATATATTGTTTGATTAGAAATATTTACTAGAAAATATGCATTTGGGTATGAAAAACTTAAAAAAAGAAAAAAAGAAGAAAAATTAATTGAATCTCAAAAAGGATCAATGGATAAATTTGTTATTAGTAATAAACAAAATATAACACAAAATTTAGATGAAAATATCACAAACGAACAAGAAATTCACCAAAAAGAGTTAGAAGATAATGAAATGATACAATTGCAAGATAACAATGATGTTCAATTTTGCAATATAACAAATCTTGATAATGAACTTCAAAAGAATTTATAAGAAAATGAATAATGATGAAAATGTCACAAATGAACAAGTTCATCATGATGATAGCTTACAAAAATACTGTCTTAAACTTGAATCTTTTCTCAAACGTGATGTTTATTATGATATTAATGGTTTAGATTTATTTTCAAAGTTATAGGTTTTAAAAGAAATTTTGCAGATAAAAAATTATACTCCAATTGACATACTAAATTATATAAAAATATTAGATTCATTTCCAAATACATGCAATGCTTATATGATTTTACTAACAATACCTGTTATAATAACTTTTGCAGAAAGAAGTTTTTCAAAATTAAAATTAATAAAATCATATCTAAGATCAACAATGTCCCAAGAAAGATTAAGTGAATTAGCTATAGTATTGATTGAAAAGGAGATATTAGAAGAACTTGAATACAAAAATTTAATTAGTCAATTTGCATATCAAAAGGCCAGAAAAATAGATTTTAAATGAAATATATTATAATATAAAAATATTAAATAAATATTAATTCAATTAATACATAAGTATAAAAAATGCCTCATTTTAGTTCTCGCCTTAGACCCCAAAATATCTAGGGCTGGCCTTGGGTCCTGTCCATGGTTTTCGACACTGCACGGTTGGTCAGTTGCTTCCTTCTTTTCTTTTTTTTAGCTGTTTTTACTATCTGGGTCTTATTATTATTATTTTTATTATGAATTTTGATGTGGGTTTTGAATGATTTGTGAATTTTGGAGGGGATGGTTGAGTTGGTGAATGTATGTGAAATTTGAGAATGTGGCTTCGTGCATTTTTTGGGTTCTTGTATGGTTCAAAAGTTTCAGTATTACTTATTGTTTCAATGTTGAGAATGTGTGCGAAAACAGAAGAATATGGAAAACGGAATTTTCAGTTTATCAGAATGTTCAACTTGGTCAAACAAGAACAAATAGTCAATATGGTTAACCCTGCTAAGACTAGGTAGCTATATAGAGTAGTGGTTGTATCTTATGGTATTCAATCTATGTTTAGTCTAAATTCATGAATTTTATATGAGAATGAGGACATGTGGTTCTGAATTTATTGATATGTGTAATGTGTTATTCTCATTTTTCTTTCAGTAAATTGGAAGCCCATTGTGCCAAAGGGCTACACATTGAGAGTTAGTCCTCTCCCTTCCCTCTGAACACCATTCCTAATCCTTGGTATAGGTATGCCACGATCCTATAATGATTAATAACAAGACACTTTATTGGCTGAACTACCTGTTCACTGAACATCAATACTTGGAGATGTTATCTTGTGAGACGGGCGTATGTGCTGGTTTCACCCAAGATTTTTTCCAATACTTGATGGTGTTTTCTTGTCAACTTTTTTGTAATTGGTAGATTTTTTCAATAAGTAGTAAATTTTATCGATGAGAAAAAATGAGAGAGAGAGAGAGGGAGAAAAAAAAAAAAAAAAAATCCATCAAGTATGCAGGGGTTATACTAGATAAACACACAATTAAGTTCTGAGGTTACAATGACCCATAAATTCTAATACATTATAGAAAGGGTATGCTCCTGTTGCCATGATCCATTCCATCAATGTTCGGAAAAATTGTAACTTCCCTTCTAGGATAGTTTACTCACAACCATCAAAAACTTGAGCGTATCTCTCATGCCAAATACACCACATCAAACAATGAGGGATAGCCTTCCGTATTGCTCTGTTTCTATGTCTTCCAAAACCGCTTGCCAGCAAGCTAGTAGACCTACAACATCCTTGGGCATCACTCGCTGAACTCTAAGTTGCCCAAAAACCATATTCCATATTTTTCTAGCAAAAGGGCAATGCAAGAGCAAATGAGGCACCAAATCTCCATCGGACTAACACATACAACACCAACTAACCAAAATAACGTTTCTCTTCCTCAAGTTTTCTGCTGTTAAAATTTTTTAATTAGTAATTTACTTGAGCAACTCGTGGTCTTTAATTTACTACTTTGCCTTCCACCCCATTCTTGTTGGGGAGGAGGAGGAGGCGGAGGAGGTGCCATTTGCCATGTTCTTACCAACTTTGCCAGAAAATCAAATCAAGAATATATTCTTGGATATGTTTTGCAATAATTTTTTTCTTAATATTATCGCATCACCTTTTGCACTTCATTAGATTCCTAGGAAGAGATAAAACAAAATGGAAACTGGAATTATATTGTATGGTGGGTATTAGGATGTCATTTGTTAAAAATGGAAGTATTATCCTTTTCTTTCTATAAATTCTTCCCCCCTTGTGTTTTCACTGAAAGATTAAAAGAAACAAAGGGAAAGAAGGCTTAAAAATGTCTTAGTTTCTTATGCACCTCGACCATTTTCATTTTTTTATTCCTGTTCATGTTAGGAATTCCACTTACTGCTACAACCTTTCAAAATATGTTGATTGAATAAAGTTTATCAATTGAATAAACTTCAACCTTTTAAAGAAGGGACTATAATTAAAGAAAAAGATCATATCAGTAATTTTTTTTCCAGGATACATATAAGTTTCTCTCAGTAGACTAACTTTCAAGTGCTTCATTTCAGTGATGATGATCATGTTTTCTGAGTTTCTTACAATATTTTATTATTTTAGGGGATTCATCGTTTGGGAGGACTAATGGGAACCAGAATAATTGATCCTCAGCCATTGATATTTGACCATGCAGCTCAGTTCTTTACATTGAGTGATTCTCAGTTTGCTGAGTTGGTGGATTGCTGGTTAGAGAAAGGTCTGGTTCAAGAGTGGCAGGGTATAATTGGGAAGCTTGACATAGATGGTTGGTATGTTCCACTTCCTTCTTCGCCTTCAAGATATGTAGGTGTTAACCTTGCTGACTCATTACTGTCTGAGGTGATTATCCTTTATCCTTTATTCTTCCTTCTTATTCTTTTTGTATCATATTAGGTTTCTTTTATAGGAAAAGATTTGGTCGACATTATTATGTTGATATTTGGAAAGCAGTTCCCCATTGTCTGCTATGGTGTATTTGGAGAGAGCATAATTCCAGAAGTTTTGAGGATGTTGAAAGGAACCTGCCCGATCTTAAGCTTTTCTATTTTAAAACCTTTTTGGATTGATTGTCAGCTCTGAGATGTTTTTCTTTCTGTTCAATTTGTGATTGATGGATCATTGTAATTTGCGTGATTGAATGTTTTGTCCCCATCTATATACTTTCTGTATACTTTGGGTGATTCCCTTTTTTTTTTTTTTTTTGATATAAAAGATAGAAAGTGATTCTTTTTTGGATCCGGTTAACGTGTGCCCTAAGGGCACACGTTAAGTTTTTTTATTTTTGGAAACATTTTCTCAAAAATTGAAAAAGTTGTCATTACTTTTTCAATTTTTCTTAGGGCACATATTAGTAAAATCCTTCATTTTTTATATCAATAAAGTTTTTATCAAGAAGGTTTCTTTTATAAAAAAGGTAAAAAAAATAAAGATTTCTAGTGAACAATTGAATAATCCTAGAAGGTTGCAATCCATTTTCTGAGAACATTCTAACCTGCAGGGGGTTGGGGATGGGGTAAGGGGGCTAGGAGCTATTTTTATTTGGTTTGGCAAACTTCACCTATATTTGCATTGTAATTAAAAAAGAAAATTTAGAGGTCTTTAGTTGTTATTGATTAGTATATGGGCATCGATATTATAATGGATGAAATTGGAATAGCTACTTGCTCATAGATATTCAAATAATGCTTTGGATGCGTGTTAGGACTTGAACATGCAATTATGATTAAATAAGAATCTACCATTTTAAAAGAAAACCTGTTTATAAAAAAAAAAAATTAATTAATTAATTAAAGAAAACTTAGCATGGCTTCATAAGACATTGAATATGTCAAAATATGTTGTGATTTTATGTGTTTTTCATTTTTAAAATATGCTACGGTTCTTTTTCCAGCACCCAAAAAAAAAAAAAAAAAAAAAAAAAAGGAACTTATCTCATCTGCTTCTAATTTTAGCCCTTTGCTTCTTCTGTTGTGTCCATGAGCTAATAAATTATTTTACACTTTGTGGCAGACTTCTTTGGTTAATGTGGTGAGACTTTAATGGATAAGCAAACTTGATCCATTTAATGGTATGTGGCACTTAAGTGAAACCGAAAACCTCAGGGAGATGTGATTGTCATTGCACATAATGGTAACTTAGTGCCTCCCGTGTTAAATTTATTTTTTACATTTGCTGCAGTATCCTCACATTATACGAAGATTCTAATAATTTGTTATTCTTGTTATTGCATCATAAGGCTTACCCAAAAAAATACTGTATCTATGTGCACTGTTCTGTTCCTAGAATTGAAACATATTAGAATTCCCAATTGTCTTATATAAATGTAATAGAGTTGGCTTCTGGCATGGGAAGAAGAATATCCGATTATGCTCCATGGTTTACTATTTAGCGATAATGTCTGAATGCATTAAATGTTGGATACCATTTTCTCTTTGAGTCATTGTAGGCAGCCTTTCATCTATTTTATGAAATTTGATCTCTGAATTTTTTGAGATCTTTGAGCTTAGAAATTGATATTTGCTTGTTACAAATTTAATCCTATTATCTTTTCTTTGCTATAATCTTGTTTTGTTGCTGGAATTTCTTCTTAAACCCTTAATCTACACTAGTCTGAGTTCTCCCTATCACATCACATACCATTGAACTTAGATGTTCTCCGAAAAGTTATTCTGAATATCATCCTAGGGCCTTATGGTTAGAGGAGGGAGATGAACACCAAGGTATGTTTGAAAGAAGCCTAATTGCTACATTTATTGCACTAATTCTCCAAATAACGCATATTAGTCTCATTGGTATTGTATATAAAATATTCCCTAGGGTGCTAGCTAACAGGTTGCTGTTTGTTTTAGGGAAGTTCCTCTCCCAATTTTGAAATGCTTTATCACATGCTAAAACAGTGCAGCTTTAGAGAGAAATGGACGAATTGGATTATTTTCTGCATTTCTACAATTAGGTTTTTGATTCTAGTCCGCTTGAATGGAAAAGTGGGATTTTTTTTTAGTTCTAAAGGTTTATGTCAAGGTGATCCATTGTCACAATTGTTATTGATGATAGTGATGGAGGCTCTGAGTAAGTAATTCGTAAGAGCAGTGGCAGAGCAGTATCTTGTGAAGTGCAGGACAGCATCTTGCTGGTTTCACAGTGGGAAGTAGAACATGTGATCTGTTGATGGTTTCTCGCCTCTTATTTTTATACGATACTTGATTTTTTTTTTTTTTTTTTTGTGTGTGGTAATGCCTGGAACAACTTAGGTACTTGAAATGTGTGTTGTGCTTAGAAGTAGTATCTGGATGAAAGATTAACCGGGCCAAATCTGCATTGATACCTGTTGGTATTGTACCAGACATTGAAAAACTGACTCAGATTCTTGACTATAAGGTTTCGAAATTCCCATGAGATATTTGGATTTGGTTAGGGTTCTAAATTTAAATCAAGAGCAATACAGGATTGTGTTCTTGAGAAGGTGGAGGGGAGATTAGTGGGGTGGAAGAAGGTTCACCTTTCAAAGGGAGGTAGACTGCATACTTGATAAAAAAAAACAGGAAGTAGACTTATGTTGATAAAGAGGACATTGCTGAGTTTGTAAACATTTTTTTTTTCTCTTTATTTCCTGTTCCCGTAATATTGCTAATAGTATTGAGGATTACAATGGGATTTTCGTAGGTGTGGTATAGGAGACAAGTTTATGTTCCATATTGTAAATTGGAAAAATTTGTGAACCAATTAGATATGGAGGATTGGGGATAAGAAGTATGTCACTAAGAACTCTTGAGTTCTTGAATGCCACTAAGAAAATCCTTGAGTTCTTGAGCGCCATATGGTCCACATAAGCCACTTTGGCATAACAGTGTTTTATGGAGGAAAATAATGGATAAAAAATTTGGAGGTGAGTGGAGTGGTTGCTGCTTGGGGGCAGTAAGTGGATCATATGGCGTAAGCCTTTCAAAGCATATTAGAAGTGGTTGGGAAAATTTCTCCAGATTCGAGGTTGGTAATGGCACCAATATTTGCTTTTGGCATGACTTGCGGTGCAGAGATGTGGTTCTTAAGGAGGTATTTCCAGATTTGTATAGAATTTCAGAATCTAAAGTGGCTTATGTGGTGGACTGATGGCATTATTCATTGGGATTTTCCTTTGTTAGAGCTTAAAATGATTTGAAGTTGAAAGTTCTAACAGGTTTCCTTAATTTCATCTACTCTATAAAGATGAGAAGAGAAGAAGAAGACCAGATCTACCGGATTCCAAAAAGAAGCCGTATGTTTGAGGTGAAGTTCTTTTATAGAGTGTTGCATGCTGGAAATGCTCAAACTTTTCCTTGGAAAAGTATTTGGAGGGTTAAGGTCCCCACCAATGTGGCATTCTTCCCATGATTCTTAGGATGGATAACTTACAAAGGAGAAATTTAATTGTAGAGGATTGGTGCTGCATGTGCAAAATAATGGGGAGTCCATAGATCACTTGCTTCTCCATTGTGATATCGCTCAGTTCAGTTTATATGATGCAATCTGCTATTTTCTCCACTTTATTTGCTTTTAGCGATGATTGGCTTATCTCAAATTGTTGCTCACTTAATGCTGTGTGCGTTGCTAGAGGCTGGAATTAAGTTCTATATGGGCCCTCCTTGCTGCGTTTGAGAACCCTCTTCCTATCCCAGGTAGTTCGGCTGCATCTCCTTTTGAAGGAGCTTTTGTCAAAGAGGTTGATTCTGTCTCATGGATGGCAAACAATACCAAAAAACTTTGCATTCCCAAAGCAGTGGCCCTCATTGTTGGACTTTTCTTAGTACTGCAGCTTATGGAAAGCAGAACAAGGTTCCACAGGTCAGTACTAAGTTGAATATGTGTGGACAAACACACACCCATTTGATGGTTTTGGATCATTAACAGAACTTATAGGTATACAATTCTTGAAGATTCTGGTTTTTGTCTAGGGCATTAGCAAACATGACAATAGATAGGGAGTACTGGTAGAAAAGAGTTCATTTGGCCAACAACAACTTGTTTAAACACGGCAATCATGAGTTATGTGCATTTATGCATGTAAACTTTGTTAATTGGACAAGCTTTTATCCTGATGCAGGACAAAGGGTGGGAAAATAGAAATAAGAGAAAAGGAATGAAGAACAGGACAAATCCTATTCTTCACCACTTACAAATTGCTTTTAGTATTTTCTTGAAATTTTAGCTTCACCACCTAAGGGTGCTAGAAGTCACCGCCAAGCTTAAAGAAACATATCTAATCATAAATTTTTTATTCAAATTGCATTGCTTTTAAACCATTCTTGTAGCCACTTTTAATAGGTTATAAGGAGGACATCAAGCTACAATTACCATAAAATTATCAACAATATTAAATTCTAGAATTCTAAAGTGAAATCTAGAAAAATCAGAAATTCAAAATTTTAAAATGAAATCTGAGACTCCGCTGGGTACCTCTGAGTGGTGATTGTAATTATCCCCTTTTCAGTAAATTTTAGAGATTGGTGCTTATGGAGACCCAATTTTTACATTTAACCTCAAAGTTTTGTTGATGGATAGTTAAATTCCCATAACATGTATAAAATGTCTTCATACATTTAATTTTATAATATATTGCTTCACATCCCTTAAAAGTCTTAAAATTCTGCCATGCATAATAAAATAGTAAATGGTGTTTACCATATTTCTAAAATATTAGAAGCAAGAAATTATGTAAAATGATAGTAAAAAAATTTCCATGCTTGTGTGTTGTTGTATCATGCATGCAACTGTCCATATTTTTAGGTATATGCGGGTGGTTTTTTTTTGGGGTCACTTTATTGAAAAATTTTTGTTACTAGGAAAACATCCCAAGTGCAATGGCAGAGAAGGTGAAGGCGGGGCATGCTTGGGGGCGTTACCACTTAGTATTTTCGCTAGTGAGTACATTATATTTGCATTATCGCTAGTGAGTACATCATATTTTTTCATTGGAATCATCACAACCAACTTGTTTTTCAGGAATGGTTTTCCTTGGGAATTATTCAATGGATTCATCATTATGGTTCTTTATAATAAATGTTTGAAGAAATTTTTGTTTTCTTTTATTTAAAAACTAAAAATTGGATAAAGTTTTCTGTAATGACTGGGTGTTTGTCCTATCTTCTGGAGTATTACAGGGGTGCAGCTCATCCAACTAATACACCTGGCATCCCCTGCATCTTTGATCCGTAGGGAAGAGCTGTTATATGTGGTGATTGGTTACTTGGTTCAAGCTTATTATCGGCAGCTGTAAGAATGGCTCTTGCCAATCATGTTAGTGCCACTTTTGCTCTCTATTTGTTTTTATTTTATTTTTCTAATTTTTTATGGGATTTATTATATTTTACTTACTGGTTTTTAGTTGCTTATATAACTACAAACTCAGAAAAGTTAATCATGGTTTCAACTCGTATTCTCCAAATCCACTAAACAGTTCCTTCTATAGCTGAACTAAAAAGTCTGAACATAAAGACTGTAAAAGTTGTGGTTCTATTTTCATTCAAGGTTTAATATAGTCTAAACTTTAAAGTAAAGCATAATATCAACAAAATATTTAATATACACATCAGAGTTGGTCTTTTCCATGCAGATGGCAGATTATTTCCAAAGTGATTGAGCTCGCCCTGAAGAGTTTGCTGTTGGCTTGATGAATGAGTGTCAACCACCTGAAGGACATGATATTGGACAATTTCCAGGATTGGAATCCAAAAAAAAAAAAAAAAAAAAACAAATGAGGCTCAGGCATATGAACTTGTCTCTTGAAGTAGACCATGAAAATTATTATAGTTTTGGTAAGTTTGTTTTCTCAAATGTGGTTCAGATTTAAGCTATTTTATTCTTTTGCATAGAAGCAGAGAAAACAAATAAAAAGACCGTGTATTCTTAGGTTCTCAGATGGATGGTTAACAAATTTCATGGACAGTCAAATTACTTCCTTTGTTAAATTTATATACATGATAAACTGGCAGGTTTTAAGGCTATTTGCTGTCACAACAGTTGTGAAGGAAGATGCTGATGTTTTTGCTCTCCAACTGTCTCCAGGAAGGCTGACGTATAATTTAAGGTGGTTGAAGATTCATCTGCCCCATAGAGCTGAGGGAATATCTGTTACTCAGTAACTCATCACCCAGGTGTATTGGTTTTTCAGCTCCTTGAAGAAAGTTTTAGATATCTGGAGTTCAGGTGGAAGAGATACTATGATATTATTACCTCAGTTCTCCCAAATTCCAGCCTAAGCATGTGAAGCTTAGACCGGCACAAGGGCAGTGTGACTACTCTACCAATAATAGATTTTCAACACTAAAGCATGGAATTGGAAGCTATTCAAGATCTTCAATAATGCATGAAATGGCATTATTGTGTGTACTTTGTCGGATAGTTTTGGTAGATGTGATGATAATGTATTTTTGTTGTCTTTTTTGTTGTTTTAGATATTTCAATAGTTGCAATGGGGAAGGAGGAATTTAAACTATAGATATTTATATTAAAAACACCTAGAGGTGCTAGTCGATAATGTTTCACTATTTCAGATTTTGCATGATCAAATTTTAGATTTTTGTTCTCATCAGTTTTGGTCATTCAGTTCAATGAATGAGTTGTCTTACTTGAATTCCGCCAATGTGATCATGACTTACTGTTTTGAAAAAGAATTTAAATGGAGGTATGTAAATTCAAATTGTCCTTTCAAAGGATGACTTGCTTGTTTTTACAACATTTTTTTTTATTGGAAATTGCACACATACAGGTAGAGTTGTCATTTGAGAAACAACTTATTGGCATTATTTAAGATTTAACAAAGTCAGATATTTTGCAAATGTAGAGTAGACCCATCATCTGATTTAGAGTCCATATCTTACTGTCGCAACTTGCAAGTGACTGGAGACTAACTTATCTTATAAACCTATTGATGCTCTTTGTTTCACTTAAAAAATGTTTATTAGTAAATCTAGTCTTTATTGGGGAATGTATCTTACAACTTAATAAGTTCCTGTAGAAGTTAAATCTTAAAGCTACATACTCACATAATTGGGGAGAATATAGTGGCTTTTTAGATGAACAAAACATTGTTCAGTGGTCTTTGGAACTCACGAAAATTCCAGCTTATGCAGTTTCTAATCCATCTACTCCGCGAGTAAAGTAGCAAAACTACCAAAGAGGGAAAGAGAACAAAGCACAATGACTATAAATAAGTCCGCCCATAATTAAAATTTGTGACTTGAAAAATCCTGGCAGTTCCACATGTAAGCATTTGAAAGCTTAAAACTTATATGGCATTAAATGAAATTACTTTCTAAACTTTCCTTTCTTTTTCTCTTTATTTTTCTCATTTGTATTCTTTTAAGGAGTTCATCAGCATAAATTGGTGCACTCAGAGTTCAAAGACCAGATTGTATTTTTTAGACTATAAAAAGTGTGAAAAGTGTGGATTAAGATGAGTTACTTCAGTTGAAAATTTACTAACCCAGACTCGACCTATCCTGAATTTGAACCAAAAAAAGAAAAAAAAGAAAGCTTAATTAAAACTTATTCTTCACCAAATCAATTACAGTTAACGATGTTGTTTTCTCTCTCTCTGTGACTTACGCAATATACAAAGTGTTTGTCACCTTTTTTTGGCACTCAGAACATGTTACACTAAAGGAACAAAATACAAACTACAAAGCACTATAAATCTTAAGGAACAGAATACAAACTACAATTTTTTCCTCTCCTCTCTGTAGGAGTTTTCCCACTTACTTAGGGTGAGTAATTTGCTTCGTAGTTTTCTTGTCAAAAGAAAGCGGTGGTTTTTCCTTTTAGTTATGTTTTATTTTCATTTAGAGCACTCTAGTTCTTTCAATCATTGATGGACTCCGATTTCATTGAACGATTACTACGGATTACACTAACATCAGAGGAAGGCGAGATCATTCAAGTGCGGTAGAGCCAAAGGTAGACAATCCTTGAGGAGTGTACATTGAGTCTCCTTGGGAGATTTTTAACCAGCAAACCGATTAATCTAAGGGCGGCCAAGAATTTGCTTCGTAACACATGGAAATTTGGCCCTGACCTAAAGATATTAGAAATCGGTGATGGCCAGGCTCCTTCAATTCAAATTCATCATGGAATCCCAACTTCAATGGGTACTGAATAACGGCAGGAACAGTTACTTTTACTCACTGTTCTGTGTGGGTGCAGGTATGGTGATTGCCGTTTGATATTTTTAGTGAGGAAGTAGGGTACGACATTGGTATGAGTATAGGACAGGTGGTGGAAGTTGACTATAAGGGCTTAACCTCGGACCAAGCAAGGTTTCTTCTAATCCGAGTTGAGATTCATTTGAACAAGCTTCTTCGTCGAGGCAGTCAGTTTAAAAACCCGGAAGGAGAGGTTGGGCAAGAAGCGAGAAATTGCGATAAACTAAGGGATAGAATAATCAATATGAAGAGTGATTTAGGGCTGGTTATCGGAGGATGGACAATGTAAACATGAATAGAAACCATCATCAACTGGAGAGAGAGGAAGCTGCACGGCACACATCGGTTCCTGGGCTTCAGCGCATGTAGTTCAACCGCCAACAAAAGTCATGGATAAAGGTGGCAATTTTTATTCATATCCATGAATCCGTTCATTACTTACTTTATTTGGATAAATCTTAACTCAATCTATTTGAATATTTGGGTTAAATGGGTAAAGACCCATTTAATTATTTAATTAAATTGGTTTAAATGGATAAATCTACTAATACCCACTAAACTCATCTAAAATTTAAAATTAAATAAACCTCACAAAACAATACCCACTAAACAAAATAATATTCAATATTCCGTTACCTTTTCTTTTCCTTAGGTTTCTCGGGAACCAAACATAAAAAAAAAGTAAACATAATAATATTCAAGATTCTATTTTTTTTTTCTTAGTTTTCTCAGGAAACCAAACATTGATTGGAAATCCAAAATCAAATAGATCAAACCAAATCCCTCTCTCACTACACATTCACATGCATAAGGAATAATAAAATAAAATAAAAATGTATGAACATTGAAATTGAAAAGCTCATACTCTCTGATATATTAATGAGAAAAGCCGAGAGATCGTCAATGTCGATCTTCACAACTGCATCGGAGACCGAAACCTTTGGCTTCTTTGGCTTCACTTTTTTGGCCTCCTCAACCTTCCCATTCTCCACCACGCGCTTATTCTCCTCATTGTTGCTATCATAATTGTTGCCGGAGTGTTGAAATCGACATCTACAGCAACGGCGAATCTCTGCGCCTTGAGAATTTAGAGGTGGCAGATCGTCGATTTGTGCTCTAGAGACCGGAAAACGTTGTCGGTGCTGGGAACAGCTTCGTTGGAAACGATTCTGTTGGAGGTAGAATTGGAAGAATTTGGCTTGGCTTTCCTTTGACGCATTGCGTACATGACCTTTTGCTAGCCATGGTCATAGCCGATGGTAACTTCATTGGTATTGGATTTGAAAGCTCCGTGATAGTCTTCCATGGCTGAGAAAGCTTTGGTGACTGTTTGGTGGCCGAGAAAGCTTTAGGAAAGAAAGTTTCAAATTTCACTCTTTTGTGGAATTAGCTAGCTCGAGTGAGGGAGTGAGGTTATTTTGGAAATCAACAGGGTATTCAGCTAATTTTATAAGTATTTGGGTCCTATTGGGTTAAATGAGCGGGTTAATAATTAAATGGGTTGGACAAGTAATGGATAATTAATTTATATATAAATGGGTCATAAATGGATAAATGAATAATTACACACAACCCATTTATGACCCAACCCGCCAATTTGCCATCCTTAATCATGGATAATAGTTATGGAAATACCAAAAATTAAGGAACTAAGATGGAAATTAGCATGTTTCACGCAGGAGAAGGAGATGTTACAAACTCTACAAACGTAACAGTTACTCTCCCTTTGGTAATTGATATACAGCCCACAATAATTGCTAGTAGTGAGGAGACACAGGTAAATTAGATTGAAAGGAAAGATGCAATTTCTGAAAATCCTGGAGATGGCTTCTTTAGTGTACCAATCTTTGAGGTAGGGTCCATCCAAAACCTTAGTCTAGGGAAAACTATTCTCGCGTGTTAGGCACATGATATTGGAGTTGAGGTATGGTTGAAGAAAAAAATTGAGGGAAACACGAGACAAGCAACATGGAAAAGAGCTGATAGGAAGGAGGGTAATACAGAAAAGTATGGAATAAGGGGATTAGTTAATGTGGAAAAAAAACGAGCGTACAAGGCTCAAAACCAAAGGGGGAATGGAACGAAAACAGAAGGCAGCAAGATGAAGAAGATAAAGGATGATAGTATAAATATGATTCCAATGGCAGATGCTAGTATTTAGCCTTGCCGAGAACAATGATCGTCCTAAGTTGGAATTGTGGGGGCTTGGGAAGCAACATGCAGTCAATGTCCTCTCTCACTTGGTGGGGGAAAAAGTTCCCAATGTTTTGTTTTTGATGGAAACAAAAAAAGCCATTGAAGAAATGAGACAGATACATAATGATTTACAGTTTGATTCTATGGTGGCGGTTCCATGTTTGGGAACATAGGGTGGTTTGGCTATGCTATGGAAAGCAAATATGGACTTACATATCCAAACGTATACACAAAACCATATAGATGCCATTATTTTCTCAAATCCAACATCCCCTCCATGGCGAATGACTAGGTTCTATGGAAAACTAGAGAACATCTCAAACATAAAACTTGGGCCTTGCTTGAGCATTTAAGTACTTGAATGTCGGCACCATGGTTGTATATTGGAGATTATAATGAGATTTTAGCATAAGAAGAAAAAGATGGTTGGATTCCAAAACCGGTGCACCTCATGCAAGATTTTTAGAGCACGTTACTGCATTGTGGCTTGGTAGATTTGGGGTATGTGGGGAATATGTTTACATGGGAAAATGGATAGGAAGTGGATGCATATGTAGAGGAAAGGCTTGACAGGGCTTATGCTACAGTTGAGCGGTGTGAATTATTCCTTCATAGTAAATTATCACACTTGATAGCATCTTACTCTGACCATGTACCCATTATACTCACTACATAGGTGGAGAGTAACCATAACTAGCCTAGGAGAACCCCTAAGCAATTTAAAGAGAAGTGGGTGACATACCTTGCTTGTGAAGATGAAATCAACCATGCCTAGATAGAGGTGAGAACCATAGGTAGCCTCATGTTTGTGCCATTTGAAAAAAATAAAGCAATGCTATATGGCTCTAATGGGATGGAGTAGAGCAACGTTTGGGAATTCAAAAACCAAACTAAAAGAGAAGCATCAGATTTTACAGGAGGTGTCTAGTAGCAACAGGGCTGAAAACTAGCATGAAATTTGAAGGGTAAAAGAGGAGAAATATACAATGCTTTACCATGATGAATTGCGTTGGTAACAATGTTCTAGATCTATTTGGTTAAAGGCTGGTGATAAGAATACCAAATTCTTTCATTAGAGAGCAAGCCAACGTTGTTAGGAAAACCGCATACATGGAGTATTTGATGGAGGTGGAAACAGGTGTGAATCCGAAGATGATATTGTAATGGTGGCTGAAAGGTATTTTCAAGAGCTGTTTAAGGCAACAAACCAGATCTCAATAGGAGCAGTTCTGGATTCAGTTGATTGAGTTATCACATCAGGAATGAACTAAACTCTTCTCCTACCTTACACACCTAAAGAGGTAAAATCAACATTATTCTAGATACATTCATCTAAGACTTCTAGCCCAGATGGAGTGGCTCCCTTTTTCTTCCAAAAATTTTGGCATGTTGTTAGGGTTGATGTGACAAATGCAGTTTTATCTGTTTTACATTCTAGCCTTTTTTTTTGGTGAAAAATGAATTATACACATATTGTACTTATCCCAAAAAGAATGTACCTTTGTACATGTCTAATTTTCGCCCTATCAGCTTAGAGAATGTGGTTTCTAGAATTGTTTCTAAAGTCATCACAAATAAGTTGAAAATTGTTTTGCCAAATGTCATTTTGGATGCCCAAAGTGCTTTTGTGCTATATAGGCAAATCATTGACAATACTACTGTAGCTTTTCAAGTACTTCATAGGATGTGCAATAAAAGAAAAGGGAAAAAAGGGCAGATAATGGCAGTGAAGCTAGACATTAGTAAGGTGTATGATCGGGAGGAGTGGGCTTTCATAAGGTAGGTGATGCTTAAATTAGGGATGGATGAGAGATGGGTGGATTTGGTAATGGAAACGGTATGTACAACAAGCTACTTGGTCTTGATAAATGGGGAACCTAGAGGCATTGTTCAACCAACTAAGGGAATAAAGCAAGAAGATTCACTATCACATTATTTGTTCCTGCTTTGTGTTGAAGGTTTGTCCAGAATGATAAAGAAGGCAGTGGAGGAAAGACAAATACAAGGTGGTTTATCTTGCACAAAGGGGGTACGCATCTCCCATCTTTTATTTGCAGATGATAGTCTATTGTTCTATGAAGCTTCTATGGGAGAATATCACGACTTTTACATATTTTAGGTCAGTATGAAGCAGCATTTGGTTAAGCCATTAATAGTTAGAAGACTTCTTTGTTTTTTTAGTAAGAATATAAGAGCATATGTAAAGCAAAAGGTTTAGACTATGTTGGGGGCTAGAGTTATGACTGATTATGAAAAGTACTTGGGCCTTCCAATGATAGGGGGTAAGTTGAAGGTTAATACTTTTAGACAGCTTCATGAGCGGATCAGTAAGAGAGTAATGAGTTGGAAAGAGAATTTCATATCTAAAGCTAGGAGGGAGATTTTAATCAAGACTATTGCACAAGCCATCCCTACTTACTCTATGAGCCTTTCTAAAATTCCAAAGGCGGTGGGTGATTCTATTAACTCTACTTTGGCTAAGTATTGGGTGATTCTATTATTATTATTGTTTTTTGAAATTGACTTGCTTTTGTATGGTTATTTTGTAAAAGAGAAAGATGGTAGATTATATATACTAGATGAGAAAGTCTAAAAATACAAGAAAGTCTTACAAAATTTTCACAAAGCTCTTATTTTGAATTATGATGGATCCATATATATATATATATGACCCATGGTAGGTTGAAACCTTAGTTAAAAAATGGCCATGATATTTTTGCATATAAGAAATTAAAACAATACCAATTACATTAAAGAAACAAACTCTTACAAAATTATTCAAAACTTGGAGAGTGCATAATATGAATTTTTTTTTTTTTTTATTCCAAAAGAGAAGCACTTGACTAGGGATTGTGGTTGTTTTAGGAATTAATTCCACAGGGATAAATATAATTTTTGCCAATTTCATTATTGTAGAGAAACTCTTACAAAAATATTAAAGACTTTGAGAGTGCATAATAAGAATTTTCCCTTTATTCCAAAAAGAAGCACTTGATTAGAGATGATGATTGTTTTGAGAATTAATTCCGTGGATAACAATGATCATATTTGCCACTTTGATTATTGTAGAGACAAGGGCCGACCTGTTTTACACTCCATTAGCAATTGGATATGCATTGTTGCAAGTCTCTTTTATAGATGTAGACATCAAAATAGTGTGATGTGCCTATCCAATCCATATTGCAATAAAATTGTGTATTAGGAAACAAAAATCTAGGTTCGAAATGAAATTCAAATGTGCCACCTATAGGGAGTGCATGGATTCCAAGATCGTCATTCTTTGATTTACAATGGATGGTCAAGACCGAACCATTTTCCAAATTGTTAGTGATTTTTATATCTAATGCTTCGCACATAGTTATGAGCAAGAGAAGTAGCAGGGATGCTAATGTAATGAATGGACTCATTATGTTTGATTGAGATTAATTTGCTATTGGTGGGAGATAACTAAGGATTTACATGGGTCTTATTTTTGTGGATTCCTATTATATATTACTTTCACTTATTTATTTATTTATTTTTAATTTTTTGATGAGAAAGCTAAATTCATTCATACTGAAATTGGAGTACAACAAGGAAGAAATACAGATAAAGAATCAGCTCTAGTTACATTTAAGATGGAAATGCTGCAATACATTCAAGATTGATGAGGTGCTGCACCATAGGTGGTGAGACTCCTTTCCAAACTTGACTAATTCCATTATGCCTAGCATATTGAGCAAGATCATTTGCAACCTTGTTGTAGTCCCTTTTCAAGTGTTTAAGAATCTAGCTTCTAAAAGAGTCCATAAGGTTTATGATACCTTGGCATAGATGGCCTAGACCTCCTTCAATATTAAGAGCTTGTAGGCTTTGGATAGCAATGAGAGAATCAGATTCAATGATGACTTGGGATAGCTTTAATTCTTTAGCCAGTAGAACTCCCTCTTGTAGTGCTATAAACTCAGTTTCAAGACTCGTGTACTGTCCAGGGAGCATTTTGCTAAGGGCTGCCATTGCTACTCCCTTACAATTCCTGATTACAGCCCTTATGCTTGACCTTTTGCCATCATCTGACGAAGCTCCATCCACGTTAATTTTATGGAAATTTGGTGGGGGGGCCATCGATCTTGATCCGTTAGGGGCATGTTTCCCATTGAGTGAGACAATAGCTTCTTTATGTTTAGAGATTAGTATCTTTGCGTGGTATCAAACTTGGTTGGGCAAGTGGAGCTTGGCTTTGAAACATTTTTGGTTCCTGTTATACTAGATGGACCAGGCAGCTACAACAAAGAGCTCCAAATCTCAAGCAGCTCCTTCATTGAGGATTCTCATACTGGCTTCAGAGAAATCTATGCAATTATCATCCAGACACACTGGGCAGTCCTCCCATTTATTCCAGACATGCCTAGATGAGTTACATAGCAACAGAGAATGTGCAATAGATTTAGCCTTTCGTTCACACATTGGACACAACACATCTATATTTACTCCTCTTCGATGTAAGTTCATCCTAGTTGGTAGAGCATTCATGCACGAATGCCAAGCAAAGATCCTGATTTTTGCCGGGATCTTTAGATGCCACATTCTTTTCCACAATGGTGCTATAGCATCTCCCCTAGAGCACTCCCCTTCCTCATTGGTCTCTACCACTTTAAGAGCAATGTAATAAGCGTTGTTGATAGTAAAATCTCCCCTTTTATTGCCAACCCAAATGATCTTACCTTCAGGCACATTGTAACTCAAAGGCATGTTAATGATAGTATTAGCTTCAAAAGGTAGAAACATAGACCTTACCAAGTCAACATTCCACCTTCTTGTTTCAATATCTATTAAGGCCGAAACCATCGGAAAATCATAAAAAGAACGAGCTGGGGAGATTACTTTGTAAGTGGAGGGTGTAGGTAACCATTTATCCTCTCAAATATGAATTTGTCTTCCATTACCAACCCTCCACCGAGTCCCTCTTCTTATGACATCCAAATTGTTAAAGATGCTTTGCCAAGCATAAGACGGATTACTGCCCAGTTTTGAATTTATGACGTCACCATGAGGGTAATACTTGGCCTTATAGATGCGTGCAACCAGAGAGTGTGGATTGGATAGCAATCTCCAACCTTGCTTAGCAAGCATGGCCAAGTTGAAAGCTTGGACATTAGCAACTTAAGAAGTTAAATAAAATGAAATTTGAGATGGAAAAAGTAGAGATTCTTTGGAATATTCTGATTTTGTTCCATTGATTTGTGTGAAACTTAATTTGAAGATAGATACCTTATTTGTGCTTGTGAATTCTAAGTTAAAAAAATTAAAAAAAAATTATAAAAATATTCACAATGATGAATATCGTTATTGTCTCATAATGGCCAATTACAAGGTGCCATGTGCTACTTAGTAGGTCCTACTATTCAAAGTAACAAAATTTTGTCAATTGCAACTAAAATAAAAATTATAAAAAATTTTCCAAAAACCAATCACATGTCGATATTTTAATAGAAATGACTCAAGCAATCTAATTATGGCCCTGTTTGGTAACGGTGTTTAAACAATGAAAACTGTTTTTAAAACACAACACATATTTTCACATAGTCATAAAATTTTCACCCACATGTATTTTTACAAAATTTAAACAACGTTACCAGAAATCTCTTACCAAATAAACCCTATATATTGTCCTAGGTTACTTAAAACATAATTTGAAGATAGATACCTTATTTTTGTTTGGGTCACAGTAAGTTAAAGAATAAAATATAAAAAAGAACTTGTTTTTTTGATGTGTGTTTTGTTGCAATTATTCAAAATCTTAGAAAATATTAATAAATTCCTCCAAAGTCGGTATTTTACCTGTGGAAAAATGTCCTTAAAGAAAAAAGTAGATTCTTTTGGGGTGATTAATATGATTTGAACTTATAAAAAAATTGTCAAATTACACTATGACCTCTAAATTTATCAAATGAGTGCTTTTGGTCCGTAAAGTTTTGTATTGAGAATTATTGATCCTTAAAGTTTTAAAAAATAAGTCTAATTAATCATTCTTACTTGTCATTAGTTACATGCCATTAGTTTCCTTACATATATGGTTAATGGAGCAATGACGTGGAAATATTTTTTATATTAAAAAATTACACATCATAAAACACATGACCTTCTTCCCCATATCAAAGTCATACCAAATTGAGCCCTAACTCACCCCACACCTCTAGCACGGCTCCTCCCCCATGTGGACCAAACAAATCCCTAATATCTCCATCATTCACTGGAGGTTATAGTTTTGTTTGGTTGCTGAGAAAATTTCTGAAAAGACAAAAATTTTAGACTCTTTAAATTTATTTATTTATGTTAATCGAGAACAAGAGGAAGTAGATACCTCCAGTTGCATCAAGTTGAAGAGGTGTATTAAGTTTCTAGTTTATTCTCTTTTTCTTTGGTTTTCAATTGAAAGTTGGTATTTTTTTTTTAATGGTTAGTAATTTGATTATTTACATTGAATTAGAGGTAATTTTGCATTTAGTTTCTCATAAGTGGTTGGAAATAAAAATAAAACCTAAAACTTTTACAATACTTGCCAAGTTTTCTTATATAAATGACAATGCTATATAGTCATGTTGAAACTTTATTTCACCTTCAATTTATGCGATGATGGGTAGCTTTGGGTGTAGGGACTACTGATGTTACTATTGGATCTTATCAGACTTGTCATGTGTTTTTTGTTGTTGTCAATAACTATATGTAATTTTTTTAATATTAAAAATATTGTTGCATCATTTGAAAATGTTACATTATTGCTTTGTTAGCCACATAAGCAAAGATACTAATGATTGTAGATACTTCATTTGGCTCTCACTTATACTCGTGATCCTAGCCCTAATGTGGAAAAACCAAGCTGTTACCAAAAGGATTAGCACCATGTGTGAGGTCTAATCTCAAAATCCTAGTTTGTGGCCCATGAAGAATCAAAGTTTTGCCCAAAGTCCCACTTCTAGCCCAACCAACTAAAATTGTCTTGGTTGGCTAACGCTAGGTATAGGTGGCATATGCACTAGATTCCTTGCAAACTCCAGCTTTGACAGAAAGCCACATTTTCCACCATTTTCATTTTGGTGAGATGATTCGTTAACCAACTTGATCAACTGGCTGGCCAAAAGTCCCATTGAAGTCCTAGTACCTATAAATTAAATCTCTATATATAACCCCCCCCCCCCCCCCCTCCCAATTTCCACCATCCAAAAGGTCAGAATTTTTTCATAGCGAAGCTCTGTCGAATTCACATAAAAAATACTTTCTTTTAGTTTTAATAGTATAAGGACAATTTGTTGAGGATCAAGTTGAGTTCTTTTTTTTTTTACTCTAGTTGTTTGAAAACTAATTTCCTTCTCGACATTTCTCAATTGCACTCTCCATTTGGTGATCCTAATTATTCCATCAAAATTCTTATCCCATTTTTCCTCCCAAAACAATTCCAATCAATTCTCTTCCAAGTCATTTCTCACACGCAAAGTTGTGGTTGTTGGTGTCAATTGAGGGTTACCGGTAATCAAAATCTCTTTAAGGTGACAAGGGAGTGAGGTATGAATTTTTATCGTAATCCATACTCTCCTCCTTGATTTATAGTCTCTTTTAATGTTGTTTTATGTTTTATGCTTTCAAACATGATGCATGATTTGTGGCATGTTGTTTGATTGTTTTGGTTTTTGTTTTTGTTTTTATATTTATTTTCTGCAAAATAAAATGGAACTAAAAATCTGTGCAAAGGTGTGTACGCATAGAAGGTGTATGCATCTTCATTCTAGCATACGCCACTTTTGGAGAAATTAGAGTTCTTGTTTTGGTCATTTTCTAGGAAAACCAGTTGAAGCCATAGTCCATACGTAGATAGAATGATGCGAATGTGTCCATTTTGTGCTGTATAAATTTTTGGCCAAGACCCATCTTTTGATTAATTAATTATTTTCTTTCATTTGATTTTGTACAATCTTTTCTTTCCTTAATCATTTCATTTTCGTATAGTTATTTTATTTACCTTGCTTGTTTGTTTATTTGCTTTGTTGTGATTTACTTAATAAAATCTAGGGTTAATTACAGTTTACTTACTTGTAGATAGACCCGATTTAGTTAAGCCTAATTTAATAGTGCCTACCTGTGGTTTGAATGTTGTTATTTTACTCACCTGAGGTAGCCTTTGTTAGACTTCCATAACCCATCTCATCACTATTACCTTAAAAAAAAAGAAAAAAGAAAAACATAAAGAAGTCAAGATCTAAAAGTGTTACTTTAAAAAAATTTATACTTGGCTCAAGGACACAATTTTTTTTTTTTAAAATATAAAAGAACAGTCAAATATTCCAATCAAATTATGAAAATAAAACCCATCCTATCCTAATACCCTTCCATCTCTTTAGCTTGTCTTAAGCCGCTGACTGCTAGTTCTACAAATGGTACAGGGCTTGTTGTGAAAGAGTTGAAGGTGGGGAAATTATAAGAACCAAATTTTAGCCTTAGTTGTGGCAGCCCCAATAAAGCTAAGCAAGGCCAATGGCAATAATTAACATCTGTATAAGTTTAGCAAGTGGGTCTAGAAGTACGAGTTCACAGGCACTTTGGCTTCTGTAGGCAAGGATCAGGTATTGTTGATAGTTAGAGAAGAGTTGGTAACTATGAATTCTGACCTGAGGAGCCTAAGGCCCTGTTTGGTTTTTTTTTTTTTTTAATTACTCATTACTCAATTCTTCTTACTCATTACTCAATTCTTCTTACTCATCATTCATCACTCATTATTCATCACTTAAAATACCCCAATTTTCTACACCCAGCCGTTTGGCACATATAACTCAGTTATGGTTACAACCAAAAAATCTAAACAAAGGGGACCCACACACTAACCCATGTCATAAGACTTTCCTCTTTCCTTTCGCCCTCCCCCCCCCCCCCCCCTACTCTCATCTTTCTTTGCCTCTCCCATTCGTTTTCCTGTGATTTTCTCTTCATTTTTCCCTTGTTTTACTCCCTTCATTTTTCTATGATTTTCTCTTCGTTTTCCCCCTGTTATTCTCCCAAGCCCCTCCACGAACCCAGCAATGGAAATCACGGTCTATACTTGTGGCGCCAACGGTTGTGCTTTGTTTTTTTCTTTGCCTCTCTCCTCTTCATTTTTTTTTTTTTTGGTTGGTTGTGCTCTGTTTTTTCTATTGTTGTTCATACCCCTTTCTTTATCTTTGTTGCTTGCGCATTGTTGCTTCTTTTTTGTTGATTTTTTGGGGTTTTTGGTGAACGACGGCACTAGAGATTTGATAATGAGATTGAAAGCTTGTAACAAAGAGAAACAGAGAGCATTCGAAGATCTACAAACCGAAGGAATGTCACAAAGAGAGAGGATTTTCTAGTTCTTTTTTTAACTTGAATCTTAATTTGGGTCTCACTAGAAACAAAAATCGATGAACGGAGCTGTGAATGCTTGTCTCGGGCTGAAGGTGCTAATCGACGGAACTGGAGCTTTGCTTTAGTTGTTGTGGGTTTGGGAAAAGGAAAAGGGAAAGTGAGATGAAGAAAGTGAGCTTGGATAGTTGGGAAAGTTAAGCCAAAATGTCTGTTGGAGTTGCTATGGGTCTGCAATGATGTAACTACACACTGCTGTGGGACCCATTTGGAAAGAAAAATTAAGGATATTGCCACTAAGTTAATAGACTCATAACTTGAAAACAAGCTTTTCTTGTTTCCGGATTCGGTAATTCAAATCTCCAAAAACTCAATTTTGTTAACTGAGTGAACTGACCCAATTCTCAACCAAACAATGTTTATATATGTGGGGCCTACGATTTTTGGGCTACGAGTTAACAAAACTCAGTTTTGTTAACTGAGTTTTGCAAAATCCAAACAAGGCCTAAAGCTTTTGCTGAGTAAGTTACTTGATCTTGCACCAAAGCGAATTATTTCTGCCAATATGAGGGCGAGGACAAGAATATCTGAAGCAATTCACTATCTGCCACTAGTGTCCCATTGAAAACCTTATCTACATCTAGCTTTTCTCAGCTATTTGTGTAGAAATCTTTGACAAGAAAGGGATTTATTTGTGGAACCCCAGAGGCTTGCAGTGGGTTTGGTTGTACAATTTAGGACCAGAATTATGAAAAACTAGGCTACGTAACTAAGGTAGCTTCTATGTGTACATCACTTACCCTACATTTGTGGTTGCTTGGATTCTGTGTGCAAACTCAATTTTCTAATCAACAAGTAAATCATATGTATTTTTAACATCATAATAATCTACCACTTACCTGTCAGAAAAAGTGAATTTAATCACTTAATCATTATTTGAATGATCTCGAATGAGAATTTCAAACTTTTAAGATTAAAATAATAATAATAATAATAATAAAAACTGAAAACCACAAGTTATAGTTATTAACTTATTATTTGTAATAGAGCAAAAAGTATGACCACAGATTTTATTTTTTGGGTTTAATTTCAATTCAACTGACATAAGCTCATGCTACCTCATAATTCTTGGAAACAAAATTAAATTAAAATTTCACAGAATTATTTTTAATTTTTAGGAGAGAACTTTCTCAAAAGTTGTGACCGGGCGAGCTCTATTTGTTTAAATAAGTCAAATGATGATTCTCCTACAACATCAGAAGAAATTTCTATTTGGCACCACCAAACGAGTTTTTGAGCATTGTTTATTTCCCTATAGCATGAAATATTTCGTAGCATATAAAGTATTCAGGGATTTTGATAATTGATAGTCGCAATATATATGAGTCAGGGGTGGACACGAGCTTTATACATCCTCCACGTACATGTTGTTAGATAAATATTGTGTCTGGTTGAGTTTTTTTTTTTTTTTTTTTTAATAAATATTTTATCTTAATTATTTTGTTTACAAAAATAAGTTGTATAAAAATCTAATTAAGCTAAAAAATTAAGGCTCTAAAAATCTGTACATTCATACATACATACTTTGATCTTGAAGGATTTTGATCAAGGATAGCGATGCTTATATCATTTGTTCCCACGCAAAAACACAACCTTCTTCTCTCATGTGATCACTTGTGTGTCTCACAAAATTATATTAATTTGTTAATACAATGACAAAAATAGTATATATGATTTATTCATGATAAAAAAAATTGGGAAAGCTTAAGCATTTTTTCCCCCCTTAATACATGGAAATTGGAAAAAGGAAATTGTAGAACATATAGGTAATGTTCATAAACTTTGTACAATCCCTGTAAAAGCAAGTATGCCGAACTATACATGCAGTTTTTTTTCCCCCTTCTCAATTTTTCTTTTTGCAACTGAGGTGAGGGAGATCTACATCCAAGTTTCTTCAGCCCAATCTCTTGAACAAAATAGATTTCCTTTTCTTCTCCACCCTTTCTTAGTGGCTTTAAATTGTAAGACTTTACAGTTTACACAGCACAACCCAAGCCTCTAGCTTCTGACCCTTTCATGATTCTCATCCTCTTGCATGAAGAGATGAACATACTGTATTGAAAGAAAAATAACTATTAGATTTTGTTTCTTTTTGGTTTTCTTGGAGAAAAAAAATTGTAAATTGCGAGAGAGATATATAGAGAGAACTTACTCCCATGGAACATCTCCAACCAACATCCAATCCCCATCTTTGTCTTCATAAGTTGGAACAAATTCTGATCCATTGTAGCCTTCTCTCTCAGAATATTTACCTAAACAAAGTACAAACAAATTGAAGATTAAAATCTCATTTTTATATATTAAAATATAATATTTTCTACCACTACCACTATTATATATTAATTAAAGAATAAGATGCTTACCAACACTGAACTTGAACATGTCTTCCAAGGCTTTGAGCAGTTCTGGGTATCCTTTGTATACCTTCAAATCAATCTTTCTCAGATAAGGAGCTCCATCCATGCTAACTTTCACGTACATGCCAGTGGTTTCAGCCTCCATTTTCTTTGCTTGGAAACAGTTTTTCCTGTAAGATCTAACTGGTGGCCACCCCACTACTTGTGCCCTACAGTAACACATAGCCATCAACCATGTCAGCCCATAAATCACAACAAAGCATACCCAGAAATACAACAACTATATACAGTCATTAAAAACAAGCTAACTAATATTAAATCTATGAACTTGTACCACATGTAATTAATTTGATACCCAACATAGGGTTTTAACATAAAAATTGAAGAAAATTGCTTACTTGGCAGGTGGAGCAACTTCTTGGTCACATTTTTTGATATGTGAGACATCAGAATTGTCCTTAGATCCACACTCCTCACTCATGTCGGGCAAAACTCTCTTGTTGCTCTTGATGGCACTTAGTGTTTGCTTTTCTGACTCCTTGGTGCCTGGTAGGCCTAATCTAAGCTCTGTGGCCTCAAGGTTAAGGTCTTTCTCAAACACTATACTTTTCTCCATTTCTGAACGATCTTGGATGAACTCAAACCCTGTTGTCTCCCACTTCTTAAGCCAACCACGTAGGTTTTGCCTAGAAACCAAATATTTCAACCAAATTTTGAACCCAAGAATTGATTGATACTTCTTCAAAAGTTGTCTATCAAACTTAAGAGAGAGCACAACCGGAAATGTCTATGGCAACTAGTCAATGAATTTCTCTATATTCCAATGAGTTTGCACAATTGCTAGCTAGGAAAGGTAGAGAAATGTGTATTTTAGGTGTAATGGTACTCAAAGGTATTATATAGAATTGTAGACGGAAAGAAAGTAATAAAGGCAATAGATACTGTCTAGTGGAAGAAAAATAAGACTACCATCTCCACCATAAGCGCGTGCATAACACATTATGCACTTTTAAATAAAGTAGATTATAAGAAATACTTATATTATGACTTTGATTGAATTTTTCCATTTATATTAAAAAATTCGGATATTAATATTTTAATATATAATCAAATGAAGGTTAATTTTGTTTGCATTTAGAATAATTTTTTTTTTTAAAAAAATTCTACTTTGACATTTTAGTGCAATAAATCATATTGTTTATCTTTTGATGTGTTTGTCAAACAATTGATAAAATTCTCGACAAGAAATAATGATAATATAGAATTATTTTAAACAACCGTAAACCACCTTCCCAAAATAACTTGATAAGAGACAATTTGAATTTAAAAATTTTTTTTTTTGTCTTTTCTGAAATTTTATTCCTCACCAAAACTTTCTATTAGGGAGTGTAAATTAATTCCCTTTTGGCTAGAAAGTAGATGCACGCACCACAAAAGAGAGTGGAAAGGACAATATAGGGCATAGTATCGGAATGCATGAACTTAGACATGGCAGCTATGGTGTTTGTCACATGAACAACACAATTGAGGCATTTGTCCTTACATTTTGGGGACAGGGTTGGGACAAAGGCTTAGCCGCCCAAATTGAATACTGCGAATCCCAATAGATCAAGCGGTCCAGATGAAGGTATTGATTCCCTGAAAATAGATCAGGACCCTTGGATCAAGAGTGGGTAGGGTACATCCCATGTGACTAAGACCCACATGGGGTGTCGTTGATGGGCAAGGCATGGTGTTGGTTAGGGCTTTAATTTGATCAAAGATTGGGGTAGCTATGTCATATGGGCAAGGTTAAGTCCCATGAGCCATTGCCTTATATCATGGGAAGGTTTCCTCTCGAGCAATTGACTTGTTCTCATTATTCAGCAAAAAAATATAAAGAAAAAAAAATTGACTTCTTCTCATTAATTTGGTAGTCTTAACTTCTGTTTGGATCTTGAAAAGAAAAAGGAAGATAATTAATATGTCCCCAAAAAAAAAAAAAAAATCACAACACTTAATGTAACATGTTGTAATTGGTTTACATTACTAAAGCAAGATTAGTAACACTACAAAAAACTCGGGCTATAACCGCATTTTAAAAACATGGCTATAGCTTCTAAAAACGAAATTATAGGTCAATTTGGTCTATAGCCGCGTTTTCTATAGTCGCATTTTTAGATTGGCCTAAAACTTGATATGATGTTACATTAAAACTTATTACCTAAACAAGTTATGAAAATAGAAAGATATATATATATATATATATATATTTCTCAAGCTTTGCTTAGTTAGTTAACTCAAATGGAAAGTATGAATAAATTTATATAGCTAAGGCTGTGTTTTTTTTGACGTAAAATTTTTTTGACTTCATGGAAAATAATTTTAGTATTTTGTTGTGTTTATGAAAAAATTCTGGGAAAAAAATTCAGACATTTGGTCCATATGAAAAATAAAATAAACTAATCCTATTGAAATATTGAACTAAATATAAATATTTTGTTCATAAAGAACACAAAATTTGCCATACATGCATTTATCATTGTTCAATTTCACAAAACCTAACGTAATGAACAAAAAATCCATGATATCAAAATATAATCTCACAATAATCCAACCAACGTTGGATTAAATTAATCACAAAAAGAAAGAAAAAATGTTCTAACAAAATTATCATGCCAAAAATTTGCAGCCAATTTGAAAATTTTATAGCATCAATTCCAAATCTAAAAAATGCAAAAGTTAATTTTAAAAAATAAATGGAGAGGGTGGGAGAAGCAAATTGATAGAGAAGAAGGTGAAGAAGATGGACTTGTCACCACGATGACTACTGTTAAAAATTGCCACATTAATGTGAATGCTCTAAGAATCCTAACCCTAAAAATGAGGCGTATGCAAAGGTTAACCTCATTCCTTAGTTAAGTACTTACGTTTTACTTAAAAACACAAAACAAACTATCTAATAGGCCTATAATGATTTTGGTTTTGTAAACAACAAAGAGTTAGGAAAGAGAGAATGAGCACATAAAATCATATTAATAAACAAACCCTATTGGAACTTAAAAGTGAATTAAATTTATCTTTCAGCCTATGAAGTGTCTCTATAGAAAAATTTAAATTTTATGCTAGACAGACCCACATTTACTTTTAAGAGGTGATGCTAGTCCTTCAAAGTTCAAACAAATGTTTCTTTTCTTATTATATATATGTTAACTTTAATATTGTGAAATAGCCCTATATTAGTCGACTCGATTGTCATTGTCAAATGTTTTGATTATACTCAATGTCTGTTACATTAAATTTAAAATTGAGTAATGAACAATGAAAAAATATTGGTTTTTTCTTCCTCTCAAATGCTGTCTACAACCGTATAACCTGTAAGATTTCGTATCATCTAAGAATTAGTTCCCTAGAAGGCTATATTTGAGGAAGTAAGTTTATAATCTACTTGAGGGTTTAACAACAAATTTTTTTATTTTTATATGAATAAGAGATTTGATTCTCACTGAAAACTATACAACTCAAAAAAAACAAGCTTTTTGCCTTGTACTGATTTTCTGTTTTTTAGGTTTTTTCGATTTTCTCCATTTCTTTTTAATCATGTTAGGATATTGACTTGGCCACCACGCAAGTAATAAGGAAATTACTTGTATTTCACGCCTAATATCAAAGTTCTATAAGGAAAGGTCCCGCAATCCGTGCTCATAAAGACTTTTATAAGGAAAAGACTTCTACTCCAAGGAAGAAAGGTGAATCCTCGACTACTATAAAAGCGCCAATACCCTCACAAATTGAGGTACACATAATCAATCGCTCTCTAGCACTCTAGAGTTGAAAGCAAATTCTAACTTGACCTTCGGAGGGTATTTGGCCGGCGCCACACCGGTGCTCTCTATAGATCATCTCCTTGTTGTTGTGCAGGTGCTGCTTTGTGTGCGAGTATCGTGTAGCTCACTGTTGGTTTTTCAGCATCATCAGATATTTTCAACCATTTTTAGTGGAATTTAATTTTTAAATGAACATAACGACTATTCACAAACCATATGCTGATATATATGCATTAATGCAGCAATCTAAAGGAATTAAATCTGAACTTGGCAATTCCTAAGTCATCGTCTTAGCCAATTGTTCAGTAAAAAATTGGTACATAGACTAAGAAAGATGGTTATAATATTGCAATGAGAGTATATATACTAGCATTTACAACCATTTAATGTGCTTAACTGATAAGGCGCTTGTAATGAGACTTGTGTTTTCGCAACACAGCAATGGAGATAGAAGTTCAAATAAGCTGGATATAATTGTTTCAAGAAGGGCACAATAAGTTGGTGCTACAGACCATACTGCATGTTGTGCTATTAATAAGCCCTAAGAAGCAGTAGACTTTTTCATTGCTATTGGAATTTAGAAGCTTTGTTTCCCTGTTCTTGTACAGCTATGGTTTGATTTATTTTCTACAGTAGTAACATTGCTCCAATGGGTATGAAATGAAATGGTATATTTGGTTGGGCTAATATAGTTTGACAGTGGGTTTTTGACGATGCCTTATATACTCATCTATCCCTTGTTCACTAACAAAAACGAAAAAAAAAAAAAAATTATATATAACTTTACCATGTGAGTATATAATGTAATAATCTATTTAAAACCATTTGAAGGCATGATTTAGTTATAAGAAGTTTTTGTAATCCATTATACTTACGAGTCTAAGAATGGTAAAAACGAGTAGTATTAGCAATTCCCTAATACTTAGACCATCCCACACCCTGCGTGATAATGTTTACACGGGTGGGGGTAACAACGACACAGACGAACTCCCATTTTTGCTTATACAAAAAAATGCAATTCATCTATTTAAAGGCCGTATTGATAGTGACTGATAACCACTGTTGCTCCCATTATATTTCACAGACAGCTTTATGAAAATCTTAACAAAATGTGAAAAAGAAATGGAGGCAACTTCACTTGACTAGCGTTCTAAACCATTGAAAATAACAAATGATACTTAAGTCGATGTCTTAATCCTAGTGTAAAACGTTTCTTTAAAAAAAAATTCCTAGTGTAAAACTGTGAAGTACATGAACAGTGATTCGAAAGAATCCCTAGTCATACATATTAGTTCATAGCCACTTAAAAGCAATCAATTATTATACAAGAACAAAAGCTCTACCACCCTATTGTTTTAGGCCAAGCTTGCTATATGCTATTTAGGCACTTTAATTAGCACCGACACAGCGACACCTCCACACGTTAATGGTCCTATTATACAGCACCAATACAGCAAATTTCATGTGATTTAAGGCCCTAGAGAACCAAACCCTCATCTTGGGAATAGCCGCACGCACAAATAGGGGTCCATTACCCTTGGTGATTTAGGACACAACATTATGAGCTTTATCTAGTGCCTTGGCTAGGGTCACTCCTCCAACCACATCCAGCCAATTAGAAACCTGCCCAGTCATAGTGTGGGCCCTCTCACTCGATGTCGAGACCAGATGGGTCCCCTGAAAGCTATCTCCAGTTAATCATCAACTTGTTTCCATCCTCCATCAATAAGTTTAAAGATATATACAATAAATTTTATAATTTTTTTTTTTCGTTTGTTAAGGTGGTAAACTATAATTAGTGTAATATGAAAATAATATCAATTGTGGTTTTAGTAAAAGTAATGTTGCATTAATTACAATTTACTATCTCAACAAATTATAAGGTGGAAACATTTTAATATTATTTTATTTTAATTTTGACGTACTATAAAAGCATGCTATTTAAATTAACCCATATATAGCTAGACAATTAGTTCATTATTTATCCTAAATGAAACAAAAATCTAGTAATGTCATATACAAACAAAGATGAAAATTTGAACATGGGGTTGTCTTTAATTGTTCAAGAAAGAATTGGATAGCAGTTTTGTACCTTTGTTAGTTTTTAACCTGGTCAGTTACTATGGGAATTAAAGTTATATTTTTGAGATGGAATTAAAACTTGTCCTTGTCTACTGCAATTTCTTTCTCTGGTGAACTCACTTAAAAGAAAAGGATTTAAAAAGAAAAAGAAAAGCATCATCATGTATATTATCAAGGATAGTAAATCAGTCATAACAACATTATTCATATCTGGAGGAACAGAGTCACAAACTCCATTCAAACCATAGGTGAGAAAAAATGCCTTATTCTCTGGGCTAAATTATTTGCAACCGCATTATCTTGCCTAACAATATCAAAGAAGAAAAAGCTCTATAGAGAACTAGCAAACGATAGTGTATCTTTAATGAGGTGACCAATGGAAGAATGAAACATATCTCTATGCCTAAGAGAATTCATAACAATCTCCGAGTCTCCTTCAAAAGAGAATTGATGGAAACTAGTTTCACAAATTAACTAAATAGCTCTCATATCAATTTTTGAATAGAAAGAATTAATATATTAGTTTTTGGTTCCCTATAGGATATTGTGCCATTGTCTAGGCCTGACACTCTCATATCATATCATTCATATAGAGAAAATTTAAGGGCATAATTATTTTTGTGATTGTAACATAATTATTGATAATTAAATCACATTGTGATTGGAGTAATATCGCTTTAAAAAAAATCCATTACTAATACCACTTATATATATAAATAATTTTGGTTAAAGTTACATTTGATATAACTTTAAACAATATTATATTATTCAATATTTTTTAATTGGTCGTGAATTTTAAAAAATCTACCACTAGATTACATTATTTTCATATATTCTAATTACTTGCAAAATTTCAAGATGATCAAAGATTAATAGCCTATTTTATCGATTAATTATTTAAATTCAACTTTTTTGTAGTTTAAAATAATGTATAAAAAATAAGTTTATGCATTAAATGAAAAAATAACATCTGATTAGCATGAAAATTAGCATGTATGTTAAGAATATATAGAACATATAATCCAGCGGTGGGATTTTCAAAATATAAATTCAATAACAAGTTATTGGGTGATGTAACGTGGAACAGCCTCTCTCTCTCTCTCTCTCTCTCTCTCTCTCTCTCTCTCTCTCTCTCTCTCTCTCTCTCTCTCTCTCTCTCTCTCTCTCTCTCTCTCTCTATATATATATATATATATATAAACTTATAGTTATTGATTCATATAATTCTTATCACACTGACTTTGAAAGAATCTTATATGCACTTTTGAAATTCGGCCGGAGCAAAAATGAGTAGTAGACTCACAGAGAGATGGGAGCCCTAAGATGCAAACCTTCGCTGAGATAGAATTCATCCTAGTACTGAGTTGTTACCCCATCCAATGAAGGGAATGAACAATGAATATGCAACTTGCTTGTTTAATCTCATTGTAGTCATGGTTGATAGTTATCTCATCAACATAATTTTTATTTGAAAAAAAAAAAAAGAAGGATAATCGCTTTCTCATTAATTGTTTGACAAGGTCAGAGGGAGACAACAGACAGCACACTCGTGACCTCAATACAATCGCTTTTTAGCCCTTGATAGGTTAGACGTGTGAGTTTGATAATAGACTCATATAATAAGTGGTCAAGGAGGGTGATATAGATGGTTTTCCAATTTCCATGAGTTATGTATCACTAGAAAGAGTGAAAATCATGTAATCAATGCTTACTAATTTAGTAAATTATATCAATCTCTTTTTAGAAAACAACAGTCCCAAAATTTTATTGGGAAGAGATTATTCCTAAAAATTACCTTAAATCTAACAGATTATAATCTTGATCCCCTTGCACTTGTAATAATTCTAACAGAATGCTCTGTTTTTCTTTTGAAAAACTCATACATTTATTAACTTCTGTCAATCATAGTTTTTATTTTCTTGTTGTTGTAATAATTTGATAATTATAATGGAGAGGAGTGGAATTGAATATTGAATGTCAAGGGCATACTAGAAAATGCTAACCAACTGAGCTATATAACTCTTGGCAGCCATAATTAAATGTAACCAACTAAACCAACCAATTCTTATCTTTAAAGTCTTCTTCACCCCTAACCAACCAAAACCAATTGCTTTCTTATTCTCCTTCATTATAATTTATTATTAATCATATTTAGTTTTGGTAATTTGTTCAAATTCGAAACCCATAAGAGACAATCTCAAGTAAAACCCCAAGGGTAACATTGGAAACTTTGTTGTCTTTTAAGGGCAAATGGTATTTTTGTAGTTGGTGCAAAAAAAGCTAGGTCAAAACAATTGTTTAAAATAATAAGCCAAAGATAAAATAAGAAGGTTCTATTTAACAAAAGGCAATTTAGTTCATAAAAATTCAAGTTTGGCTTCAAACAAGTTTGAAACAATTTTTTTTCCAGCCCATTATGTGGTGATTAAAGAAACTATTTATATGTAATTTTAGTTACATGACTTTGTTAATGAGTAATGTGTTTTGTTTAAATAAAACACATGAATAAATTTAGAACTCACCACGTAATTGGTTGAGCAAGATAGCTTCAAGAATAAATTTATAACTCGTCACGTAATGGGTTGAGTAAGATAGCGTCAAAAATATTTGGATCTAAATTTTGTTCAAAATTCAAACTATAAATGGTATAAAAGTCAAAGTTGAATTTAGGAATTGATTGTTATTTTGTGAAACCTTAAGGGAGGATAGTGTAATTTAACCTAAATAATTTCAATTTTTGCTAGCTTGAAAAAGAATTAAAATTTGTTTCTTTGATATTTTAGAATTTAATCTAATTGTTTTATTTTATTTTATTTTTTGTTGATAATTTGATAGTTAAAATGTGTGTGGGGGGGGGGGGGGGGGGGCGCGGGGGGGAGGGGGGTTTAAACCCTGGATTTTTGTTGTTAGATCTTTCCAAGGGGTGCCAACCTATTAGATCAAATTCTAGCAAGAGTAAAAGTCTATTTGGAATCTGTTTATTTTGCTAAAATTGAAATTTTTTTGCTAAAAGTATTTTAAATAAAGATAAAAGTTAAATGAAATAATATAGTAGGACTCGTGAATAGTACCAAAAAATGCAATGAGGCTCATAAATAATAGTAAAAATAAGTTGAATAGTAAAATAAACTAAGAAATTTTATCCATGCCAAACAAACACTTAGAATGTAATTTAACTCTACTTAATTTTATTTTAAAAATAATGTAATTGTAACAAAACTAGTCATTAATTGCAATTGTAGTAATAAGTGTGAATTACATGGTGGAATTGATTGATGTAATATTGGAAATATCATGGTGATTGGATAGAAGAAAATCAGTGTGCAACAATGGAGGTGGCTATTTCGAGTTTAGTTCTCACTTGCTAACGAGGTACTAACCCCCGGGTGGCCTTTGGCAAACACGTGGAAAAGTTATTGTTGATGAAAATTTCAGCACAGCAGTTGGAGCTGGAACATCAGTGATAGCTACTTCGAAACCGATATTCTATGTCTTTTACTCGATTTTCAATGGTATCTCTTTCATCTCGTTTGCCATTGCCTGCCTCTTATTTATGATTCTCACTACAAGGAAAAAAAAAAAAACTATTCTTGCAATCAAATTTTTTGTTGCGATAAAGTCAAAGTCATTGCAGTAAAATCTTATTACTCCATGGCACTAAATTATTGCAACAAAAAGTATCAATGTAGTAAAATCAATTCAACGAATGATTTTTATATTTTTTTTAAAAATGTTGTTGTAACGAAACTAGTTATTGCAATATGGCAATAAGTGTGGATTACAATTAATTGAATGGTTTGGCAACTACAAATTTCTAGCAATAAAATATCGCAATAGCAGTTTTTGTTGCAATATCAGCCATAGCAGTTTTTGTTGCAATAGCAGTCTTTTAAGGGTAGACTATTTGTTTGATAGAAAAACAACTGTGGATATTATGTCAAAATTTTTCGTTTGGTGTTGCATAATGAAAAAAAAATAGCATTACAATGAAAATACTAAAGGCCCCCTCCCCATTTAAAATGTATAAAAAATGACATGAATTTAAGGAATTTTAATTCATATATCTTGTATAATTAAGTACCATACAAAAATTTATAAAACGTATGAACAAACAAGAATAAGAAAGATCATATTTTGATTTAAATTGAGAAAATAATATAAAACATATTTTTTTTTGTTTCCTGTGGTAATTAGATTAAAAGAATTCAAAGCACTTACAATCTAAAAAACTTTTCTCTTCTTTAGAAAAATAGAAAAGATGAATGGATGAAACTTCAATGCACTCACATTTACATTCTTATGAATCTCATCTCCATTTAACAACATGCACGAGACTGTCTGACCCATAGATTTCGAAGATTTGTAAAGAAAGGACGAGTTGATAAGCATTGCAGAACAACTATTCTTGTTGGTATATGGACTATGGAGCAGTTGCAAACAAAAATATGCTGGGACAACTATGAGCTTTGACAGGAAACAGTACGGAGAAAAATAATACTTGTTTGAAAAGTTGAGGATTTGCTAGACCGTAGTCTGACCAGTGAGAGAAATTTTAGAGGTACTATCAGCATCAGCTTATTAATGACACACACGTGTGGTGTCTGTGTCTCAGATTTCCATAGATAAGGAAGGGTGTGACAGTGAAAGTGAGAGTGAGAGAAAGAGAGAGAGAGAGAGAGAGAGAGAGAGAGAGAGAGAGAGAGAGAGGTGGTAGCATCCAAAGAACTACACACGTTTGGGGGTCTTGAAAGTGGGCCTTAGGGGGCCCAACCCACACGAGGGATCTGAATGTGGATTGGTTGGCATGGGTCTCTCTCTTGTTTGTCGTGGAGGGCGATGTCCTTGTCATTCTTGCTTTCTGTGTTTTGTCAGTTTTTAAGGAGAGACTGAATTCAAACAAATTAAGTACGAACAGCTTTGAAAATTTTGGTGTGCTTGTTGGCGATGCCATGATCATAGCATTGTCATCCAAATTCAATGGATCAAATACAAATTTTAATTTCATCTTTATATAGGTGTCTAGGGATCATAGCTTCCAATTTTGAGTGGTCTAAAAGAAGTTATGTTAAGCAATCTTAGCTTCAATTTATTCTAGAAATTGATTCTCTCATCCTCAAACTTGCAATTTATCATTTTTTTTTTGTTGGTGAAAAACACTTATAATCACATTAAGACTCGACTTTCATTTGTATTAATTCCGTTTGTATTAATCCTGTTCTTATCGACAAAAAAAATATTAGTATAGTCATTAGTATATGATTGATATGTACTATTATTATCACCCAATTTAAGTTAGGTGGTGTCTTAGGCTATATAACTTTGCACAATATGGCAATTAGAATGGATTGGGATTCAAAGCACATAACATAATGTGGCACCATATCACCGAAGTTAAGTCAAATCAATCTAATGAAAAAAAAAAAAAAAAAATCACCAAACTCAAAATGTGAAAGACCTATAGCCCTTCCTATCCACCTTGCACAATGGCATTAAGAATGGATTGAGATCCAATGCATACTGTTCCCCAACTTTGCCAAATTCCAGATTTTTCCCTCCAAACCTCTTCACCATCTTTAAGTACATCTCATACTTTTTACTGTTAGGGTTGCCCACCATGCATGTGTTTAAACATGCACCCCACCATTAGCAGCCAATATATTACCTTCATCATCAAGTCCCTAATCATGATCTTGTCATTTTGGTCTATAGCTTCAATCAGTTCTAAGATTTGGAGGTTATTTCAATCACTAATGCTATGTTTGGTTAGGTCGAAAAGGGAGAGATTGAAAAGTGAGAAAGGAAATGGGAAAAGAAAATGTGATTTTCCCTAGTTTGATTGTGGTGAAAGGGAGAGGAAAGAAAATTATTTGTTGTTATACGTAGATCTGTGTCCAATCATGACGACATAATCGAGTTGAATTGTTTGTTGTTATGCGTATATACATAGAGAACCCTATGATCCAGTTATCCTCATGATTTGTGCAAAGTTTGACATAGTTTGCTGGAGGAGGCCACCAAGCGATATACAGTGGTCCTGGCAGAGTTGGGTTCATTTTTTTTTTTCTTTCCCCTTTTGACTAAACAAAAAGAACTCATTTGTTTGGTGCACTATTCTGTGGATGCAATCTAAGGGGGCACAGATTATAAGATTTTCAATATTAATAAATTATACAAATTTTCCATATATACTATTTGAAGGCTGTTAACTAAATGTATGGGGGTAGCTTCTATCTTCAAATCTTCCTCATATAGATTCAAACAGAATATTCAGATATTAACTTGGAACAAATGCTAAGTGATCCTGTGACTCTAGTTTTTTTAAGGTGGAGAATTTGGACTGAAAAGAAAAAGAAAAAGAAAAATAAAACTTGTAAAAAATTATTGAAATCAAATTTTGATTAGTTTGAAACTTTGAATAAGAGATTTTTTTTTTTTTTGAATGAATTAGGATCAAGAAGTGCAAGTTGTTCTTTGAAACATATATAATACTCATTCTATGTTAAAGTAATAAAATTTTATCTATTATTAATAATATTTCTTTACTAACATAAATTTTTTGTAGTACCTTTTGTATTCCACTTTGTTAGAACCTTATTAATTGCTAGAATCTTTTGAAGTTGTAATGAATCATACATATTATGGAACTATATATATATATATATATATAACTGACTCTGTCCAATAAATTATTCAAGGCTTAAGATTAGCAACAATTATGCTAATGTCCTTTTAGGTAAAAGGAAATTATTTGGTATTTCTAGCAGAGACATTTAGAGTTTAAATTCTCCTTCCCACCTATATTGTACACATAAAAAATATAAATTAACAACAATTAATCAATTAATTATAACAGTTTAATAAATATATTTTCTAAAATCTAGCCAGAAGAATCTTCTAAAGACATTATTCATGTATATTTTTAAGAGATTAAATTCTATAAGGACATGGTGTAAAACCCATGTTTTACCCCTCTAATTCCAACATGCCACATCAACTTATTACATATTTAAAAATAAACACAATCACACTCAATTAATTCTAATACCCATATATAAATCCAACCAAATTGGGAATCTATCAAGATGTTATTAGGTGTGGTAGGATGTATTGAATTTTAATAAATTTTAAGTAAAATGCTAATGTGGCAATCACTTATTGGATGGTGTAAAACATAGGTTTTACACCCCATCCTTATAGAATTTAATCTCTATTTTTAATTAATGACTAATCTAATGAGACATATAATTTGTTTAAAATTTTAATAAACTCAAAAAGCACTAGAAAGTGCTAGCATAGAAAGCACCGGTATAGCTCAAATGGAACAATATTGGCGCTTTCAAGAGCTATATCATTTTTGAATCACTAGGATAGACCAGTATTTTTGTAGTGAAATTATATGATTCAATTTAAAAAAAAAAAACAAATAAAACAAGTTTCCTAATTTAAATAAATATTGATAATTTTATAAATTATCATGTAACAACTTGAAAAACATTATATATATATATATATATATATAATTGTGCAAATTGAAATTACATCTCTAAAGTTTGAAAGTGTTTGGATTTTATACCTTAAAATTTTATAATTTAGATTTTACCTTTTAAAGTTTGAGAATGTTCAAATTTTACACTCCTAAAGTTTAGGGGTGTTTGATTTTATACCTTAAAGTTTCAAAATTTAGAAGTGTAAAATCTAAATACCTTTAAACTTTAAATAATAAAATCTAAATTCAGAAATACTATGCTGTAAAATTCAGACATCTCCAAATTTCAGGAGGTAATTTCAAATTCTAAAATATGAGAGTGTAAAATTCAAATACATTTAGAGGCATAATTTACAATTTTCCATATATATATATATATATATACACGCGCACGCGGCAACGGGATCTCCACCTAGAATTGGCTATGAACTTTTGAGGAATCAATTGTGGAGCCCAACGTTTGGAAAAGTCCTCGTAAGAAACACATGTCCTACATTTTATTGGTCAACCAGGTATTCTCTGGGGTCCACTGCTCCACCAACGATGCATGTCACCCAGCTTCCTATCCAACATCCCATGATCCAACAAAAGAAATTAAATTAAAAAAAAAAAAAAAAAAAAAAAAAACTTCCCATGTGCTATGTATCAATTATCATAACATTTGGTATAACTTTACACCAATGTTGTTGTTTAAAATTAAAAGGTTGTCTAACTATAATCTTTTTCTATCTTTTATCTCAAAATTAAAAGATAAATCCTTCAACCAATGTTATTATATATATTCAATATTTTATTTTATTACATGTAAATTTTCACGAAGTCATATTTGAATTATATATTTTTTTTTAATAATCTCCATACTTGTAAATTTTCAATATGATCAAGGATATATATCTACATCATCTATCAAATTTTTAAATTTATATATACATATATATGTTTTGCAATTTAGAATTATGTATAAAAGACAAGTTTTTGTAATCGAATAAAATAGCATCCGATTGATATGAAATTTGTGATGCATGTTAAGAATATAATGAAGATGGTAAAATGCAATACTGACCTTCTAAGTTTTTTCAGATTTCATTTTAATCCTCTAACTTTACTTTTGTTCATTTCAGTTCTCTAATTTTCAAATTTATTCAATTAAGGCTTTTCCATTAACTTTTGTTATATGTTGTGGTTAACTTTTCAATTTTAAAAATTTTGTTCAAATTTTTTAAATTAAAAAAATCAATTAATGATTGAAAAATATTTTCTAGATTTTTTGCTTTCAAAAATTTTTAACAAAAGTTAAAGGAAAAGCCTTAATTGAATAAATCTGAAACTTAGAGGACTAAAATGAACGAAAACAAAGTCAAAGGACTGAAATGAAACCTGAAAAAAGTTATAGGATCAATTTTGCATTTTAGCCTAAAGAAAATGTAATTCAGTAACGAAGTTTTCTAAACTTTATTTCAATAAAAATGTATGATCGAGAACAATAGATATTGTTTCTATCTTTGCAAATACCTATGCACTTATAGTCCAAAGATGCTCTTCATTCTAGAACATTGTATCCTGAGGGCAAAAGTTAAGATTGTGATAATTCTTTAGGTTTTCAATACCATCATTGAGTAGACCTTGTAGGATTTTCGGGCCGCATTTGGATGTTCCAATTTCTAAAACATGGTGCACTTTTTTTTATTAAAATTTATATTTGAACTAATAATAAGTTTTTGGCTAAATTGCTAATTGCATCCTCTAACTTTGATTGAATTCATTTCAGTCCTTTAACTTTACTTTCATTCAATTGAGTCCTCCATGCTTCAAATTTATTTAATTTAAGCATTTCATCCAATTCCGTTAAAACATTGCTGTTATGTATGCAATTAACTAATGAAAAAATATTTTGAAAAAAAAAAATTCAAACATAAAAAATCTATAAAATATTTTTTTATTAATTTTATAGATTTTTTTCATTTGAGAAAAATATTTTATTTAATGAAAAAATTTTAACGGAATTGGAAGGAATGCCTGAATTGATTAATTTGTAGCTTAGAAGACTCGATTGAATAGAAGTAAAATTAGAAGATTGAAATGAATTTTAGTCAAACTTAGGGAGTGTAATTTTTATTTTAGCATAAGTTTTTCTAAGAAAATATAATTAATTTAAACATATTAGAAGCAATTTCAAATGAGATCTAAATAGAATGGTTAGAAGTAATTTTAGATAGATTTAATATAGTTTTAAGTAGCTTGGAAGTATTACACATTCAAAGTTTTACATAGTAGTATAATAAATTTGTAATTGAGTTGTCTTATATTTTTTAAGTTTAGGTTCAAGAATCTATATGTCGTTCTTAACAAAAATGTTAGGTTTTGAAGATTTAGGAATAAATATTTAGAATCATATTTTATTTGTGTTGGTAAATTGAGAACAAAATATGTCTAGTCTATGTATTAGGCAATGCTTAAAAGTATAGGTTTCAAGCTTCAAGTTCAGCTGATTGCAAAAAAAGGGAGTCAATTTCAATCAAGCTTGACCGATTAAGAAATTAGACTCGATCGATCGAAAATCACAGAAATCAAATTCTACAAAAGTTTTAAACAACGCCCAAGCTTGTGAAAACATTTAGGGTTTCATTCTAATTTGTCCACATATAAAAGGAAAACCCTAACTATGTTTTTCAGACTTTCAGAAAACTTGTGTGTTACTCTTTGTGAGATTTGAGAGGTTTTATACTTTCTAACTACACAAGAATCTACCGAAGTAAGATATACAATCAAGCGGTGGTAGAACTTAGTTGCTGCAACAAAATCATTATTGCTGGTGATTTGAAACCTTTGAGTGGGATCTCAAAGTTACAAGCAAGAGAGCTTGTGTTGCTAAAAATCCAAGAAGAGAAGGAGTCCATGAATTTGGAGTTTGCATGTGGTCGTGTTAGTAATTTACTACATGAGGTAGCTATAGATTTAGAGTTAAATCTTTTGTAAAAACTTCAATTCTCTTATAGTGTATTTACTTTACCTTGAGGATAGGTACGTTAAATATTTCCCCGGTTTTTACTTTGAAACGGTTTATTTTATCGGTTTTCTTGAGTCATCATATTGTGGTGTTATTTACTTTTTCACTTTTATGCATGATATGATAAATGCCCGTTTAACATAAATCTGAATAATAAATGTAATAATTAACTTGGTGAATTAACTCGGTTAAACAATATGGTTTAAGGGGTCTAAACGAACAAACAAGTGGTATTAGAGTGTGTTAGCTCTTGTTTATAGGTTTCTTAACCTAGAGTTGATCCTTGACCTTTGTTATCATGGATTTTGGTCACTCTCTTGTGATCCCTCCATTTTGATGGGAATAACTATGCTTATTGTAAGGTTAGGATGAAAGCTTTTTTGAAATCCATTGATGAGAGAGTATGGTTATTTGTAGAAAACGGTTAGGAAAGACCAACCACTGTTATAGGTGAATGGACCACTGCCCAAAAGGAAGTAGCTAGCTTTAACAGTTAGGCTATGAATGCTATATTCAATGTTGTTTTTATGGAAGAATTTTAGAGAATCTTCAATGTGAAGATTGCCCACACTGCATGGAACATTTTACAAACAGTGCATGAAGGCACTAAGGTAGTAAAAATTAATAAATTGTAGCAGTTGACCTCTAAATTTGAAAGCATTAGAATGTCTAAGGATGATTCTTTTGATGAATTCTATGCTAAGTTGAATGATATTGTCAATTCTGCATTTAATTTGGGTAAAGTTTATTATCAACCTAAAATTGTTAGGAAATTTCTAAGATTATTAACTAAGGACTTTAGACCTAAAGTGACTGCTATAATAGAAAGTAAAGATGTTGATTCCATTCTTATAGATGAACTTATAGGATCACTTTAGTCTTATGAATTTGACTTACCACAAACTAATAAATCCAAATCAATGGTTTTGAAATCTATTAATGATGTTGATGATTGTGAATTTGATGATGAATTCTCATCTACTGAGATTGCTTATCTTGCTAAGAACTTTAGAAATTTTCTAAGAAATAATAATAAAAGTTCAAGAAACAAAAACAATGTTGACTAAGAATGTGAAGAAGAATGACACTGCCAAAAATAACAATTCTAAAAAATCAAAAGACAAAGTAGGTCAATCTTCTAACAGTTCTTTAGGACAACAATGTTATGGTTGTCAGGGTTATGGTTACCTAAAATCTGAGTGTTCAACATTTTTAAGATCTAAAGGAAAAGCTATGGTTCTTACTTTAAGTGATGATGAAGTTTCTAATCATGAGTTTGAAAGTGATCAAGAAGGAAACTTCATGGCTTTCACTACTACTGCTATAGTAAGTGAAATTGAGACTGCTGATGAGAACCCTTCTGATGGGGGGAACTCTCTGAGATTGTTGGCTTGCAAGATGCTTATGATAAGCTATGCAAGATTGCAGCCAAAGATGCTATGAGTGTTGAGTTAGGGTTGAAAAAGATAAACACTCTTGAACAAAAAAAGAAAATTTTGCTGTTAAAATTGGTTGATGCCAATGAACTCTTAAATTCTGTTAAGATTGAGAACATGACTTTGCTTGAAAAGGTTAAAATTTGGAATTAGAATTAGCTATTGCTAGAGAACAAATAGATAGAACTTCTACTTCTAAACTTGATGGTATGCTAAATGTTCAAAAATATGTTTCTGATAAGATAGGATTAGGGTTTGTTGAGAGTGGTTGTTCTTCTACTATTCATCCTTCCAAGTTTGTACTTGCTACATCTTCTTCGGTTGTTCATCCATCTGTGCCTGAAGTTAAGGTACATAAAAAGAAGTATTAGCTTCTAGAAGAACTAGGGCAGATTTAAGTGAGTCAAAACCTAAGAATCCTAATCAATTTGGAAGCAAGAAACACCACAAGCCTAAGTGGTTTTGTCATTTTTATGGTGGAGCTAGGCATACTAGGCCAAATTTCTTTAAGTTGCAAGTTTCAAATCAAGGATCCAAACAAAAAGTGCCTGTGTCAAAAGCACAAGATCTTATGATACTTATCCATGAACTGGCAAAGGTTCTTAACCTTTATGCTAATACTGGAGCTAATTATAGGGCCAATTCAAATGGAAATCTCAACTCCAAATTTGCATCTAAAAGAGTCTGGATGCAAAAGACTCAACCCCAGCGAGTCTGGTTGACACGGTCCTTATGTTAATTCTTTCAATCTCTTGTGACCAAAAATATTTTTCTTTTGGTTTTCATTTGCATTACATTCATACATTTCATTCTAGGTTTGTTTTTGTTTTTTTTTTTTTTTTTGTTTTTCAGTTTTTTTTTTTTAAATAAAAAAAAAATCAGAAAAAAGGTATTTGTATTATACATCTTCAAGATGTATAATTAAGGTTGGCCTATGAAATTTAAATTTCATGACTGTGTACCTTGTTTAGCTTTGATAAGCTTTATTTTTCTACACTTTGCTAGTTTGTGCTATGTAGTGCTTATATTGTGTGAGTTGTTTATGATTTTTAAACACATGCTCTTGATTTTGAAGTCACATTCTTTTGATTGTAAGAACTAAAAAAATCTTAGAACAAAAGCATAAATAACCATCTCACCATTGTTACTCGCCAATCATAAACACCTATGTGCAAATCATAAAAGCCGTGCTTGGTAAGGTGTAGCACTTGCACAACAAGATATTTAAGGTGTTGCTATGATAATAAATTAAAAGAAGCAAAAAGGAAAAATGAAAAACAAAGAAAAATATGCTTCAATAGAAAAAGAAAAAGCAAAAAAAAAAAAAAAAAAAGCATTGTTGCAAGTGTGTTTTTTAGGAGATGTAGGAGTTATATGATGTAACTCTTTAGGTGATAGTTAATTTCAAACTTGTGTGATGGATAATGTAGAAATTATGCTTATTTTCAGTCTACATATCACCTTGTGAATATCACATACAATTACTAGTTGTACACACCACAAACAAATCTTTGTTAAACTCTGTATATGTGATTGAGTGCTAAGCTTTAAGTGATAGTCACTTTCAAACTTGTGTGATGGATAATGTAGAAATTGTGCTTATTTTTAGTCTACATATCACCTTGTGAGTATCACATATACTTACTAGTTGCACACACCACAAACAAATCTTTGTTAAACTCTATAAATGTGATTGAGTGCTAAGCTTTGTGGCCATCCTAAATTTAACTTCTTGATGTATTTAATGCATTTTGGGGGAGTGAGGAAAGAAAAGTTAGATAAAATTTGCTAAGGTTTGAATTTTTCTTAGAAAAGTTTGGTTTTGCAAAACATTTGAAATCATGAACATGTATCTCATATCATAAAAACTATTTTTCAAATGTTTCTACAAAATTCCAAAATTTTCAACAAATTCTATTTCTTTTGGATTTGATCGATCGAGTCTGTCTTTCGACCGATTGAAAAGGCAAAAGGAAATTCCAATTTTTAAGCTAAAATTCTCGGGCTTGCTCGATTACTTCCCGATACCTTTCTATTAGTCAAGCCTATTTTTATGTGAATTTTGATTCCTATCTTGATTCCTCCCAACCAATCGAATTTCATTTTTTTTTTTTAATTTTTTAACTAATAGGAATCAAATTAGCCTTTTTTCACTATTCCTTTGTCTTTCTCTATTCCTCTCTCGATCCCTTCTCACTTATTTTTTATTTTTTTGTCTTATTCTTGGTCAAAGATTCAAAGGTTTTCTTCTACATCCTAGGGTAAGACACATTTTCCCTTTCTTTTTTATCAAATTACGTGCATTCATGCATTTTTCAAAAACTTTCGCATCAAAGGAAAATTGGGGTTTTTTATGATTTTGTACATTTTGGTCAAATCTGATTTATGAGTTCTTGTTCATGCATCATTTCAACATGATCCACATGCTTTAATTTCAAAATTTTCAATATTTGCTCAAATTTTCGAAATTAGTGTTCTTATGTTCTTGAGAGATTTGGGGATTTTGTGAAATTGGGAAAATTGAGTAAAATTAGCTTGTGATATTGTTTGATTGAGTGATTATAACATGTTTTATACTTGTTGTGTTGTTCAATCGATCAATATAAGAATTTTTTAAAATTAGGTTTTTGAAAATTGGGGATTTTGTAAAATTCTTAATTTTCTTGGTCAATTTTCAAGATTGTGATAAAATTAAACTGTTTTAGAGCATTAGATCATGCATCATTTGCGCACTATTGTCATGCATCATCTAGTTTTTCAAACATTCCATGTTATCTTGTCTTTAACCCATTTTAAGGTAGTTTGCCCTTGGTTTTTGTTGTTTTTATTTTCTCTTTAGTTGTGGCTCCTAAGGTTGGTAAAAAGATTAAGACTATAGCTAATAGGAACAATGCTTCATCCTCCTCTAGGCCATCCTTTGTTTATAGAGTTAGGTTTCTCCTGATAAGTGTGAAGAGACTTATGAGACCTTAACTAAATATAGGTCTATTTGGGGTTAAAGGGAGATTGTGTTGAGTGAGTTAGATCCATCCATCCGTAGGATCTTTGTGTCTAGGAACTAGGTTTCTTTGTGTGAGGTGTTTGATCCTCCCCCTGCTGGTTTGATTAGAGAGTTTTATTCAAATCTCTCTATCTATCCTGAAATGATCAGTGGTCATTATTTAACTTCCTGGATTACAGGTCAAGAGTTCACTATTAATAAGCAAATAGTTTCTAAAGCTTTAGGAGTGCTTGTAGTTCGTAAATCCACATATCCATACACTAATTTTCCTCATGTTGATGATATCATGTCTTTACTCTATGGTAGGTGTTTCTTGGGGAAATGAACCAAGAATCAATTTTTGTGAGTTTACTGAGCTTAACTCTTTGTATTTATGGATTTCCTACCATAACATTTATCCTATCTCACATGTTCATATTGTCCCTATAGATAGGTGTGCATTTCTTTTATGCTCTTGTTACTGATGGTTCTATGTGTTTTCCCTCCATGTTTATTCAAACCATTGTTGATATCTATAGGAGTATGAGTAAAGCTCAAAAATTGTTCTTTCCTATGTACATATATAGGATTTTGAGGCTTCTAGGATTGTCAAATTTTCCTCCCTTAGAGTTAGTTCACATCACTGACCTTATAGGAGCCACTTTTCTTAAACAGTGACAGGCTCAGATGAAGAGTGTTGAACCAAGCACTGGGACTTCAAAGAGATCTTGAGGTGAAGCTTCTACTACGACTCCTGCCTTTGGTGCTATGCTTGCTGTTGAGGAGACTTTTGCGGATCCGACTATTGCTATGGATCCTTCTAGTGGTGCTGATGATGTTGAACCTACTGTTACCCCTCATTTCTCACTCCGTGCCATGATGGAGTCTTTTATGACTACTCAGGCAGCTCATGGACAACTTTTGGATGAGTTGTTGACTGAGGTTGCTGCCTTATGAGTTAATTTTGCTGACTATAGGTGTGTGTTTCCATGTCCTCCACTCTCTGATGATTGATGTTGCCTTTGGCAATTCATAACAAAAATGAGGAGTAGGTTTTAGGACTTTTTGTACTTAGGGAGAATAGAATTTTTTTTTTTTTTTTTGTATTTAGGGGGAGTTTGATGTGTGTACTTTTAGTTTGATGTTCATATTTCCTTTTATCTTCATATGTTATTGTTTATATCCGTTTAGTGTTACTGTTCTTGTTTCACAAACATTGATGTGGTTCTTGATTATGATAGTTATTGATGATGAGGTTATTCATTATAATATTACTATCTCTCTCTTTATATGTTTTGTGAATTAAAGATTAGATTTTTACTTTGATTTTGGTACTGTATCTTCCACACATGTGTTTATGGTTTTGTTTTTAGTGTTTCAAGAATTTACAAGTTAATTCTTTCAACAACTGCTGTCTATATTAGCAACTAATAGTTAGTAGTTGTGTTAGAATTGTATTAGGGCAATACCTTGTATTTAGGTTGGTATTTAATTTAAGCATTTCATTGTGTATGTGTTTTTTGTCATGGATTGCCAAAGAAGGAGATTGTTAAGTTTTGAAGATTTATGAATAAATATTTAGAATCATATTTTTTGTGTGTTGACAAACCAAGAACAAAACATGTCTAATATATGTATTAAGCAATGCTTAAAAGTATAGGTTTCAAGCTTCAAGTTCAATTGACTACAGAAAAAGGGAGTCAATTTCAGTCAATCTCGACTGATCAAGAAATTAGATTTAACCGATTGAGAATCGTAGAAATCAAATTCTGCAGAAGTTTTAAACAAGGCCCAAACCCGTGGAAATGTTTAGGGTTTCATTCTAATTTGTCCACATATAAAAGAGAAATCCTAGTTACGTTTTTGGGACTTTTGAAAGACTTGTGTATTACTCTTTGTGAGATCTGAGAGGTTTTGTACCTTCTAACTACACAAGAATCTACTGGAGCAAGATCTATAATCAAGTGGTAGTAGAACCTAGTTGCTGCAACAAGATCATTATTGTTGGTGATTTGAAACCTTTGAATGGGATCTCAAAGTCACAAATAAGGGAGCTTGTATTGCTGAAAATCCAAGAAGAGAAGGAGTTCGTGAATTCAGAGTTTACACGAGGTCGTGTCAGTAAGTTACTACATAAGGTAGTAATAGATTTAGGTTTAAATCTTTTGTGAAAATTTCAATTCTCTTATTGTGGATTTACTTTATCTTGAGGATAGTCATGTCAAATTTTCCTCAGGTTTTTACCTTGAAAGAGTTTATTTCATCGGTTTTCCTGGGTTATCATACCATGGTATTATTTACTTTTCCACTTTTATGTAGGATATGATATATGCTTGTTTAACCTAGATTTGAATAATAAACCTAATAATTAACTTAGTTAATTAATTAAGTTAAAAAAAATCTGGTTTAAGGGGTCTAAACGAACAAACAAAAAAGATGACACTTGGCAGAAATTGAAGTCTATTTGAAATATAGAGACACTTGACATCAAAATAATGACCAATTAAAAGGAAATTTGCCACTAAATTGAAGTTCAATTAGAATCTAATTGAATTATTGATTGAACTTGCTCTAAATTTCAACTTTAATATTATATATACATTTGAAAAAAATGAGGGATTAGTGTTTAGTTTAATAATTATTATTAGAATTCTAATCCCTAATTTCTCTAGTAAGTTGTTGAAATGTTTAGAATTATTAGCTTATAATTTTTTTATTTAGAAATTTACAATTTAATATGGTGGTTTTTGTAGTTTAAAATTATTTATAAAATATAAGCTTATAGATTATACAATAAATAATATTCGATTGATACAAAATTTGACATGTGTACTAAGAGCGTAAAGAACATACAATTGAATTGTTAGATTTTTAAAATATATGGTAATACTTATTTTATTGAGCAAGGTTGTAGGCTTAGGATATAACAATTTTGTGGCTAAACTTTGTCCTTATATTAATATTTAACTTGAAGTCTTCTTAAGATGTTACCTCTTAAACTACTTGTTTATTAGAATAATAATTTAGTCAGGAATTTAGTCTAATTAATAGAAATTATCAATTGTACATATATTTAGACTATGTTTGGTTGCATGGAAATGGAAGGAAGGGTAGAGAAAGAAAATTGCTTCTTTTGTTTTGATAAAATTAAAAAGAGGAAAGAAGGGAGAATAGGAGGGAAATCTTTTTTGTGGGACCCATCATTTTTCCAATTCGTAAATTACTCTTATACCCTTAAAAAATTATATTTTTTTGGAACTACTTTTATATCCTTATTAATTTATAATTTAAAAAGATATAAAATATAAAATACAATCCCAATATTACATTTCTCTTCTCCTTTACATCCAAACACATATTTTCTTTTCTTTTCTTTCTCATTTCTCTTGCCATTTTCTGTTCTCTTCTTTTCCCTCCTTTCAACCAAACATACTCAAAGAGAATTGTTAATCAAATCTTCGTGTGCTTCAATCAAAACATACTCTTTTGTTAATCAAAATTTTGTGTTTCATTAAGAAAAGAAATTTTTTTTGCTAAGGGTTAAAAATTGTTGGTGCAAATACGATAATAATAGAAATAACACAAAAGAAAACTAGATAAAAATACTTCTGAATAGACCTTTGTAATCAGTATAGACCTTCTTTGGCTTGTTTTTCCTGAAATACAACAACTCAACAAATGTCATATAACTAGAACAACTTCTACACAAGACGTCAAACATCAAAACTCCAAAAAAAGAACACCTTTCTTTGCCAATAACCTCTCTATTTTATTTTATTTTATTTTGTGCTTTTAATTGTTGTGTTTAACATCTCCTTCCTTCATCTTCCTTCTGTGCATGTATCTAACATAATATTTGTTTTAATATATTTTAGCCTATTAATCATCGCACTTAAAATAAAATAAAATGAGTCACTTTCTTTTTTTCGACGTGCTATCTAACATTTTGATTAATTCCTTATTTTCTATATTAACTTTCATATTTTAACATTTAAATTGTCAATTTTATTCATTTTAATTAAAATGCTACGACAGAAATCAATCACCACCGTTGATTCAAAGATTAGTGGTTCAAAATTTCCTCTACACGCACCAAACGCACTAAAAAATTGAGCGAAATCATATAATCATATCTAAAGTTTTACTATGCTTGATAGTGATTTTTCCATAATATTTTATGGGCTGTAAGCAACTGATAAAGTTTTTCTTTTTGTGATATACTTGTGCCCTTTCTCTTTTCAATATTTTTGCTACTCTCTTGAGGGAACATTTGGACCCATCCATGCCACGCTGAAGGTGCTTCGAATGCCGACCACTCAAAGTGGTAAAGGATAACAATACTAAAAGATTGAAAAGATTTAAAGGTAATCTTGAAGCGGCACAAATGTCCATTTTTTTTTTTTTTTTTTGAATCTCCATAAACCTTATCTTCCGTTTAATTATTTGATTTGATTGGAGCTAATAGTCTGATGACACATCATTAAAATTTTGTCCTACTCTTTTCATAAATATTATTCTTTCGATAATGCAGTCATGCACAACTTTATGAATAAATATTTTCCTTAATTTTATAAAAGATGTTATACCTTCCAAACTGCGAATGAAGCAAAAACTAGAGGTGGTGGGAAGAGAAAATGAAGATTTTACAGGATATCATCTCATAATTAAGTAGAGGACTGTATTAGACTAATAATTTTTTTCTTAAAGTACATGAAAGCATTATATATATATATATATATATGAGAGAGAGAGAGAGAGAGAGAGAGAGAGAGAGAGAGAGAGATTTTTACGTGTAACTATAAAGGTGTTTGTGAGGTTTTACGTTTAACTATAAAGATAATGGGGCTGCTTTTGATTTTCTTTTTGTTATTTCTCTTTCGTACCTATCTTTTTTTTTTTTGGCTAAACTCTTTCGTACCTTTCTTTTTTACAAAACTTTCATTCCTCTCTTGGTGTATTAAAATTATAATAAGTTTCTTGATATTCATTGATCAGTTAATTAATTGCTGGAATCAAGCACTTTAGAGAGAGGACAAAAAGTGACAATTCTCCCAAATTCAGGAAACTGTCTAAATTACAACTTAAAAAAAAAAAAAAAAAACTTGAAATGAAATTCGGCAGAAGGCAATTATACTTGAAAATTTATCAAAGGGAAAAATAAGCATCTCCTAAATCAAAACAACTCATTATTTGCTAAGGTTATATATTGTGATTAATACATTATAAAAATGACTTTTATAATACATTTATGTGAAAATGGTGTTATATATACTAATAATAATTTATCACTTTATCAATAAATTGTGAAAGAAGTCATGCTCCTAACATTTACTTAAAATAACCCCAAATAGTTGGTTTAGTAGTTTTTAAGTTCTCATGATATTCATGAGCATTTAGATTTAAAATCTAGAGCCAATGTTTTGGGGCTATCTTTAAAAAAAAATTTCTGAAAATATCCTAGTGTGTAGGACGATAGGATTGCATACACCTATGAAATAGTTATATACACTCAAAGAGCTTTGGATACTTTTGTTTCTAAAGGAAAAAAAAAAACATTTGCTTAAATTAAAATAACAAAAACCATAGTCACTCAAATGATTGCTATGAATCCCATGCGAGCTCATAAAAGAAAAAAGAACCCAATATTTATTTATTTTCTTTTGACAAGCAGCATCACAGTAGTCAAGAGTTTCATAACTCAATTGATTAACATTTCTTAATATTTTCAATAGAGACAATCATGGTTCAAATTCTTGTCCCCTAATTATTGAATTATTAAAAAAATATAACTTTAGTCATAACATCTACTCTACAACTATAATAGTTTCGTTGTTAAAATAAGATCAATATGATTAAAAAAACCCCCTCCCCAACTAATTATTTTCTTTTTTATAAGAAAAAACATTTATAACTTTAGCCACAACATCCCCTCTGCAACCAAAATAATTTCACTGTTAAAATAAGAATAATGTGATTAAAAATTAAAAAAAAATGGCAATACTACAAGGCCTTAGAAAGGAAAGGTTGTATCTTACCGTCTGGTTGAATTCTTTCCTAATCAAACTTTATGTTTTTTACTTCTTTCTTTTCATTTCTGTTTAAGGTAATTAAGCAGGAATTAGGAAGGTGGAGCCTAGGGATTTGCCAATTTTTTTTTTATGTTTTTTCTTTTCCTAAAAAAAGGCAAACAGAGCCAACTGGTCTGCCCACTTGCGTTGCCTCAATCATTCTGAGCATGACATCATGCATGACATCAAACTCCCGACAAGTCTCGGTTGATCCAACTAACAGGAGCCACCACGTGGCAGCATCTATACCGTCAAAAAACTCCCCCAAAACAATACCACCCAAAACCATATATTATCAACAGTGAAGCTAATTTGCCCTTCTTCCTACACTTTTCATATTCCCTAGTCTCTACTTTTTCATGCACCCTCCTCTGGCAACATTAATTAGCATTTAGCAAGAGAAAGAAAAAAAAAAAAAACTTCAACAAGAAAGAAAACAAACAAAATTGAGAGAGAGAGAGAAAGGGAGAGAAAATCAAATTAAGGGTGAGAAAAATATTGAGAGAAGGTACGTAGAAGGAAAGGGTTATTGAAAGTTTTTAGTATTGGATTTTACGTAATTTTTGGTGCAAAATGACTAGTGTTTTGGATGCAGAGCGTGACAAATACAGTATGATTAATTTCGAAGAGACAGAATTACGACTAGGACTACCCGGAGGAGGTGGTAACGATGGCGAGGCGGCGAAGAACAACGGGAAGAGAGGATTTTTGGAAACCGTTGATTTGAAGCTTAACCTTTCATCAAAGGATTCCGGGAAGAATATTGAAGCTGAGAAGATGAAGGAGAAGACTAGTGTTGTTGCACCTCGTTCTAATGATCCTGCAAAGCCCCCATCCAAGTAAGTATTATGAATATTATTCATTACTATAGTCATATACATGTTCTTCCAAATTTTATAGTCTTTTTTTCTTCTTCTTCTTGTGTTTATGTTATGGTGGCTGTAGTGGGTGTAACTATAAAGAGTATGGTAGGAAAGCATTGAATATTGATGTACTTTAGTTTTTAAATGGTAGAAATTTAAGATTTTGTGATGAAATAAATGCATATATGAATGAAAGATAAATATGCTTGCCTTCCTAGATAGTTGGTTTTAATGTTAGCCCTTGATTGTAATTAATATTGTAGGATTTTTTTTCTTTTTTTCCCTTTATCGATGATACCCTATTATTTTTGTTTACTAAGAATTCATTAAGCAAACTTGTTTGTGTAAGACTAAAGTGAGAATTTAAGAGAGTTCATTTATGGAATCAGCCTTTGAGCCATGTTTGTCTTAAAACTAATATTTATTTATTTCAAATCTTCAGCTTTTTCTTCCTTTTCCTCCTTATTAAGAAGTTTCATATATCACACAACTTTTCTCACCTTTGTCAAATCTTCAGCTTTGTTAAATTGTAGTTGGTGAGTTGTGTGGAGAATAAAAAAAAAGTGGTAGTGATTAGATCATGTTAAAGTTTTTGTCCACCACGCATATTCTGTAACTCCAATAAATTATGAAAAAAGTGGAATTATTAATTAATTATTCATATTAAATTCATGCCACCCACACTCTATGCTCTATCACTTCCACAAATTATGAAAAAAGTTTGAATTTTTAAATAATTTTTCTTATTAAATTCATGCCAGGCACCCACGCACTTATCATTTCCACAAATTATGTAAAAAAGTTGAATTATTAATTAATTTTTCTTATTAAATTCAAAGGGAACTTTATGGATATAGGCTTACATTGCAGACTCGTGAGCCATTGAGTTGGCCTTTTCATGGCCTTGGTTGGTTGTCGGGAAGACATTGCAAAATAACAAAACATATGGAATCTTTACTTTTCTCAACAACCGAACAATTCAATGGCCAAACAAGGACAAGGGAAAAGATAGTCCACAGCTAAGACACCTAACGCATTGTGTAACTGAATTCAAAAGTACAGAACAATAAAAATATACTTAGAAAAGCATCAAAGCCGAAAAAAAAAAAAGAAAAAGGTGGGGCAAAATGTCTTTTTTCTCCTTAAATAATTGAAAAAAGTAAAGGCTAGTATATTTTCTTAGTTGATAAGCAAAGACAATGACCTACTTTACAAAGAAGAAATAAAGAAAATGTTACCTAACAAAAAACATAAACAAAGAAAATGTTAAAGAATAAAAAATTATGTACATAGTCAATAAACTGATGTGACTAAGGATATGATGACGGGTTTTATGTTTGATATACAAATGCTTTAATCGTTTTTCCGGTGATGAGTGATACATTACTTTATAAGTTTTATATAGTAAAATGTGTATTAGAGACAAACTGTAGCTGTGTGTATACACAAATGAAAATAAATATGTTTCTGTTTGGTGTGCCTTCTCTTTCAACACATTATGACAATTAATAACATAATTTGACTAGATCTAAATGTTTGGGATACTTAGATGGTATTGGTAGTTAAGGGTAGCCAACAATATTTAACGATGTGAACTTTGAATTTTCAGGGCACAAGTTGTGGGTTGGCCACCCGTCCGATCATTCCGAAAGAACATCGTGTCCGTCCAGAAGAACACTAACGATGAAGCCGAAAAGGCTAACAGCAGTGCAGCCTTTGTTAAGGTTAGCATGGATGGTGCACCATATTTACGTAAAGTGGACTTGAAGTTGTACAAGAGCTACAAGGACCTCTCTGAGGCCTTAGGCAAAATGTTCAGTTCCTTTACTATTGGTAATTAACTTAACAACCCCACTTAATATGTGAATTTCATTTTGGCTAATAAAATGAGGGAAACATGGTCAACTTGTTACGCATGTATATAAACTGAAAAAGTGGTAAATTTTTGCTTTGGATTTGAAGGTAATTATGGGTCACAAGGAATGAAAGATTTCATGAACGAGAGCAAATTGATAGACCTTCTGAATGATTCTGAGTATGTGCCTACTTACGAAGACAAGGATGGAGATTGGATGCTTGTAGGCGATGTGCCATGGGAGTAAGTTCTTAATTTGCTACATTCTTCACTAATTACACGTTACATTACATTGCATTTATAATTAGCACATTACTAATCCTTGTGTAATTACTCTACAGGATGTTTGTTGATTCATGTAAGCGTTTGCGGATAATGAAAGGATCTGAAGCAATAGGACTCGGTTAGTAAAATTCGATTAACACTTAGTAAATAACATTAATATCAAATCCCTGTATAAATTTGTGCTTATAATATGAGTTTTATTTGAATTATTACAGCACCAAGAGCGGTGGAGAAATGCAAGAACAGAAGCTGAAGTGGGTTTTGTCAGAGCTGTGTCTATGATCAAAAGAAGACAGACCAGCTCAAGAGGAAGCTGCAAGAGAGAGTACAAAGTTTGGTTGTGTCTGTACCATGTTTTTTAATTTTTCTTCTTTATATATATATATATATATATATTATAAGCATATGAGAGACATATTCGAGATTTGTTAGGAAAAAGAAGCAAATAATAATAGAAGATGTTCATAAAGACTTTGCTCAAAGATGTTCATGTGTAAGTTTGTTTAATTGTCAATGGTTTTGTCTAATAATAATTGTCAACGTTCTAGTTGTCGTGACTCATTAACTGTTTTTTTGTCCCCCCTTTCAAATTTTGATGTATCAATGGCATGTATTATCTTTTCTTCTAGTGTATCATGAAATTCTGTGAACTGTGCATAACTTTATAAATAAATTTTGTTGTAGTTTATTTGATTGGTTGAGAACGTGATAAGGTGGGAGCATGGCCATGTGCATAATGTTGGGAGCATTATTGATTCCAGTACAGTATGAGTTGTCAACCTTTTTCTTTTCTATTCTTTTTTTTTTTTTAAAGGAAAAAATGAAATTTAAGATCAAGCTACACATTGAGGTTAGTCCCAACCCAAACTTGGGGAAGGTGATCACATGGGTAATTAACCCAAATTAATTGATCACTGGTTGAACTAGTGAACGGGTAATGGGTATATTAATCGGTTCGAATATTTAATTAGATTGCTTAAAAGCATAGGATTAGATCAAATTTGATGGGTTCTTTGTAATGTGGTTACTTTAGACAGATTCTTAAAACGTGTTTTTATGAAGAGTTTGACATTTTGGTCTTTTCAAAGAAGAAAAATACTATATTAAGAAAAACAATTAGTGAATACATCATTTATTTATTTATTTATTTTTTTGGATGATCTCTTCCATGATTCAATTATTTCTAAATATGTATCTCTTAATTTGTATAAAGTTTCCTTTGCATCAATTTATTTAAATTACATATTTGGAAAAAATCTTAACAACATATAGTTTTCGTTAGTTGGTATTGTATGTGTAAGCAAGATAGGGAGCCATTGACTCATTTGCTTTTGCATTTACCCTTTTGCTAGAAAATTATAGGATGTGGGTTTTGGTTTTGATGCCTAAGGAGCTTTTAGATTTACTGGATTATTGGCAGGGCCAATTTGGAAAGGAATAGAATCAACTCATCAACACAATATAGGAGGCCATTTCTCATAACTTGATGTAATATTGTATTTGGCATGAAAGAAAAATTAGAACTTTCAAGGAGTGTAAACAGTCTATTTTAGAAGTGAATATGCAAAATTTTCAGCATTTTTTGAGTGGATGCTGGTTGCATGAGCATATTCTTTTTATAATTTATTAGATTTTATGAATTGTTGTAATCTTTGAACTTAGATGTGTATTTTATCTTGTATATCCCTTGTGTACTTGATGCATTACTTTTTACCTCAACAAAACATAGTAATAATCAAAACAAAACAAATTGCTTTGTCTTCTGTTAATTCGTCAATGCAAAGTCAAGGAATCATTGATAACCAATGATATGATGTTGAAAAGTTTTTGTTATATTTGTAATTTCCTTTTGCCATTTATTTCAGTATGTATCCTTGGCCTTCCTCAAGAATGAAATATTATTATGTGAAATTTCATTAATATCCGAAATTGGCCACAAGACAACAAAATTATAACAAACTTTTAATATATCCTCACAAAGATAAGCATCCATCAGCTTTAACAGTCATGTGATAAAGATAAAAATAGCGGGATAATGAACAACATGTCTACTCATATAGAATTGACAAACATCTCGTACAACATCTGTCATCAACTAATTCTCTAAAAAAATTTGAAATCAAATTTTTTGTTCAATTAATAATTAGCCAATTATGTATCTGAAGCATATGACCCGGTCAAATTAACCAGATGGGTTCTTTGTAATCTGGTTAATCCAAACAATTTCTTAAAAACATCCGGGTTTTTTAATGTGCTCGAAATCACTTATATAATTATTAAAATTTTAAGATATATTTTAGTAAATAGTTTGATGTTTTGTTCTTTTGAAAGAAAGAAAATGTTATGTTAAGAAAAAAAATCAATTAACACAATATCTTCCATGTCCATGAATTTTTGTCGGTGATCTCTTCCATGATATTTACAATTAACCTTATTTCCATAAGCATTTCTAAACTTATATATATATATATAGTTATAAACTTTTTTTTTTTTTTTTTTTGAGATATATAGTTATAAACAAAGTACACCCTTATGTATCGAATGCATTACTTTTCACCTAAGTAAAACTTATTACATAGCAAACAATCAGGAACGGACCCAGGTGGGGCCCAAGGGGCTTGGGCCCCCACCTTGGTCCAAATTTTTTTTTTTTTTTTTTTTTAGTTATAATATTTTTCATTTTTATAGTGAGGCCTCCTTTCAAAACCTTATGCCCTTTTTCTCCACAATAAGTTTAACTAGTCTTACTTGAATAGTAATTATCTAACCAAAAAAAATAACAAAAATTTGATAAAAAAAAAAAAAAAACTATTTTAGCACCAAAAAACCAATAAACTATGTGTTATTGGTGAAGTTAAAGCTAATTTTTTTGCAACTATAGTAAATTGGTATAAATATCTTTTTTTATTTTTTTTTAAGGGTGGTATAAATATCAGTTGATTGTAGCAATTTGTTAAAAATAAAATAAAATATTTTATTAAGATTATACCTCTTCCTTTAATTAAAAAAAATCAAATTCTCTCGCTTCTTTTATTATTTTAATGTATAATTTATATTATTTTAAATAAAGTTATAAAAAAAAAAAAATAGAACATTTGATATTGGGTGTATTGTAAAGTAAAATGGTAAAATAGATAAAGTAACTTTTTGAAGTGCTAAAAGCTAAAATTTTTAGTACCATCAATGTGAATGCTCTAAATTAAAAAAAAAAAAAAAAAAAATCCTAGACAGCCTAGTATTAAAAAAAGAAATTATTTTGTTTTTGTTGGTAAATGTTTGCGCCTTAATGTATTTATAAACAACGACTTTAAGTATTTATAAATTTTTAATACTATATGAATGTCTAATTGGATTTTTTTTTTCTTTATACTTTGGCCCCTACTAGCTTCAAATCTTGGCCCGTCCCTACGAACAACAAGAATCAATTGAAATTTAAATCCTCAACTCTTATCCCATGTTTCAAGATAGTCCCTATCCTTTCAAATGTTTCATTTTAATCCTTAACATTTTGTTCTTTTGTCAAATAGTGGATGTAAAAATTTGATGCTGCAAATGGTGAGATCAAAATAATATGTTTTTTACTTATTGAATGCCACATGCCCTTTATTATTATTATATATATATATATATATATATATAACCGAAACTTTTGAAACTCCTACATTTTTACACATTAACATTATTTTAAAAAAAATAAAACCCTAAACACCGTAACTATTTCTAACCCAATAACTATTTCTCCCCAAAACAAACTTGATAATCTTCAACTTCTAAACAATACTTGATACAAAAACCTATTTCTCAATATCTGTCTCTTCTTCAAACTTAAACTCAGCCCAACAAACATTGTAAGACCCATACCCTTCTCTCTCTCTTTCTCTATCTCTCTACCCTTCTCCTTCCCCAAAACCCAAACGCCAATCAGATCTAAGAGACTGCCTCTCATGGGACATTGGGACAAATCAAGTTTTAGAGACTAAAACGATTCTGTTAGAGAGAGGTTACAGTTATTTCTTTTAATGGGTTTTCGCCAGAATCATCTGGCCATTGAGGGGGGGGGGGGGGGGACGATATGGTATGTTAGGTTTGGTTTTTTATTTTGTTATTAATCTTGATTTGCGTTGCTTTAAATTTTCAAATCCCACACCTTCGTTTTCCTATCCTCTCCATTTATCAAGTTCCAAAATCAACCAAAGCCTCAACTTTGAACATACCCATTTGCAATTTTCTTTGAAGATCGTCACCTCCCCTCCAATCAAATTAGTGGAGGCAAATTTCGTGGTAATTTTTTTAAAATTTATGTTTCCAAGCATAACCCACGTTAATACTAATTGTTTTCCTAGCCCCATCACGTTTTGTATTCCAATCACACTTAAATTTAGAAATAGTTTTGTATTATAAATATCATTTTATAATATTTATTGGCTATTCTTGGATTTGTATTATTGATTTTTTTTTTTTGGGGGTTATTATTGGCTATTGTTGTTGTATCGTGTGAGAACTGAGTATTGTTTTTTTATGGTTATGTATATTATGGTTGCTTTGTTGAGTATTCATTATTTTTAGTACACAGTGAATCTAGATTACAGGAACTATATTCTTATTTTAAAATTTTTGTAATTTCAGACTTTTGATTTATATAAGTTATTATTATTTAAAAACTTTCATCAATTATTAATAGTTTTCCACATTGTCAATAAGTTATTTATGGAGTGTTTTCTACATTGTCAAAGGAGTTGTTAGATGCCAAGCTGTTGATATCTACAAGGTTTGTATATCAAGTTGAGGCATACTTCAATTTTATTTTCTATGTATATTTAAAAATTTTGGGGTTAATTCTTCTGTGTTTTTCTGTTTGGCTATTGAGTTTGAGTTTATGGTTTGCAATTTTTTGCATTTTTAGTTGTTGCCGTTGGCTGTAGAGAAAAGCTCAAAAATTAGGCCCACTCTACGATTTCTTTTTACCATCGACAGAGACAGTCTTTCTCAGACACTATTACCAATAAGTTTTCTAATTCTGTTTTATAAGCTTTCCTATTAAATATGATTTAGGGTTTTGTTTGGGAGTGTTTTCTCTTTTAGATTGATGGGTTTGGAGTTCATAGTGGGTTTTGTTAATTTCAATTAGAACTCTGTCTTAATGTGAGGATAGTTTTAAATTTATGGTTCATATTAGTTTTTACTGTTGTATAGCTTTTTTTTTTTTTTTTTTTTCCTTCCTTATGCTGTATAGTTTCTTCTCCTGCTTTTGTACTGTTCCTTCCCTGCAACAACGAAGGTTCCATTCTTACATTGTTTATGCCTTAATACTTCTATATTGTTCACTGTTGTTAAGATTCCATCTTCTTAATTAATTTCTGATTTCTTATTTTCATTCTTTTTCGTCCTTTTCTCCAATTGTAGTATACCGTGTTTTTGTACCAGACATTGGGTCTTAAGCCAAAAATAATAATTGAATCAGGGTTAAAGGTACCCTGATTTCTGATTTTATTTTTCCAATTTCTGGGGATCTATTTTGTCAATTATTGTTTTTTGGTTAGAATATTTTTCCCTGTTTGGTATACTTTTGTGAGATTTTAAAGTTTTCTTTATTTAGGTTATGGTTTTGTCATTGTTAGAGGATTTGTTTCAATTTCTTTATGCCATCTTTTTCATTCAATTTTAAGTTTTGTCATAGGATGTTCTGAGCATCCTAAGACTCTTATATCAACATGAGTTGCAAGTGCTGAAACATATGTGATTCCAATTTTAAATCCAACTATAATTCTTTCCTAAAAATACATTTACACTTAATATGTGATTCATTTAATAATTCTTATATGTGATTCATTTAATAAGAGAAATTTATTATCATCCCAGGTAAATTTGATGAAAGTTTTCATAACATAAGAAATTCATATGAAAAAACATGTGGCATTGTGAAAGTTGCTATCCAAAAAGCACTTAGATTATTTTTGGTTTGAGGATGAAATCCCCTACCAATCTTTTTGGTGACACATTTCAATTTGGAGATTAAACTAACAATGTAACCCTACGTAATTTGCATCTGTGACATCCCAAGTGGTGCATGTCATATATACACAAGGCAAAGCCTAATGTCACTAACTGACATGAGTGGGGAAAATCACACACAAAAGCTCCTTGTGCACACATAGAACATAGACACTTGTTTATAACAATAGACTTAAAGGTGCACAACGCACCAACACATATATTAGTGTATACAAACTTAAAAAGGCATGGACCACTAATAGAAATGGGCTCTAACTAAATGGGCTGACTTGGGCATAGGAAAAAAAAACCATTATGATCATACATGTGCTATTGATTGTCCTTAGAAAACTCGTTGTGGGCTTAAATCAACCAAAGCGACATTTTAAGGCGTATAGGTGGGTCCTTGTATCCATGCAACTAAAATGGGCCTAAGCCCACATGGCATTAAGAACAGAAAATTTGAAGCATAGTTTGTGTGTGAGGGTTCAGAGATATGCACAGCCTCCTTAGACGAGTCTCGCAGTGATGTATGGTTGCAACAGTTTTTTGTGCTTAGAGCCGGGTTTGTTCTCTCAGATAATTTTTATCAATCTCTCTCTCAAAATAGTTTGAAACTCAGTGATAGGGAAAATAGAAAACAAATAAATCTATAAAACCTGTTAACCAAACATTAGCGTGTGAGTGTGAGAATGAGAAAGACACAACTTAGCTTTTAGATCTCTTTTAAGTTAGGTTTTAATTGGCACAAAACCTTAGATCTTCTTCTCTTGATTTAAAAAAAAAAAAAAAATGTTTTTGAGAGGAGAGAGACATAAAAGGATAGCAAAAATACAAATTTACTCATATTTTTAATAGATACGGGTAATGGGAGACAAGAAGAGCTTACATTAGGTGGGTAAAATGCCAATTTTTAAGCCATAGGCAAGTAAAGTGTTTTTCAAGAAAACTATAAGGGGGAAAAAATGTAATTTTCCCAAAAAAAAAAAAAAAAAGATTTTGTATTTGAATATTTGTAAGAAATCAAGTGGATGACTAACCTTTTGAGTCTTGAATTACTGTGAACCATGATGATTCACTTCCAAAGGTATCACAGACGTTCGTGTTATTAATTAAAATTTATTTTGGAGATAATATAGACAGAATACAGAGGAATGGAGAAGGAGGGAGTGAGAAGACAAGTGTTACAATACTAGCACTTACAAAAGGGCCTACCCTTTGTAAGTACTAGCGAGAATTATAAACCGAAAATTTACTTACTAATTGACCAACGTTCAATTGATAATCTCTCTCTCTCTCTCTCTCTCTCTCTCTCTCTCTCTCTCTCTCTCTCTCTCTCTCTCTCTATATATATATATATATATATATGTGTGTGTGTGTGTGTGTGTATATACACACACACATATATATAAAACTTGTATGAGAATAGTAGTGGTACATATGTTATAAGTTTTACTACATTAGTCTTACAAACTGATGCGTCATCAATTAGAAAGAGACAATTCAAAATTTAGTTATGAGGTAGTTGAAACTCACCAAAATACAAATTTATCCATATTTTTAATAGATGCGGGTAATGGGAGACAAATAGAGCTTACATTAGGTGGGTAAAATGCCAATTTTTAAACCACAGGCAAGTAAAGTGTTTTTCAAGAAAACCATAAGTGGGAAAAATGTAATTTCCCCTAAAAAAATGATTTTGTATTTGAATATTTGTAAAAATCAAGTGGATGACCAACCTTTTGAGTCTTGAATTACTGTGAACCATGATGATTCTCTTCCAAAGGTATCACTGACATTCACTTTATTAATTAAAATTTATTTTGGAGATAATATAGATAAAATACAGAAGGATGGGGAAGGAGGGAGTGAGAAGACAAGTCTTACAATACTAGCACTTATAAAAGGGCCTAGCCTTTGTAAGTACTAACGAGGATTATAAACCGAAGACTCACTTACTAACTGACCAAAGTTCAATTGATAAACTCTCTCTCTCTCTCTCTCTCTCTCTCTCTCTCTCTACACACACACACACACACACATATAAAACTTGTATGAGAATTGTAGTGGTACATATATTATATGTTTTACTACATTAGTCTTACAAACTAATGTGTCATCAATTAGAAAGAGACAACTCAAAATTAATTTAGTTATAAGGTAGTTGAAACTTACCAATTATATTTATTATTATATTAGTTTGTAAATTTTATGTAATAAAATTTGTAACACTTTAGCATTTTTCTTATGAAAATATGGAAATGACCAATAATACTATCTCTTTACTGTGCTTATTATTATTATTATTTTTAAATATTTTCCATTGATAAAGGTGGCAGTAACGGGTTGAGTTCATGTGTATACATACATACATACATACATACATATATATATATATATATATATATATATTTTGAGGCCATATGACATACACAGTAACATCCAGTCAGCATATACCTATTATTTTAAAATCTCATTGACTACATCAAACTTTTCCATACATTACTTGGACGGCAAGAATAATTGTGACACGAGGATAAAAAATTACGGATTAAGATGACACATTAAAAAGGTTCAGGACTATTTTGAATAAATAGAAATAAATTTAAGCACCTAAATAATATTTAGATCTCATAATAATATTGTTATACATATCATCATCATCATTATCGTTGTTGTTTTTTGTTATCAAAATAGTAACAATAATAATAATAATAATAATAATAATAATAATAATAATGACGGTTGTTGTTGTTGTTGTTGTAATATTTGCATATAAAATAAAATTTAGATTACCCATATCCTTTGAGCAAATAGAGTAGATTCTCTAGTCAGAATTTCATTTAATGAAAAATAAAATTTCCAACAGTAAACATTAGTATGAAAAAATATTTAATGTTCCAAAATAATTTGTTTCAAAACATGTTATCATAGATTGCTCAAACTTCTCTTTAATTAGAATTATTTATTCTTCTAAGAAAAATTGCAATTATTTCTAATATTAATTTCTCTTTATTTTGATTAACTTTTCTTCTTTTAGGTCATTATAATTTTCCCTCATTATTTAAGTTTAAAAAAAAAAAAATCTTGTGAATATTATTGTTATTCCACCTCAATACAATTTATGTAGTTTTATGAATACTGTTGTTATTTAGCCTAATAATAATAATAATAATAATAATAATAATAATTAAGATTTAAGCTAAAACAAAATCAATAAATGAGTAAATGAAGAGAGAGAGAGAGAGAGAGAGAGAGAGAGTTCATGGTTATGATTGCTTCTTTGTATCTGGTCGCATCTCTATTATTTCTGTTTCTTCTTCCTTCTTTGTCTCTGTTTTAATGGTTTGATAGTGGGGTTTTGGTGGTTTTTATTTTTTTTATTTTTTGGGTATTTCTTGGAGCTATTTCCAGGTATTTTGAGAGGGGTTTTGAGTTTTATTTCTGGGTATTAAAAAAGGGAGCTTTTTGTTGGGTTTTGGGGCTTTGACAATTGGGTCTTTACTGGTTTTTCTATGGTTTTAAAGGTCTGTTTTTGGGTTTTTAATGGTGGATATTTTCTTATTGTTATTGTTCTTGTTATTATTACAACAACAACAATTAGCTTCATTATTATTATTATTATTGTATAGTCCCGAGATGTCTATACCCCCCTTTTTGGGCCATGATCTGGAGTAAACAACGTGGCCCAAAGGCCCAGCCGTCGCCCTGCCCAAGACCTCGGCCCAAGCCCACGAAAGCTATGAACATAAGGATGAGTGTCACTCTGAGGCCCAAGGGTCAACCATCTGATACTCACTCGCACCTTGCCTTGCCGGTGTGGTCTATGCTCGGCAAGTTGTCCCCGAGAAAGGCTGCGCTTGTTCGGCCTTACCGTCGTCCACATGACCGGTCGTCTCTCGACAAATGCCCATGCCGAGCATATTTTTAGGAGTGGGAACCAAGTTCCAAGGCCACTCTCACCACTTTCCAATATCACCTAACCATCCACTTACGGTTAATAGCATTGGACCTTACATTGCACTATCAAAAAAGCAATCATGATCCTTCCACTAATTTTGGGCTATAAATACGAGAATTGGAAGAAGAATAGGGGGTTGGAAGATTTTGAGAGAGAGAGAGAGAGAGAGAGAGAGAGAGAGAGAGAGAGAGAGAGAGAGAGAGAGAGAGAGAGAGAGAGAGAGAGAGAGAGAGAGAGAGAGAAGGCGAAGGAAAAAGGCAGCAATATAGAAGGAGAAAAGTGATCTCATTGAGTCTTTGTGCCAAGAACAACCCATAGTAGGAAATTCAAACCCACCATACAAATAAGTTGCGAGCTCAAGTGACTCCCGACCCAGTGGTCTTGCTTCCGCTGCGCACAATTATTATTACCATCATGATGGCATTATTTGTGTAGTTAAAACTATTATTATCATTATTATTATTATAAAACTAAAGCCTCTGACCTCTCTACAATTTTCCACATTAGCATTTCTTATTTATATTTTTTAATTTGATTTAGAACTTTTAAATAATAATAGTAGTAGTAGTAGTTTTACAACATAATATAGGAGTTCCTTATCACATCATTATTTTCACTGTTTCTAAAGAGGTCCACTATTTCAAGATCATCTTGAACTCTGAATAAGATTCAGAAGTATAAAACAAAATTATTAATGAGATTCTGAAATATATATATATATATATATATATATATATATATATATATTATTAAAAACTAGACTAAACTGCTCGCTAAAAACATCGATATTTGCAAATTTATTTAATCTCTTTTCATTCATTTTATTTCCTTTCCTTTTCCTTACTTAAATGCACTATGTTCCATTTTATTTATTTATGATTTACTAATTCTATTTCATTATGAACTCCTAAATGAAGTATTGATGTGATGTCCCAAATTTGATTTGGATATTGTTTAAATTTGTGTTATGTATGTGGGTGTGTTCTAAGTCCCAAACCAAGCATATCCTGGGTAGATTTGGGCTTTATTAACAATTAGAGTAATCTTGATTATGACTAATCTTTTTAAAGTATAGTACAGATGTGATTAGCATTTTTTCTTGAGTCATTACAATTAATGTGATAGATATTGAGATTACTAAAACACCAGTTTCACTCAAACCACCTTTAACAATCTAACAAAGGAATGGAATGAGTAAATTCTAAAGGAATCCAAAAGAATGGAATTGAATAATTTTACACAAATCATAATTGTTACATCAATCTCACAAAATAAAATTATTTCAAAAAAAAAAAAAAACAATTGTTACATCAATAGTTATAAATCAAGAACCTTGTAACTTAATTATTTGACACTTCTTAGTATTTATTCTCTAAATATTTAGGGTTCAAATCTCCCTCTTCATTGTAATTATTGATTTTTTAAAAATATTCATCAATAGTTATGAAAAATGCTGATGAATTCATTACCAAAAATGCTGATGAATTTATTACGTCATTAGACTTTTTGCAGCACAATGTATACGCCATACTGGCTAATTTAATCACATTGAAGATTAGAGATGTTATAAGGTTAATACATATCTTGGATAATACCAGCAAGAAGAATTATGGATTGGGCTTTAAGGGGAACTCCTTCAATAAATAAAAAAAATTTATTTAATAATGGCGGCCTTCTTTGTCGTTGTAGCAGTAAAGAGGGCCATTTTAACTTCGGCCCAAAATGGATCACCAGGAAGATCCCTCTCTCAGTCCATGCAACAATAGTAATGCATGCCAGAATTGACCGAGATGATCACGGCAGATCTTCAGCAGAGTGGAATACATTGAAAAGTACCACATGATCACGATGACACAAATTTGGTTGCCCATCTTGACCCTTAACCACCGATCGTGCAAGATTGTTGACATTCTTTATCTATATTTGGCTACAAATCATATAGAAGTCTGTGTAGTTCATGTAGAAAGTTGCACTTAGTCCAGTCAAGGTCAATATCATACCTAACATTGCCATGCCATATTATTCAAACTACCAAGGGTAACACGTAATTCTAAGTCTCACCTCCTCCCTATAAATTGATACACCCTTGAACCATATTTTTCCAAATTAAATAGTGAACAGCCAGCACAATATGGAAAGGCTTAGCTTTTGCTTAGTGTTATCTCTCTGCTTACTTGCTAGTGCAATTGCACAAGACTGTGGCAAGCAAGCTGGTGGCAAAACATGTGCCAACAACCTTTGTTGTAGCCAATATGGGTACTGTGGGACAGGTGATGACTATTGCTCACCTTCCAATGGTTGTCAAAGCAATTGTCAGTCTGGCAGTGGCAGTGGCGGTGGCAGCAGTGGTGGTGGTGGTGAGAGTGCCTCAAATGTGAGAGCAACGTACCACTTATATAATCCAGAGCAGAATGGGTGGAACTTGAATGCTGTGAGTGCATATTGCGCCACATGGGATGCCGACAAGCCCTTGGCATGGCGTAGCAAATATGGTTGGACTGCCTTTTGTGGACCTGTTGGGCCTCAAGGACAAGCTGCTTGTGGAAAGTGCTTACAAGTAAGTACTAAGTGGTGTGACAAGTTAACTTTCATGGTAGAATTATTATTATTTTTTATGGAAATTATAATAGAAACTACAATACAACAGCTTAGTATAATTTCAAATACAAAATTTGAGTTTTTTTTAAACTATAATGAACAAAGTTTCTCTCCAAACTAGTTTGGAGAGAAACCCTACAAACTCACCATATATCTTTATATTGAGTGTGAATTTTGAAAATCTAACCGTTGAATTTCATATTCCTTATGTCCTTAACATGCATATCAAATTTCGTTTAAATCGGATGTTATTTACTATTTGATCAATTGACTTATTTTTTATACACAACTTTAGATTATAAAAACTTGATATTATAACATTTATTTGATGACATAGCAATTGATCTTTGATTTTCTTAAAATTTTGTAAGCATTAAGGATGTAATAAGAACATGCAATCAAACGGTTAGATTTTCAAAATTCACACTCAATATAAAGATATATGGTGAGTTTGTAGGGTTTCTCTCCAAACTAGTTTGGAGAGAAACTTTGTTCAACTATAATATAGTGTAGCTCTCTTTGTGACAGATTTTAAATTCATATGGGCTTCTTTGTTTTTGTTTTGTGTTTTGTGTTTTTTCTTTTTTTGGAAAAATTTGATATAGTGGTGTTGGAATTTTTTTTTTTTTTTTAATAATTTAAAAAGAGAAATTCTAGTCTATCTATCCTATAGTTTTAGAAAAGTGTCAACTTCAAAACAACTTTGTGAAGTTGTCAATAACTTGATCTTCAGACAGGCAAAACTCAAACTTGATTTCTTTTTGTGTCATCAAATTACAGATTAGTGTAATGAAATTTGACACATTGATATGTTTGCTAAGAAATTGGCTAAGGTTTGATATTCTTGTGCATTAAATCCGTCAAGATCGTGATATATGAATATATAATCATAAGCAAACATATATTATAATCTTGATAAGTCTAGTACATAGAACTATAGAAGTACTAGACTCAATATTTTCTTGTTTGCTAGATGTAGCATTCAAAACAATGCATAAAAGGCTATGATTTTTTTTCCTTAGAGATGATTCGGTATGAAATGGCTGGAAATTACTAAATTCTTAAAAGTTATCTACGAAAACTAAAAGGCTAAATGTTTTATTGATCACGTTTTATTTATTTATTCTTTTGATGAATGATTGTACCTGTGATTTTGGAAAAGTATATTATAAAAAAGATATTTCTTTTCAAAATAGATGGGCTCACTAGACCATCTATTTTTCTTTTTTACAGATGAATGACCAAGAATTTTAGACAAACAGTGCAATCAAATACAAAAATTAGACCATCAATTATTAATTTTCTTAAACAAAGTGTTTCACATTCTTTTAATCAGGAAAGTGAGGAGGAAACCACTAAATTTCATGTCTGTACTGTGTAGGTCACAAACACCGGGACAGGAGCTCAAGCAACAGTGAGAATTATAGATCAATGCAGTAATGGTGGTCTAGATTTGGATATAGGTGTGTTCCAAAAACTAGACACTGACGGAAAAGGCAATGCTCAAGGCCACCTTATCGTGAATTATCAGTTTGTGGACTGTGGTGATTGAAGACCTGTTTTATTTTCATGATGCCCAAGTGGCCCAATGTCTCATAATCAATGGATTTATCAAGAAATAAATGGAGCTAGTGCTTCTTGAATAAGAATAACTGAATAAGAAAAGAACTAAACTGTTGAAAGGAATTCTATAGTAAATGACAGCATTTGAATTTGCTGGAAGTTGACTGAGAATGTAATTTAGATATATACTTGCAATTTTAGTTCTCTTTGCTTAAGAGTGGATCCAACGTGTTGGAGCTTTAACAAATATTATGGGTTTTACAAATATCATATTTGGATTTTGATGCGTGTGTGAATTTCAACCTTATATTTTAAATAATTCACCCCCTAGATTTTGTGATAAATCAAATCTTTTGTTATTTTGATTTTATTTTTAATAGAAAAAATATTTTGTTGATAATGTCCATTAAAGCTTGATGGATTTAATTATTTGATACTACATGTTTCTGCCTAAAATCTTGCGTAGTGATGAAATATAGAGGTTTAAAGTAAAGCCTTTCGAGGTATGAATGGGCTAAGTTGGAGTATTTTCTAATCTGAACTGATCTCTTTATTTTGAAAAAATCTCCAACCTAATAAAAAAAATCGAAAAAGAAAAAAAATTCTGTTCAACTATTCATATACATTATTCGATAAATTATTATAATCCACACAGTTTGACATAATATTTAAATTTCATTAGAATTATTTCTTAAAATATCAAAATAAATAAAACTAACAAATTTAAAGTAAATCTTAAATAAAAAATAAATCAAATTTAGATATAATATGTGTGTGTATATATATATATATGTATATGTCAATAGCGTGAGCTAGCTGTGTCAAGTTAGTTGAGTTGAAAATCTGGCCAAGCGAATCCAACACAACCCCAAGTTTCCAATAAAAAAAGCCCAACCCAACTCATTAGCCCACAAAAAAAGGATCCAAGACAATATGGTTGGATCTATTTAGTTAGGTTGGTGTAATGAATGCACAACCCTGTTTTCCCTAATAAATACTAATCCTAAACCTAGTCGGAGTGTACTCCTGAAGGCTGAACCTTCTACGTTTTTATGTTTCTTTGCACGATCGGATGGTTGTCATCAATCTCATTGAAACACTCTAATTGGAGTGCTAGATCAAAACGACAATGATATAATTGCAAATATATATAAACCGACATATAGGCTCTAGTAGTGGACTGGGGGTATAACACAAAACCTAATCCTATTCTAATACGTATTCACACACACACACACACACACACACACACACACACATATAGTCCCCAGGACCCCAGCGTAGTTCATCAACTTCATACTTTTTAAGAATTCCGATCTTTTCTAAATTTTCTTTGCATCTGAGTGTGGTACTAGGGTTGAAGATGACGAAAGTTATAGAAAAAGTTCAGCGACTCTTTGCAAATCACCGAATGAAGAGAAAGAAAAACCTCACGGCCATGCATGTGGGTGAAAAGCGTAAACTATATGTGGTTCCTAACCAATACTTGTCTTCCATAATGTTTCAAGCATTACTCTATCAATTTAAGGAGGAGAAGATTGAGGTTGGGAACAAAAAGCCAATCACGTTGCCTTACTCTACATGGTTGTTTGAGTCGATACTACACTCGTCAAGGAAGAGAAGGCAGCTAATAAAGAAGAAGTCAAGGAATGCTCCCCATGTTGTTTTCAATATTAACAAAGCCTAGTGCACCAATTTTAGTTGGTATAATAGGATGTTTTATTGTTTAATTTGTTAGTTCTTTCCATTCAATACCCTAAGTTTAAGTTTGTTTTGGATTTAAAAACTAGCTAGCATGCTGTTATAGTGTTATTTGGTATTATATATAAACTCTACTTTTTGTTAATTTGCCTCACAACTATTACAATTTTTTTAAAAAAAATTGTTTTATAAATAAAAATATATTTGAAATTATAACTAAATTTTTCTCATCGAATCAAACAAATTTTTAGCAAAAACTGAATAATATTATATATCAAGTGTTTAACAAGATAATATCACAACAAAAACAAAAATCTCATAGGATATTAAATAACAAAATAGAGGCAAGTAGCCATATTTGGTAGAATAAAATAAGATAATATTGATATGCTTGTTTAAAAAGTAAGGTTTTAAGATATGAAATATTTACAATTATAGTCTTTATCAATGTGAGGTAGGGTGTGGCTGAGGTGGAGCAAGGACAGAGCAAGGCGGGTGGGTCAAAGCAAAGAGGGGCAAAATTGTCATCCCAAATTGTAATTCAACATTAGATATCATTGAAGAATAAACTAATTGATTACTTAGTGCATTTCCTCTCTCTCTCTCTCTCTCTCTCTCTCTCTCTCTCTCTCTCTCTCTCTCTCTCTCTCTCTCTCTCTCTCTCTCTCTCTCTCTCTCTCTCTCTCTCTCTCTGAAAAGATACTACTTCGAATTAAGTCAACTTCTTTCAATTTTTCTATCAATTCCCCAACAATTCCTACCCATCCTCCATTAAGAACCATTAGGTTTCTAACACATAGTCACCACTGCCTATAACACCATAGAGGAACATTTCACACCATGCAAGTGACGAAAATTCACTTTTGGGCTAAAAATAAATCTAGGCCTATCACGATGTCCTTTAGCCTCAATAGACAAAAAGGAGAAAAGGGAAGACAGAGACAACACAATTAATAATGTTATAGACATACTAAATTTCCCAAATTTTAGAGTATTCCTTTCAGAGTTTACGAAGAAATGGAATAAGTAATTTCTAAAGGAGTCCAAAGGAATGGAATTGAATTATTTTACAAAAATCATGATTGTTACATCAATCCCATAAAAAAACTAAAAAAAAATTGTTATATCAATAGTTATGAACCAAGAGCCTTGTAGCTTAATATTATGACACTTAGGGCTCGTTTGGTTTAGAGATAGCTCAATTTTGATAACTCAATTTTCAAAACTCATAACTCAAACCCAAAACTAATAACTCTCTACTCAAACCTTACCTTCACTCAAAAATTGCAAAACACTTGTTTGGTTTAAAAACTCAGTCACATGTCTCATTCTAATAACTATACTTTTTGCCAAAACTATGGACCCCACCCATTGACACTGCCCAGTGTTGCATACCCACGTCTCCATAACAAAAAATCTTCCCATCTTCTACTTTACTTCTCCCACTGAGTCACCCTGTGTTCTACACTCACATCTCGCCTCTTGCCTCCCACATCGACGCATGCCCACAACAAACCAGGTTCTCTTCTTCCTTTTCATCTTCTTTCATTTGCAATTTCTCAGTTTCCCTTCCACAATACCATTTTACACTCCTTTTTCCAGAAAACCCACATTTCGCCTTTCTCTCTACTGAACTCAAATCATGGTCAAGGGCTGGTGAGCACAAATCAGGAGTTCACTCGTCTCGTCATTGACACCTGCTGAACCACCGTTTAAGGTATTTTTCCCAAATGCTCTTTGCTTCATCTCTCTGTCTCCCTTGCTCTGTTTGGATCTAATTTGAGTTTATTAAGGACTATATCTAGTTGATTGAGTAGTATGTTTGGAAAAATTAAAGCCCTACATCCAAGTAATCTACTAAACATTGGTAAGCTTGTCATCAGAGAAATCAAGTAGTTTAGTTCAAGTAAAATTTTACCCCTAACAAAAAAGGAAAAAAAAAAAAAGTATAGATATATATTTAATCTATTGACAGTCCATGTTCCCAGGGCAATAGGACACAATACATTCACTAAATTTTTGGATGCACAAACCCAATCTAAATCAGTTAAGATAGTTGATAAAAAAATATGGCTTATTGATCAAAAAATACTTTGCTCTTGGTCCCAATTATCTTGAAGCCAGGATTATGATTATATAGTTAACTGGAATCTTTTCCTTTTATTTTTCATAGTTGTAAGGTTGAATTTAATCAACCATTCTATTGGCTTTATTTCATGTCAATTTTTCTTGTAATTTAGCATTTAGAAACTCTATATTTAGGTGTGAATCATGTGAGGGTAGTGTGTGAGAGAGTGTGAAGAATTACTTAAGATTGTGCAGTGAAGCAGGGACTCACAATTGGACCTCGTGGGTGGCTCGCAGCTTGCAAGCCGCTAGAAGATGCTCACGTGCCAAGCATGCGAAGAAGTTGATGTGTCATGCCAGGTGGAGCACTATAGGATAAAAAGTTTAGACTGGCCATTCAGTTATCTCGCGGCTTAAACTTACAGCTCAGTCAAGTCGCGAGGCCAAGCCGCTTGCCAACCCTGTTTTGGAAAAATGACTCTTCGCATTCCAAACACCAACTACTATATATAGACTCTTATACCCACAAAATGTAGAGAGCTTCTAGAGAGAATTTTGAGAGAGAAACCCTATAGAAAAATAAGATTGATTCATCCACAATCTTTCCATAGAGACTCTTCAAATTTCTCTATTCTCACCCTTTCCATTGTTACATCCTTGAAAGGTTCTTACCCAAATCCTTTTCTCACCATACCCACATCTGTAAGAAGACTATTTGGTGTTTTGGGAAGCAGTTAGAAAGGGACCAATGGTTATTAATTGATGCTATGGGCTATAGCGGAATTTGGTAAGCTAAAGAAGACAAAGGTTCAGCGCAACCTCATTGGAGCAAGAAGCTTGGAGGGCTTAGGTACACTCGGTGGATTATTGATCGCTTGGAGGGTGTCGGAGAGGTTTTACGTCGAAGGCTTCGGTTTCCTCTTCGATAACACTTCATTGTATTGTCTTTGTGTTTGCATCTCTCTTTCTTTAATCTTTGTCATTTAATTTCTGCTGCAGATGTGATTTTATTTTGTTTAAATTGTTTATCAATTCTGGTATAAGGTTACATTCATTTTTCACACATACATTGTTTGATTTTAAACTTGAATTGGTAATTTGTAATTTGGGGGTCTAAACGTTCATAGTGTTTATACACTATTTGAACATTCAATAGTCTTCATCATAAACACAACAATTAAAGAAAAAAAAAAATACTAAAAACAATGTTTGCTACTTCTATTGGTGTTTAGTTGAACGTTCTTGAAGTTTAAAAAAATAATAAACCATTTATTTGCAATTCCTATATGATGATCAGGATGAACCTTAGGTTCACAAGTCAAGCATGTTTGACACATGTCTAACATCATATGTATTCATTTGCATCATGAAGCATGTCTAGTTTTGGATGTATTTGTTTGGCGGTTTGCATGAAGGTCCAGATTTGTTCTTCCCATCACAAACTATTTATTTTCACCATCAAACTCTAGAAGGTTAATGCTCATGGCCTTCAGCTCTACAAATATGGTATTTGTCTGCTTCAAATCATTTAAGTATGTTTATTTTGTTTGTGTAGATTTAATTAGTAAAAGACTGAAGATCAGCTGACTGAGGAGTTAGTATTGATTTATGCAAATATACTCCTTTGGAGTTGGTATTAATTAATTACGCAAATAATTAATAATGAGACTTAGTACAACTTTTGTATGTTGTTAACAAAAGTCTCACGAGGCATGTTTACAACTTCTTGATATTTGAATCAATATCAGAAAGTTAAGTTAACTGATTTGTTTAAGATGTGTCTACACAAGAATTGATATTAACAACCTTAGCATTTGTATTTTCCATAGGGAGTAAAGCATACTATTAGGAATATCCATTTAGCCAAAAATAAAAAAAGAGGCTTATTTAGCTTGATTAGAAGATGTATGTTGCTTCACTTCTTTAAACACTATTCTGATTGCGACATAGGATCTAATTGTGATACAGGACAAGCTCGAATGATGCAGCAATATAAATTAAGAATAGAAAAATAAAGATAAAACCTAGGAGTTATGTTATAGCAACTATTTTTATTTATTAAGAAGTTTTTAATTAGAGAAAACATTATAATAATCGTATGGCTCTCTATTTATGTAAGCCCAATTTAATTAGAGAACCTATTACTGTGGATTTGGTTTGCTTTATTCATGCTTGTATAGATTGTATTGGTCATTGATTGTATAGACTATTTGTATAGAATGTTTGTATAGAATATTTCATGTATTCTTGTATTGGTGATTGATATAGAGGCAGGTTCTTACCAATGTCAGAAACAAGTAATTATTACTCTAGTACTAGTGGGCATTTATGTGACCCAGACCATTGCACCCTTAGGACATCCTTGAAACTTCATACTTTTGGTAGGGGATATTATGGTTGTCGCTATTAGTCACTAGTAAGTACCACATCTAGAATTAGTAAAACATTGATTATGTGCATTAAGTCACCAATTTGAAATGCTATTTAAGTGCTTTATTTGATTGTATAGGGTGATGACCGTGCATGTAAGTTCTTCAAATGGTTGGACACCAACACTTGTACATGTGGCACAGCAACAACACCTATTATTATAATGAAATTCTGACGATTGGAGCATGAGGTGGAAGTTGCTAATGAAGAGTTTAAGCAAACACCTGCCATGGGAGAAGCAACATTGGGAAGGGAGCAAGCTGCAAAACGAATGGCTGAAAGAGCCAAGGTTGCATGTAGGATTGCTGAAGAGAAAGCGGAGAAGTTCAAGATAACTCTAGTAGTATCATGGGTGATGTTTGTAGTATTACTTATGTTGTTTACTAGGTTTGGGGAAATTAGAATCAGGCAAAGGTGTTTGCCATAATGAGATGTGTATGTATGTAATAATATAGACTTGTATTATTACATTTGTTCTGTAATGTAATTATACAACTTAATGTTTTATTTTGTATTGCAAGTAACAATTTATGATATGTATGACGTTGTACTTAAGTTATATGTTGATAGATTTGATGGAAATAATGTTAATGGCCAAGTTGATGGAAATTGCAAGTTCTGTTGATGGAAATAATGTTAATGGCTATCTTGGTACTGCATATACCATTAGTCACTCAATACAGGCCATAACTATCAAATATTCAATAAGTTTCACATGTAAGAATATTCAGAGTAATAGTATTAACTTTGAAAATGTGGTATATCAAATCCATAATATTCCATACTACTAATATTCCTTGTTAGTATTAACTCCAATCTTCTTAAGCAAAGAGGGTAGTATATCAAATCCATAATATCACATATCACATACACAATTTCACAAGAATATGTGACTATCCACCTGTAAGCATGTCCACTTGTAATATCACAAGAATATATAATTGTCCACTTGTAACCATATCACATACACAATTATATGGTCAATGTTAAATACTTCATTGCAAAAAGGTATTACATACAATTGCATATAAGTATGTCCACCTGCACTTACATTACTAATAGGTATTAGATACACCTATTTTTACATTGCCAAAAGGAATTACATTAAAAATGTCAATGGGTTATTGACATATAGTCATTACATGTAATCATTGTCCACAGTTAATGTAAATTTACAAAAAGATGCATCATAATATCCAAAAGAATGCATCATGTATCTAAGTGACTTCTAGTTATGGTACCTAACTTTATACAAAAGTCCCCACAAAAAGTCATAAGTGGAGGTAGTAACTCTATACAAAAGTCCCAACAAAAAGCGGTGAATCCATATACATGCCTACCATCAACCTCAACGTCGCACGAACTTCTCCCATATGCAGGCAGTCACATCATCCCTAAACTCACCCATTACCCTCTTCACCACATCAGACATCTCCCTCAAATACCTCTTTTTAGCACTTGCACTCGACTCATGAGAATTCTCATTGTTTCCAGCGTGTACATCATCTCTATGAATGTTAAGGTTCTCCCATGTGTTAAACATTTCATATCTATGATTATTGATGCGTATAAAATTGTGTAACGCACAACACGCAGAAACAACCAAACATTGACAAGATTGCTTATAATTCACCATGCAACTCAAGATGGAAAAGTGAGCCTTAAGTACTCCAAAGCACCTCTTAATTACAATGCGCAATGAAGAGTGTCTATAGTTAAACAACTCTTTCCTCGATGCTGGTTGCCTATTGCTCCTCTTGAATTCTTGAGCATGATATCGGGTGGCCTTGTGTGGTGGAAGAAATGATGCACCAATGAGGTACCCCGAATTAACCAAGTAAAAGGACCCTATAAGAATAGCATCTCTCAATTAGTAATAGGAACTGACATAAAGGAAAAGAAGACAACACTGTAGCCCCCTTTTGAAACCTCAGTTCAATAAAAACAACTTATATATAGCCTACTATAAAATTGTACAGTTCATGCAGATCTCTTGAAAATCTTGAACCTTCCAATAAATTTTTCTTATCACATTCTTTCCAGATTATGACAAGTAACAAGAAGGAAATATGTATGCCAAAAAAGGAGTAGCCCCCTTAAAGAATCAATAGACAAAGTTTGAGGATTGAAGAATAACAATCAAATATAAATGAGAAAAATAAAAAGATTGAAGTAATGATTAGAATGACTAGATTGTTAGCCAAATCCTTTCACAATAAAAGCCAGGTCATTTCACATTGAAAATTTTCATAATAAACCAAGCCAAAAATCTCACAACATAGTTACAATTATAATGATACAAACGATAACTCATTATCTATTAACTACCTTAGTGACAAACGAAATCATCTATAGTGCTATTGTTGATGAAGAGAAACTAGTACCCTCCTAACTAACACTTTCTATAAAATGCTTAAAAGACTAATTTTTACTACTCTGACACATGTAATGGCTATAGTTTACAATGTTCATTTCAATTAATCATAGCTCTAATGTCTCTAATTAGAAAGTTAAACCATTTTTATACTCTGCACAGTATTAAGCTGCCAAAGCACAGCTCTAAAGTAAAAGGCTTCCCTCTTAAAGAAAGAAAAAAGAGGCTTTAAACGTTGGTGGAATGTTTATGAAGAGGGAAGTTATTATCATGAGTAACTATAATGAATTTAGAGCTTGAGGCAAAGAAAAATAATCTGCTTAGGCTTATAGGGTTCAAGTTCTCTCAAATGACAAAGGTAGCTAATAGTTGTTTTTTTTCTTATTTTTTATTACTTATATATATATATATATATATATATATATATATTTATTTATTTATTTATATATTACTAAAAGCTGAAGCGTAGCATTTAATGTTACTACACTCCCATTGAGCCACATCAGCTACTATGTCATTTCTAATTTTTTTTCCCTGAATTTTTCCTATAATTTTATAATACTTTTACTAAATTTTTCCCTAATTTTAAAATACTATAAAGAAGAAAATAATTTCCATCCATATCTCCACCATAAAACCCAATCTTAATAGCTTTAATTATGTTAACCTTAAAGCCCAAAAATGAATGTTATGTTGCCGTCCAACATTAAGCCCAAATCCAACCCTTTATTCTTTTAAACGCCAACCCTTTCTCCTTCTTCAGACCTTTAGCATGACTGTCCACCGTTAAGCCCAAACCCAACCCTTTAATCTTTTAAACGCCAACCCTTTCTCCTTCTTCTTCATACCTTTAGCATGACTAATGCCAACCTTTCTCTCTTCCAAAGACAGATTCAATACTTCAAACGTTCCTAACCTTTCTCTCTTCCAAAGACAGATTCAATACTTCAGACATTGGCTTTCTAACTCCAACCTCTCTCTTCCCTTCTTCGTCTCTTCCTCTCCTTATGTAAGGGAATCACTCCTTCATATCTCATCACTACCTCCTGTCCTTTTGCTCTTCCTATCTTTCACGATTTCAAAACTCCTTATTTAATTTAATCAGAAAACAACATATTTAAAGAAGAGCTCAGAATGGATGATTCACTTCAAGTATTTCACCTTTGTTCATGTTTCGTTTGGGACTGTTTCTTCTGAATGATTTGCTTAGATTGATGGGTTTGGAGCCCTATAGTGGGTTTTGCTAATTTCAATTATTGGACGCATTGCTCTCTCTTTTGTGTTTCAGTAATTCAATTAACATTTCGTTTCCTATCCATATCCTTTTGAGAGAGGCAAATTGATCCGACCACAGGCCCAGGTTCAAGGCCACCGTCAGCTTTAATGGCAAGGAGTTATTAGCTGCCTCCTTTGTACGAGCCGTCGAGGTATACTTAAATTTTATTTTCTATGTATATTTGAAATTTTTAGGGTTAATTCTTCTATATTTTCCTATTTGGGTATTGAGTTTATGGTCTGCAATTTTTTGTATTTTTAGTTGTTGCTGTTGGCTATAGAGAAAAGCTCAGAAATTAGGGCCAGGAAAATTACCCCAATCTGTGATTATTTTTATTAGGCTTATATCAAGTTGAGGCTATACAACTTCAGGGGGATCAGAGGAGGCATGTTTCTACCTTCTTTGTGCGGGCTGGCATTATGAAGAAGGAACATATCAAGATTCATTGTTTTTGAATAGCTACAACCTACAGGTCAATCTCCATATGTGGTTTACATTATTCTTGCCACGCTATAGTGAATAGTTTATGATATGAACCTTAGATTATAGCCATAATTCATGTGACTTTGTTATATGTACATCTATCTTCTGTGTCAATTTGGTAGTTTTGCTACTTGCTAAGTTGTGTAAGAGAGAAGGTACAGATTGGACCAAAGCCTTCATCCGTACCTTAATCAATAATACTAATTTCTTGTTTTATATAGATGATTTTGCATTGATTGGATGTATTTAAATTTCTAATTGATTTAATTGTCACATAATTAGGTATTGCCACATTCAGCTATGATAAATTGATAATAGAGTAGATAAACTAACAAAAAAGGTCAAGCGTTATTTAAACAAAAGATGAACACCTTAATAACTTATTCTTTCGTTGCAGATGCTTGCATTTTTTTTTTCATGTTTTAGCTGTACATCATTAAGCAAGGGTTACATATGATTCTTTATTGATTGTTTATTTTTTTTTCCTTTTTTTTTTTTTTTGGTAGTAAGCTTAATTTAATTACTGCATTTGAAATTTTTTTTCCTCCTTTGTTCTTTCTTATGTTTGTTTTTTTGTTTGCTTCAAAATAATGTACTATATATGTAGTATGTTAGTTGGAGTTGATATGCTTGGTTAAATGAGATTTTTACTTCTTTTTTTTTTTTTTTTTTTGGGTTTCAATTTTTATAATTTTTAGCTATAAGTTCCTTAGGGCTCGAGTTTCTTAGGGATTTTGTGCACGATAAGTTTCTCTCTCTCTTCCTTTTAAATTTGCTTATTTTATAGAGTTTACCCAAAAAGTTTTTTTTTTTTTTAAATGAAAGAATTTTGATTTTGTTAATTTTTAAATTTTGAGCAAGTTATTAGGGTTTTAGTTCATAAATTTTGCAGTTAGAATATTGTTTCAAATTTGGTGAATTTTGGGGAATGTAATAGTGTGAAAATTTTATAAACTTTTACTATCTAGGAATCCAACTTGAGTTTAACAAGAAAACCATGAACAACTTAAGTCCAACATGAAGGCCATGAACATCCAAGTAGTCTGTAGGCATGCTTTTGTTTTAGTTCTTTTCCCTCCCCTAATATAGTTTTGCCATTTGTTTTGTTAGTTAAAATTGAAATAACACAATTTTCTTATTCTAGATGAATTTGTTTATGGTTTTTTATTTTAGGTATAGTTTTCAATGCAACTAACATCAATTCAATACACAAACATGAAGGTGGAAATGAGAGTTAAGGTAGCTCATTATTAATTTTTGTTTCTTACTGTTTCAATGTTAAGGATTCAGTGACAAACTTATTTTGCATTTGTACTATAGTTTTACTTGTGGGGAAAATTTTATGAATTTTCTATGTTTATGTTTTGTAGTTCATATTGATTTGTTGGATGTAAATGGTGATGTGGGGGAACTTATACGAAGATAATGAGCTACCTGTCTTCTATCTCAAGGTTTTTGTTTTTCCTTTATACTAAGCTATAAATGCATAATAGTTTTTTTGAAATCTTATATAGATTCTATTTAAAGTCATAGGTTCAACATAATATTTTTAAAGAAACTCCTATTAATTTTTTTCTATTGAGTTATTGAATCAAACATGCATTCAAAATCTGTTTTAAAATGGAAATAATTCAACTGATGATTATTTACCTTTTTTTTTTTAATTTTATTATTATTATTATTATATATAGACTAGAGACGAAGGCTTACATTGAATTGTGTACCTGATGGTGCACTCTCACACATAGAGTGGAAAAAAAACCATAAACTAGAGTTCTATGGAGATCTTGAAAACTTGCCTTAAGTTATGATTAGGAGTTCTGTGATGATTGTATGTAACTTATTATAGAATATGGTGGAAAAATTGAATCAAAAGGAAAGAGGAACCATTTTGGATTAGCACATGTTGACAAGTTTGGGGTTTGATGTTGTCATAGAAGTTTCAGTGGAAGTCTTCTCTCAGTTGCTAAGCTGTGTATGTAAATTAGGTTACTTATTGAATTTTTTTTTTTTTTTTTTAAATTAGGCTAGATTTTGAAAGTTCTTGCTAAATGCTATAGTTACTAAAAGCTATGTTTAGCTACTAAACTACTTGAGATGTTCCTTAAATTTTTGGGATATAAGTTAATAAGAAATGTCTTTTACATCATGTTTTCAGATACAATTTTTATTCAACTTTGATGTTGGTTTTTATTCCCTTTTAGATTTTATAGAAGAGTAGGAACACAAAATTTGTATTTTAATTTTGTGTGTTTTGTGTACACACATCGACATTCCTGCACACAATATATACACTATCAACTTATATAGTTGCATGGCTAGATAGTTTAGCAAATACCTGTTAGTCTTAAATGGGATTTTGCATTTTAATAAAATTTAATGAATTCAAAGTGGAAATTTGTTAGATACCACCAATTGTGTTTTCAACCAAGTGAATATCAAAAAACATTTGACATTTTTTTTTTAGTTTATATAACATGCCTCATTAAATATATCAATCTTCAAATATTTAGAAACAAATTATAAGTAGCATCTAACTTTGCAATATGAACTAAACATTAGACTTGTGTATCTCTTTTCCAACTACAAAATGTACCAATACTAAGAAACACTATTTGAAATGAGATTTAATTGGAAAATAATTGTGCTTGCCGAAGGAGGAATAAAAATTCATAAATTTGCTTTTGTAAGTTTGGAATGAAGTATTTTTAAAGGTTATAATTATGGATTCATCAAACTTGCAACATTTAACCATTTAAATTTGCTGTTTAAGTACATGAATATTAGAAATTAATCTTATAGCTTTCATCAATCTAGAGGAAGATGAATTAAAAAAAAAAAAAATCAATTTCTTGAACATTTTTCTGAATTTTCCTGTGCATCACACGGGTTAGCGACTAGTTTATGTTAAATTTGAGATCTAAATAGCGTTCAAAACAATAGCTAGTATGCGAAATAATTGAAATAAAATTTACATATCTTTGTGGCAAATATTAAAGAGGTATACAAGGGAAAATGCCAAGGTAAGAGAAAGAAGAACTCGGTTCCCTATAATTTTTCATGTGAACATGTGTTCTTGCATAGCCCAAAAGATTCTCTCTCTTGCAAACTAGAAAAATTGAAGGTTACAAGGACATGCTATATTTTCAATTCCCAGAAAGGAGAACAAGTTTGGAATACTAATAACTACTCCTAGTTTGTATTGCCATGGTTTATTGCTTTACTCCATTGTGCTTGATCGCATTACACTTGCTCCATTTGCATTTCAAGTTTTCTACATACAATGAACTTATTGTGTTGTTGTGTTTCAGGAGTTACTTATTCTTATGATTCTAAAGCTTCACAGATTCTAGAGTTAGGTGTGAGTGAGTTTTCCAACTGTTCCCAACTCATGCGTTAAGTCTAGAATTTGTTTTAGGGTTTTGTCATGGAATAGCCAAAGGGAGAGATTGTAAGGTTGAAATTTATCAACCATCTTGTTGGCTTTATTCCGTGCCAATTTACTTGTAATTTAAGCACTTAGTAACCCTGTATTTAGGTGAGATTATTGTAAGGGTAGTGTGTGAGAAGATGTGAAGAAAAGCTCCAATTTGTGCAAGAAGGCAGAGTTTCGCGACTAGGACTCGTGGCTTACTCGCGACTGGCAAGCCGCCAAATGTAGGCACGTGAGATGCACACAGAGGAGCTGAAGGGTCGCGTCAACTGTCACACTACAGGACAAAAGTCCCAAGCTGGCCAAGCCATTACTTCACGACTTGGACAAGTTGCGAGGTCAAGCCGCCAACCAGGCCTGTTTGGCAAAAATTGTCTCTTCGTATTCCAAACACACACCACTATATATAGACCCTTATACCCACTAAATTGAAAGAGTTTCGAGAGAGAATTTTGTGAGAGAAACCCTAGAGAAAAACAAGATTGCCTCATCCCCAATCTTTACCTTAGAGACTCTACAAATTCCTCTACTCTCTTCCTCTCCATTGTCACATCTTTGAGAGGTCATTGACCAAATTCTTATCTCACTACACCCACGTTTGTGAGAAGGTTCATTTAGTGCTAAGGGAAGCAGTTTGGAAGGAACCAATATACATTGGTTGATGCTATGGTATAGTAGCGGAATCCGGGAAGCTAAAGAAGAAATAGGTTTGGCGTAACCTCGTTGGATCAAGAAGCTTTGAGGGTTTAGGTGCTTGGGTAGATTAGGCTTGGAGGGTCTTCTGCTGTTCATGTATCCTAACTACATTCTTTAGTGGATTATTTACCGCTTGGAGGGTGGTGGAGAGGTTTTACGCCGAGGACTTTGGTTTCTTCTTCGATAACACATCGTATGTTGTCCGTGTGTTTACATATTTCTTTCCTTTATCGTTGCCTTATATTTACTACTGTGGATGTGTTTATATTTGGCTTAGATTAGTTATCAATTCTGTGATTGGCTTATGTTCATATTCCACATATTAATTGTTTGATTATAAGCTTGAATTGATATTTTATAATTTGGGGTCTAAATGTTGAAGGATGTTTTATACACACATTGAACTTTCAATTTTGTATAGGCCATGGATTTTATTGAGAAATTAATATGAAAAAAAATAAAAGTAAAATAAATTCTACAATAATTTGCTTTATAGGGATTGACTCCTCTAAGCTATACATTGTTCCTTGAAAGTAGTGTGAAAAAAACTAATGTTTAGTCTGTCTATGTAACTAATGTTTCTAATCTTTTGAAAGTTTATGGAGCATATACTCTACTAATTAGGTCATCTAAATCATTTGAATTAAAAATCAACTAAAACATAAGGAACAAAGGGGTCATAATGCATTCATGTTCTCCTCATGTGGTAATAAATTTGAGTAGTTGAATAGTATTGTTGTTTAATTTGACACTGCTACATATTTTTTCTTGAAAGCTACATACCATCGATTGTAACACCAAATGGATATTTCAAAGTTCATTTACATGATTACTTTGCTGTGTGGTGAGTTAAAATATTGTTGGGTAATGATGTACGTTAGATTGTATGTGTAGCCTTTTGACTTGCGAAGGGTAAGTACTGATTTATGCTAAGTTTTTGTTATTGGTATTCTTTAGAGCTATAATGGTTGATAGGTCTAATGAGGCTTCATTAATTTATGCGAGGCTTCCATTTCACCCAAATGACAAGCAATAAAACAAGAATTCATGATCAGCTTTCAGGTTTATTCTATTAAAAAAAAAAAATGCTTAGCTTTCTGGTAACCACCAATTCGTTTTGTTAACTCAACATCATAAAGTAACTTTAATTTAGGTATATGGATAGGGTTTATCATTTTTCATGTTGCCAATATATATATATATATATATATTCAAGCTAACATCAGTAGCATTACTACAATTGACCATTTAAATTCAGCCATATCATCTATATCATTAAATTATTAATATTTTCTCATTTTTTTAATTTTCAAAAAATTAAACACATAATTTTTTAATTAAATACAAATAAATAAAAATTTCCTTATAAAATCGTACTCATTTTTTTAACATTTACACTTTTTTCAACATTTCTCTTTCCCTTTATCTTCATTTATTTTATTTTTTCTTATTCTTATCCTCTTATTATAAAATTTTCATTATCTTTTCTATTCTATATTTCTATGCATAATTTTCCCTCACAAAAAAGGTTATTTCTCTCTCTCTCTCTCTCTCTCTCTCTCTCTCTCTCTCTCTCTCTCTCAATTTTTTGGTGGATTTTTTATTTTATTTTTCTTGCATCTCTGTTTAGGTTATTAATTTTTTGTATTTTTAAGAACTCTACTTTGAGTTGATGTAATTTAGTTTTGTGTTTTAAATTTTTTTCTTTTTTGTTCTCTTTGAATGTTAAATGTTATCCTATTGCATTATAAATAATATACTATTATTATATTACATAGCATGATTTGGATAATTTTATCACATAAGAATTTTACATAAGTTACATAAACAAAAGTAAAAACAACAACAACAACAACAACAACAACAATAATATATTTATGAGATAACTCTAAAAAATTATCACGCACAATGCGCGGGTGTGCAAGTAGTAGTTAGTAATAGTCAAGGAACTAGATCCTAATGATAATGGACTTTTTTTTTTCCAAGAGAGAAACTCATGTTGGACTTTGTGGAGCCTAGTTATGTTTGATCCGGTTATCGGCCTGATCCGACCCGAATAATGTTGCGTGGTCTTTAATGGGAGATTTTCTGAGACTTAGTTCATGGAGCAGAGGCTTAGTCCATTTTGCAGCCGCACTTTGTATTTTTCCCTGATAATAGTGAAATCTCTGCAACTCCGTGGACGTAGGCAAATTGCTGAACCACATAAATATTATCTTGTGCATGTGATTATTTTTCTTTGGCTTGTGTTTTCTCTATTTTTTGTTTCTCACAAGTTGAGAATTTTGGTTGAATTCCCTACAACTCTTACAACCTATTATATAGTGATTTATAAAACCATTCACACGGATTAAATCACATTACTCTTTAAATCAATTTAATAAGTTTATAAATCTAATAGGTCACATGACAAAACTTTACGTAGTACTTGCATCTACAAGTACATTGGTACATTGGTAATTGGGTCATAATATAATATCTATAATTCTGTGTTTTACTCTTTGTTCTCTTTTTTCTCATTAGACAAACCCATGGAAGCTGAGAATACATAGAAGACAACATTATTTTGGAGTTGGAACTTGGGAGTATTAGTTGTTAAGTTGCTTCCCTTCAAGAAGAAGCTGTTTGAGTTAAATCAAATTTCAGACAAAAGATGCCCACTTTGTAGAATGAAGACTTGGTTTCCTTTAGTTTAAAAAATGTAAGCAAAGGGAACTAGGTTTGGTCTAGTTCAAACTTGGTCTAAAAGACCTCTACCTCAGGCCTCATTAGCAACTTAGGCACACACCTCAGCTGCCCAAGTATGCAGAATATAAGGATGACTCATTAAGGCATGGGAGAGGACCCTCATGCATAATCTCCTCTTAACTAAATGATCCATGTATTTGAACAAAGTAAAAATTACAAAGTTCATAGCAAGAAAATAAGAATCAATAAAAAGAAATAGAGTTATTAATAGCTTTCCCATCATCCTATAAACAACTTGCTATTTTGCAATAAGAAAAAGAAAATTTACTCATCTAATCAAAGCAAAGGTAAGCAAATAAATATGATTTCTGTTACAGATATACCCCCATTAGCAGGCTTTATATGCTGCACTTATCTCTGAGATAAAATTAAACTCAATTGAATATAGCCTTAATAGGAAAAGTGGATTTGATTAATTTCCCTGTTTTACTAAAGTCACAATGCTCAAAGTGAGTTTGATATTACTACATATAGAAAATCGCTTAATTGGATATCAATGTTAGTTGAACAAAAAAAAACTCAAATAATAGAACTCTAGAAGTAGAATTTTCTATTTATTTGCAATGAAGGTTGGGAAAGATGTCATTGATGAGCTAGTTTGCCATATACTGGTAAGCCTTTTGTGTCAAATGAACTTCATCCCAGCTGATGCGTTCATTTGGATTGGGACAACACTACAGCAAAAAATTTTTATTACAAAAAAAAAAAAAAAATCGTTGCAATAACATCGAAGTCATTGCAATAGTTTATATGAAGTGTTGTAATAAAATTTGAGGTAATAAGTTTGTGCTACAAAAAAATTTTGTTGCAATAAACCTTAAATATTTTAATGAAAATTTTGATGTAATAATATATTTGCTATTGCAATAAACAATTTATTACTTCAAATATCTTGTAGTAATAGGCTATTATTTCATGAATTTTATTACAATAGATTGTAAAGAATTGACAAAAATAATTTGCGTTCAAATTATTGCAACGGTATATTTATTGTAATAGTTAATTTTTTCATATTTTTTTTTTTTTTATAATAGATTGTAAAATAATTGGAATTAGATCATTGTAATAATATATTCATTGCAGCTTCATGTTTTTCATTGCAATAAATTGTAAAATAATTGATATTTTAGTTATTGTAATGTTAAGTTTGCTGCAATAACCATCTCTTTGAAATTTCTATTATAATATATCGCAAAATATATAATTGTTATCAAGTTATTACAATGGTTTCTTCAATTTAAGTTATTAAAAAAAATTGATTTCTTCAATTTAAGTTATTGCAAAAAAATTTCTAAATTCAATTTAGTATTAAAATCTTTATTGCAATTGAAAATTATAAATTATTACAACTAATTATTATTAATGTAATAATTCACTATTTTTAAGTTACTATTGCAACAACTTTTAATTTTTAGATGTAATATTATGTCTAATACCACTATACTAATTTTTTTGTATTAACACTTGATGTAATAGACTTATTTTGGTGTAATGCAAACAGTTACGCCTAGAGCTCCACACATTTTTATCAAGCTAAAGTCATAATCACCTCCAACACCACAGCAAGATTTTTGCAAAGATGCAGCAATAAATATAAAATTCTATAAAATTCTTTTACTAAACCCCCATCATGTCATGTTAAATTGGCCTTGTAGTGTATTATAACTTTAGAAGTAGAGAGACTCACCAAGAAGTTCAGTGTGACGGTAAACCCATTGGAAAGCATTGTAATAATCATCATAAACTATAACAACATTAGGATTTTCTTTTCTCAAATCTTCAAGGGCTCTTTTGAGTTGATCATTATGGTATGTTAAGAAATTATTCAATCCCTTTAGGCAACGAAACTCATCATAAGCAGCAGGATTGTTGGTCTGGAATAATGTAAGATAGATTGGAAAGCAACCTATTGGGAAGTTTCCAAGGACAACCACTCGGGTAGCACCATAACCAACAGCCCTCTGGAACCAATATAATGGAGAATAATGAATCAAATTAATCAATAATCATAACAAACCATTTTGCAAGAAAAAATAGATGAAATTTATTTTACTTACTAAGAAAACTTACGGTTACAACATCCTTTATTGCTTGGACAACATCTGGAATTATCTATCTGGCCTTAATTGTTTTACCTTGAAATAATGCATGGTTATAATCATTCCCTCAAATTTCTTCAACCATTGTTTTAAGCTTCTCAGCACAATCTATCAAACATCAAAAAAAAAAAAAAAAAAAAAACAAAAAAAAAACCAATGCATCCTGATCCAAGTAGGGGGGTGGGGTGTGGGAGAAAGGGAACTCCAGCTGCTAGAGTTGTGAAATCATAGAACATAACAAATGAATTTTAGTATAATATAACTTTCACAATAATATTGGTATATAAGGTGGGTCTGAATCCTAATTCATGCAATCTAGTCGAACAAAGGAATTAATTCAAGTTGCATAATGTACACAACTAGCAAAAAATTCAAACATAACATATAATTATTCGCCTGAAAACACAGAACAAAGGATTTTTACAGACTCAAACATGCATTAATTATAAATTGTACTATTTTTGGAGTGTTAGAAACCGAGTTTTCGGTTAGTCAGGATGTTGCTTGTACTTTATGCCTTCTAAAACAACTGCCTTATAAATAAAAAATTCTATAAACGGCCGAGTATTTTTTGAGTTCTTTTAAAAACCATCCAACAGCAACTAAGATTCTTTAAAAAAAAAAAAAAAAAAAGCACTCGGCCTTATAAATGTTGGAATTACGAGCGAGTGATTAAATTTACCAACTTAAACCTTTTTAAAGAATTGATAATTTATCATGGGTTTTACTACCGTGTGATCTTAGTATATCATTTTAGGAAACCTTTTATAAAATATTGAAAAAATGACAAACTTTTTTTTTTTTTATAGCTTTTTCAATTTTCCATACAATGTTTCTAAAAATAGATGATTAATATGTAACGTAAGAACATATATTAACCAGACTCATTTATCATAGTATTAGAATATAAAAGATCTTGAGTTCCATATCTATCTCAACTCTACTTCCTATTTAAAATATTTAAAAATCCCACTTATTAATTGGGTTTAGTACATACATGCGAGAAATGAATTAGAATTATGATTAAATGATTAAATTTATCAACCACTTAAGCTCAATAATTTCTTGATAGAAATCTTTATGTACAAAGTATATTATGGGTTCTTTTTATAATCTAGAGAACTAAAAAAACACAGCAAAAAATATAAACACCACCAAGTTAGATAACTTAGATTCTTACCAATATAATCAATCATTAGCAACCCATTGGAGTATCGGCCAGTACTGGCATGGTTGAAAAAGGTTTCACCATAAGGAAGCCGAGAGAAAGGAGTGCCTGGGTTCTCATGATGAAATTAACTGTGTCAGAGATCGAATCCCCAAGTTGATATATGGCATCAAACTTGCAAGCCTTAAGGGTTTTAGCATCAATGCAACGTGGAAGAAGAAGAAGCAGAAGAAGAAGAAGAGAGAAAGCAATGAGAATCATGATAAGCAACTTAGATGACTCTGTTGTAGGTGCAGTGGTGTTAGCCATTCCCATTGCTCAAGAAAGAAGTGTAGACGTGGCTGTCTTGAATTTATTAAAAGTCAGGTTTTGTATTGTCACTACAAAAAAAAGGTCCTGTGACCGTGTTTTTAAAACGCGGCTATAGGTCAGGAAAACGTGGCTATAGCCCGATTTGGCCTATAGCAGCATTTTTTTAGGCAGCGTTTTTAAATGTGGCCTAAAACCCATGACTATATGCTTGAGAGGGTCTATGGCTGCATTTTCTAAATGCAGCCCAAGGGCAGGTCCTATGGCCACATTTAAAACGTAACCTAAGGGCAGGTCCTACAGTCGCGTTTTAAACGCAGCCATAGGCCAACACGTACGGCCACATTTTAAACGTGGCCATAGGTCCTGCCTGACAAGTACAGACTACTATTTCAGCCGTGTTTAAAACACGGCTATAGGCTGCAACTATAGCCACATTTTTTAAATGTGGCCATATCTATGACCCACAACCGTGTTTAAAACGCGGCCAAAACCCCTTGAGTTTTTTTTAATTTGTCTATACCCATGTTTTAAAAACGCGGCTATGGGGTTTTTTTTTTTTTTTTTTTTTCCTTTCTAGGCCAGATGACGAATGCAAATACAAACACTACTATAAGTTTGTCAAACGCTACTATAAAAACCCGTCACACACAATTCCAGCTTGTTATTCTAGCAAAATTCCGGCTTGTTGCATGCAACAAAATAACAAGCCAGAATTTGAAAGGAATATCAAGCTGGAATTTTCTCAAACCTACACAATTTCAATCAATCTTTAAGGAATACGAAAAATTATCAATCACATATATGTAGTTCAATACAGCAACAAAATAGGCATCAAGTTAGGGTCCATTTGACACAAAAAAGATGCAACAAGCATCACACACATATATGTAGCGTTTGTACCTCAACTGCAAAAATTACGCACATGATTGTTTCTAACTTCCTATAGCTATCTCGGATGCTAATAGGGGTGCCTTGTCTACAAGTGGGGCATCGGTTTCGTACTCAGTTTATGTCTATAATGGCACTGCAAAAATGTAAAATGCAACAGTCAGCTATTTCAAGCCAAGTAGAGAACTAAGAATAACATAAGTTACTTTTCCAATAGTGAAGTGAGAGTACTACACATTTCAAGCCACTAAAGCCATTTTATCTTTATAGAAATATTTATATAAGCTAGCATGATTGCCATAAAATCTAATCCGCAATGTTAACATCATATACTCGTTTTGTTTCAACAGGCTTGATAAAGTGTCAAACTAACCTTCAGTGTAAACAAGGTCTGTTTAAGTCTTTAAAAATAATAATAGTAAGGAAAAAGTTATGCATTTCATATAAAATTGAAAATTGAGTAGATGGGCTTTGTAGAGCCAGTTTAGAAATTGGGTACCAAAAATACACTATAAGCTCATGGGAATTGATTTTGTCACATTCAATTAGTTGGTACATAGGGAGGCAAAACATTTCCTCATAGACATACCTGTCGAGGACTTTTAAGCAAGGTCTTATTTTAAGTTGAGTGGGAGTTGAAGAAAATATAATAACAAAAAAAAAAAAAGGGATAAAGGAAGGTTCTTACCCAACAGCCAACTCCTCCAGACCCGTTAGTGCAAACCTCAAATGTATGATTTCCATCCTGCAAGCCTGCATACAAAACCATCCTACCTTCACAGTCCGAAGCAAAGCCATCATCCAACTGCACCAAGAAGTTTATTAATCTTTTATTTTGGGGAACAAGCCAAATAGTAAGTCAAGAGAAAATCTAGAGTTATCCCAATAAATAAAAAACCATTATGCAGCTTATTCACCTCCCACTTACCATTGAGTTGGAAAGTAAAACACACAGACAAAGCAAAAACAATCCTATTCATTTAGCTTGGTAGCAGGAAGAATATGACCAAATAGCAAGTATATGACATGTAACTTTTCATTATAAGAACCATATCACCTATAGAAAATTACAAAATATATATATATATATATATATATATATATATATTTTATCAAACTAAATTCCAAATAGTTTTCAGCACTATCAAATCCGATCTTAAGAACAGTAGTTTTCTTCATAAACATGTAAGCATACTCGTCTTTTCTTTTTTAATAATTCTAACCAACTAGGAAGACTCTATAACTTCACTTGGAAAGAAACTCATCAAAAGCAATACAAATTCCATATATATATATATATATATATCACTGAACTTTTTATTCCTTATCTTTATAATGAATTAGTAAACATCATTTACGAAACCAAACTATGCAAAAAACAAAAAGTTTCCACAAGCCAACATACCAAAATGAACAATTACGGCTTGCCCAAACTAAGTAACCAAAACAACATTACTGGAGGTAGTGATAGTAAAGTTTGTTTGTTTTTATAACATGACATACACTTGTAGGCTTCCTTCGAAACCCATGTTTTGTTTATCAATTCAGAATTCACCTTGGGCTTAGAATTCACCTAATAACACTCGAACTTCTCTAGGAAACAATCTCTTCAAATAAACCACAAACTCAATAGCAATGCAAATTCCATAGAAACTCAAAAGCACCACATATGGGTCTTCTCTTCAATTATAATTCTAACCAAGTAGGAAGAGTCTATAACTTCACTCGGAAACAAACTCATCAAGAGCAATACAAATTCTATAGAAAGTCAAAAGCACCACAAACTCGTCTTTTATTTTGTTATAATTGTAACAAAGTAGGAAGAGTCTATAACTTCACTCAGAAACAAACCCATGACAAACATCATACACTGAAAAGCAATATAAATTTGATATCATTCCCAATGCATGTCTCTTCCTAGAAAACTTAGCAAGTATAAACAAGCCCATTCGAAAACAATACAAAGTCTTCCATTGAATACCCAATTTATGTTTTTCCTAAACAACAACCACTTCAAATCTTTTAAAATTGCTGATCATATACCTGCAACTTCTCAAGGTACCAAGGCTGACCATGTCCTCTTTTAATGGTCCCAGTGCGTTCCAAAAGCTTGTCAACAAGCGTAGACTTGACATGATCAAAATGAGCAATAATGAAATAGACCCTTTCCAACAAAAGTACACATATGTGGAAGCTTCAAAAGGTACTTCAAATTAGGAAACGGTAAAATTCATTTATTTCAAACTTACAGTCAATACAATGCATGGCTTCACTATTTAATCCTCTTGGTTGTTCTTCTAGAAGAGATTCATCTAACGAAGAGTCCTCATTGTGATGCAGCGCTACCCTGAATATATTAAACACATCGTATTAGTAGCACATAACAATGAGGAGCAATTAACATGCAATTTTCAGTAAATTAATTACAACATTGAAAGTACCTGAGATACTGTAAGACTACTTAGAAATGACTTCAATTGGTCTAACATGTTTCTCGTTGCGTCGACTACTGCTTCGGTGATTTCCACCTTATGCCACGCATGTAATTTGGTGATTTCCTCCTTATGCTGTGCATGCATGTCGGCGATTTGCTCCTGATGCCTCTGCTCTGACTGGGCAAGTTCGTCCCTCAACGAATTTTCCAATTCAATCATCCGCTGGGCCGTTTCACTGGATGATGGTGGAGTCGATGTATAACATGGAAGGCTGGACCCACTTCTTCCTGATGGGGTTGGTCCAAAACTGACCCCTCGTACACGTCCACAACGTTCTTTCCCCATCACTTGTGCAAACGCATTAGTTTTTGAACATAAGATTCCTTGGCGATGCTCTCCTTCTAGTGAGCCCCCATTGTTTAAAATTTCAGCCATTTTCTTCTGTTTTCATACAAAAACCAAATAACGTATTACTTGCTATAAATAATTCACGCACAAAATACAAAAGAAATAGGGTACGATATAAGGCTTACAATCTTATCTCCCACATCAGTACTAATAGGACTCCCATCTTTCTTGGAGTATACTTTCGTGAAAACAACTGCACACTCCACTGCTTGCCCACTTTCTTTTGCCTACGTCATACTCAACAGTCTCATTACAATAGCGAAAATTTATGTTCATGATATGAAGCGGCAATTGACAACCAAACATAGCAAATGGAATTTGGGACATAACGTGCAATATAATGTATAACAAATTTAAAGCCATAGATGATTACGTTCAAAAAGAAATGTGAGTTGTTTTCTTTATGTGAATGCTTAGTATCAACTGGTTTTTGGTCCCAACACTCTTAACATTCATTGCAGTTAGTTGTGACAGTGGCTGAAATAGTCCCTAGCTAGTCCCATCCCAAAGTTCTATATATTGGCTAGCTACTACCCCAACCCAATTTCCTTCACACAACTTACAAACATTTCCTCTCTCTCACTTGTCTTTGCTGTCACAACGTCAAAACTATGAACAAAAAAAATGAAGAAAAATGAAATGTTCCTATCAATTTATGGCTCTTCAACTTTTTTTTTTTTTTTTGGTTGTCCCTATAAAGCTAAAGCATACTGCACAAAACTATCTCCAACCAATTTCTCTACTCCATGCTTTTGAAATTGATTTTTCTTGAAGAATGTTCACTACCTGCCCTTTGTTTAAATAACATTGCCACTTCTTTGGCTAGAAAACAAAACAGTCATTTCTTCACATAAGTGCCCCTACCCTATGTGCATATGCATGCCAATTGTATTGGAGCTGTCCACTTTCAACCTATTTAGTTTTCCACATATAAGGTAACACAAAAAAGGAAATTCACAGAACAACCAATTGCTATATACCAAACCAATGTTGTCCTAACAAAGTGGCAAACATAATATTAATGAAATCACTAATCAAGAACAGGAAACATCATAAGAAATGTTTATTAACAGTCATGACCATGGATATGATTATGGTCTTCCTTACCCCAACATTGTGCTCTCCTCTGCAACAACATGTAACCTCACATGCTCCTCTAACATTAGTTTTTATAACGAATTTATACTGACGCAAGCAATGGTAAACATTTCATACTAACTCTGTACAGTATCCTCAGATTCATCAGTAAATTAGTTTCATCAAACTCTTTACATTTGAATCTAAAATAGTAGAATATAAAAACCCTGGCTAGTTGTTCTATAATGCATTTCTTACCATATGTTAGCAGTTTGGGCAAAACTTATAGGCCCTGACCTCGCTATGTCCTTCTGAAACTCATGACTTCTCTTGTTCATATTAATTAATGTCTACAAACACATTCCCGCCAACAAATTAAAACGAAGAAATTAGTTACATAAACTGTACTCGGTAAATTCAAATACCCCATCATATGTATATTATAAATAAAAGATAATAGAGCAAGAAAATAGATGAACCTGCGTATCTAGATGAAACCAATAGTCAACTAGCTCCGCATATTGCTGCGCGTCAACCCGTTCTAGTATTTTTGCAAGGACTTCTTCTTTGGACGCATCTTTTGGGTAGCATTTCTTTTTCAACTTGGTACATCGGTTCCTCCTCAGTTCCCCTAGTAGGTGCATTGCCCAGGTCATTTGATTAGCTAGGTGGATAATTTCTGGGTTAATGATCCACTTTTTCTGAAATGCAAAAAATGAGTTAGCATAGTGCAATAGTCCACCCAACTGAACATGCCATTTAGCACACATACGTTTGTACATAACAATTAAAAGTAGCTTAATATTGCTATAGATTGAACAAGTCTGAATTTCTAAGCAAAATGAATTGGATGGTTAACTCTTATTTAACTAAACAAAAACCTAAAGACTTCTTCTACTTCCTATTTCCTAATGATATCCACTAGAAGGTGCTCTATGACATAAATCTCATTGGTATGAATTCTTTGTTCTTATATAAGACTTGAGTTTTATACTTCATAATTGATTTATGCTAAATCAAAGAAGCCATCTTCTATTGCATATGTCACCAACAGACTAAGACCAATCATGCTTGTTTTTCACATGGATTTTCCACATTGGTCCAAACCGTGAACATGCATGGCAATAATTATACACAAGCACAAATTGGCAGCAACCACAATCTGATTTTACGGTTGGTACTAAACTACTATAGACAATGGCCCATTTTAGAAGAGCAATGTGTGCAAACATAAAAAATTTCACAATATTTTTCACAATAGCTAAATTAGCAAGTTTGGTTCTTATTTAAACCCACCATTGATATTATTATTTTTACCTATCAAGTAACAATCTATAAACTATCTCATTTTAGAAAGTTGAGTGGCTTGAATCAAATAAATGATGACAAGCATCTTTTTTTCATTGAAAAAAAAATCATCTATGTTCTTTCTCCTTTACTTTCACTTTTATGTCTCCCATGACATTTCACTCTAAAACAAATGATGGTTTTCCTTCCCAATATTTGCTCCTATCTCTTCTCTTCATTCTTAAATTATAAGTAAGGAAAAGAAAAACAAAATGAATAGAAAAAAAAAAAAAAAATTCACATTGTAAGAGAATCTTAATGGAACTCTTGCTAGGAAAAGTATATGATACCTTTAATGCTATGACAATTGAAAGGCCCACTTATCTTGTTGAATCATTCACCTTAAGTATAAATGAAGTATGAGGCTATCAAATGTATATATATCGAATATTAAAAAAGTAAAATATATATATATATATATATATCCAACTTTGTTTCACTTTTAACGTTCCACTTTATATTTTGTAAATTGTATTATTTTATTTCTATAAATTATATTATTTTATTTCTGTAAATTGTATTATGTTATCAAAATTCCATATGTTTGGATACTTTACAATGGAAAAATAAAAAGATGTGTTACAACTTGATAGACTATGATTAATAGAACTAAAAAATAGTTCAACACTCAATTCATGACCAAATGATTTTTATATTCAATTTAAATGAGTTGATTGGGTGGAATTCGACATGTTTCATAGTGCATTGAGCATATTAGGGCATATATATATATGAGTCAGCTAACTCACAAACATTTCAATGATAAAGACAAACAAAGTATGTTGATACTTGAATCTCTATCTAGGCATCTTCTTTATGGTTATGAGGGACACGCGTCCAATTCAAAGGCATAAATGGGCAGTAGGCAGGGTAGAGGCAAAAAGTGCCTAACCACCTTTTGAATGTCTGTCCGCTCTCCCCAATCGGTTGGCTGGCTGCATTTAACGACAAGTCAATTTTCATGTTTGGTGGAAGTGTCCATATTCTTCGCATTAGCGTTCTCCCACACCTTTTAGTCCCATTATTGGATCCGGGGGTTTCTTGACCCAAATCTTCTGCACGCACATTAATGGTTTCTTGGGTTTGTTAAACCAAATTTTCTGCGTATAGTAAACCGTCATTAGGAATGAAATTTCAAAGTTCACAATTAGAGAAAAGTTATTGTATATAGCTCAAGTGCACACTCTTAACATGATAGTGATGTTCGTAAATGTGGACATTTTTATACTTGCTTTTTATCTTTACTTTTTTTCCCATTTGTTTTCTTAATTTACTTATTACTCAGGACAATAAGTGAATTCAGTCGTTCATATTTTCATGAATTTAAAAGAAGCAATGGGTAGCCTTGCATTGTTATCTCAAGAACATAATAAAAAGCATGTTTCAAAACAGCTTGATGGAAATTTAGACCCTTTAAACACACAGATTGCGTAGCCTAGATTAATTAGCCAAGTTGTTACTTAGTCAAATTATGCAATTCTAGGTTAAAGCAATCAAATAATCATATCAAGATATAAAGCAGCGGAAAATAAATAAACACAAGATATGATCACCCAGGAAACCACTCGGTAAAAACCTGGGGAGGATTTGACCCACCGATCCTCAAGGCATAACAGAATTCACTATGAAAGAATTGAAGTTCTTACAGAAGGACTACAAGCTCCCCGCTCGACTTCCTAATACTACCCACCAGTAAAACTTCCTGACACGACCACGCGCAGGCTCCGAATCCACGGACTACTCCTTTCTTGAATTCTTCAATCAGCTACAAGCTCCCCGCTTGTTTTTCTTTAAGCTCCAATGGTAGCAACCTTGTTGATCATCAAGATGTTGAAATAATCTCTACCTTGAAAACCCTAAGTTTATGTGAAGGAAAGCTCTTCAAGGATCTCACAAGAGATTCACATAAACCGCAAATATGAGCAACAAAGACTTAGAGAGGTTTGGGTACAAAACCCTAAAAATAAAAGTAGGCACAAGAGGCACTCTAATCTCTCTCATCAAAAGTCTCAAAAACGTTCTGGGGTTTTCCTTATATATAGGAGTGTTTTACTTGATCCCCAAGACGTTTAAATAGAGTTTGGGCTGAACTGGAACTCTACAGAAAAATAAATCTGTATGTGGTTCGATCGATCGAGTCTAATTTTCGATCGATCGAGCCTTACAGATTTAGTCCAATAAATCTGCAATCACTCGATTCCAGTTTTACAAATAAACATACTTTGAGCAAGCCTAAACAAGACTAAACATATTGTTTTGATCATGGTTTGCCAACATTACAAATTAGAGTTCTAAATACATAAAATCCTAAGACCTTAGAACCTAACAAACTCCCCCTTTGGCAATCCATGACAAAACACAAACTAAATGCTCAAAGTTTACAATAAAAAGCCCTTTACAAAAAGTAGTGCTCATAAATCAAATTCAATCCTAACTACTATCCATCAGTTACAAGTGTAGACAGTAGCCAAGTCGAATGCACTTGTATATTCCTGAAACACTCAACAAACGCATAAACGCATGTGTGACAGAAAAACAGTAAATCAACAGATATGTAATCTAACTCTCCCCCTATGTTAGATACACCAAAAATAAACACATTCTTGAAAGTTCACACAACACAAAACAAAGACATATATCATGAATAACTCATAAATATAAATCAATGAGCAGTGAACAAGAAACAGAAATAAAAACATAAGTAAACTAACTCTCCCCCTAAGTTAGATACAACAAAAAGTTTCCATTTTCTTCCCTTTTAAAAATAATTTCAACTCCCCCTAAACAAGACAAACATGATTCCTATAAATCAATAATTTCTCCCCATTTTTGTCACGTATTGACCAAGACAACTCGTACAAAGAGTAAACAGTCAACATACGCAATAAAGGATAAGAGAAAATAGAGAATCAAGGGGATACAAAATAAATCAACTCTACAGAAAATAGAGACAACTCCCCCTACGAAGAGCAACAACTCCCCCTAAGAACCATAAAGGTTTAAAAAAAATTCCCTCCTATAAAAATAGGAAAAACAAAATATGTTTGGGGAAAAATAAAGGGATTGGGGAACAGTAGCAGCAGCAACACCAGCAGGATCAGGAACATCCTCACCAGCAAGACCAAAGTTAAAAACACACAAACCAATAGTTAAAAACTAAGGTGAGGATACATATGAAGAAAAAATATTCTCTCTTTCAATAAAATGCAAACATGGCATTATGTGACCCATAAACATTTGCATAAGTAGAGAAAATATTTGCACATTGATTATCCATCATATCTCTTAAGAAAAATATTTTCTACAGTTCACACATAAGAAAAAGCATACACTAGAATGTACAAAACTCAAAAATTAATCAATCAATTTTTAAATCAAGTTGAGTACCCAATTTAGCAAAGTGTATGCATACGATGTGTGAAAAAAATGAGAGATATGACTGCAAAGCTGCAAGATGGATAAAGAAATCAATGTAATGCATGTGAATCCTAAGTACAAATGAAGGGCAGACTGCAAATTAGCACAAAAATCAAATAGAATAAAATTCTATATGATGCATGAAATAAGTACAATGCTATGATGCATGAACTAATGCAGTAAAATTAAGTTCAATTGAGATCAAATTGACAAAATTGGTTTAAGCATAGAGTTTCTAACAAAAACCCCAAAAATTTGAAAACCACTTGTTGAATTTTTAAACAAATTGATGAATTAAGTATCACATAACACAACTCACAGAGTATAACGCTTAATTACATCCAAACAACAAGCCAATTTCATCAAATTCAACTCAATTTCACACAAGGTCCAATTCGGATCAAGAACAAACCCTTTTTTTAAAACCTGATTCGCGACTTTCGATTGATCGAAAAATACATTCGATCGATCGAATGAAACAGTCATTTTTAAACAAATTAAAGCACTTTTTCGATTAATCGAAAAACACACTGGATCGATCGAATTGGGCAGAGACTCACTAAATTTTGAGAAAAATCACAGTTTTGAAAGACACAAACCTAATTTTGAAAAACAACTCCTCAAAGCATTAACCAATGAAAGCAAAATGCATGAGTATGAGATGGAATGCTTTTTCAAAAACCCAAAATTTTGAACCCAATTTTCTCAAAACAAATTTCAATCATTCTCTCATTGAATTTTCTTAAGCAACAAATATGTTCTGCACAAATCTCAAGATATTTTCAAAATTTTCAAACTTGAAACACATTTTACATTAAAATCAAGGAACTTTTAATCTTGGATGGCCACAACAAAATCACACACAATATAATGTACCCAGTTTAACAAAGAGTAACTTGTGTAGTGCGTGCAACTAGCAAAAGCTTGAGATACATGTGAGGTGATATGTGAATAGCAATCAATCACAAAGTCTACAAAATTCACCACATAGAATTTAAAAGAGACTATCACCTAAAGAGTTACATCACATAACTCCCACATCTCCTAGAACAAAAACTTGCAATCATGTAAGTTTTTTGTATTTTTGCCTCTTAGCATGGGAAATATATTATGTGAAATGGCATCAAGCCTAATAATACACACCGGTTTGAATCAAGTGAATTGGCATCAAGCCTAATAGTACACACCAGTTTAAAGCATTAAGCAATTAAGCCGAGACATCACCTTATGTTCTTTTTGTGCATGTGTAACAAGTACACAAAATCTTATGATATGCACTAAGGTGTTCATGATTGGCTAGTGAACAGTGGTGAGATGGTTATTTATGCCTTTCTCAAAAGGATCAAGTCTGACAGTCAAATAACATGTGACTTCAAGATTAAGACAAAGTGATAAACACCATAAACATCTTTCCTACACAACATGCACTACACAGCTCAAATTAGTAAAGTGCAATAAAATAAACTCATTTAAGCTAAACAAGGTACATAAACATGTTATGTAAAGATAATATGGCCAATCCTTGATTATAAATCCAAGATATATAATACAAAACACAAAAATCTTTTTGGTTTTAACAAACTTTATAACCAAAAACAAAAAAGCACATATTATGCTAAATGAACAATGCAAATGCAATACATGACAGTGCAAAACTAAGCTATAGAGGGTACATAGACAAAAAATATCAATTTCTTAATTAACCCATGAGTACATGTACAAACTAGTACATACTCATACAAAATCAAAGAATAGCTTAGCACAAACTATTCAAGTTTCCCCACAATATCAAACATGTTCTAAATCAAGAGAGATATAATAATTCATGTAATCCTCAAAAAGAAAAACTAAACACAAATAAAATATTTTTTTCTTTCTGAAAATTTTCAATGTTTTTTGGATTTTTTTTTTTTTTTAAAAAAACCTAAAAAACAAAACAACCAAAAACAAAAAACAAAACATGTCCACAAATAATTGAAAGAATTAAATCAAGGACAAGTTAGCAACACTCACCTTGGAGAATCTTTTCTGACCCATTTAGCACGAGTATTCGGCTTTGTAGGTGAAAATCCATGAGAAGTAGAGTGCATTTGAGGAATTACACCAATCTTTTGAAAGAGACTAAAATCCTGCAAATTCCTTTCACAAACCAACAAGCTCAAGTTTTTCAAAAGCATATGAAATAATTTATTTGAACCTATGGCAGGAGAAATATCATCACATATCCTAGATTGAAACATAGAATGCTTAAATTTTAATTTATGACAATTAGGACGAATATGACCGAAGACACCACAAAAGTGACAAACATGAACAAATTTAGGGACATCAGTATTCCTAATAGCAAATCTATTCTCAGATTTTGGTTTTTGCCTTAACAAAGAATAATTTGGTCTAATATGATCAACAACACCACAGAGGTGACAAGTAGGCACAAAAACAGATTTATTATGCTCTCTAACAGTAGGTTTAGACTTACATGTAGAAACTTCAGCATCTACATCAGAACTTTTACCTTTGTCTAACCTAGCAAAATAAGCCTTATCTTTATTATTCCTCTTAAAAGGAGGGATATAAACTTTCTCAGTTTTAGGCTTAAGAGAAACAGAAACACTTCTGTTATCAACAGCATGCTTGGTACTAGTCAAATTTTCAAGTTTAGTTTGAGATTCAACTAATTCTTGTTCCAAGCTTTTCATCTTCTCATCTTGAGAGGAAATTTGATTTCTCAAAAATTCATTCTTTTTATTAGACTCATCTAATCTCACAATCAAATCCTCTTTTTCAAGATTAGCCAATTTTAACTCTTCCTTGAAGTCTAATATGATCAACAACACCACAGAGGTGACAGGTAGGCACAAAAACAGATTTATTATGCTCTCTAACAGTAGGTTTAGACTTACATGTAGAAACTTCAGCATCTACATCAGAACTTTTACCTTTGTCTAACCTAGCAAAATAAGCCTTATCTTTATTATTCCTCTTAAAAGGAGGGATATAAACTTTCTCAGTTTTAGGCTTAAGAGAAACAGAAACACTTCTGTTATCAACAGCATGCTTGGTACTAGTCAAATTTTCAAGTTTAGTTTGAGATTCAACTAATTCTTGTTCCAAGCTTTTCATCTTCTCATCTTGAGAGGAAATTTGATTTCTCAAAAATTCATTCTTTTTATTAGACTCATCTAATCTCACAATCAAATCCTCTTTTTCAAGATTAGCCAATTTTAACTCTTCCTTGAATTTCTTAGAAATTTTCAAAGATTTAGATAATTCCTTAAGAAGAGTTTCAAAAGCATCAAAAAAATCAATAGAAACAATAGTGTCCTTTTTATTCAAAACATCACAGGCATCAATAAAATCAGCAGAAGCATGAGCAGAAATATGATCAGAAAGACACTTCAAATTATCCATGACAACAGGGGTCAAGGATCAGCTCAGAGATCAAAAGATCTACAATAGAAGAGCTGCCCGCTCTGATACCACTTGATGGAAATTTAGACCCCTTAAACACACAGATTGCGTAGCCTAGATTAATTAGCCAAGTTGTTACTTAGTCAAATTATGCAATTCTAGGTTAAAGCAATCAAATAATCATATCAAGATATAAAGCAGCGGAAAATAAATAAACACAAGATATGATCACCCAGGAAACCACTCGGTAAAAATCTGGGGAGGATTTGACCCACCGATCCTCAAGGCATAACAGAATTCACTATGAAAGAATTGAAGTTCTTATAGAAGGACTACAAGCTCCCCGCTCGACTTCCTAATGCTACCCACCAGTAAAACTTCCTGACACGACCATGCCCAGGCTCCGAATCCCTAGACTACTCCTTTCTTGAATTCTTCAATCAGCTACAAGCTCCCCGCTTGTTTTTCTTTAAGCTCCAATGGTAGCAACCTTGTTGATCATCAAGATGTTGAAATAATCTCTACCTTGAAAACCCTAAGTTTATGTGAAGGAAAGCTCATCAAGGATCTCACAAGAGATTCACATAAACCGCAAATATGAGCAACAAAGACTTAAAGAGGTTTGGGTACAAAACCCTAAAAATAAAAGGAGGCACAAGAGGCACTCTAATCTCTCTCATCAAAAGTCTCAAAAACGTTCTAGGGTTTTCCTTATATATAGGAGTGTTTTACTTGATCCCCAAGACGTTTATATAGAGTTTGGGATGAACTGGAACTCTGCAAAAAAATAAATCTGTACGTGGTTCGATCGATCGAGTCTAATTTTCGATCGATCGAGCCTTACAGATTTAGTCCAATAAATCTGCAATCACTCAATTCCAGTTTTACAAATAAACATACTTTGAGCAAGCCTAAACAAGACTAAACATATTGTTTTGATAATGGTTTGCCAACATTACAAATTAAAGTTCTAAATACATAAAATCCTAAGACCTTAGAACCTAACACAGCTAAGTATACTGATTTTAAAATCAGGCTGATAAGAGAAAGGGAGAATAGTATCTCTTTTTCTCTTCTTCTTTTTTTTTTTTTTTTTCTTTTTCTGAGAATGAGGGAGAAAAGATTCTCTATAGTTAGTTAAGAAAAATTGAAATTACTCATATGAGTAATTTATAGATTCTCATATTCGAACACTTGACGGCTAATTCTATGAAGAGAAGTGGATGAAATGACCACACTTAAAAGAAATGTAAAAATATCCATGTCCTATTTATTCTCAAACGTTACATTTTAAGACATGTCAACTACCTGGAGAAGCGGGTTGGGTCTCATCATCATCACTTGCATCCCCTATTACTTGGTTAGCTGCAAGGGCGGCCCTTAGATCCTCCTGCATGCTCTGTCGTGAACATGACGTTCCTTGGCCAACTTCAACAACTGTTAATGAAAATTCCCTTTGCATTCCTATAGCCAACAATAGAAAAATTATGCGTCCAGTAGTAAATATCAAACGTTACATTAACAATCAACGTGTAAACTACCTGGGGGTGTTGTCCCAGCATCATGAGCATCCGCTCTTGCTTGCGGTGCAGTATGGGCAGCTTCCAAGTTCTCCTCCCCCCTTTGTTGTGAACGTGAAGGTCCTTCGCCAACTTGTACAAGTGGCAATCGACGTTTCTTCCCCATTCCTGCGTCCAAAAATTTTACCATACAGAGAAAATGTTAATTATAGACAACATAAAAACTTGCATACAATGTAAGTGAAAAAGACAAAGTAAAATAACTCATTTTAACATCTAACAATATATACAAGCATATATCCAAGTTTAAGAGCTTCTGTTAGCCAAACACCACAACAACGACAAACTAAAACCTTAACACCACACGAACTTATATCCAAGTTGAGAAGAAATGAATTTCAAATCCAATAGGTAGCAAAGTTTATAAGGAATTGAATGCATAATAAGTACAAATTATAGGAAATAACCATATTAAGAGGAATTAACAAATTCATCAAATACTACACAGAGACATTCCAACTAATTCATAAATGGATACACCACTAAACTATTACACTACTCATCGTCGGTGTACTTGTCTTCGTTGTCATCTTCATTGTCGGACTCATCGTCAATAAACTCACAATTGTCTAAGTTGTTTACTTCATGACGATCTCTTTCAGTAATGATAGAAGCATCAATTGTCATTCCCTCTACATCATCCCAAGCCCAACCAAGGTTGTCACTCATAACCTCATTAGTGCTTATATTGTACGAAACATTCTCAGAAAAACTATATGTGTCATCCTCATCACGTCGGGGACTAATACCAGCATCGAACACATCCCTAGCTTTAGTTTTGACAACAATATACCAATCCTTGTCCCTTTTATCTTCCACATAAAAAACTTGTGTGGCTTGAGATGCCATCGCATATGGTTCATCCATCATTTTATCCCCACCATGTATGAAGTGTGTAAAGTTCACCATATGCATCAATCCTATATCCTCTCCTATTTTGGTCATCAACCCATTTACACTTGAATAACACATGTTTGATATTGTCAGAATAATTCAACTCGATTATATCACTTAAAACACCATAGAACGTAATGCCACCATCATTAGCGACACTAACTCCACAATTTTGCGTTTTCCTGTTTGCCTCATCATTTATACTCCTAAACTTTAAACCATAAATGACATAATGCTTCAGCCACTTTACATAAATATATGGCCATTTGGACAATGCAACAAGGGTATCACTAACTCCCTCCCTTTCCCTATCAACAGTAGTCAATGACATCACCTAACATATCCAAACATAATTATTCACATCAGTACAAGTAATCATAGTTAGGACAGTGTTACAAGTTTAAGAAGTTCAAAATGTCATACGTACGTGACCCCTAAACCAATTACAAAACTTCTCCATGTGGTGCTTATATATAATGGCCTTGGAAACGTTATAATTGTGGCCTTTTTGGAGTTCGTCCTCTATCAATCTTTTGTGCATCCTATGCATGCAATTTTATTAGGGTTAATAGACCTAACGTACATTGAATTAACGTGTAATCATATTTGTATACGTAGTACTTACTCACGAAAGTCGTTGATGTTTTCAGAATTGAATAAAATGTAGCGATGGGCTTGGGTCCACTCTCTATTGTTTAGTGTCACGATTGAAACCACCCCTGTTGACTCCTCAATTGTCTTGGTGAGTCGATTGAATATAGTTTCAACTCCTTCCATATACCGTGAACAAAATGTTAAGCACTCTTTAGCTATGTATCCTTCAGCAATAGACCCTTCCGGAGCAGCTCTATTTCGTACGTAAGACTTAAGGCATGAGAGGTACCTATAGAGGAATGATAAGATTAATGATTGGCAATGGTGATTGGAACGTGCACATAAAGCTCATAGTTGATCAATAATATTACACATGTCTTACCTCTCAATGGGATACATCCAACGGTAGTGCACTGGACCACCAATCTTGGCTTCAGCAACTAAGTGCATGACCAAATGCACCACCACTGTAAAGAAGGATGGCGGAAATATTTTTTCCAATTCACACAATGTAACTGCAATGTCTGCCTCAACAGTCGCAATATCTGAAACCTTAGGGGTTTTGGAACAAATTTCTCTAACATGAGAGGGCAAAGACCCGCGTAAGGCTATGGGAAAAAGTTGCTGTATCAAGATGTGATTATCATGACTCTTCAAACCAGAAATCTTGCGTTTTTTCATGTTCACATAGCGTGAGATATTGGAAGTGTACCCATCAAGCACTGTTATGTCCTTCAAAACTTGCAAGAAACAATCTTTCTCTGATGAAGTCATATGAAAACAAGCAGGCGATATGGTATACTTATCAGCACTTTTTCGTTGTAGGTGGAGTTCACTCCTTATCCCCATGTTCGCCAAGTCAAGGCACGCCTTGTAATTATTTGTTTGGTCCTTCAAGTTCAGCACTGTGCCGAGTATATTATCCATCACGTTCTTCTCTATATGCATCACATCAAGATTGTGTCGCAACTTGTGATCCTTCTAATAAGGCAAGGTGAAAAAGATGCTCTTCTTTTTCCAACCACTCTCGTCTGCCTCCCCTCTCTTTCTTTTATTGTAAGCAAGTTGACATTTCCTTCCCAGACAACATCCAAGTAAATGTTCAGTTTCCAGAATAATGTCTGATGCGACCAGTGGTTCAGGAGCCGATTGCGTATAATTAGATCCATCAAATAACATACCTTTTTTTCGGAAATTGTGGTCAACATCCAACCATCGTCTATATCCCATGTAACAGAATTTGTGACCATTTCTCAAATATCGAGAATCAGTCTCCACAGCACAAGAAGGACAAGCCAACCCACCTTTGGTACTCCAACCTGACAAATCTACGTATGCAGGAAAATCATTTACGGTCCACATCAATGTTGCATGCAATTGGAATATTTCTTTTGAAGATGCATTGTATGCTTGTACTCCAACATCCCATAACTCCCTTAGTTCTTCTACTAACGGTTGCAAGTACACATCTATAGCAATCCCTGGCAAGGTAGGACCAGGAATAACTAATGATAGAATCAAAGATGACTGTTTCATGCACAGCCAAGGAGGGAGATTGTAGGGGACCAACATGACAGACCACGTACTGTGACTAGTACTCATAATTCCGAAGGGGTTGAACCCATCCGCAGCTAATCCAAGTCTGACATTACGAGGGTCAAACGAGAACTCTAAATGCTTACTATCAAACATTTTCCATGCATCTGAGTTAGCAGGATGCCGCATAACCCCATCATCAGTACGACCATTAACATGCCATTTGATAGAAGTAGCCAGATCGGGTGAAAGAAATAGTCTCTGCAATCTTGGCTTTAAAGGGAACCACCATAGGATCTCTGCAGCTTTCTTCTTCCCCTTACTGGATGAAGCAGTTTTACTAGCAATAGATGCCTCATTTGTTTTCCACCTTGATTCTTTACAACGAGGACAAGCGTCGAGGTTAACATTTTCCTTCCAAAACAACATACAATCATTGGGACAAGCATGGATCTTCTCATAACTCAAACCCAAATCCCAAACTATCTTCTTAGCCTCATAATGGTCCTTTGGCAACTTAGCATCTGAAGGAGGCATATCCATCAGGACTTGATGCAACATAGTAAATGACTTGTTCATCCAACCATACAGAGTCTTCAATTGGAACAACACGACAATGGCTGAAAAAATGCTAAATTTCATACAACCTTCATATAAAGGTTTGTCTACATCATCTATCAGCTTGTAAAACTTCTTCGCCTCATCATTCAAACCTTTAGCCGGATGTTGTGTAGTTGGAACTTCTTCCATTGGTTCGGGTGGCATTTCATTCAGGGGGCATAAATCGTGCAACATCCCACGAAAATCGCCATATAGATTTTCGTATTCTTGCACTTGAGAGCTCCCACATTTGGTAGCTATCGTAGCAGCCACCGATTCCCCATGAAATTTTCAAACTTTGTAATTGTTAAGCATCCCCGAAGCCCAACAATGATCACGTACCACATTTACTAGTTGTAAAATCAAAGTCACACATTTCGCACAAGGACATAAGATCTTCCCATTGTGCGTGGATAGAAAGGCAAATTCCACGAATTCGTTTGCACCTTGAAAATATTCCCTTGAACCCCTCCTCTTGTCCATCCAACTTTTATCCATTGCAATACAATATTTACGGAATTTGACCTACACCAAGATTTGTTAATACGAAGGTAATAATTATTATAATTACATTCGTTTGTCATTTGTTAAGAACAAACATACCCAAGTATGGTTAAATTTTCTTAGAACATATAACACTTGTCCTAGACTAACTCAATGTGATAAGTTGTAAAAGTAGTTAAGCATAAGTGTTTTAAAAATATGAAAACAAATACCCAATTCATGTAATTGTAATAATTAACAAATACCCAATGTATCTTAATTATTTTCTTTGTTTATAACCTATATATATATCTAACATTCTTGAGTACAGATTAAGATGTGGTGAAGAATTATTAGATAGACCACATTTGTAATTGACACAGGCACTATAATTATTTATCTAGTAGGAATGATAATTTAAAACTAAGATGAAACTTTTTACAAATGCTATGATCAAGATTGCAAGACTTTTCTAACCTTTGAGTTAGCAGCAGCAACAACAACAACAACAACAACAACAACAAAAAAAAAAAAAAAAAAAAAAACTTGAAGGTAGGACTCTAAAGAAAGATCGAGACACCAACCATGATGTCACAATTCACAAGATATATGTGATATATGTCTTTGTCTGGTTTTAATACTATGTCCAATGAATAAGATTTGTAAGAGATACAAACCTTGTATCATTTTTTAAACTAAGCATTTTTAGGTTGAGGATTTACATCAGTTGGCTGCACTAGGCTGTCTTTATTCTCTACAGTATCTGTCTCTCAATCTCTCTTTCTCGACTTGTCTAAATTAAATTTTTTTTTTTTTTTCTAAATTCAGTTTGTAATTGATTGATCTAATGACTATTTCTCTTGTAGTTGTTCTACCTATAGACTACTTTTTTTGTAAGAGGCCACTTGCCTTGTCTACTTGACCGACAAATTGATGATAATTAAAGCACAACTAGTTAACATATAATGTTTTCCTTGATCTACTTGTTTCAACTTTCAACTTGCTACTCTTCCTTATGGTCTTCGATCTATAAATGTATTAAGCAGTCCTAGCTACTACGTTTTACCATTAAATTGACCCGTCTACATTATATAATTATTTATCTATTTTGATTTGGTAGTTTAAAAGAAAAAATCTTGAACTTTCTATAGATGAATGATCAAGATGGTAAGACTTTTCTAACCTTTGAGTTAGGAAGAAAAAAAAAAGAAAAAACTTGAAGGTAGGACTCTAATACCAACTAAACACATGGCAACGTTTTAAAAATAGAACATTAACTACACATTAGCTTAGACGACAACTATCATCAAGGCCGTTGTGACATAGAAATCTATTGAAAAATCATGGCATTATAGGCACTTTATAGTACCAACTAATCAAGTAATTAAACTAAATCCACTGTGAAACATCTATGGGTTTGGACACTCTAAAAGCATGAATAATATAAATTATGAAGGCATAGTTACATTGAACTTAATTATCTTTAGAAAAAATAACATTATTTTCTTCTTTATTAGTCAATGCAAAAATGTGTTTAATTGGTAATCTAATGCATTGCACAAGATGTCCTCTTACATTATGCCCTAAAAATAATACTACTATGCATATGCATGACCAACTCTAATGCATTGACCTAAATCTCCCTTGCTTCAAAAATTTGAAAAAGGTCCTGTAGAAAATCATATACTTTAACAACAAAAGACAACTAAATATCCAGATAACATTCAGAACTCTTAAACAAAATAAAAACCATTCCATCAGCATGCATTTAGTGATTGAAAAATGGTAAAAATTTCACTTCGTACGAGAAATAAGCGTAAATTATTCTTCAGCTTCAAGCTGCTCGCAGCAGTCAGTTTTTGATGCCCCGTCTGAATGAAATTTTATCCAAACCCCAAAACATACATCCCATTTTATCCAAACCCAAGCCTAAAGAACCATAACAATATTTATCAAATTCCAAGCTAAATACTTGGCAATATCTATCAAAACTTAAGACGATTACCATTTGGCAACATCAAAAACCCAATACAATTACAGCTTGACAACATCAAAGCCCACGGCTCAATCGTCTTGGCAGTATCAAAATCCCAAGACGATTATTGCTTGGCAAACCAACAGTTTAAAGCCCAAGACTATTACCACTTGACACAATTATTTCTAATCCCAATATTATATAGCAAATATTATCATATTATTTTAAAAGCTTAAGACTAGTAATGCTTGGTAAATCATAATTATTTCAAAACCCCAAGACTAACAATACTTGGCAAAATACTATGATTATCAAAAGAATCACCAGTAATGAAAACCCCTTTTCTTTAAAAGAATCACCAGTAATGAAAACCCAGCCTCAATTTGGAAAAAAAAAAAAAAAAAACTAAAATTATATATATAGCTAAATTTTAAGTGAAAATTTGGGGAGCTAGACATGGTCTTTGGAGGTAGATATTTAAGCCCACATATTTTTCACTCTTTCAGTTTTTTGACACTCTAAATTCACATTTGAAAACAAAATTGCATATGGCCATGGGTATTTAAATTTTATTAAAATAAATATTTAGACATTAATATTTTAGTATGTCAGAATGTTATCTTGATTAATGTGGTTTAAAATATAATGTCAATAGAGAGAATAAATTGTCTTAATTTTCTTAATATCATGTAATCTAAAAAAATAAAATTCATGAAACAAGCTCAACAAAACAATCAAAATATAAAGTTATTGGGATAATACACTAATACTACCAGGTTGATCAAATATAAAGTTGTTGCCTTGATCAAATTTCATCTTTACAATTTTTACAGTTATCATCTCTATCATGGTCACAGCTGATATTGATAAATTTCATCTTTACAATATTGATAAATCTTGCTGCCATGGTCACAGCTGTGACCATGGTAGCAAGATTTATCAATATTGTTTTTTTTTGGAACTAGGGAGTTCATTAAAACTAAGATGAAATTACAATGTTAGAGCAGCACACTGTCTTTCACAATACAAGCCAAAATCATTAAAGCGTCAACTATAGGGGCTCCTTTAAGATGCCAAAATCATTTTGTTGATTGGTGTCATGTCTTACCAAAATATGTACACATGCACCAATTTGATGGAGATGGCTAAAACCCTACCTTCTTATGTTTTTGATAAACACCCCTGCTTTCTTTTGTTGAGTTTCATACACTTGATCACCAATTAGTATTGAATATTATGGTTTGGAATTATTAGGTGTTTTGAGAATATATAAATTTTAACTATTCATTGTTGCCTAAATAATAAACACATGTTATAGTGCATTTCCTATGGAGGCATTATATACAAAAATTGTTATTAAGTCAACTTTGTCCCTTTAACAACCCTAATTAAGAAGTTGTTGCAATAACTATCCTAAAAATTTTTACGACCTATTGTTAAAACTTTCTTTGAGTGTGTGTTGAGGGAGGATTGAGGAAGAAGGGGGATGCATGACTACTTATATTTCCTTTCTCCTAACACATTTTTTTTTTTCTCTACACTCCCACATTGATTTGTCACATTATTCTATTCAATTAAATTACAGTTGTCTGCATAACAAAATTATTATAGGTTGAGTTTGAATTTAAGGATTTGAAAAAACATATGTTAGTCTATGATGATGTAAATTTTAGAGAGATTTTAATCAAATCAAAAAATTTGTAATAGTCATCTCAAATCCACATATTAATAAAACTCAATGTTTCATATATAATAACAATAATAATAATAATAATAATAATAATAATAATAATAATAATAATAATAATAAAATTCTATCATTTCTTACTGTCTTCAAGTCACTTAAAATTGAAAACTGAAATTCAAATGCTTGTCATTAAATTCCTTTATCCAAACAAACCAATCAAAACTTTTTGAATTTATTACTCTTCTCCTCATAAGACCTAATTGGTACAAGGTAATCAAATGAATTTTTTTCAATAATATTTTATTTTACTTATTAATTTCTTATACCTGGCCATCCCCTATATCCTGACCAGTAATCATAGAAAATTATACAATCTCTAATTATCTTACAATATGTGCAAATAAAGCTGTTTTTTAAAATCAATGTGTTATGTTTTAGATTGACAAATTTCATGATATTGTAATATGTATTGAGTTTGCATAGTATTGTCAAATGTCCAAAATTAAAGGTACAAGATTTAGCTTGTAGAAGACTTTCAATCAACATTTCAACTGCCTTTCGATTGCTTCTCAATCAATCGAAATAGGATTTTTTTTATTTTTTATTATTGAAGTCGGTTGCCTAAGTTTTCATGTCCGACATGCACAATATGTTAAAAAACACTTTATTAACAAGGCTTCAGAAGGTTTGAGAAGTCACAATCGTGCAATTTGTAGAGAGATTCTAACCTAGAGTTCAATCAAACCTTGAGGTGAAGAAGTGAATTTTCATAATAGTATTGCCGCCTAGGTGATCAAGAGTTGAAGTCATAGAACTAATCAATCTAATGTATCACGACAGTATTTAAATCTTCAAGGAGGTTCCTTCGAGTAAATTAGATGTTCTAGTCATGAACTTGGACAAGTTGTTCATGAAGGGGTACATGTACAAAGAGTACAGAAATTCTCAAGGTATTGTGGGTCGCATTAGTAACTTTAACTAGGTAGTGTCTAGAGGCAAAAGTCTGAATTAGATTGTAACACCCCTGACCTATAGTGAATTGCCTTAATTGGGCTAGGTTATTCTCAAATTGTTTTTGTTTTTTTAGTTTTTTTTTAGTTTTTTTTTTTTTTTTTTTGGGTTTTCTTCTTCATTGGCATTTCACTTTGTTACCAAATATGTGTGTGCATTGTTTATTATTTTACTTTTATTTTGTATTTGCTTGGCTGTGATTTGCTAATTTTAATTGTAATTACTTAATTGGATTAATTTAGTAAAAATTAATTAATCCTTTACATAATTAACAAAGGGATCTATTATCTATACAAAAAATTTCACAATGACCTCATACCTTGGGAGTTATCCTGTTTTTTCAATAAAAAAATTTGTGATTGAAAGGATAATAATTGAAAAGATTCTTTTACTCTCTCCTTATTTTGAAGACGAGAAGCATCTATGACCTCCACAAAGGGGAGTGGAGTTGGAAAGAGACATAGGGGAAGTGGGTCTAGTAAAAACGACAATCAATACAATCATGAAGTTCTTAAAACCTTACGCATCACTCTCTTGAACAACAATATATGAAGGTGAAGAAAGAATCAAAAGCTACAAGAAAATGCATGAGCCACAAAACCTTTGACACCTAGCTCCTAGCTTGTGCTTCACTGCTTTGTATGCCCCACTGCTCTCCTAGGGAGCTTGCAGCAAATATATATATATATATATATTGAAGCATCCAATCCAAACAACTTTAACCCTTGTTAGGAATTCGTTCAAAGAATGGCATTTTTCCACTGATTAGATGTTGAGGGAAAGTCTAAGTTACACTAAGGGTGCTTTAAAATGCTTGTGGACGTAGAATAGGAAAATGAATTCAACTTGTTTTAGTTCGTCTCATCAATGCTTTTATGACTGAAGATTGTGAAGGATTTCATTTTACGTTATTCCAATTTTATAAAACTCAAATTACATTAAAAAATTTCTAGACTCATAATCATAGAAAATTAAGCATAACAATATGATAAAGTGCCTTGTGACTTCTCCAGTGAAAGAGAACTTGGGTCCAATACAAGAAAACACGCACACACCAACAATTTGATCTGTCTATTACTAGAGCTCCAATGTTAAATAACATAGTTGGAAGCGTAAGATTTTGAGGAACACAACCAACAAATATGCTGTAAAGTTGTGATTTATAACTATGTGTTTTGTTGGCTTATATTCCGTGCCAAATTTGATTGTAATTAATATCAATTGTTTATACCCTGTATTAGGTGTGGGAATTGATGTAAGGGGTGTGTGATAGAGAGTGTGTGAAGACTCAAGCAAATTGGAAGCTGGTGGAATCTCGCGGGTATGTCGCGACTAAGCTTCCCGTGAAGTGAGGCATGTGCCCTGCACATGCTGGAATGCAAAGAGTCAGTCCAGGTAGAGACAGCTGTCTCTCGCGAGTATCTCGCGGGTAAGGCCTTCCCGCGAGACACCCGCGAGACAAGCTGTTCTGCCAGCCTGTACTAAATGACTCACACATTTTGCACCTATCCTATATAAACCCCCATTACCCATAAATGTTGAGGAATGCTTTCAGAGAGAAAACCCTAGCCAAACACATTTGCAATTAGAGATTGTCATCCCCACCTTTCTCTATACACTTGCTTGTGGTATCTCCTCAACCATTCCCTCTCCATTTTCCATACCATTGAGAGGTTGATAGCCCAAACACTTACCACACCCTTTGAGAGTGTTGAGTGACGTTTTGGTGCTGCTGGGAAGCATTGGAAGAAGCCTGGAATGGCAGATGCAACATGGAGCTTGTTGCGGGATCCGGAGAGCTAGACAAGACACGGTTCCGAGAAGCCTTGTTGGAGTAGGAGCTTGGAGGGCTTAGGTACATCGGGTAGATTAGGCTTGGAGGGTCTCTTGCTTACTCATGTATCCCAACTGATTGTCTAGTGGATCGATTTCCGCTTGGAGGGCGGCGGAGAGGTTTTTCGCCGAGTTCTTCGGTTTCCTCTTCGAGAACACGTCTTGGTGTTTTCTGTGTTTGCATCCTTCTTCCCTACTCTTGTTTATTCCATTATACTGCTGTGTTGTTTAGTTTATGGATTAGAGTAGCTTATTTGTTCATCCGCTCGCTTTTACACTAGTCCGCACTTTATATCAAAGTTGTGTAAAATCTATCGAGCCGTAATCTTTATTAGGGGGTCTAAACAGCTCTTGTGTTTTTCAACACGTATTCGAGCTTTCAATTGGTATCAGAGCGGGTACACTTGTTAGGTTTGTCTACATTAGTGTGATCCTAGACCCTTTGGTGTGTTTTTGAAAAGTGTTTGTGTTTAAACCACCATGAAGGATTTGATAAGTGTTTGTGAAAATGACTCAATGAGCATATTTAGAGATTGTTCCAGCAATGCTGTCTTAGAGTTATTTAAATCCAAGAAACATGCTAGAATTTTTTGTCATATGCTGAAATCATTAGTTCATAGGAACCATGATATTCACAACAGTCTATGTGAGTCAAAGTTTTTGAACTATGAATATGAGAGAACAAATAAACAGTTAAGGGATAAAATTGATCGTTTTAAAGGGAAACTTCACTCATCCTTGAATGAAATAAATAAAAAAGAGTTGTGTTTTGATGATCAAGAATGTCTCTCTCATGCATGCCTTTTTGTTCATACCGCATTGAAAGTGTTTAACTCATGTTTGTGGTACCTTGACAGCGGGTGTTCTAGGCATATGACTGGAGAAAAATCTCTATTCAAAACTCTTAAAGAAAAGGAAGATGGATTTGTGACATTTGGGGATGGTAGTCATTTACAAGTTCTTGGAAAGGGAACAGTGGATATTCCAGGTCTTCCGTTGATGACTGATGTGCTATATATTAAGGGTTTAAAAGTGAACTTGTTAAGTATCACTCAGATTTGTGATGAAGATTTTCTGGTCTAATTTTCAAAGAAAGGATGTCTAATCTTGAATGAAGAAGGTGTCCAAGTTCTAAAGGGACTAAGGACCACTGATAATTGCTATGGGATCATTCCAAAACCCAGCATAGCATGTCGAAGTACACGGGTAAATCTCTTGGAGCTGTGGCATCAACGGCTTGGCCATGCAAATTACAAACAAGTGGCGAAAGTCTCGAAGCTTGAAGCTGTGGTTGGTTTACCTAAGTTTGGGAAGATTGAAAAGAATTTGTGTGGTCCATGTCAATTGGGAAAACAAACAAAGTCAAGCCATCCTAAAGTGAATGTGGTTGCAACTTCTCGTCCGCTAGAACTACTGCATGTGGATTTGATGGGTCCTACTAGAACAGAGAGCATGGGTGGAAAGCGGTACATCATGGTGATAGTTGATGATTTCTCAAGGTATTCTTGGGTGGACTTTCTTAGAGAGAAATCGGAAGCATATGATGAGATCGAGAAAGAGTCACCAGAAAAAGAGTCTACACCTCCTATACCAAGAAGGGAGACCAGGTCGATGCAAGGGCCTTCTAGTCCTCTCACCCCTCCGGAAGTTCAAGCTCCAATCTCTCGAGATGAAGAACCTTCCACTTCCAAGAGACCATCATCAAGGGTAACCCTCAATCATCCGACAAGTAATGTCATTGGTGACGTGAATGAGGGAATTCGTTTGAGAAAAAGACCAAAATACAATGCGAATCATGTGACGTACAATTGTTATCTTGCTCAATTCGAACCAAAGAAGGTAGAGGAAGCCCTTAGAGACGAAAATTGGATCGAGTCTATGCATCAGGAGCTACATCAGTTTGTCAGAAATGATGTATGGGAGTTGGTTCCAAGACCCAAAGATACCCATGTCATTGGCACCAAGTGGATCTTCAAGAACAAAACTGACGAAGATGGTGAGGTAGTTCGAAACAAGTCTAGGTTGGTAGCCCAAGGATATACTCAAGTGGAAGGCAAAGACTTTGATGATTCGTTTGCACCAGTAGCAAGGTTAGAGTCAATTCGAATTCTACTGTCTATTGCATGTGTTATGGATTTTAAATTGTACCAAATGGATGTAAAAAGTGCATTTCTGAATGGTTTTCTAAATGAAGAAGTATTTGTTGAACAACCAAAAGGATTTCAAGATCCTCATTTTCCGGATCATGTGCTAAGACTGAAGAAAGCACTGTATGGTTTGAAGCAAGCACCAAGAGCATGGTATGATCGTCTCACAACATACTTGTTGGATCACGGATTCAAAAGAGGTCAAGCTGATCGGACCTTGTTTGTAAAGAGAGATGAGAAGTCTCTCCTAGTTGCTCAAGTGTATGTGGATGATATTGTTTTCGGTTCCACCATTGACCAGTTGGCTCATGAATTCTCCGACGAAATGAAAAGGGAGTTTGAGATGAGTATGGTGGGAGAGCTGAACTATTTCCTTGGGCTTCAAGTGAAACAGCGGAAAGATGGAATATTCATATCTCAGGAGAAATATGCCAAAAATCTTGTTAAAAGATTTGGTCTAGACTCTAAGAAACATACTTCTACTCCAATGAGCTCCTCATCAAAGCTAAGTCGGGATGCAGCTGGGATAGAAGTGGATCCAACACTTTATCGAAGCATGATAGGAAGCCTCCTATACCTCACTGCTAGTAGACCAGACATAGCCTTCAGTGTAGGCGTGTGTGCTCGATTTCAGGCAGCCCCCAAAGAGTCACATGTAACAGCTGTCAAAAGAATTATCCGTTACATAAATGGTACCTCTGACTATGGGATTTGGTACTCAAGAGATTCAAATGAATACTTAGCCGGATATTCTGATGCTGATTGGGCTGGTTGCATTGATGATAGAAAAAGCACTTCCGGTGGATGCTTCTATCTTGGAAATAACTTGGTGTCATGGATGAGCAAAAAGTAGAATTCAGTCTCTTTATCAACAGCCGAAGCCGAATACATTGCTGCTGCAAGTTGCTGTGCTCAATTATTATGGATGAAGAAGCTTCTTCATGATTATGGAATCACTCAAGACACGATGTGTGTATATTGTGATAATACAAGTGCCATAAACTTGTCCAAGAATCCAGTTCAACACTCGAAGTCAAAACATATCGAAATTCGGTATCATTTCATTCGAGATTTGGTGGAGGAAAGAACCGTGTACTTAGAGTTCATCAACACCGAGAATCAGAAGGCAGACATATTCACTAAACCTCTAGATGGCCCAAAGTTTGAATCTTTGCGTAAGACCATCGGTGTCGGTATCATTCCCTGAACTCTATCTCTTGTGTGAACCTCTACTACTTTATGTTGCACACCTGTTGTTTTGGTTCCACTTGTTTAGTGTCTAATTGTTTTGATTTTATCTGTTTTAGTTTGCATCTGCTACTTTTGTTGATCGTTCTCTTCTTGCTCTGTTTTGGGTGTGTTCAAAAATTTCAAAAAACACATAAAAATTAGAAAATCCAAAAATTTGATCGCTTCGTTGAGTTTTGTCTCAAAACATGTTTTGCCTTGTACCTTTGTACTTATGGCTTTGTGCATTTAATGAGCTTAGCTTGTCCCTCATGCACTCATATCATTGTGGAAGAAATTCTGAAATCTTTGTGACTGTTGTAAATAGACCTTCAACCTTGTCATGAATGATTAGTGAATGGTTGTGTTGATCTTGAGACATGCATAGACTCATGCCTATATATCTTCCCATCTTTATTTTTTTGCTTAAAAGAGCTCTCTAATTGTAAATCTCCAAATGAAAAGAGATATAGAGCTGCAAAAGCCTGTCGCACAAACTAGTATTCGACTAGGAAAAAGGGAAAGCGACCAAAATATAATGTTTGATGCCCAACAAGCCAAAGGCTAACTCATCAATTGAAATATCAAAAATTTCAGGCATTTTTCTCTAAATGAGATTCTCTTTGCTCAAAAGTTGCAAATGTTATGTTATATATGGAGCCAAATGAAAAGCTTCATTGACTTGTTATCAAGTACGTGTGGGAGGTCATATATGCATGTTTCTATAATTGAGATAGGTCACATAATCTAGTGCTTGTTGTGTATGCCTTGATTGAATTGATCATTGAAGCTTCACATTTGACTAAGGACTATCTCATTTTGATATCCACACACATCACATAAGTCTATGCTCAACGGATGTCATAATCATGTGTGTGATTGTACTTGATAAAATGTGTTTTTCACATGCTCAATCTTTGTTGATCAAATCCAAAAAGATTTTTGAGTTTTTTATTTGTTTTTGAAAGTGTTTTTATACTTTCTTGTCTATTGTTTTTGATTAAAAAGCATGTTTTTGTGTTTCTTCAAACACTGGCACAGGGGTTGTTTCGCGAGAAGCTCGCGACTTAGAGCTTCCCGCGAAAAAGGGGTTGAGGGAATTCTGTATTTCATCCTGACACACAGAAACTTTCGCGACTGTATCGCGACCAAAAGCTACTCGCGAAATGCTGTTTGGCTAAAATTGGATTTCTCCAATTTCAGACAGAAGCTACCGCGACTGTCTCGCGACTGTTTCACGACTTAATGCTTCTCGTGAAAAGTTTGTGCTTCAGTGGCACCTCTCGCGACTGTTTCGCGACTGTCTCGCCCCTCTCTAACCCGCGAAAAACGCGTGTTTTCTGTCTTTATCTTGCTGATGTGACTGTGTTTCAAAAACACAAAAACTTCCCTCACTCAAACCTTTCTCGAACCTTTTTCAACCCAAAGTAATTTTTTCCAAAACCCTTCATCTTCGAGCATCTTTTCTGCATCTTCATCGTCAAGGTATGTCTTCTAAAGCTTTCCTATTCAAGTTTTGTCTTATTTTTGCAGTTTTCTTTTCGTTAGGGTTTCAAAAATTTGGGGTTTTTCGAAAATTTGAATATTTTTTCAAAATTAGGTGTATTTTTGTCAAATCTTTTGCTTGGGCTGTGTCCCATTGGTTATTTTTGCTTCTGTGTTGGCCCCTAGTGGCGTTTCTATCTTGTATTAAGGGTAGATTTTCCCATGTTCTTGCATTGCTCATGTCTTATTTGATGTTGTGCTCACAAGTGTTTGTCAAAATGTCCGAGTGACATTTTTGTGCTATTTTGAAACCAAGTGATTTCAATCTATGGACTTTCACTTGTTTCACATTATGTCACTCATTTTGGTCATTGATAATGTGTCACATGCACCTTGCACTTGCTCCCACATACATAATCATGCACATTTCCTGTGATCCACACATTGTAGCTTTACACTAAGCAGTGTTACTTCTGTTTTGACCTCACTTGACTTTAACCAAGTTCTGTGCTCTGTGGTCTATGGGTTGTGCTCCTGTCTCCTATATGTTGTGTGGTGCACAAATGTCTCCATTCAAGACTTCCGCTGTGAAAGGAGGCCGCGACAAAGGGAAAGAACCGATCATTGACGTTGATGCTGATTCACCTAGACCAAAGCGAACTCGTAGCTCAACAGGAACTTTTGATCCTAACTTGTTCAAGTCTCATGCTGCTTTTGAATCCTTCAAGAACCACTTTCAGGGTGCTCCTTTGATAGTTGAGAGGGGGGTTGACCAGCAATCACTCAAAGACACCCAAATACCTATTTGGTTTGCCACGAAAGATTGGAACTATCTGTTGTCAACTTTCGAGGATCCATATGAGAACATGGTTAAGGAATTCTATGCCAATGCAAGTGTCGTCGGCGATGAAATTAAATGTTGGGTTCGGGGAAAGACTTTTTCTGTATCACCAATGTACTTGGCAGAAATTCTACACATCAACCGACCAATAATCCCCATACCGCTGGTATATGATGAGCTGAACCCCGATGAAGAATATCTCCGACAGTCTCTAGGAGCTGAATTGGAATTCTCATCCACTAGAAAGTCTATCAATGTGGCCTCTCTCTCTTCCGAACTACGACTTCTATCAATGATCATGTGTAGCAATCTCTATCCCCTGTCCAGCACCGGATATATGAACCTTGGACGAGCTTTGTTTTTGAACGATCTGATCACGGATGTCGAGATTGATGTGTGCTCTCACATCTTTCACATTTTGGCCAAAACAGTTGACCGGACAGCTTCAAGGAATTGTCTTCCTTTCTCTTGACTTATTTCAAAGATTTTGAAGCTCAAAGGTGTCCGTCCTTTGGATGATGAACATCCATATCCACGGCCAAGTCCAATCAACGTTCGGTCTCTCCATGCGAGTATGAGCCATGCCAAGAAGAACCCCAAGCAAGAAACTCATGCACCATCGGGTTCCTCGAGTTCTGCAGCTCGTATCAATGATGAACAGATCAACAATATCTTTACTGCTCTTCAAGAGTTGAGTACAAAGATGTCCGGGTTTGGGACTATCATGTACACTCACCACCGACGTCTTGATGCACAGCTCACATCTCTCCAAACTCAAATGGATGAAATTCAACGGAAGCTAGAAGGCGATGACTAGCTATTCCCTGACAAAAAGGGGGAGATGATGTCATTGATAGGGGGAGTATGGAGATAGGGGGAGAAGAAGTCAACTGTTCTTGTGTTTATTTTTGTTCTTTAAAGCTTTGATACTATGCTTTATTTAAGTATTATTTCTGATGTTTCTTTTGTGATATTCTCTATGCTTTGTAGTATACTTTGCATGTACCCATGTTGCTTTTGTAAGCTTTAAGGGTTGTTTTGCTTTATTGCATTAGTTTGTAGACTTTTATGGTTTGTGCCATGTATTTGCAATTCTTTGCTTATGCAGCCTTTATGCTTGTGCTTTTAAAGTTTAATGTCTTACATTTACTTCACTACATCACTCTTGTGCCCGTGTAGGATTGTTCCTAGATGCATATATGCTCTATGCATTGGTCGAGTGATGAACACTCTTGTGCCCTTGTAGGATTGTTCCTAGATGCAAATACTTTAAGTATTTTGCATTGGTTGAGTGTTGGATTTGCAAATGGTACTCTTCATATGAGCTTATCATCTTGCATATCCGGATGTTCATTTCTTGTGTGAATGAGCATAGTAATTACTTTTGTATAGTGATTACTTGGTTGATCTTGCCATGATCTAGTGTTATCTATTTCATCTTACTTGATCATGCTATTTTTGCTCCATATGTTTTTCAAGTTTTCCGCATACAATGATAATACTTTGTTGTTGTGTTTCAGGAGTTACTTGTTCATATGTTTCAAGAGCTTATCAGAATCTAGAATTAGGTGTGAGTGAGTTTTGCCTGTGTTCCCAAACTCACGTTTAAGTCTAGAGTCTGTTTTAGGGTTTTGTCACGGAATAGCCAAAGGGGGAGATTGTAAAGTTGTGATTTACAACTATGTGTTTTGTTGGCTTATATTCCGTGCCAAATTTGATTGTAATTAATATCAATTGTTTATACCCTGTATTAGGTGTGGGAATTGATGTAAGGGGTGTGTGATAGAGAGTGTGTGAAGACTCAAGCAAATTGGAAGCTGATGGAATCTCGAGGGTATGTCGCGACTAAGCTTCCCGCGAAGTGAGGCATGTGCCCTGCACATGCTGGAATGCGAAGAGTCAGTCCAGGTGGAGACAGCTGTCTCTCGCGAGTATCTCGCGGGTAAGGCCTTCCCGCGAGACACCCGCGAGACAAGCTGTTCTGCCAGCCTATACTGAATGACTCACACATTTTGCACCTATCCTATATAAACCCCCATTACCCACAAATGTTGAGGAATGCTTTCAGAGAGAAAACCCTAGCCAAACACATTTGCAATTAGAGATTGTCATCCCCACCTTTCTCTATACACTTGCTTGTGGTATCTCCTCAACCATTCCCTCTCCATTTTCCATACCATTGAGAGGTTGATAGCCCAAACACTTACCACACCCTTTGAGAGTGTTGAGTGACGTTTTGGTGCTGCTGGGAAGCATTGGAAGAAGCCTAGAATGGCAGATGCAACATGGAGCTTGTTGCGGGATCCGGAGAGCTAGACAAGACACAGTTCCGAGAAGCCTTGTTGGAGTAGGAGCTTGGAGGGCTTAGGTACATCGGGTAGATTAGGCTTGGAGGGTCTCTTGCTTACTCATGTATCCCAACTGATTGTCTAGTGGATCGATTTCCGCTTGGAGGGCGGCGGAGAGGTTTTTCGTCGAGTTCTTCGGTTTCCTCTTCGAGAACACGTCTTGGTGTTTTCTGTGTTTGCATCCTTTTTCCCTACTCTTGTTTATTCCATTATACTGCTGTGTTGTTTAGTTTATGGATTAGAGTAGCTTATTTGTTCATCCGCTCGCTTTTACACTAGTCCGCACTTTATATCAAAGTTGTGTAAAATCTATCGAGCCGAAATCTTTATTAGGGGGTCTAAACAGCTCTTGTGTTTTTCAACACGTATTCGAGCTTTCATATGCTATACCTGAATAAACTACGAACAACACATGCACGTGCATACACACGGAGGGCACATGGCCTATATAGGTTTTTATTTTCATGCTCATTTTTCTGAAGACAACTCTTGATGGGATATGTTACTCAAATCTTATCTTTAGAAAAAATGAGATATGGGATTTTGTCTAATGTTAATATTTATAATGAACGTCGTCCATCTATCATGAATCATGTTTAAAACGGTACACTTTACTTCAAATCAAAGTAAGATGCAAATCCAATTGAAATAAAACGTACCAAGATTCTCGACTAAAAATGTGTATAACATGCTATTAACCGAATCACATTTAACTAGTTTTAATTTAAGAAATTGAAAAAAAGAAAAGAAAGCTATAGGTTTTCATTTTTATGCTCCTTTTTTTCAAGACAACTCTTAATGGGATATGTTACTCTAATTTTATCTTTAGAATAAAATGAAATATGAGATTTTGTCTAATGTTAATATTTATAATGAACGTTCGTCCATCACGAATCATGTTTAAGTATAATATGCTATTAACCGAATCACATTTAACTCGTTTTAATTTAAGAAACTGAAAAAAAAAAAGATTTTGAAAGCTAAATTCTTAGTAGGCAGAACTTCATCTTAAAGGGATTAACTTCTTCCACCTCTTCATCTTTGTTTTCTTCTATTCAGCATATTTGTTTAGGAAAAAAAATAAAAATAAAATTGTCGTAAAATTTCAGACAACAACTTTTATGATTAAGACACATTATCATGCATTTTTTTTGTACGAGCAGCCATTCATGAATAATAAGGACAGTCGGGAAATGAGAACCAGATTTTTTTGACAATCTTGTGCCACAGGGGACAGGTTCATAGTTGTAGGATTCATAACCAGTCAATTTCTCAGTGGTTATGTACTTATGATACAAATCCCGAAATGTGCAAAAATATGTTATTTATTATGTACTCCCTTTGATTTTCCTTTTTCACTTTCACTGATAATGATAAAAAGATCCAACGGACAACATGGAACTCTCTTGAGAATCATATACTACATCAGTTTGTACGGCCTTGTACAGTTGTGATTTAATTGTGATTTTTATTATTATTTTAAAATTAAAATTAAAATCTTGAAAAACAAATCCAAAAACCCTGTTCTCTTTGATGGGTTTATGGCTTGTATTCTCATTTAGTTGTTACAAAGGCATCTCATTTTTTTTTGGATTTCAGTTGGCACAACTATCATCATCTAGTGAAGGACCTAAAATTGAATCTTGCCTATACCAAAAAGAAATTAGAGGTGGAAATCATGCATGACGGAGTATTTTGCTACAAGGATTTTCATGAGCAAGAAAGTTGGATGCCCCCAAGATTATTGGTGGATACATGGTTTTGAAACCTGGACCGAACCATACGGTCCGACCGAAAAAACCGTGAATCATGGTTCTTTTAGGCATAAAAACCGGTCTATACCAAAAAAAGCAGGAAACCGTTCAAACCGCGGTTCAACCACATGGTTCTAAGATCCGGATTCAGACTGCTTTTCATAGTTCCCTTTGAATCTAAACCTTTAAAAAAAAAAAAAAAAAAACGTCTGATCTGACACAGAAAACATCTAATCTTTGTTTCAGTCTCTTTGCTTCACTCTCAAAAAAGTCTTACATAATCCAAACACAAAACACAACAAAATCCAATTCTTACAATAAAGTTGAATTAGAACAAGTAAATATGAAAAAAAAAATGAAAAAAAAGAAAGAAAAAGGAAGAACAATCCGATCTGACCTAATCTGGTGGTGGGGAGGAGGACGAACGATGGTGGGGCGGCCGACGAGGCCTTTGATCTCCATGATCTCCATCGGCGCCGCTCCAGATTCTCCTCTCTCTGCGGCGGATGAGGCCTTCGATCTCCACCGGCGCTGCTTTAGATTCTCCTCTCTCTCTCTCTCTTCTCTTTTCTCTGATGTGAATATGTGAGTAGGATAAGTGATAAATATGAAGTAAATGTGTGGTTGAGAGTTGAGTAATAAATTGGGTCCGTATGAAAATGTGTGGTGGTCTTTATCCCTAGTTTTATTATTTTTATTAATTTTTTTTACGTAAACGGTGTGGGTTTTTTTTTTTTTTTTTATTCAAAAGTGTGATATTTAATATTAAGAAATGGCAATTAAAAAATACTACCATAATATTTTCACAATAAATTTTAAGTAATAGATTGTTCTTAGCTAATATTGGTAAGTAAAAAAATAATTTCAGTAGTGAGTTCAAATTAGAACTAGTAACAATTTTTCACATAAGATTTTGATATGATTCTTGTAAAAATATTGTGACAAATATTGTGGATATAACATCACAATTCTCTCTTCATCTGCTTTTGTTTGTATTGCTTTTTTATCTCTTCCTTTAATTTCATTCACTTTTGTTTCTAGTGCTTTTTTAGATTTGTGAATGCGAGCTAGATAGCTAGTCACATGAGCATTGGAAAGTGGAACTTAGAAAGACAATCTAATGCTTTTAATTTTCTTTTTATAAAAAAATGGTTATTATTATTATTGGATAGATATTTCATATTTGGGCTATAGATGGATATATTAGACATAGTTAAAATATAGATTTATAGTTTTAATTGGACTATTTTAGTTAATTTTTCTATTTTTTACTAATTTAATATTTATATATATATATATATATATATTTAAAATAATTATTAAATTAATTATAACGTCATCACGATTCGACCTCGATTTAACCTCAGTTCGACCTCCCTTTTACAGTTCAATGAACGGTCTGGATTTGAAAACCTTGGGTGGATAGTCTGTAAAATGAGAATGGCCCAGTAACTAAGGTATATACCAACCAGTGAGATTGGTTGGAGACATTTTGAAGGTTAAGTTAGTAATGAAAAATCATAGAGTGGGCTTGAGAAAAAAATGATAGAGCATTGAAATAATGGAGTGGATACATTTTTCTCTAGTTGAGAACCCGCCATAATGCTATCCCCCTATGTTCTTTGGTGGCTTCCTTATATGTTCTTGCCAATCTATTTTACTACATAAATAAATAATTATTATTCTTCTGTGCCAAACTTTATTGGAAATGCAAAGGAAATCTTTCCTATTTTTATCAATGTCTTTTAAACATATAAGAGGAAAGCAAGCATTGTGAACAAAGAGAGGAAAAAGAAAGAAGAGAAAAATACAAAATAAAAGAATAATAAAACTTTCCTTGAAAATCTGTGTATAAAATAATTTCGCTGCTTAACATGTTATATGTATGTATGTGCATTATAGACTTTAGTCCCTCTAGAGTTAAATCCAAACATCACCACTAAACCAAAGTACAGAGAGAGAAAAAATAATAAAAAAATAAAAAAATTCAAGTTTATTACTGTGAAAAAAAAAAATCTCCATTTATTCAAACTTCTTTATTAAGTAAAATTAGTTAAATGAAAAGGCATGCATACAACATCGTAAGCTAGCTAAAGCATTTTGGTCCTCTACCATGAGTATTTGATTTGCACACTACTTACTTTGGCCTAGTTTGAACCGAAATGGAGTTCCTTTATCTACATTCGAATCCAGACAAGCCCCGCCCTCGACACGTCCGCTAAAATGAACTGGAAAATATGAAACATCCTCAGACTTCATGTTCATAATCATGTGACATTAACAAAAAAATAAAAACAGAAGTATGCTGTTCTGGAATTTGCATGCATGAAATTTAATTAGTCATGCAGTGACTAAAAATTAAATGTTTTGGCTTTCTTTTGTTTTGGTTGGCTTTGTACTGATAATTTGTATTTTAAATTAATAATAAAAATCACAATTAAATCACAAGCCTTGAAGTTTGCATAAACCTAGACCATCTAATACCGCAAGAATATGAACAGGGCTAACACATACTAGGCTGTTGAATAAAGGCATCAAGATGCCCGTGACATGTACACGTACAAAGTACAATCACTATATTTTCCTCCCCTAGTGAGTGGACAAATTATCATAAAAAATTTTAGTAACAAAAATTAAATCACAATTATTTATAGTAGATTTCAGTTAGTTTAAATTGTAAAATATTTTTGTTATTAAATAAAAAATTTGAGTTTTATCCTTGCTAAAAAGAAAGTTACAATTATCTATCTGTCTGATTATAAATAATAAAGAAAAAATGATGAACTTATATAAAATTAACAAACAGCCAATTACAGTCTCTCATATAAAATAATTGTGACAAAAATCATAACTTAATTTGTGATACTAGAATTACTCAGTTATTATTGATTTTCACAGCTACCAAAACTTACATGGTAGAATGACAACCTCTCTCATGTTTAACCTCACTTGAACTCGTCACAATAAAAATTGGAGAGATCCGTGTGAAATTTTCTATCAAATATTTGATATTCTAGACTTTTTGATTATTGTCTACCATTAATAAATTATAAATGTACTTTGAAAAGTGTTGTGTATAGGTCTATTTGCAAAGGAATTTGGCCATACCATCCATAGCACGAATTAAGATGCCAAATTCAACAAATTTGGCAGTTATAGCAATAAATGGAGCCATATACACAATCAGGTGAAGTGGGACAACAAGGCTAAGATCAAACAGACAAAATTCCCGACCCTTTTTCTATTAAAAAAAAAAAAAAAAACCAGAAACAAACAAACAAACAAATTACAAAGGCTTAACCCTAAATTGAAACATAGCAAGATCCAAAAAACAATAGCCTCATGAGTAAATTGAGACAACCTATTTCAACTTATATGGAACAAGAGTCTTGTAGCTTAGTGACATTACCTGCTCCCCTTCATAAAGAGAACCAGGATTCAAATACAGCTTATATGATAAGCTGATAACAACTAAATTCAGGTATGGGTTATCTGCACGGTACCTTGTATATAATTGAGACAAGATTCTAATCTTTACAAGCATTATTTTCACCTTAAATCTCAACTTACAGCCAAAACCCAATTCAGAAGTTTGTCAATAATGAAGCTTATAGATATGTTTGTACCCATTTCATAACAAAATGTCGAACCCAAATAACAAAGCTCCCACTTTAACGGGTCAGCTTTCCCCCCAATTTATATTTGACCCATTTCATGATAAAACACACTAATAATCTTTACCCACATAATTTTCACATCATATCTCAAATTACAGCCAAAATCAACCCAAAGGTTCATCAATTATCAAGCTTATTGATATTTTTGTATCAATTTCATAATAAAATGCCGTACCCAATGCACAAAGCTCCCACTTTTAACAGGGTCAGACCCATTTCAAGATAAAAACAATCTAATAATCTGAATTACTCATACAAAACCATGAAAATTATGACAAAGAATGAGAGCTTTGTTTATATATTCAACAAAAAGAATAGGAGAACAAATAAAAAACGAAGAGCCGTATATATTTGCCCATAAACATACAACTTCAATAAATAAATAATTTTATCATATTTTTTGAATTAAACATTTAATAAGTGTGAAAACTGAAAATGAACAGAATTATGCAGTTAAAAACTAATTATTAAGGTTTGAATGAAAAAAGTTATGATGGGATTGATTTGCATGCATTCTATCAACTACGTATGATTAGTTGAAAATATTCAGATATTTAATTAGCATGCTATAAATTAAGAAAGCTTTAACATCCAGGTAAAGTAGGAATCACATGTGACAAGAAGAACTCACGGTGCACAATTACTTTATCAGGGAGCTTCTTTACAAACTGCTTTCCCGCAGATCTCCAATCTGAGACACTGAAAACAAAAAAAAAAAAAAATAGTTGTATTAGAGTATGTACAAGCAGAACTTTTTTGTGGAGCAGAGCCAATGGTTGTACTTGGCACCTACAAGGGGTTTTTTAAATCCACGAGGATAATTTTGGAAATTTACCAGGAAAATATATATAAAAAAAATACACTTAATTTTTATGAAACTAAAATCTAAATTACCTTGCAGGCTACAATATACTTAAATAGATAAAAGTACTCTAGGGCTACCAACCGCATTTCTAAGACAACTAAGAAACACCTAAAAATCTTAATTCGCGATAGGCACAAAATTAAGTTAGAAAATAAGAAAAATTACAAAAAGCTTGCAAAGTCAAATTCTATGGTTTTTAAGAGACGTCACAGAATAGATGAGATATTAAATCAAAATTTTAATTTAAAAATTTATAATGAGAATAAAACTTACTATAAATAGCAAAAATAATTTATTATGGGCCTAAACAAATGAATTTTCCTAAAAAGCGGCATTGATAGTGGCCAAATGCCGCATGTTTTGATCGAGTCCAAATCTTCTGTCTCACTTTTCTTGCTCCACTCTATACTCCACCAATAAATACTTACCACGTGTTCACCTAATTAATTAAATATCATCATTATTGACTTATTAATCATACAGTTATTAATTAATAGTATCACGTTGCAAGTATTTATTGCTGGAGTATAGAGTGGAACAGGAAAAGTGAGACAGAAGATTTGGACTCGTTTTGATCCTTGCAACAATTATCATCATGTCATCAATTTTCATGCTATTCCAAAGTTAGCTTTAATGATTTCTTTTAGTGTTTTTCGACGGTAGCAGAGCCATGTTGGAGTTGAGGGAGGCCATGATTTTTTAGAAAATTTGAGTACATATACTTAATTATGAGTTATCCAAACCATTTTAAAAAAAAAAAGGCATTTACAACCCCCATACCCTGGTTAATTTACTTTTAAGCTCCTTTTAAATAGGTTACAATCTTATTAAAAAAATTTATTAGTGATATCATTATCAATAAAATTACAATAATTAAACATTTACAAACTTACAATAAGCATAGTTTTTTTTTTTTTTTTTTTTTTTGAGAAACACACACTAGAGAAAAGAAAAAAAGTTCTAACAAAGAGTTACAATAAGCATAGTTATTTTAACAATTATCTCATTATATAGAAGTGAAAAAATGAGTTTTCATCCTTTGCAACATACCTAATCTATATCACCACGCAGTTGCAGACCCCCACCAGCTTCCGCTGGCAGATATGAATCTGGGTTTGCACTAGATAAATAAGCAATCTTTACACTTTTCTCATCCTCGATCTCTTTTTTAAATCTCTAGCGTCCTAAATTGATCTGCCTTCTTCTTCTTTTTTTCTTTCTTTTTTTTTTTTTTTTTTTTTTTTTTTTCAGTCTTTCTTTACTTTACGGTTCTTACATCGTTTATGAAGTAGAGAGTGTGACTTTTTTATTTTACCAAGCAACATTTATCAATTACCTCCTACCTCCACCACGTGTATGGCTGAAACTTGAAGTCTCCAAAGAAATTTAGAGTCCCCAGGTGGTCAGGTAAGGTATAGAATCTATGAAGCAGAAACTCTTATGACTTTTTCTATTTCATCGTAACAAACTATTATTATACCTAATAAAAATATACTACAATATATCATATACTTATAAATATAATAATATAACATGTAATTGGTTGTATTTAATTAGAATTTTTTATATATTAAAATTTGGACGATTTTTTTGTCCACTATTTAGGTTTTTTTTTATTATTATATAAATTTATTAGTATTTTTTTAGTCATTATACTGAATGCGTGATAATTTAATTTGATAATCTAGGTCATTGGGCAAGTTAAAAATTATTGATTCATTATGCAAAACAAAATTGAACTGAAAAGCTATTCTCTTCAGCATTCTATCAACTACGTATGATTAGTTGAAAATACTCAGATATCTAATTAGCATCCTATAAATTAAGAAAGCTTTAACGTGCAGGTAAAGCAGGAATCACATGTGACAAGAAGAACTCACGGTGCACAATTACTTCATCAGGGAGCTTCTTTACTATCTGCTCTCCCGCATATCTCCAATCTGAGGCACTGAAAACACAAAAAGGCTGTATTAGCAGGGCCGGCTCAATCATAGAAGCAACTGATGCAATTGCCTAAGGCCCCCAAATAAAAGAAGGCCCCTTGATACAAATTAATTATGGCTCCTTCACCTAGGAAAAAATTTTAAGGCGCCACTAATAGAAATAAATTGATACGAAGAACGAAAATTAAGAGCCCTTGAAGAGAGAAAATAAGGCCCCTTTGTAACTGATGGTTTATCAAAGAAAAAAAAAATTTAAAGCCCCCTTTCCCAAAACATAGAAATTGAAGAGATAATGTTCCTATTTAAAATCTGAATTAATGGCTTTATAAATAACTTCGTTGATAAAAACTAACATTTATTACTTGAATCTAAGGAAAAAATAGACAGCAAAAACGTATATTCTCTCAATCTTAAATCTTAAGAAATCAAAAACAGTATCAATTAGTATTTTTTTTTCCCTGCTCACCTTGCTTCTCTCTAGTCTCCATCTTGATTCTATTTTTATAGCATTCTTCGTTGTTTGCTAGCTACTCTTCTTTGACCTTCATTCAGGTTTGCTTCTATTTGCTCTTCCTTTCTTTTTATTCTTCTTGCTACTAAGTTTTTTTTTTTTTTACTTGTTGCTGAGTCTCTCTCTCTCTCTCTCTCTCTAAACACTCTTTAGTCATAATCACCACTACACGTCTTTTTATTAGACTTTTAAAAATTTTAATATTTTTCTCCAAAGTCCAAAGTGTACACGTTTATGGCTAGGAAGCATTCCACTTTTTTCCATGCTATAAGTTATCATGTCAATCTGCAGGACTTATCAGAACCCATGTGAATTGCATACTATAGTTACACGTTTCTTACAATTAAGCAATTTTTGAAAGTTAATTTTTATATATTTTTTGTTTTAATTCGAGCTTTAATACTGAGTTGGCCAATCACTTGTTTTTATTTCAGTGCTTCTATTTGTTCAACGTATGCCTAGACTATGACTATCTAGTAATTATTATTATTACTTTTTTTTTTTTTTTGCTTTTTTTCCCATTCATTTAGAAAGTCATTAATTTGTTACATGTACATGTGTTATCTTAATTTAATAAAATTATAAGTTTAGGATAATATATTTTATATTAAAATTAATTTGTTAAGTTATGTGATAAATAATTTTTTATTTGTGCAGGTTTAGAGTGTAAAGTGATCATATTATTTTCTAAAGTTGCAAATTGTGTTTGGATAAACCAGATTTTATTATTCTATACTTTAATTTTTGTTTTATTTCAAATAATTTATAATTTTTCTATTATAAATCATGTTTTATTTTAATTATAAATGTTTACTAAAAGATTAAGTGATAGTAAAAGGAAATGTTAATGAAACTTGAATACAAAAATTTAATTAATAATTTTGCATCTCAAAGAGAATGATATATAGATTCTAAATAATAATAAAAAAATTGAAAGTTAAATAAATATTATTTAATTAATAATTAAAAAAAGCCTCGCCTAAATTTTTCGCCTAAGGCCCCCAAATTTGTTAAGCCGGCCCTGTGTATTAGAGTATGTACAAGCAGAACTCTTTTGTGGAGCAACTATTATCTAACAGAACATAATGATCACTTATATGAAAATAAAATCTGAGATGGAAGAATGAGAAGGCCAGGAAAGACAAAAAGATCTCAGATGAGATATATGACACAATGACCTTGTAACAAGTAACTCGAGCAGTCACACATCTCTGTAAGATAAGATTGACTGCAAAATTGTGTCAAGTTTGTGTGAAAACTTACATGACAATTTTAGAAAGATACTGTATACCTGCTACATGGAAAGTTTTCACCATCGAAGACAAAATTATGCCATTGGAATAGGAAGAAGAAATATTTTACGCAAAACATTTAAACCAAGCCTAGAAACTTCGAAAAAAGTTATTCTTCTAACCTGAATTTTTTTCTTTGGAAATTAACACAAAAACACACAGTGGTTCTTTAACCCATAACCTCACTCTCTACCTCATTCTTCTAGGAAGACGAGGTGTCATTGGAGCTAGAGATCAAGGGCCTCCCAACTGAAACTTATACCCCACATTACTAAATAAAGCTCACACCTGTTACTTTCCTTTCAACCTTCAGCAGTTTGGGTAATGTTGGAATAGCATTCTAGTAAATTTTACTACCTCCAATGGAATGTTTTTTCAACTGTAAAAAATTTGTAATTGTAGGCATTACTGAAAAAATTAACAAGGCAAAGACAAAAAACGATGCCACTTGGAAGTAAAATGAAATGGACTTCAAATTGAGGAACTGCACATAAAACAATGGTCATAGTAGGATCCGCTCCCAACATGAACCTAACTCAAACTGGGTTTGATTTTTACCCGGTGATACAAACATAAATATAAATAAATCACACTAACAGAAATCACCTATTTTCCCAGTGCCCATTTCCGGTTGAAAGGTCGGGGACTGGGGCTCGAAATTCACCTAAGGCCCCAAATTATAGGACCCCGGGAATTCACAAACTGATCTACCTAACAATCACTATATTACGTTAGTCCATTACCCAACTTAAATTAAGAACCAATTGCCTTACGGCTGCAAACACTTCTTTGGCCAGAGGTACTAACCATCTGACAAAAACTATGCACTCAACCTAACAAACTAGAAAACTTTTTCCTATACTTCTTTTATTCTTCTTTCCTAATAAATTTTGGTAATGCCTGGCAAATTAAAAGGTTAAATATGATGGTGTCCTGGCATAGCCTTAACCAACCGCTCCATTTCAACAAGGATTTACAAAAATGATCAAAATACTTGCAGACCCAATAGAGGGAACCGATAATAATTTGAGTAGTCATTGGAGCTTGGATAAAAAAGGTGATTAATTTATATGAGAAGTGAAAGAAAAAGGAAATACTTGCATACCTTGGATGTATTCGTCCTATTCAACTCAAAAATCACTCGGATTAGAGAAGTAGGGGTGAGATCGAAAACCCTAGCATAAAGAATAAAACTTAAACACGAAACCCTCAGACCCAGATATAGAAATTGAAAATTGCATACAATAGAAATTTGAAGGAAAGAGAGAAAAAGGGAGGTGAACTCGCCTGAGTTGACTCGGTGATTAACAACTCACCAGTGTTTTTTTGAAGATCGATCATAGAAAGTGGGTTGGCGATGGTGCGTGGGTCGGTGATGATGCGTGCGATTTAGTGGCAGCAGTGAGGAGGTTGATGAATCAGTGAGAGTTTGTGGATGAGGATGATGGGAATCGGTAAAGGGTGAGATTTTGTGGACGAATCGAGTTTGAGAGTCTGTGAGTGCTGAGAGCTTGAGAAATAGGGTTAGAGCATTATTTACTATGCTACTTATACAGAGCCTACAGCCGCATTTTTAACATGGGGCTATAGGCAAAACTTGAAGCCCCGTTTAAAAAACGTAGCCTAATCCCTGGCTAAAGCTGCGTTTTAAACGCGCGTCTTCAGATCATAGGTAGCGCCACGTTTAGAACACACGGCTTCAGACCAAATTTAAAGCCGCGTCTATAAAACGCGGCTTTAGGAAAGCTAGAGCTGCATTTTATAAATGCAGCTCTAGTCAAGATAAAAATAAAAATAAAAAAGGGCATAGAGCCGCATGTTTTAAATGCAGCCATAGCTGGCCGCGTTTAAAACGGGGCCATAGTTCAATAAAACGCAATTGTAGATGCGTTCTATGGCCCCGCGTTTAAAATGGGGCTTCAGGAAGAGTCTTTAAGCCCCATTTTATAAAAACGGGGCTGTAGTACTCCTATGGCCGCGTTTTTACAAACGCAGCCCAAAAAAATGAAGCCCAATACCCCCGCGTTTTGTAGTGCCACTTAAGTTGCTAAATGAGTTGATATGATAGGGTGGCAAGACCGCAAGAAACCTTAACATTGTTTCTATGCACTCTAATATGTAAGGGATACTCCTTAGTCTCTGCACCTTAGCAAATCTGAAAGAAAAGCTTTGGAGGAAATCCCCCATCAAAAGTTTCTAGGGAATCTATTGCTTTCCACCACCACAATTCTATAATGATCCCACTGCTTTGTTACCAACTTAGGATTTGGTTGGATAGAAAAAAGAAAACTATGGAAAGAAAATTGGTGGGGTGGGGTTGCAATTTTGTGTTCTTTTAGATGGGAGGGAGGGGACAACGTTGATTCTTTCTAGTTTTTTATTTTAATTTAACGTTTTTTAAATTAATTAATAAATAATAAATTAAAATTAAAAATTAAATAAAGGGAAAAAAATGGTATCTTATGGGTAGGATAACTGTAGCAATTAACAAATTGTTAACAAAAGACTTAACTGAGAATAAATGAAATTTAAAGTACTGAAATAACAAAACCTAAACTTAGAAGATTAAAATGAAAAATAATGAAACTTAGAGGGTGAGTTTTGTATTTTAGCCTTTATAATATTTTTATATATAGTTGTGAATTTAGTGAGAAACTGATACTAGTTCTTATCTAAACTGATCACTAATATCATTTTTTATTTTTTATTTTTTATTTTTTTATGAATAACTACTTATCATATCAACAGTATGTAAAGAAATTTATAGTTCTAGAATTTCCCTTGCACATGAGAGGTTGGTACGCCAGAGTTTGTTATTTGTTTGGTTTTTACGGTGGGCTTATATTTATTAAAATTTTGGTTAAATAATTATATTGATCATTTTTTCTAATAGTTTAACTTTTTAAGATAATTGGTAATTTAATATGAAGTCGAGGAAAGAGATTCTAAATTTTATCACGGTCCCCACTCTACCTCTCATTTAAATTATTAAAATTCCACTTTATATTTAGAGGTTCTCTCTTGGGTTTGATGGACATTTGCTTTGTAACTCTTTCTTTGATTTCTATTGTGTGGTAGTTTTTTTTTTGTATTTATGAACTTTTGGTTCGTTGGTTTCGCTAGAGAGAAATATCTTTGAGGGTATTGTCTAGTGTGGAAAAAAATTCAATTTATTTTAAGTGCAACTCCTAACCTTTGTATTGTGAGGGAGTCTTTTTGGGTATGTTTGAAATTTAGGTTTGAGAGAGTGTCTCTACATCATATTCCCCCAAATTTGTTAGTAATTAATTTATTTATTTTTGCACGTGGTTCTAGTGCCAAATCAGTAATTATTGTGTCTATATTTTCTTTTGCATTGGTTTTCTTAGTTTTTGTTGTTGTTTTTGGACATTTTTTTCCCAAGTCCCAAATATTTCGCAATTACTGATTGATATTTTGACCTTCCCCTGTTTTACAACAATAAGCACTCTATATATCAGTTATGAAACTTTGAAAAACAAGCACCTCATGCATGTGAGATATATATATATATATATATATATATATAAGCTGAATCTTAACATTTATTGTAATTACGCTCTTGTTCAGCTACTTCATTCGCTACATCATTGACTATATCATTATTCTTTTTCTTATTTATTTTTTACCTTTAATTTTTTTCAATATTAAATGTACTGGTTTTACAAATTCATCTCAAAATGGTTTTAACTTTACATATTCATCTAATTTAATTTTCATGTTATAACTAAATAATAAATCAATGAAAAATCAAAACAAAAATATTATCTATATATATTCATCTTAGGCGGTCTTAACTTTACATATAATCTTGTCTTTACATTTTCATCTACTTTAATTTAAATGTTTATAACTGAAAATTGAAATTAGTGAAGGAAAAAAAAAAAAAAAAAACTCTTAACAAAGTTTAAGTATGAAAAAAGAAACTTTCAAAGTTTAAGGATGAAAAAAAAAATGGTAAAGTTTAGGGACCAAAATAATATTGTACCCTTATTAGTTTTATAATAAATTCTAGAATAATCTAAATAGTTTTTTTTTTCAAATTAATATATAAAAAGAATGCTTACTAACCAAATTGATTATACGATAAGATTTTTATTTTTGAATTTTAATAAAAATAACTTGATTTTTTAAGAAACAAATAAGAATAATAAATATAGGAGGTTAAAGTGTCATTTTCAAATATAGAAGGTGGGGTTTTTGACAAATAGTATTTTCCAAATAGTTATTGTAAGTAAAAATATGATGTTAGTGATAGATCCATATTAGAACTAGTAAGAATTTGTCACATCAGCAATTTGTAAAAATGTTGTAAAATAGTTTGTATCTGTAGCATTACTCTTTCCTTAAACCTCGCAAGATGTTAGTGTAATAGATCCAAATTAGAACTAGTAAGAATTTGCCACATTAGCAATTCGTAAAAATGCTATAAAATAGTTTGTATCTGTGACATTACTCTTTTCTTAAACCTCACAAGATGTTAGTGTAATTTATTATTAAACAAAAAAAAAAAAAAAAAATTCCAACAGTTGACTATCTAGAATGTAACAAAAGTGTGGAAAAAATTGTTATATTCACATTCTCTGGAATCACAAATCTGCAATAGTGTGCCAGAGAAGCTTTCAAGTTATTAATAATCTATCTTACTCCCTTGTGCCAAATATAAACAAATTTTCATTTTCCATCAAAGGCCTCAAAAAAATTTTCTCCCCAAGTCGACAAGAAATCTAGAGTGAAAATTAAAAAAGATCTCAAATCAGAGGGACACAATTGCCCTCCTATTATAATGATAGAGAATGTTTTATATATATATATATATATAATGTTATTTTAACACATCAAAAAGTTATTTTATCTATTTTAATACACCATATGTTAAATATTCTATTTTTTTCACCATTTTAGTTAAATATATATTTTTTTCTTTTCTGTTCCCATCGACATTGAAGACATATAAGGTAGAGAATGTTTAAATGTTATTAATTAATTCCAACTATCATGAAGAGAGAAAGTTTGAATTAAAAAAAAAAAAAAAAAAAGCAAATATTTATACAACTACCATCCATACACTGCTAGCATTAGAATTGCATTGTAACATGCATAGCTGGCTCTAACATATAAGCAAGAGTGGAAATCACCTAAGGCCCTGTGTTAATAAAGACCCCTAATTTTAACCAATAGAGATACTTTTTTCATTGTAATAGTATTAATTAAGCCCAAATATTAACCAATAAATAAAATAGTATCTTTTTTACAAAAGAGAAATTCTACGTTCACAATATTTTTTATAATACTTTCACAATAAATTCTAAGTAGCAGGTTGTTACTGACTATTATTGATGGTTAAAAAAATAATTTCAATAGTGGGTTCAAATTAAAACTAGTAACAATTTAACACCTAGGATTTGTTGTAAAAATATTATAAATTTAGTACTTCTTAAAAAAAGAGCAATACACAAAAATTTTCACAATAGTTGAGTAGAAAAACTTTTACTAGTTCTCATTACTATCATCACTTTTTTACTTACCACTATTAATCTACCATATCAACAAGTGTAAAATGTTTTGTCAAATTTTTTACGTCTATAAAAATTCTTAAAAAACAAATTTTGGATGGTTCATATTAATTAGTAATTTTCTATTTAACAAGAGAATAGAATTTAAGTAATATTTAAATTACCTTTTTAAAAAGTCATTTTTAAATATATAAGAGGCTTCAATTCATTTTTTGCCTTAGGCCACTCAATACATCAAGCCACCACTAATAGCATGTGTCAAAAAGTTTTTGCATTTAGTACATCTCATGGAGGTAATTTTTTAGTTTTTGACTTGGTAATTGGTAAGTAAATACTAAAAATTTAGCACAATTAATGCTAGTGGTATTGTTAACATTTACCCCCTCGACTTCTTTTCCTTGTCTTTTGCCTTTTGCGTTATGTCTTTTATGTTTTGTGTCTTTTTTTCTTCGTGTACTCATCTGGTTCTTGCTACTTGCTATCATCCCTACACAATTTTTTTAATATAAATACAATGTGACACTTTTTGTTTGCTTTTATTATTCTTTTCGTATATAGAGTGATGTCGTAATATTATGGGCGGATTGCCTCATTCAACTAGATCCTATTTTGATTCTAAAAAAATAAATAAATAACTAATCCTCTTTTGGCTTCATTTATATTATATAAAAAAATTTATTTTGATTTTTGTTGGTCCATAGAAACAAAATCCTGTAGCACTCCCGAATGTTAACTCAGAATGAAATTTTATGGAATGGGAATTCACCTAAATTTTAAAAAGCATGCTGCCCACACTTTTATACTTTTTTTTTTTTTTTTTTTTTGATAAAACGGTCAGACACACTTTTATACTCTAATAGTGTTGGATGTGACCATTTTTTAACAACTAATGTTGTCCTCGTGATTCTCTTTTTTCCAGTCTTATTACACCCAAGATATATAACATATAATCATTTGACGCACACTTAATCTAGTAGTGTTGTATCATGTATGTGACCATTTTTTTCAACAAATAATATATTGAAAAGGGTTAGGATTACAATATTTCACAACATTTTCATAATAAATCATGCATGAAATTATTTTTCTTGTCAAGTAACAACTAATAATAACTTACTATATAATATTTATTGTAAAGATTTCATTCTTATTTCAGATTTATTGTAATGATATCATTGATATATCATTTCTTTAATATATTACCATAAGTGATGATTTCGTTAATCGTGCTTTTCATTTTTCCCCGCTCTCTTACATGCAAGAGATGATATATATATATATATATATATATATATATATATATGTATATATATATATATAATCTGTTGCAGCAATACATGCCCTACCCATTTCTCTTTCTTCTTCTATTTCATCTCCTTCTTTCCTGGTCTGTTGCAATCTGTAAAACCTCCGAAGTATTTTCAGTTGGATTCTTTTTTGTAGTCATCATGGTAAAGTTTTGTTTACTATTTTTTTGGGTACTGGTTTGAAATTTTTTTTTTTTTTTTTACACGTATGCTAATTATATGTTATGGTCCACTGCAGAGTGAGATTTTCGTGGATATAGACCTATTGCAAGAAAGGAATGAAGCTGGTTCTGAAAGCAATGTCTGTAACATACCAATGGAGGTTAGATCCATTTTGGACAATGGGAGTCACATCGAAATAAAAAAGAGAGCCCAAAAAGTCACTTGTCAGAAAGTCCCACCAACGTTGAGAAGAAACGAAAAAAGTAAGGACTACTTTGATCCTAGGGTTATCTCTTTCGGTCCTTACCACCATGGCAAACCAGAATTCCAAGAAGCAGAGATGCTTAAAACTAATGTCATGCTGGAGTTTATTGCAAATTCTAGCACTTCATTTGTGGAATTTTACAGCAAGGTACGTGAAATAAATGACTACACTAGATCCTGTTACGTTGATGGTTCCACAAATAAATATAGTGATGATGTGTTTGCAATGATGATGCTTCAAGACAGTTGCTTCATTCTATATGTAATGGAAAACGTGGTAAGAAATAGATGGGACAAGTTTAGTAAAATATTTGCTCATCATATAGGCCCCTCTGGAAGATTTTATGCATGTAGAGACATGATTTTGCTAGAGAATCAGATTCCTTTCTCACTCTTGATACTTTTGATGAGGCTTAGATATGGTGATGAAAAATTAGGACTAAGAATGATCAAGCCATTTGCTTGTTTCATAATTTGGGCAATAAATCCAGAGGATGTTACAAGAGATGAGAATAAGGAGCCAACAACTCGTCATCTCCTTGAGTGTATATATCAGGAATTCTCCAAAATTGGTGATCTAAACGAGAAACCTCATCATTGTTTCAATTTTTGTAAAACCAAGCCGATACAAGCAAAGGAGCTAGAGTATACAGATTTTGTTCCGTCATTCCGCTCCGTTGAAGAACTTAAAGCTAAGGGGATCCATTTCATGCCTACCACTTCTAGTTTTGCACTTCTAGAGAAAAAGGGAAAATCAATTTCTCTACGTGATGTTAGATTCAAGTCTGGCTTCATCAATGCAGAGCTTAAGCTTCCCCCCCTAATTCTTACTCCTTCTAAAATAACACTGTATAACAACTTGGTAGCCTTAGAATTTTGTCCTCCTTCGGACAAGGATTTGGCTATTGCATCTTACTTCTGTTTCCTGAATACACTCATTGAAAGTGTTGACGATGTGAAAGAGTTGAGGTCCAAGCGTATTCTTCTTAACAATTTAGGCAGTGATGAAGAGGTGGGTAAAATGCTTAAAGAGATCAACTCATGTGGTATGCAAGATTTTGGCATTTACCAAGGTGTTAGAGAAGATATTGAAGAACACTATAATAGCAAGATAAAGACCTGGTTGGCTGAAATAATTGGCAAATATTTTAGCAACCCATGGACTGCTCTTGGTTTCTTTACTGCAATTACTGTCCTTGCTTTAACTATTCTGCAAGCTTACTACAGAATCAATAAGTGAATAGACACTATGTACTTTACGCATGTACTACTTGAATTGTAATTATTATTTGGACTAATGTTTCTCATCTAGTTGGTCACATTTACATTGTTGGAACCTGTATTAGCATAGTGGTGTCTTAATTTCCATTTGGATAAAAATTGTTATACACACATGCATGTTATTGGAAAAAACTCAAGATATGGATGTCTGAGTGGCTACATACGCATTTTTGAAGCCCTTGGACCATTCTTGCATTCATTGCTGCGAGTTCATTTCCCTTTAGTGTTGTGCAGACTTATGTTTAATTGTTTATTAATCAATAGTCCTTGCAATACATAAGAAATTAAGTTAAACAAAAAATATTTATAGATGACAAGTATTTATATAATAAGTATTAATTAATTAATAAAGAATCAATTAAAGAAGTTGTATAAAAGAACATACATTATTTATTATAAAAAAATTTAGGGAACATCAAACCTAATTAATTGAAAATTTGTTTAGTGTTGGGTTTTTTTTTTTTTTTTTTTTTTTTATATATATATATATATAAAAAAGAAAAAAAAGAAAAAGGAAAAAGATAGCCAATTCTAATTAATTCAAACTAACATAATTTATCACGATTTGGAACTCTAAAAATCAAATTAAAAAATTAAAATAATGACATGAAAAAACATGAGCTGAAAAAGACATATATCATATATGATAATATTGGAACAAGTCAATAAAAAAAAAAAATGAAAAGCTTTCATCTATATTAGAGATAGATGTATACTATTATTTGTGTGAGTGATTTTTTTATTTTGTTTCATTATGTTTTTGTGTATTCCTCGTCTTGTTTCAAGCATCAATCGTGTTTAATTTCTTGATATGCAAAATACTTAGGGAGTAATTGTGGGAGGTGCAATAGTATCTAATGGCCAGCAAAAAGTTTTTTTAAAAAAAAAAAGAAAATTTGAGAAAAAAATATGCCATTGGATCATATTAAATTTTTATTTTTTTTTTACTTTTTACCTTTTTATTATTTTTTTTCTAAAACTTTTCCAATTTAAGTCAATGGTAAATATTTTTTTTTAACTTGTTTTTTTATATTTTTCTGACCGTTAGATGCTATTGCCACTTTGCATTGCACGAGATCCAAACCTTGCTTGATAGATGGACTACCAACAAAACTGTATTAAGTCACATCCTCTAACATGCAAATCATACACTCCCTTTTTTCTTTTGAATTTTCGTGAAGCCAATTCCTGAATGGCCTTTTAAGGAACCTACAACGACAAATGCATGTTTGGGCAAGTAACTATGCATTCATACAAAGTATGAATCATATATATATATATATATATATATATATATTTCAACTAATAATTTCTACTATTTCTAATAAAGACGTTCAATATTTTAATTCTCCCTCTCTCAATTATCAAATTAAAAAAAAAAAATTACATTCATACAAACAAGAAATTATAACATTCACATAGATACAAAAGTTTAGGTTATATTTGGTAACAATTTTTGTTTTCTATTTTCAAAAACTTGTTTTTGAGAATATAAAGAAAAAAAAAATTCTTATATTTTTTAAATCAAAAACATGTTTGGTTAGTTGAAATTAAAAAAAAAAAAAATAGTTTTTTGAAGAAAAAAAATAGAAAATACTAAAATATGTTGTTACTAGGATTTGAACTCTAATGCTACTTATTAAATGAGATAGATTCATTAAATTAAATGTGTGTTTTTATTGACTTTTGAAAATTATGAACTGAAAACAGTTTTTTGCATGTTTTTAGTTTCTTTTACAAATTGAGTTTTGAGAACGATTTTTGTTTTATGTCCATTTTGGGTTGCCAAACAAGTTTTTTAGTCTTAAAAATAGAAAATTGTTTTTAGAAACATAAAATAAGGAGAAAAAACAGTTATAAAATATACCCTTAACGTGATTGATTAATTCTATGCCTTTTCATTCTTTATCAACGCCAATCAAAACCACTATCCATTATATATATATATATATATATATATATATATACATATATATATAGAGAGAGAGAGAGAGAGAGAGGATTGGGTTCAAGTTACACCTTGTGTAACTCCACAAGAGTTACACATTTTTTAAGCCGTTGACATCTGCACTTAACACAGATTATCTCCTTACTTTGCCAGTATATGTTGATTGGAAGAAAGCATCTGATTCCAATGTAATAATATTCAGGTGATGTTATATTTTCTTGAATATGGTGCTTTTGTCTTCATTATACAAGAAATTTGAACAAGCCAAATCATGAAATATGGTATAGCTGTTATTTTATGAACTATATACCATAAGAGTATATAGTTCATAATTGCAATCTAATAATTATATCCAGGAAACACTAAGACATAATACATATTATAATGATTGCATTAAGTCTTGAGTTGATGACCAACATTTTAACTAGAACTATACTGAGAAGTGCCCAGGGTACATCCTTATGGTTAGGGGTGGCAAATGGGCGAGTTGGGTTATAAATTGGTCAGGTGTGTAATTATTCATTTATCCATTTATGACCTGTTTATATATAAATTAATTATCCATTACTCATCCAACCCATTTAATTAGTAATCCACTCATTTAACCCATTTAATTAGTGAGTAGTGAAATACTGTGAGAAAAAGAAGTCTAATAGGACAAGAGAAAGTCCATCAAACAAAGGAAGATAGTGATTCCACCATATAATTTAAACTAAAAAAAAAAACAAATAGTATCCTTGCTATTATTTTCCCTTTTTGATTCCACTAAAAAAAACACATTCATTTCAAAGGCAAAAAAAAAAAAAAATAAACGTAAAAAACAAAAACAAAACCTTGCTAAGCCTACGAATGGCGGTGGATCTCCTAGGCTTTCCGAAGATGGATGATCAGACGGCTATACAAGAAGCCACGTCATAAGGTTGTTGCTTTGACCTAGCTCTTACTCCTTCGGCACCAGTTGTTGCTCTGACCATCGTGTCCTAGATCTCCATCACTACTCCAACGAGCTACATTTCTCATCCATAGAGATTGACTCTTGACTTCACAAAGCCTAATGATTTTGCTTCGAACACCAAGGCTTTGGAGCTCGATTACACCAAGGATAGCTTCAGCGTGTCGTTGAGCTCGTCGTTCATGTTGTCGGCAATCACCTAAGATGGAAGACCGAGCTTGTGAAAGGCCTTGTTTTTGACAAGAAAGTGAGTCACGCTTCCAGTGGACTCACTCGTATGGAGAACACAAAAATCGTCGTCATTCAGTTCCAAATTTCGCCGCCAAAGACTGATATCGAACAGAGTATTGTGGTTTCAGATTATGCGCAAATGGATAGGATATTGAAAGAAGATAGGCTATGTTCTATAGTGTATGGTTGTTGAGAATGTGATCATGTGCTATTTTTGGTTTTGTGTTTGTTACAAGTCTGTTTGGATGATGAGAAAATGTAGGAATTTTTTTTTTTTTTTTATTTGACTGAGGGCCGAATGTTTTGGGTTTAAGAAGGTTATATTTTTTATTTAAGTTTTAGATTTTAGAAGGGTTTAATGGGTTTTTGTGGGTTTATTTAAATTTAAATTTTAGATGGGTTTAGTGGTTATTGATGGATTTATCCATTTAGACCCATCTAATTAAATAACTAAATGGGTCTTTACCTATTTAACCCAAATATTCAAATGGGTTGGGTTAAGACTTATCCAAATAAGGTGTGTAATGAGTAGGTTCATGGATATGGATAAAAATTGCCACCCCTACTTATGGTAAATACCTTGTGGTGTCTAAGCTACCTTACAAATCCATTTTTAGCTAATGAAATTGGCTAGATTTGGGTACTATTACTAGAATCCAATCACTTCACTATACACTGGACTTACCATCGCTAGAATTCTACAAATCCATCTTTCAGGAATGATTTGTTGGAGTGCTTATAATACCATTCTCTCTCCTCATTCAGTTGTCTGATGCCATTTGCAACTCTTGCCATGAATATTTTTGCTTGAACATTTTGTAAAACAAGTATAAGGAAAGTGATATTTAGGGAGAAAAAACTTAGCAAGTAGAAACATAGGAGAAATTGCAAAGAAAATGGAAAGAAAGACTTAATACGGAGAGAGAAAAAGAGACATAAGAAATATTTAATGAGGAGAGAGATAATGAGGAGACTATTAATTAGGTAAGTATTTAATGTTGTAATGGATAATAGTGTTTTGTTTTTATCCGTTGGATCTCTCATAAATCTACGGCCTAAAAATTGTGTAACTTTTGTGAAGTTACATCAGGTGTAACTTGAACCCATCTCTCTCTCTCTCTCTCTTTTTATATATATATAGAGATAGGTTCAAGTTACACCTGGTGTAACTCTTTAGAGTTACACATTTTTTAAACCATTAGATTTAAGTAGATCCAACAGTTAAAAAAAGACAATAATTATTACAAATATTCTTATTAGAATCTAATTAATTACCCTCATTTATTACCTTTTAAACTTATCTCTAAACTAAAAAAAAAAGTTTGACTTGTGACTCTCTCTCTCATTTACTTTCTCTCTCTCTCTCTCTCTCTCTCTCTCTCTCTCTCTCTCTCTCTCTCTCTCTCTCTCCCCGTTTCTCTCTCTACATTTCTCTCTCTCTTTCTCCTAAACCACCTCCATAGGTTGCTGACCAAAAAAAAAAAAAAAATTTAGAACTTGTTGGTGTCTAATAGTGTCCTCATAATTTCCACAACCAACAGAAATCCACATGAGCTGTGCATTTGTATGAGGTTAAAGTTAATGGAATCATATTTATTATCAGTGAATAGCAGGTTCATAGTTAGAATATGAAAGTTGGACATGCATAGAGGAGGTTCAAATAATAAGTAACCTACCATTTCCATTGTTTAGTCAAGTTTAGCCTATCCATATACTTAATGGATAGCTAGAAATAGAAACTAATCAATTAAAATTTTAAATTGCCTTTCAGTGATAAAGGCACTTACACAAGTATTTAAGAAAGATGATGAATAAAGAATGGTGATGAAGTCAAGAAAAGAGCTTTACTTCTTTTCAATATCTAATCAGTTGCAAGTCACAAATTGGGATTGGCAGAATTAGAACTGATTATATTAGGTGTTTTATGGAGTTATTTATTGTTTTTGACAAAATACTCCCACTGTGTTGCACCATTTTAAATGACTGCATTTTTGTGCTATTATCTTCCCTGGAAATCACTTATTGGATAACAAGGTCTCTCGTGATTTCATTTTCTTGTTTCGTTTGCTGAATTTTGCTCATACTGTCGTTCTGCAGGTGCTAATAATTTCATTCCAAGGGAAATTTCCCTTAAGATTGCTGAGAAAATTAGAGCAAATGAGAGATTTGCTGTATATATTGTTATCCCAATGTGGCCAGAAGGTGCTCCAACTGGTGCTGCTACTCTGCCTACTCAGAGGATTCTATATTGGCAGGTAGGTTCCAATTAGTGACTGAGAATTGAAACCTATGGTCAGTCAAGGAAGGCTTTCGCTATTATACTTCAGCAGTCTGAATGACATAGACCCCTACTGGTATCCCTTTTTCATCTTTTCCCTCAAAAGGCTGCCTGCAAAAGAAACAGAGCACTCACAAACCAGAAAAGAAATGAAAACTAGAAATAGAGCACCTCACGTACCTCTTGTTAGTGTTCAGCTTGGGTTTTTTTTTTTTTTTTTTTTTTAATTTCCTATAGAGGTGGAGGAGAAAGAGAGAGAGAAACGGAGAGTGAGAAACATAAATGAAATAGAGTCACAAGTCAAACATTTTTTGGGTTTAGAAATAGGTTTAGAATGTTATAAATGAGGGTAATTAATCAGATTCTAATCAGAATATTTGTAATAATTATAAACTATTTTTAACTATTAGATGTACTTAAATCTAATGGTTTAAAAAATGTGTAACTCTTTAAAAAATGATTTTGGATTTTGTTTTTTTGAAGGAATTTTGGATTGTTTAGCTGTGTTCCTGTTTTGCTTAAATAATTCTCATTCCAAATTAAAATTATTCCAAAGTTCATGAATGGTGTCGTTAAGTACTTGGTAAAGGACAAAAAGTCCTTATCTTATGCTAGAATTTTCGTAAAAAGATGAAACTTCAACCCTTATCCGATTCAAGTTAGTCGTGGTTGCACTATTTTAGTTACTTGTGCAAGATTTCTTTTGATTAAGGAACAAGAAATCAAACATGGCTTTCAACTTTTTAACAACATGTGTGTGTGTGTATATATATATATATTCAGACTCTTAAAGAAGTTTACTTTGATCATTACTATCAAAATTATGAAGCATGTTGTTTTTCCTTGAGAGAAAAAGACCATGTGAGAGAGGGAAAGAAGATGAAGATGATGGAGAGCGGGGAGTTAATGCTGTTATTTATTTATTTATTTATTTATTTTAATAAGAAGAATTAATGACTTAGTTACTAATTTCTAGGGAACAATAAATACATGACTATGAGTGTTTTTTTCACCCTTAGATCTAATACAAATCAATGGTCCAAAAAAGGTGTAACTCTTGTGAAGTTACACCAAGTATAACTTGAACTCATCTCTTTCTCTCTCTATATAGATATATATGAAATAGGTTCAAGTTACATCAGATATAACTTTACAAAAGTCACATCTTTTTTAGATCATATATTTCAAAAAGATCTAATGGTTAAAAATCACATCGGCCAACTAAATTAATTTGAGAAAATATTATATTATTTCCTTTTTTACTTTGTTTCTCTCTCCTAATTTATTCCTCCCTAACCTTGCACAAGTGCCTATTCTTACTGTAGTAAGTTGTAGATTTGCTTTCTCATGGTCTTATTCTTAACGTTCTTAAGTTGCAAATTAGTGAGTTAAAACTACCGTCAATAAAGACGTGGTTCATAATAAGAAAACATAAAATACATAATATTTGTGTGGTGTGAAAAAATTAAAGTTTGAAGCCGCATGTTGAAAGCTTGTGTCTGAGGCAACAACACAAACTTGAAGACTTACAGTTTCAAACTTCAAAGTTTAAAAGAATAAAACTTTCTTTCCAACTTCTTTTTTCTTTTGAAAGCTAGTATTTAAAACTTACTACCTCTCTGGCTTTTGCAAATGAATATTGAACGGTTTTAGACCCCTTAAAAACAATCAGATTAACCTAGTTAATTAGCCAAGTGATTAACTTAGTCAAATTATGCAATTTTAGGTTATCACAAACATACAATCATATCAAGAATATAAAGCAGCGGAAATATAAAAGACACAATGATATGATCACCCAAGAAACCACACAATAAAAACCTGTGGAGGATTTGACCTAGCTATCCTTAAGGTAAACCGGAATCCACTATGAAAGAATCGAAGTTCATACAAAAGGACTTACAAGCTCCCCGCTTGACTTCCTAATGCTACCCACCAGTAGAACTTACTGACACGACCACGTGCAAGCTTCGAATTCACGGACTCCTTCTTTCTTGGATTCTCCAATTAACTACAAGCACCCACGCTTGATATTCTTTAAACTTCAATGATAGCAACCGAGTTGATCATCAAGATGTTGAAGTAATTCTACCTTGAAAACCCTAAGCTTTGTGTAAAGGAAAGCTCCTCTAGATCTCACAAGAGATTTACACAAAACAGCAAATATAAGCAACAACTCAACTGGAACGACTCTAAAAACGTGGCTAGGGTTTTTCTTTATATACTTAGGGTAAAAACAGAAAACCTAAAACGTTTAATGAGTTAGGGCTGAGCTAGAATATTCTGCAGAAAAGCATTTTGCCCGAGATTCGATCGATTGAGCCTTTCCTTCGATCGATCGAGCCAGGCCGAAATGCACAAATTCATCTGCAGCCTCTCGATTCCAACTTTACATGAAAGACCCAACTTTGAACAAGTCTAAACAAGACTAAATAACCTATTTTGATCATGGTTTGCCAACAATACAAATTAGAGTTCTAAATACATAAATTCCTAAATCTTTAGAACCTAACAATTATTAATAATTGCTTTTGCTAGGAGATTTTGAGTTTATGAATCCACTAGTGTTTATGAATACAAATTGGAATCTGTTTTTTTTTTTTTTAAATGAATTTACTAGAGTTTATGAATGAGGGGTCATTGTTTTCAAATGCAAATACAACATCATTTTATGGGAATGGAGATTGAGCTGCTAAAGTATAATTTTAGTGGAAAGGATTATAGAAACATAGAGGTAACAAAAACAAAGTCCCTCAAGATTGTTTACAGAAAATTGAACAATTCCTGTGTGTGTGTGTGTGTGTGTTTTTTTTTTTTTTTTTGGTGCATTAAAGTTAACCATTGTTTCTTTTAAAAAAGAAGGGAAAAGAAGAAAAAGAAGTGGTGGCATGCCCATTTAATGAGGTTGAATTTAGAAAGGAATAAATAAGGAAAGAGAAAAAAAAAAATGCAATTAATTAGGTATGGATGTCAAAAGTAATAAACATTTAATGATGCATTTTTAACTGTTAGATCTTTTTAGAATTAATAGTTTAAAAAATGTGTAACTATTATGAAGTTATACCAGGTATAACTTGAACCAATCTCTCTCTCTCTCTCTCTCTCTCTCTCTCTCTCTCTCTCTCTCTCTCTCTCTCTCTCTCTCTCTCTCTCTCTCTATATATATATATATATATAATATGTATTAACTTTCCAAAACAATTAATAAATGAGACACCTATAATCCCAAAATCTAATCAAATACATTCAATGGTTCTCTCTTGTTGAAATAATAGAGAAGCCCTAAACTATTTGGAAATATTTTCAATAAAAATAAATAAATAAAAAATCGAATTACTCTTTGTAAAACCTAGTCAATGTTCTTCTAGCTAGGGGTCTCATTCTAACCAGTAGTTCTCTTTAGGGTAAAAAAATATATATATGAGAGAATGATATCCAATAGAAATTGAAAAAAAAGTTACACAAGTTTAAAGAGCAATTGGATGACTGAGACCTTCATTCTGGGCTCAAATAATTCTGGAAAATATGAGTTTAGATTATGGTATAAATTTTAATTTTGTGATTGATGCTTGAACCCTCTTTCTTCTTCTTCTTCTTCTTCTTCTTCTTCTTCTTCTTTTTTCTTTTTTGTTTTTGAAAGGAACCTTCTTGTTATTTTGAATGCTCTTGGACGAGAGAAACAAGAAATAGAGAAATGGAGCATAGGATTGAATATACATGTACTAAAAAAAATTGGTTTTATTAGGATGCTTTGCTTAATTTAAAAGGATCAATTCGTAAGATTAGGTACCCAATCCATCTTGGGAGCTTTGAGGTGGGTTTAGAATCTTTAGATTGTGTTTAACGAGTCTCATATACATTTTTCTTTTTTCACCTTGACAAAAGAAACTTAAAAAAAAAAAAAAAAAATCTAAAAGCCACTATTTGAATCAAATGACAAATAGCTGATTCAGTCACAACTTTGTTTAGAATAATGCTGTATCTTTTAGCATCTAAGTATCAAGCAATACCAAAATTGATATGATACTAAAGTTTAATATTATAAGTTATGGGTTTCAGTAAATTTAACTAGTAAAGTTGAAAGATCAATATGTGTATAAAACACCCTTGAACGTTTAGACCCCCAATTACAAAGTTACCAATTCAAGCTTTATATCAAACAATTAATGTGCGGAACATGATAACAAGCTCATAACAGAATTGATAAACAATCTAAGCCAAATATAAACACATCCACAGCAGTAAATATAAGGCAAAGATAAAGGGAAGGAAGATGCAAACACACAGACAACACATGATGTGTTATCGAAGACGAAACTGAAGTCCTTGGCGTAAAACCTCTCCGCCACCCTCCAAGCGAACAATAATCCACTAGAAAATGTAGTTGGGATACATGAACAGCAATAGACTCTCCAAGCCTAATCTACCCAGGTACCTAAGCCCTCCAAGCTTCCTGCCCCAACGAGGTTGCGCCGAACCTTTTTCTTTTCTAGCTTACCGGATTTCGCTACTAGACCATAGCATCAACCAATGTATATTGGTTCTTTCCAAATTGCTTCCCAACAGCACCAAATAAACCTTCTCACAGATGTGGGTGTGGTGAGATAAGGATTTGGCTAAAGGCCTCTCGAGAATGTAACAATGGAGAGGAAGAGAGTAAAGAAATTTGTAGAGTCTCTAAGGTAAAGATTGGGGATGAAGCAATCTTGTTTTTCTCTAGGGTTTCTCTCACAAAATTCTCTTTGGAAACTCTCTCAATTTAGTAGATATAAAGGTCTATATATAGTGATGTGTGTTTGGAATACAGAGACAGCTTTTGCCAAACAGGGCTGGTTGGCGGCTTGACCTCGCGGCTTGTCCAAGTTGCGAGTTCAAGTTGCAAAGTAACAGCCTGGCCAGCTTGGGACTTTTGTCCTGTAGTGCGATAGCTGGCGCGACCCTTCAGCTCCCCTGTGTGCATCTCACATGCTTGCATTTAGCGGCTTGTTAGTCGCGAGTCAGCCACGAGTCCTAGTCGTGAAACTCTGCCTTCTTGCACATACTTGAGTTTTTCTTCACATCTTCTCACACACTACCCTTAAAATAATCCTACCTAAATACAGGGTTACTAAGTGCTAAATTACAAGCAAATTGGCACGGAATAAAACCAACAAGATGGTTGATAAATTTCAACCTTACAAAAGTCTAATGTCGTTAAATAAAATATTTAAGTTTCAATTACTGCCTATATTAAAAACTAATTAGTATTGTAGTATTACAAATTTATACCCAACCATACGAAGGAGCAATATATGAAGAAAATAGGTATCAAAGAGCTAGTCTAATTTGTGATAGCCTACCTAACGAGCTTGAAATGCTGAATATTGTAGTACGAAACCCAGTAGATTCATCTTCATCTAACCTTCTCAACAGTTTTGAACAACAGCCAAAAGTTTTTCCTCGAAAATTTACTGTATATTTAGATTTACATTCAAACATGTTGCAAGGGTCACTCCCAATTCTCCCGTCTACAAGATATTTTCACTTTTGCCTCAAACAGTGATCTAACTAGTAAAAACCCTCAAATGATCTGTAAATCGAATTCCTTTGAAGTCCTTGGTATGTCTAACAGCCAGTTGATTAGTCAAATTCCACCATGTTTAGGTCACTTTAGTAGTTCTCTTTTAGTATTGAATATGAAAAACAATTGCTTTCAAGGAAACTTGCCTAAATCATTCGTAAAAGGATGCAATTTGATGACCTTGGACTTCAGTCATAATCAAATACTGGAGAAGATTCCACGATCATTAGTAGTGTCAAATGTATAGGTCCTAAATCTTGGAAATAACAACGTGAATGACGCATTCCCATTTTGTTGCAATCTTTTCTAGAGTTGCAGATTCTTGTATTGTGAGAAAATGGATTCCATGGTCTCATATGGAATCCTCATACCAGGTTTGGCTTTTCGAAATTGCATGTCATTGACCTCTCTCACAACAATTCTCTGGTAGGTTATCATTAGAATACTTAAAAACTTGGAATGCAATGCTAATGGTCCCTGCCAAAGATAACTCACAAAAAGAATATTGGGAAGTCAATTAATTATTATAAAGACTTAATGAGAGTGGTGAATAAGGGTGTAGAAATATTAATAGTAAAAATCTTGACCATTTTCACAACTATTAATCTCTCTAATGATAGGTTTTTTGGAGAAATTCTAAATAGCGAGGGTCACCTAAAGGGACTAATTGTACTCAATTTGTCAAGTAATAGCTTCTTAGGCCATGTCCATTCGTCGTTAGGGAACCTAACTGCGGTTGAATTTTTGAATCTTTCTCAAAACGAGTTCTTAGGTGAAATTCCTTAACAGCTAATATGTCTTATACTTCTAGAATATTTAAACTTGTCTCAAAATCAATTTATTGGTTCAATTCCACAAGGTGGACAATTTTGGACGTTTTAAATTTCCTCTTTTGAGGGAAACTTGGGATCGTGTGGCTTTTCATTGCCAAGAAATGTGGAAATAATGAGACACCAATTTATGAAACAAGACAAGAATCATCAATAGTAGTAGGATTTGGTTGGAAAGTGACTGTAATAGGATATGCTTGTTGATTGATAATTAGACTATTTATCGGGCATTTTGTCACCTCAAGAAGAACAAATTAATTTCTGAGAAATTTTAGAGTGCACTTATGTTGGTGAAGATGAAGACTAATAGAGGCCCTTACTCTAGATTTACAGCAATTGCAATAATTGTATCAATGTGTGTAATAATACAAGCCCTATTAAGTGGAATGAAATAATTCTAGTGACTTATTGAGTGTAATGAAATAATTATAGTGACCGATACAATTATATTTAAGTGTAGAATAAATAAACATAAACATGCACACTATTATTAATATTACATGCAATTCTGTCACCATTGTATAATACAAATCACTAAGTCACTTGTACAAATAAGTAAATAAGCCAGAAGGGACAATTTAGAGTCGTGATCATTGTTAGAATCTTTGTATATGCTAAATTTTAAGTTTGAACCTCCATGGACATCAGGTGGTGCAGTTCAAACCATTTGGGGAGGCACCAATCTCCTCTCTGTTTAATCCATCATATCTTGGCCTCTCAACCTTACCCTTGTTATTCAACTCTAAAAAAGACCATTAAATTACAAGATTTATCTTATGATAAGAGCTTTTTTCTCATCTAAAAAAAAGGTAAGAATAATAATCACATGTGATTAAAGGGTCATTTTTTAAAGGGGTTTTTTTTGACATTTCCTAAAACCTCATAAGATGTAAAAGTATTTTATATCAAACAATACCACATCATCAATATCAAAATCTAATAAACTAGAGACGTGTGTGTTAGGTTCTAAGACTTTAGGAACTAAATGTATTAGAACTACAATTTGTAATATGTTGGCAAACCATGATCAAAACTTAGAGTCTAGGTTTAGACTGTTCAAAGTGTGTTTATTTGTAAAATTGGGATTAAGTGATTGCAGAATTTATTGAACTAAATCTACAAGGCTCGATCAATCGAATCTCGTGCAGATCAATTTTTCTGCAAAATTTCTATTTCAGCCCAAACCCATATGACGTGTAGGGTTTTATGTTTTACTCCAAATATAAAAGGAAAGATCCTAGCTACGTTTTAGAGACTTTTGATGTGCTGTGTATTGAATCTCTTGTGAGATCTAGATGTGTTTACCTTCATACACACTTAGAGTTATCAAAATCAAGATTCATGTCAAGAACTTGGTGATAGCTTCAATTGCTGCATAAAGAACTTAAAAATGATCTAAAACCTTTGAGTGGAATCTCAAAGTCAAAAGTAAGAGAACTTGTGGTTGTAGTGAATCAAAGAAAGAAGTAGTCCGTTAGCTTGGAACTGTCACATGATCGTGGTAGTAAGTTTTCTACTCGAGGTAGCAATAGAATGTTAGTGATCTAAGTTCTATTGTACAAACTTCAATTCTTTTATAGTGAATCTATTTTACTTTGGAGATAACTAGGTTAAATCCTCCCCAAGTTTTTTACTAATTTGGTTTTCCTAGGTTATCATATCATGTGTTCTTTATATTTCCGCATTATTTACATGATATGATTTTATTATGTTAACCTAGATCTGAATAATTTATCTAAGTAATCACTTGGTTAAATAACTAGGTTAAACAACTTATGTTTTAAGCGGTCTAAAAACGTACAATGTGTAAAAAATAACTATCCACTAACACGTATCTTTCATTTGTTAGTGGGTTAGTTACCTTTAGTAAATATGTCTATTGTTTATTAGATTTTGATATTGTTAATATGATATCATTTGATATATATCCAACAACGGATTATGGAGAATTTAACAAAAGAAGTGGGGAGCAAATTGCTATATTCACTTTCTCTGGGATTCCAATAGTGAAATGGGCTAGATTTCGTTCTAAATAAACACAACCTTTAAATCCATAAAAAGCTTTTTGAATCCACAAAAGAATTTTTTGGAATCCACAATAAATGAATAAAATATATTGATTGAAAGATAATTATTTTTTCTTGTTTTAGCCTATTAAAGGTGGCAAAAACTTATTTTCCAAATAAAAAAAAATCCTAAATAGATTCTAATGGATACAAACCTTTTTTTTTTTTTTTTTGTAATTTCATTAGGAAAATCTTTAAAAAAACCTAAATCAGGACATAAAATCCTAAACCTGAAAATTCAGAAAATTACATAAAACTATAAAATAAAATAAAAACTAATAAAAAATTAAAAGAAAAATTCCCCATATTTGATCATACATCACTAGTAAATTATGAAGTTTCGGGAGAAGAACCAGAGTAGTTTGAAAATATTGAAGAATTTCCTCTCTTGCCTTAAAAATAGCATGTGAGGAGGTCTATTATCAACTGATACTTATGTTCTCATTTCTAAAACATGTTCCTTTTGTTTTTTAGATTGAGTTTGAGTGTTTGCTCTTCTGTAATGCAACATTACATAGTTCCTTAAACGGGATATGTCTCACTTCTTGTTCTTACTACTAAATAGATGGGGTGCGTGGTATTCATTTAGAAAGCTAATTAAGGATTAAAAAAAAAAAAGTCTCTGATTTCTGAAGATTATTCGTGCATATTATATTTAAACAAGGTATATGACACATTAGAAAATTTATGCAACTAAAACAACACAAGGTAGGCTCTTCAATTTCCACATAATAGTTTAGAGGAAGATAAATTTAAACCGATTTGGAGTTAAACTTTTTCCATTGTTTTATTGTTTTATGGGACTTTCATATTGCTACCATCAAGCAAATATATAAGACCTAGTTATCATTAACAACTGTCTTCTTCTTTTTTTTCATTTCTATTTTTAACTTCAATTTATTTCTGATGTAGACCTTTTTGTCCAATCTCCAGTGTTAATTTCATCAAAACCACATTTTTTTGGAAAATAATAATAATAATAATAATAATAATAATAATAAATGGCAAGATTGGACAGAAATTGACGAAACGACTAAATTGAAAATTTTAAAAGACTAAAATGAAAAAAAAAATTATAAAATTAAATTGAAAACAATCATATTATAACTTTTGGGAATTGTTAGTTGGATCTTGCATTAGTGTGACAATGATAGAGGACAAATGGTTTCATTATTATAATTTAGGCTAAAATGCAAATTACATATTTAAAATTTTGAAGTGTGTGGATTTTACACGTGAAGTTTCAGAATTTGAATTTTACCATCTGAAATTCTATTCTATTTGCATCAATAACCCCTTCATTCATATTTTTCGCTAAGTGTCACATAAACTTATCACACATGTTTAGTTTGTCCAATAAAATGATGTCACATCATTTTTGTAACATAAAAATTTTTAAATAATTAAAAATTACATGGCATTATTTTATTGGTTGAACTAAACACACATGGTAAAGCTTATGTGAAACTTGACAATATGGTAGGAGGGGTTTTTGTTGTAAACAAAATAAAACTTTAGTGGGTAAAATTCAAATTCTGAAACTTTAAAGTGTAAAATCTAAACACCATCAATCTTTAAGCGTGTAGTTTGCAATTTAGCTTATAATTTATGAATCAAGTTGGTACTATTAGGGCATATTTGATACATAATTACATGAAAATATAAATCAATACTAAAAACAATATGACATACTGCAATAAAATAACTCCAACTATTTATTTGGTGACAACATGCGTGTAGTGCATGTGATGATAATAATAATTTTTATTATCAAGTGCATGTGTCTAGTGCATGTGACGAGACTATTAATTTTTTATTTTGTTGAGAGAAATGATAGAAGAGACTATTAATTTTTTAATTAATGCTGACATGCAAAGAAGGTCAAATTTAATGATTTGATGATAAACCTTTGTATGGGGAAAAAAAAAAGTTGCATTAACAAGCCAAAAACGCATCTTCAGAACTTTTCTATATATACAAATCAATCAATTGTCATCTATTTTACATACCAAGCAACAAAATTGAATTCTTTTCGTCTAAAAGTTAGAGTAAAATTTCTATCTTCTATTAAAAAAAAATCATCGAATTTCTTTGAGGTTTTTTTTTTTTTTTTTTTAATCTAAATCTTCAAGATGGAGTACAGGGCTTTGGATATCGAAATCAATTCAGACAAGGACTTGAAGGACGTGTACGCCGCAGTTTCAATCCACGACAACACCTCCAACCAAACAAGCCCCATTGACAAGATCTATGGCCCCAACTACAAATGGAATTTCCCTATAAAAGTCGGCCCAAGTGTCTTATTAACCCGGCTGAACGACCTCACCATCATCGTGGAACTCAAAGCAGACAAAAAATTTGGCACCGAAGACATCGGTAATGTTCACGTGCCCATGAAAGAACTGCTCGACAGCTTTGGTGAATCAAAGGATAAAAAATGTTTGAGTTATAGCATCATAACCCCATCTGGAGAAGCCAAAGGGTTACTGTATTTTACATACAAGTTTAGTAAAAAGTTTAATAGAGGTACAGAGAGCATGCGATGCCGGTAGGACTGATATCGGGTCGGGTCAGGTCGGGTTGGATTTACTGTGACTCAAAACCCAACCCAATAGAAATCGGGTTTAACTGTCTAAAACCCAACCCGATCCAAAAAATCAGGTCTGTAATCGGGTCGGTTTTCTGGGTCTCAGGTCAGTTTCGGGTTGGATTTTTTTTTTTTTTCCACGAGCCATTATACTAAATGTTACTATATTTCTCCATGTTAGTATATTCTTAGGTCTCGGTTTTCCACTGCTGCTTGATTTTAATGAATGTAAAGTATACCACATTTAGCGAAGAAAGCCCCACACGCAAGTAACAAAGCCATTCAACATTCTATATCTTTATCAAATGAATATGAACTTTCATATTGAGCAAAAGGACAAACCAACCCCATGTTCATTCTTTGTACAGGAAGAGGTAACTAAAGTAAATGATTAGGAAATTAGGCCAATTTACAAAAACAAATATAAAATACATTCAAGATTTTCAAGACTAAGCACACAAGTAATCACTACAATTGCTTTCCTTCCCCTAAACTTTCTCTAGAAACAGAAAAACAGAATGCCAACACCAAACCACAAATCCAATATTCAAGTTTTCACCATATTCTATCAAAGCACACAACTAATCTCCATATTTTCCTTCCCTTTTCCACATTTTCTAAGCAATCAAACAGAATCACAAAAAAATCACCAAAAAAAAAGAACCATAAATACAACATTCAAAAATCAAAATTCCTCCTTCATCTAACAAGAACTTAACTAGTTTCCACATTTTCCTTTCCTTATAAAGTTATGATATCCTTGAGATCACTTCATAAGCAATAAAGAGTTCTCAACTCCTCAAAAGTTCCCAATATTCTCTCATATGCAACTTTCAACAGAACCAACAATGGCACTCCCACCAAAGAAAGAACTAGTCAACCTTGTTTTCATTGTTTATAAGATCCAATACCCAACAAATCCCAGATAAAGCATTGAAAAACTCGATGTACAACTAAAGTAATTACAAAAGAGCTTCCATTTCCAAACTCCAAGTGAAAGTTGCTCCAATATTTTCCACCTACAGCACCAAGGGGGAAAAATCAATAATAAACAAGTCATTTAACAGAAGTCAAATTTCTAAGATATACTCATATCCCATTCAACATAACTAAGATCAAAACAACCAACCAGATCAAGAAAAACAATACTCACTGAATTTAATCTAGACACTATATAAGAATGCAGCACGTTATTTGTGAATTACATTTAGTCTAGAAATACGAGACACCTCTTGATGTTAGCATAGACATTATTTAATCTAGACACTATATAAGAATAGCATATGGGGTGGCATGAATCATGATAGCTTAGTTGCCAATTTACCATTACTTTAAACAAGGGGCAAAATAAACCAGTCTCAATAATTACAACAATCCACTTCCAACGTTAATAACATTGAATGGTATGAATTCTTACCAATTGACTGTAGATAAAATCCACAATTTGATCAAGTATAGCTTGGTGCTTAAGTAGGAATGGACGAAGATGGCTCATATACAAATCTTTTGCTCCCTGTTTAAAACAAATCAGATGGTATGGCAGTTATTTAATTTTGCCTAAACTTACATTAGCAGAGGAAAGTTATAGCAGGTAGAAACCATCCATAAAGTGTAACAATTTTAGTCTATCTTACATTGGCAGATGGAAGCTATAGCCAAACAAGAAATGCAAACTTCACATGGTAGTAGAGTGGAAACCTGATGAAACGAGGAGGATACTTAGATTACATTATGTAGCAGGAAAAGGAAAAAGGCAATATTTTGGTTGAATTTCTTCTTACGGGGACAAGAGCAATCATACTATCATTCAAATACAATTGCATAATCAAGAAACATGAAAGAAAATACAAGAACAACTTTGCATGTCCATCTACAGGGTTCGAAAATAACAGAATGCAGCGCATTATTTGTGACAAAAGAAGAAATGATAAATTTTCAATATTGGCATGATATTAGGCACCATAAATTATTCCAGTTTCTGCTATAAAAAGCAGGGTGATTTCCACAAAGCCATCAATCACAATCTGATCTCAAATCCTCTTAACTTTCAGTCTGATATCAAATCAAAGCAACAATTTTAAAATAACAAAATTTTAAGTTTCAAACACAATCAATCCAAAACCCAGCTAAAATGACACAAAAATCTCAATAACTAAAATCCCAGATCACAATAAAAAGTAAAACCAGTACCCATCAAGATTAAACCAAAATTTAGAGTTGGGTTTTAAATATTTCTCGAAACCCACCTCAAATTATGCAACAAAGTCGGTGACTAACATTTCCAAATAGAAAGTGACAATGTTCTATTCCCAAAATAGTAAAAATAAAGACAGTCCAAACCATTTAAAAAACAACACAAAATGAAAGCACATCAAGTTTAATCCAAACCTATTTTAACAACCTCGTATGCTAAAATCATAAATAAATAAGAAAATGGAGCAAAACCCATATCATAACAATACCTTGGCAACTTTGATTTCAACCTCAAGCTCGTGAAAGCGGTTGTTCAATCTTCCAAACTTGTTAATGTTCTGCTGGTCCTCCCAAGTCACCTCTGTCTCAGATCCTCCACCCTTTGTAAGTCAACAATTTCAAATCAAATTCAGACCCACAGCACAACACAACAAACACGATAAAATGGATAGAATATATGAAAAAAAAAAAAAATGAGTGAAGAGAGAGTAAACCCAGAAAGCAAATAAAAAAAAAAATTTGAAACTTAAAGGCTTTAGCCACAAAGCCACAAACTTGAAGACTTACACAGAGAACAGAGGCAGAGAGCTGAGGGACACAGAGAGAGAACTAGGATAGAGTAGGGTTTTTTTCAAAAAAAAAAAACAATCAGGTTGAAGTAGTGTATTTAAATGACCCAATGCCGACCCGACACTGACTTGAACCCGAAATTTTGACCCGAAACCTGACCCGAATATTTTGAGACCCGCCCAAAACCTGTTGGGCCGGGTCGAGCCAGGCCGGGTTTTTGGGTGGGCCGGGTCCTTGCTCAATCCTAGATGCCGGGTCTAAGATTTTTTTTTTCTAGGAGTCAATAAAAAGATGAACCTTATGTAAGAAATAAATTTTATGGTTTACATGATTTCTTTATTGCAAATTTGTTCATAATAAAAGAGAATAAAAAATAAATTATAAATTCATTTGACATATTGCCTCTTAATACAATATTGAACATATCAAAAAATAAATACAATGTTGAACATACTAATTATATTCTTCTAAAAAATAACATACTAAATATTCTTGCTAGGATTAAATCCTGAAAATCATCTATTATTTCTAAATTTAATAAATTTATTAATAATTTTTGTTAAGTGAACTTTAATTATTACAATTTAGAATACTTTTATTTATTATTTTATGTTTATTCTCTTTTACAATTGTTTTATTTAACAATTCAACTCAACCTTGACAATATTGGTTTTTGTAATGGTATTAAAAAAAAAATTGTTGTGTTAACATTTACTTTTTGGCAGAAATTACATTTTTGTCCCTACATTTTCAGGCGATTCCCATTTTGGTCTCTAGATTTTATTTTTACTGCTTTTAGTTCCTATTTAGAAAAATGCCATTCATTCTAGTCCATTTCGTCAGTGCCCTAACGGCAAAATCCTAGGTGGCAGATAGAACTATTAAAATAATAATAATAATTTTATTTTGGCATTAAAAAATGCCAAGTCAGCATCTAAATTAAAAAAAAAAATCATTAATTTGAACTAAATAAAAAAAATTAAAAACATAATTAAAAACCAAAAATCACATGAATTGGGATCTAAGTGTGTCTTGAACAAGAATAACAGAAGCACAAACCCAGAAAATAAAAAAAAAAAAAAAAAAAAAAAAAAAAAAAAAACCAACAAACAACGAAGGTCTATTATAGTCACAACTAATTAACTTAAACAAGATTCATACAAGATTTAAGCTCTAATTCAAGTTATCAACGAAAACCCTTTTCTCTTCTCACATGAATAAACTATTATATTGACATTTTGAAAGAACCCAAACAAGGAAGCACTCGCAAAAATGACATGCCTCCGCCGCTTCGGGGGCAGCATCAGCTTCAGAACTAGCAGAGGCAGATTCTCAGAGAGCAGGGGGTATTACATGTTCTCTTCTCTCCTAAGTTCAGACGAAGCCTCAAACCCAGCTTGATTGAGGGCTTCGACTCAAACTTGGGAACAATAGAGCCTGCATACCCTTGGTACTTGGGCTCTGAGATTGGCCTTAGTCTCAGCCACCTTTAGCTCATAAGCATCCTGCTCGGCTTGCTCTTTAATCTCCTCCGCCTACTCCTTAACCTTCTCTGCCTCTGCCCAAGCTTTCATTGCCTCGTCTTTGGCTTTCTCCATAGAGTCCTCGGCTTTCTTTGCATTTTCCAATTTTTTCTTCAAGGACTCAATCTGTCCTTTGGTAGTAGCCAATTGCTCCTCGACCTTGCAAAGGAGTAGCCTTTGGTCTTCGGCTTGCTTCTAAGCACCCTCTAAAGCCACATTCGCGCTCTTCCTTGCCTTTTCCTCATCTTGCAGCTTGCTTCTCAGGTCCTTGGTGGACTGGTCGACAATGTTAAAGGCTTCTACAGTAGCACCACACCTATTCCTCTTGTCTTCAAGTTGCCTGTTGTAATTGTTGGTCATCTCCTCTACCCTAAACGTGGCCTAAACAGCCTAAAAAAGAGAACAAATGCAAGGTAAATATAGAACAAAGGCTAAAAAAAAAATAAATAAAAAACAACAACAAGTAAAAGGTAAACAGAGAAAAAAGACTAAGTAAGTTAGAAACCTTACCATTCCTAGGTACCTCTTGAGGCTAAGGAAGACCTCCTGCCTCCTAAAGGATCGCAGCTTGGCCATGTCCGAGGATAGCAGCAGGGCCCTCTCCAAAGCATCGGCCACATGGCTGTCGATGCCTTCCTGGAAATCCCTGATGGAAGTATTGTCCATCAAAGAGGTCCCATCGAGCATTGGAGTTGGGAGCCAAGCCTAGTGCTCAAGCGGAGGATTGACCCTCTTCTCAGACCCCCTGTGCCCAACTTTCTACTGCTTGGCAGCTCGTTGGGCCTCCTCTTTTGGGGTGGGGCGAGACTTCTCAACCTCCATCACCTCCTTCCCCTTTGACTCCCTTTTTCGTTTAGGGTTGGAAGGCTTGGGTCTCGACGACAGGGTTGGCTTAGGAAGAGGAGGAGGAAGTTTGGATGTAGTAGAAGGGAGTTTGCTCTGAGTAGGGGAAGGTGATTTGTTCTGAGTTGTTCTCCCTTGTGCCTCCCTCCCTGGCTGGGACTCTATCAAGTCCAGCAAGTTTGTTTTTTGCCTCCTCTGTATCCCCATGTCTTCTTCAAAAGGGGTTTTTGCCGAAAGGAAGTCTGCCTCAATTCAATTTGGGTCACCGAGATCACCAAAAAGGGCCTCAGACGATGAAGCTCGGTTGAACACTTTAAATTCGTCCTCGGATGAACCTAGCTCAATGATTTCCTCTTCCTTCTCTGATTTTTCTTCCTCTCCCTTTACCTCAGGACGGGAAGAAGAAGAACCAGTTAAGGGTATACCCTCCAGAATCGAAGCACCCTCAGGGAGCAAGAAACCCTTAACTGCGATGCTGATCCTATGGAGACGTGGTTCGTGGGCCTTGATGACACACTTCGGTGCTTGGAAAGCACGAGAGATCGGCGTATAACCTAGTATCAAGTGAGCCGCCCTGAGCTGATTTTCTTTCTCGTTCACAAACACCTCGGCCTTGAGGATGTTGTCCAAGCTCTCCCTGTTGACCAAATTGAAGTTTGGTTCAATGGCGTGTCTATCTGCAAAACCATAAAAAGAAAAGTGTTAGCAGCCTAACAACATAAGTCACATTAAGGCAATGAACAAGTCCTACTCTTATCCTTAGAGCCCTACCTGGTTGCCCCTCTTCCATTGGGCAAGGGATGCCATCATGCCACTCCCTGGACATGATGAAAAAATCCTTGTTTAGCCCTTTGCTAGACTCTGGAAGACACTGTATGAGCCTAATTTTAGGCTTCCTTGTTTTTAGGTAGTACCCTTTCCCCTTTAGGTAGTGAAAGCTGTAGACCTAATTCACATCATGATGGGTCAACTGTAGCCCCATTTTTTCCTTTAAGGCCTCTACACACCCTAGTATTCTGAAGACGTTTAGGACGCATTGAGTGGGGGCTAGCCTAACAAACCTAAGGTAATCCCTCATTACTGGCCCCAAAGGGATTCTTACGCCACCTTCTATAAAGGTGATCATGGGAATCACCACCTCACCCTCTTCCCTTCAAAAATGTCATTCGCCTTCCTTACAATATCTCAGGCCCACGTTGGGTGGAATCCTATAGTCAGCCTTAAATTTTTCCATCCCTTCCTCGGATTCTACCAAACTCTTAAATCTACCCATCTCTAAGAAAAATCTAGAGAAGCTAAAGAAAGTCGGGAAAAAAGAGGTTAAGGAAGAAAGACATAGAGAAGGGAAAGTAAAGAAAGTTTGAAAAGTTTGGAAAAAAACTTACAAGGATGAGGAAAGTGTCTTCGGACAGGCTTTTGAAGAGACATAAATGAGTGAGAAATATTGACAGATTCAACGTATGTGCACAGGAGCTCTTGAATGCAAAGATAATTTAGGCAAATTGATTTAAATGGGTATTTATACCCAAGTCGAAGTAGTAGTGGGAATTTTCCCGCTCATGAGTCAAAAAAAAAAAAAAAATCCCTCCACCGTTGGATCACCATCGCGCTGTAGAACGTAAGGGGGGCAACCAGCTACAGGAATTTAATGAGGGCACGTTCCATATGCCGAAGCGTCAGGAATATGCCTTAGGCAGTTAAAAAGACACTGACATCGGCAAAAGACAAGACGTGATAAGCCTAAGGTACGCCCGAGGACATCAAAATCCTTCTTTCTTTTCGAGGTGCCAGACAATAGAATTTTGAAGGGCTATTATGGGTTCATAAAGCCCAGAGATATACATCCACCTTTTGTACTAGGCCTGAGGCCCAGGCTGAGGCCGATAATCGCATATGAAGAAGGCAGTAGTGATCATGACAACCCTAGAAACCTTGCTGATGATAACTCTGTCCTCAGTTAACCAAAGCCGAGGTAGAAGAAAAGTGAGTTACCGGCAAAGATAACCTTCCAAAGCAGTCCAAGGAAAATGATAAGTACAACAAGTAAGCACACTAGAGCATGGCAGTAAAGCAATTTCAGGAAAAGCTATTGCCTCCTCATTAAATGCTCCACAACTAACCTTCTGGCCGCATTAATGTGGAAATGATACCTGAGCAGTGGCTTTTCAGACTCACTGCTACTATCTAAAAGCTTTGAGAGGAGGTCGACGTGACAAAGACCAACAACAGCAGATCTGACCTGCACGTGTATGGTGGAGATGAAGGAGGAAAGTAGTATATAAGGAAGAAGAAACTCTGAGAAAAGGGGATCATGATTTTACCAAAGAAAACACTATAGCATTCTGAGCTAACTTTGTAACCATTGTCACTGTCACTCAAGCATAAGTTGAAGCTCCTCAGACTAGTGCCAAGGATTGAATCACTTGCCTAAGCCCATATTCGTTTTACTTATTCATTCTTTAAATCATCTTCAGCTGTTGTTATACTCATCAAAGCCCAGTTCTTCTACCCACTCTCTACAAATTTATTGTATTGAGCTTGTTGGACTTGAGTTCACTTATCCATTAGGCATAGTGCTCAACCTCGGTCCCTACAATTATTATTATTATTATTATTATCATTATTAAGGCTAAATAATAACAATATTCATAAAACTACTTAAATTATTTTAAGGTGAAATAACAATAATATTTCACAAGATTTTTTTTAACGATAATAATGAGGGAAAATTATAATGACCTAAAAGATGAAAAGTTAATCAAAATAAAGAAAAATTAATATAATAAATACCCAAAAAAAAAAAAAAAAAAAAAAAAACCAAAACCCCATTGTCAAACCATTAAAACAAAGACAAAGAAGGAATAAAAAACAGAGATAACAAAGATGCGACTTGAAACAGAGAACCAATCATGAGTTCTCTCTCTCTCTCTCATTTATTGATTTTATTTTAGCTTAAACCTTAACTCTTTTTCTTTATGTTTTCACTTCAGCCAATCACAACCACTTTTTGTGTTCCATGCGCCATTTAGGGCTCTCCTAAGTAGTAGATAAAAAAGTGGAGTTCTATATCTTAGAGAGGGAGAAATCGGAAAAATACCATTTGTTAGTCTGTTGCAGTAAGGCCATGAATGGCCATCCATGATGGTTGGCTGGGAAAGTTTCGAAGTTCAAAAGACCGAGTCTTGTTTTGGGTCAGAAGTGCTTGAAGTGGAGAGAATCACATTCTATGAATATTATTGTTATTTCACCTTAATATAATTTATGTAGTCTTATGAATATTATTGTTATTTAAAAAAAAAAAAAAAAAAAAAAGGGTAATTGTCCCACATTGCTTAAGAGAGTGTGTTATGTGTAGTATAACTTGCCCCATCCTCCCTCAAAAGTTACCATGGCTTTTGAGTGGAGTTGTGGTGTCCCTTTTTGTTAGAACCTCTTTCCCTCTCCCTTGTGTGTGTGTGTGTGTGTGTGTGTTTGTTTCTCAAAAAAAAAAAAAAAAAAATTCAGTTGAACTAGTCTTGTGAATATTATTGGCTCTTCAACTAATACAATTTATGCAGTCTTTATGTTATAAACAATTTTATTGTCATTATTATGATTATGTTATTGATATTTAACGCATAAATATATCTATTTTATATGGCCATTAAAAAATAAGCAAAGGACCACTACAAAAAAGGCGGTTTTAAGCCGCGTTTTTTAGCCACGTTTTTGTAAAACGCGGCTCCAGGCTAGGCTTTGAGCTGCGTTTGTTAAAAACGCAGCTAAATCCTGAAGCTATAGCTGCGTTTTTCAAAAAACGCGGCTATAGGTCCAACTAAATAATTCTTTTTAACAAGGACCTATAGCTGCGTTTTCTAAAAAACGCAGCTATAGCTGACCTTTAGCCGCATTTTAAAACGCAGCTAAAGGCAAGCTATAGCTGCGATTTTCAAAAACGTAGCTACAGGTCCAGCCGAATAATTTTTCTAAAGGAGAACCTATAGCCGCGTTTTCTGAAAACGCGGCTATAGGTCCCCCTTTTGTGACGTTACCTATAGCCGCATTTTTAAAAAACGCGGGTATAGGTCAAGCCTTATAAATATGTCACTGCCCTATAGCCGCGTTTTCTGAAAACGCGGCTATAGGTCCCCCTTTTGTGACGTTACCTATAGCCACATTTTTAAAAAACGCGGCTATAGTAATAAAAAAAAAAAAAAAAAAATCTTCAGCTTCCCACATGCCCCCCCTTTCCCACCTACCCCACTTTGTTCTTTTCTTATTTCTCATTCTTTTTTTTTTTTTTCTCTCTTCATTCTTCGCTTGCTCACTTACTCCTCCGTAAGGTTCTTCTTTCTTTCCTTTTTTTTTTCTTCCTTCCTCATCTGGATAACTCTTCTTTGTTTCTTTTTTTTTTTTTTTTCTTCCTTCCTCATCTACGTAACTCTTCCTTCCTCAACTGCGTAACTCTGCTTTGTTTCTTCTTCTTTTTTTCTTTTTTTCTTCTTCCTTCCTCTTTCTTCCTTCCTCATTTGCGTAACTTTTTTTTTTTTTCGTTTTTCTTTCTTCCTTCTTCACTGGGTAACTTTTTTTTTTCTTTCCTTTGTTTCTTTGGAGCTACTGCTTTTTTTTTTTTTCTTTCTTTCATTTTTTTCTGTATCTCAAACACACTGATTTGTCAATAGATCTACTGAAAATTTTGAATGAAGTGGATATTGTAGCAATATTTGATTTTGAATTTTTTGCATCTGTGCTTAAATCTGTGCTACTGTGTTGTTGATATTGTGATTATGTTTAAATGAGTTTGTGTTCTTATATTTTGGAGCATGTTGTATATGATTTTGAATTTTTTGGGTGTGTTTATATTGTGAGTATGTTGTGTTTGATTTTTATTTTTCTGGGTTTGTGTTTGATTTTGAATTTTTTGAGTTTGTGTTTGATTTTGAAATTTTTGGATTTACATATAATTTTGAATTTTTTTTATTTGAATTTCAAATTTTGAAATTTCTGAAAAAAAAAAAAAAAAAAAAAAAAAAAAAAAAAAAAAAAAAAAAAACCCAAAAATATATATTTTTTTTTTGTTTTTAAAAAAACCTATAGCCGCGTTTTAAAAACATGGCTATAGGTCCGAACCCTTAGCCGCGGTTATAAACGCAGCTCGAAGCTGGCCTATAGTTGCGTTTTTTAAAAACGCGGCTATAGGCCAGAATCCTATAGTTGTGGTTAAAAACGCGGCTATAGGTCTGACTATAGCCGTGTTTTTCCAAAACGCGGCCATAGGTTTGTTACTGCGGTGTTTACGCCATGTTTGGAAACGCGGCTATAAAAAACGAGGCTCTAGGCTATAGTCGCGTTTTTCGGATCTATAGCCGCGTTTTTTAAACGCAGCTACAGACCCCTTTTTTTTGCAGTGGACAGATTTTTGAGTTAACTAACCAAATACTAATTGAGCGTAAATTTAGTATTTGAGTTATCGTAAATATTGAAATGTTTATATGTTTTTTATTTCAAAAGTAGTCATAATAATAATAATAATAATCACCATAATTAAAAAAAGCAAGCTGATCATAATTTAAGTGTTTTGGATATTGAAAAGAAAAAAAAAAAAAAAAAAAAAAGTCATATACCTTTAAACATCTCTATATTTGTTTTAATAAAAAAAAAAAAAAATCAACACAAAAGGTAATGACCATTTAATGATGATGATGATGATGATTATTATTATTATTATTATAACAATAACAAATATAATAATAATAATAATACTCTATGGGATGAAATTTTATATGTGTAACACATTTATATAGTTTTGTACATTAAAAAAATACAACAAATTTTTTCGTGAAAATCTAATTAAATATTTCTTAAGGTTTAAAAATTCATTTCAATAAATATGTAGTGTTTTTAAAAATACATTGCTTAAAAATTATATTACCTTATTATCCACAAGTTTTTCCCCAATTGAAATTTCTTACAATACAGATTTTCTCTATTATGATTTACTTCCTTCTTTCTATTGGGTAATAATTTTTACTTTGTTGTTCTAGTTAAGATTGTTAGTTTACGGAAGTAATAGAGAATAAGAAGTTTCTACTTAATTCAAGAATCTTTAAATCACACATCATAGATTCTAAATTAAAGAGAATGTGTATATCACTTAGTATTAACCCTAGTGCGTGTGCCTCCCAAAATATATATTCATAATGTCAACACTAAAGATAGTGATAATTAAGTGAAACTATTATTTTAAAATACACTTGTGTTACCCATATTCATTGAATAAGAGAAATTAATATATTCCACACTTAACTGTCTATCCAACTATATCCTATTATAAGATCCACTTCCTATTATCTGATTGAGAGTAGTGGTTTAGAGGGGATTCTCCTCTCTGTCCCCACGGTGGGAACTATGGAGGGGATTCTCCTCCTTGTCTCTCTGTTGCTAAGAAAAGGGGGATTTTCCTCCTTGTCTTCAACGGTAGAAGTTGTTTGTTCCTTCTATACGAAGGAGTGTTTTGTTTTGGAATTGTCCTTTTGTCTCTCTAGGGATATCAAGAGTATCCATGGAGCTAGTGGGGTGTTTTTGTTGTGGGGTTGGGGAAACACTTTTCTTTTTGTGAGGAGCCTACTACTCATTCGACGTCGACTAATATGGATGAAATCACTGATACCTGGGTATTATGAGCAAAATCAGTATTGCCCAACAGGGAGGAAGACGGCGGAGACTGAGAATGTATTGAGGAGCGCAGTAAGATCGATGGAGGAAGACCGTGTTGACGTGGTGCACATGAATGTTTCTTCAGTTACAACTCTTGAAGTAACACCCTCATTAATGCTGCCTTCAGCCACGCAGCTGGAATGGGCTTCAATGCCTGTAATTATTGAGGATTTAGTGCTGCCAAACTCCACGCCAATTAGCAATAAGTCCAACTCAATTAATACACCTTTTATTTCGGTGGAGGTATTACAGGAGGATACGTTTTTGGCAAATATAAATAATAATGAACAATTATTATTGGCAAAGATTGTTACACTCGATTTGGAGTCTACCAGCCAGCTAGCACCTACAATTGGAGTTAATCCAATTAATGCCTTTAAAAAATATTCCAAGGGAAATCAATTTCAAGTGGCAGCAATAGTGGTAATTCGGGATAATAATGGAGCTGTGATTGCTTCTTGTTCAGAAAAAATTCATCAAGCTTACAAGTCTGACGAGGTTGAGGCGCTGGCTGCTCTGAAGGCAGTGACATTTGCGCGTGAATTGGGTTTTTGGAGAGCTACTCTTGAAAGAGATTCTCTCGGTTATATGAAAGCTTTGAAATCAACAGAGTGTAGCCTATCTCCAACAGGTCTGCTGGTAGACTATGTGAAAAGGGTTGCTAATAGTTTTGATCAATTGTTGTATTCTCATGTTAAGAGAAACAGCAATAGGGTTGCTCATAGTTTGGCAAAAAATGTATTATGCATACCAGATTTTCAAGTATGGATGGAAGATGTCCTATTGTATATTGTTTCAATTTTAGATTTGGATGTAATTGTTTCAAGTTAATAAAATAAATCAGCTTCTTTCTCAAAAAAAAAAAAAAAAAAAAAAAAGGAGAAATTAATTTTTTGAAGTAACTTTGGGGAAAATTCTCTCAAGATAAAATATTCATATGAATTAAAAACAAACATGTGGCGTTGTGAGAGTCGCTATTTGAAAAGCACTTGAATTGTTTTTAGTTCGAGGATGAAATCTCCTACCCATCTTTAGGGTAACACATCTCAAGGTGGCAACTAACAATATAACCTTTCGTAATATGCATTGGTGACATCCCAAGTGGGGCATATAGGAACACAAAGCAAAGTCTCATGTCACTATGACATGAGTGGGGCAATTCACACACGAAGGCTAATTGTGAACACATGAAATATACACATGTTTACAACAATAGCATTAAACGAATGCCTACATCCCAAGGTAAGGAAAATTCATGATCAAATAAGGGGGTAACCCTTGATCATGAACATCCATTATCCTGTGCAGACATGCCCTTGTGCTCAACACGAAGAAGAAAGTTAAATAATGTTGCCATCTAAATATATTTTACCACGTTGGAGGAAGGACCTAGCTAAAACGAAGATATACATTTCTTAAATGTAGGTATGATGATTTGATTGGCAATCCTGAAGCACAACGATATGATAAAATGTGCAATTCCTCTTTTGAGGTTACATCAATGACATCAAAAAATGAAGAAAAGTTGCTTGGTCCTGGAGGTGTTTATTAATAAGTTAAAAGGAAAAAATTGTGCCTGAATGAGTCCAAAAGTGATATTAGTCAATCATCTTATCATACAACAGGTGCATTCCCTATAACTATAAGTAATGAAGTTCTTAATGGGTTGACAAAGGGATGTAATAAGGTACTTAGTCCTTTACTGGTATAAATAGACCGCTGCCTCTTGTAATCTCATTAAGCAGAATAATAACCAAGTTCTTACTCTCTTAGTTCTCAATTCTCCATCTCTTTCCTGGAGGCCTATCTCCCTCGAAGTAGTTAATTTGTAGACTAACTCACCACATAATGAGGTTTCTAACATTTGGTATTAGAGCATCCGATCTTTACATGAAAATTCATAGACTAATTATTAATTATGTTAATCCATACACTAGTTGGTAGTCCCAGTTAATTACGTGTTTATCTCTCTTATTCCTTATTGTTTAGAGTAGATTAAAACTAATCAAAACGTAATTTAAAATTTAGGGGTCTTTATCTCATTTTAGTATTTATACTAGTGAGCTTTCAACATTATATTAGATTTTGTTTGACATTTATGTTAGTTTACAATTTTTTATTTATTTTGTTATTAATATTGACTAATTTTATTATTATTTTAAATTAGCTTTGTTTTTAATCTTGTCCCTTCTAAATTGAAATCTTAACTCTGATACTAATCCATTCTATTTATTTGTGTGTTGTATATTTATTTACGAGTAATGCTATATACACAAACTATTTTACAGTATTTTTACAAATTGTCAATATGATCAATTTTTACTAGTTCTCATTTGAACTCACTACTAACATGATTTATTTTAATGAGCAAAAGGGAGGGTGGGGGCTACCATGTGTGACTCATCCCCTTGAGTGTGACCATAAGGGCACCTCTCGCTAAGGAATGTTGGATTGAACCATAATTACTGTGACTGGGGTGCCACAGACCTTACCCTTGCATCCCAAGAGAGCTAGTAGTAAGATGCAACGCATGAGTGCTCCCACCTCCCATCTCCAATAATCTCCAGGGTTCAAACGAGGGATCATTGCGCATGTGCACGGGATCCTTACCGCTAGGCCACCCCTCCTAGGGCACTAACATGATTTTTATACATACTAATATCCTTTTATCATATCAACAGTTTGTAAAAAGCTATTGTAAAATAATTTGTAACTTTAGAATTTCCTTTATTTACGTATCCAAATAATGTATCTAGCATCTTTCTTTACCCCTATTACATTTTTATTATTATGAAAGACTTCTCAAGTGGCACGGTCAAAGTTGATGTAGGTGATGATCGCTTTCCCACTTTTAAGTACTCCACACCATGAAAACGTAATGGGAACCCAATAGAGTATAAATATTCAGGTATATATTAAAAAGTAAAAACTATGAGATTAGTTCTTTATCAAGTTATTATGCTTTATTAAGAATTATAAGATATTGTTTACTATAGGAAAATACAACTAAAATGGTCGAGTACTACTGTTTGGCAAAATATGTATGAATCTATCACTATTTGTAAAATAATTAAGAATCTACCACTTTTTTAAAATTTGAATTTGTGAAACTTGAGTTTACCATGTAACTTGAGTTCCATGGAAATTTTTTTATGAAACTTGAGTTCCATATAAAATGGCATGGCAAGTTTTGAAGGCTTTTTTTTTTTACAAAGAACTTGAGTTTCTGGAATTTAAGTTAATTACATGATAAACTTGAGTTTCACAAAAGTGGTAAATTACTAAATATTTCACAAATAGTATTATATTAATAAATATTTTGCTAAACAGTAGTATATAACCATTTTGACCAGGAAAATACTCGTAGCTTGGTGGCAAATAATTCTCTGGTTTACATATAAACCAATTACTGGTATAAATTTATCTATATGTTCGTTCTATTTGCATAAATGCTTGTCTATATAATTTTATATTCTATATGTAAGATAATTTTTTCAATTGCACATAGTAGCATCCAAGTCAGCTTTGGAGTGGGTATACACCAGCATAGTTTGGCACTCCAACTTTCCTTGAAAACCATATGCTAGTATCATTTAGTATATATCTATATCTATATAATAACTAATAGCTGAAACGTTTGACTTTTTATTGACTATTCCTCATTGCGCCACTTAACTGTATAAATTACCGACACGTTTACATTTTAAAAACCCAAAACATTGTGCCTTTTCATTTGGTGGTTTTTGCAAAACATTTAAATTTTCGTAAATAAGATACATCTTTTGGTAAAGAGATATATTTCTTCCCAAAAGACATAAAGAAGTTTATAAATATTGATACTCTGCAGTCATTTGTTACACAATTTACATTATCTCTCTATTAGTTTTGGTGATCCCCACCTAATGGAATTACCACTCACATTGTAGGATCCAATAATGGTATCCAAGCAGGTTCTTGATGCAATTTTTTATTAAGATTGTATCAATCATGGCTTCATTGTGGAAAATCCGTGACTGTTGAGGATTAAGTTATCTTATGGCAGAGAGAGAAAATAGTACGATGATGGCCTGTTATCAGAATTTCATGGTGACATAATTCTATCATGTGGTGGTGACGTTCAAAAGCCAAGTTACACCGGGAAGTGGATTTGCCAACTCTATTGCTCTTATATCGGTCTGAATTCCTCTTCATCTTGCTTTTCACTTTTGGTTTGTGGATTCAATGGCTGCATCGACCGAGAAAGGAGAAGATGGCAACTGAAGCAAAACAAGTTTCCCAACAATGAGGAAGAAGAAAGACGAAACAATGTGTTATTTTGTTCTAAACTGCTGAGATGTGAATGGGATGTCGTTTAGCCTAATGTTAAATCATACCTTCGATTCGATCGATACAGATATTGTCGATCATAAGTGAAGCCATATTGTTCTTTCTTTGTGCTGTGGTGCCGTGGACTGAACAAGGAAGTGGTTGGCATGAGCATGACTTGAGATGAACCAAGAAATATAACTACATGCATTATTTCAGACGTGTAAGGCATGGGTATTGCCACCAAAGTTTTCATTTAAAACAAACTTTATCATTTGTATCATGAGTGCCAATCTTGAAATTCCTTCACCATTTTAGGATTAATACTTCTTAATAGTAATAGAAAATAGAAGTAACATAAACTTTAGAAAAAAGTCTACCAATCCAAATGCTTGGCAAACGTCTCAAGACAACTACATCAAAAACTTATTACTAAATCTTAATTCTTTACTTTATATGCTTTTACTTTATTGAGAATTTTTTTTTTTTTGGGTTAATTTGATGTTTTTTATTTTCTTAATAAATGTGATCTTTGGTTGATTAAAATTGTCATTCAATCTCACATATAATCTATGTATGATCCATCCATATATGGAATAAGGTGTTATAATTTTGATATTGTTCCATATATTGAATTATCTATATTATTATTACCACAACCAAGCAAAACTGAAAAAGTCATATTACTACTCAAATTTGAAGCTTGGTGTGCTCCTCATATCATGGTATTTGTTTATATCTTTGCAATTTATATTTTCAAAGGTTGTTGATAGGAAAATTAAGACTTGGTTGTACAATATGTATGTGTTCAAATGGGGTATTAGTTCTAAGTGTGTGTATATATATAACTGTGGAGGTAAAAGCCCAAATGCGTATATTGGGCCTTAGGCCCTATTGGAAGATATGAGTATGTCTAAGGAGAAGTAAAGGATTAGGAAATGCCCCAGAATGGAGAATCACTTAAGGAAAGGAGGAAGAAGTATAGTCTGAGGAGTGTATCCTCCTCGGACTTGAAGAACATCGGTCAAGCAAATACCTGAGCAATTTGGGTGAACTTCCAGGAAATTTCAACGATAAGAATGAACTTCATGCACATATTAAGATGATAAGAATAGAGAAATATCTAAAGAAAAAGATGCTACCACCGCATTTAATGCACTGCAGCAACTTTTCTAGCCGCATTTATGTGAAAAAGACCCCTAAACAGTGCAATCTCAGCTGCCACCACTCATGGAGAACTAAAGAAGATACTTGATGTGACATGTACTCAAGTAAATGCTTAGATGAAGAACAAGTGTACGATGAAGATGGTTTAAAAGAAAACTATATAAATGTAAGAGACCTCTCATAAAAGGGGGGATCAAGAAAAAAGAGAAAAAGAATAAAGAGAAAAATTTATTGTAGCTCTAAGAAGGTTATTTGTCTTTCAAACAATAATATATCTCCTCAGACACCAGTTTCTTCAAGTTTCAAGTGTGTTTTAGTACGGGTTCACCTTTTAAAATTTTGATTAACTGTTGTTTAGTTCATAACCAGCCTAGTTCTTTTACTCACTCTTTACAAATTCATTGTATTAGGCTTATTGGGCTCATATCCCATATCTTTTAGATTTGGGCTACAAATCTTGACCTTACAATAACTTTTCGGAATTTTACTTTATTAATTTAATAATTGTAAATTACTTTGTAGGTTTCAGTAACTATGCACTTGCAGTGAGTTATTGACAATATAAGCACATATGTCAACGTATGTCTAATATTAACAATTTATAAAAATCTCTCCTAGCAACCCAATAATAAACTATGTTAGTTAACATTTGTAAACTATGGAAAGCATAGAAATTAAATATTTCTTCCCATTGTATTTTATTTTATTATGACCATTCGTTTTTTTTTTTTTTTTTTAAATGCTATCTTTCAAAATTTCTATAAAATGCATATTATTAACTCAATTTCTTATTTCTAAATTTCATTAGATCTTATTATCAATAGTTTTTTCGTGCATCGTACGGATAGGCGACTAGTATATATATATATTGTGCATATGTTTTTGTGTTCCTTGCAAAGTTGTAACAAATTCAACGTCATAATGATTATAGGCTGCTAAAGCGTTGATTCAATTGGCCATTACAAGCTTGATTTAGGTCTCCGAGCATTCATATCATGAGCGTAGCTATTTTAATATTTCAGCAAATGAATAGCTAGAAAATTAAAAAACACTCACACATCAGTCTCACCAAACTAGTACAAAATATTTAGCTAATTAAGAGCAGGGCTCACCGCTGCCAGCAAGGACACTGACACGGTACTTTTATAAAAAGTAATTTTTATTCTTTTTCTTTGACTGTCTTCATCTCTCTCCCCCCCTCTCTCTCTCTCTCTCTCTCTCTCTCTCTCTCTCTCTCTAGGCATTTTCTCTCTCTTCTTATAATGCACAACAGGACCTAATGTGCTTTAAATTGGTGCAATTTTTAGGCAGTTTCAGCATTTTAGGAGGTGTTTGGTAAGAGTATTTAAACAATAGTTTTCATTATTTAAACAACATAATATATATTTTTATAACATTTTTTAAAAAAATTTAAACAACGTTACTAGAGCAAACGAGCCCAAATATTATAAGGATAATTCAGTTTTGGATTTGAATGGTTTTGAATCTAATCATGTCTACTGCTTGGAGAACACAATGGGTCTACTGAATGAGCTTTTGCTCTTTCCCATCTCCCCTATTACTTTATGAGGCATTTTCTCTCTCTTCTTTGAGTCTTCATTTTACTTTACTTTACTCTTGTCTGGACAACGGGTTTGCAAGACCCTTTTGTGTACAAATTCTTTGGTTTCTTTATTTACACAATTTCTATCTTTAATTAAATAATATTTAATTGTAAAAGTAGTAAGGTTGATGTATGAGTAAAAAAAATTGATAGCTAAATTATAAGAAGTAGTATTTTTTTTTTTTTTAGTTAATTTAGCTAAAAATTGGAAGAAACTGACGTGAATGCTCTTGGTAGTTAGTCCCATGACTCCCATCAATGTAGTAGTTCTTCATCACACCATCACTTTCATTACTAACATTGATATATATAAAAAAAATCAAATTGAAATTTTGAATATTTGTTAGAAATCAAGTCAATGACCAACCCTTTGAGTCTTGAATTACTATGAACGATGAGGATGCTCTTCCAAAGGTATCACCAACGTTCATTTGATATACCTGATCTATCAAGTTTTCAAAAGCATATAAGTTGTATAAGGATATTGCAATGACCAATAATACTATCTCCTAGATTCGACATTGGTGGCAGCAATGAGTAATGAGTTGAGTTCATGTTTGTTTATTTGTTTGTTTTAATAAAGGCCATATGACATACACAGTAACATCAATTCAGCATATACCTATTATTTTTACTGAGTCAAACTTTTTTATATTGTCACACAAAGATAAAAAGTTACGAATTAAAATGACGTCATATTTAAATAAATTAGATCTAATAATAATATTATTATACATATCATCATAATCATTTTTATAATTGTCGTGGTTGTTATAATAGTAATTTAATCATAATAGTAGTTGTTGTTGTTGTAACAATAACAATAACAATTATAAGTGAAATATTTGTATATAAAATACAATTAGATTACCTATATCCATTATATTTTCTCATGCAAATTTAATGAAAATTTTTCCCAAACGTAAACATTAGTTTGAATAAATATTTACTGTTCCAAAAATAATTTCTTTAAAAACATGTTACCTCAAACTCTCTTTTAATTACAGTTATTTATTATATCGATTTTCTCTATTTTGATTTACTATTCTTCTTTTATTAGTTCATTAATAATTTCCCCTTATTATTTAAGGTAAAACAATCTTGTGAATGTTATTTTTATTTCACCACAATACAATTTATGAAGTCTTTATGCTATACATGGACTCCGTTAAGTTTTCAGCAAAAAAAAAAAACATGGACTCCGTTAAGCGTGAAAATGATAATTAGACTGTTAAAATAATTTTTCTTGAGGTTTTCAATAATTTTTTCAAGGATTTTAAGGATTTTAACCTTGGAAAACGTCAGCTTTGTTGTAGTGTGAGACAGCTTAGACATTCACTTCTAAAGTAAGGACTATTCAATAAGGAATGCTTCATCTATAACTAACCTCATCACACGCGTTTTGCACATACGATGAGACTTTTTTTAAACTAAAAAAAAAAATTGTTTTTTTATTTTATATATATAATTTTTATTTTAAGAATCTAATTTATAAGTGGATAAAGTAATTTGAAAATCAATAAGAAAGTGACCCTATTTTTTAAGCAACGTTTTAGTGGAGTCAAAGTTGTATTTTTACCCGATTTTTTTTTTAGTTTTTTCTCTATTTAAACATAGGAGTGTAGAAGTATTTTTGAACAAAAAAAATGAGGATCCCAAACAGGGAAAACCCCTTAAATAGTAGTATAGATAAACGAAGAAATGTATAGTATAAGTTTCATTATTTTAGCTATTCAAAACTAAACAAAGGCCAATACATTGTGTTAACTAAATAATGCTAATTGAGATTAAATTTAGTATGTGTGTTATCATAAATATTGAAATGCTTAAATCTTGAATTATTTATATTTTTATTTCAAAAGTAGACAAAAAAATGAATAATAATAATAATAATAATAATAACAACAACAACAACAATAGTACAAGTAGTATTACAACATAATAATTATGATGATAATCACCATCATTATAATCATTATAATCATCATCATTTTGTTATTCTTTTTATTTTATTTTTTTGTGCTTGTTATCATAATAATCGTTGTTGTGATTATTATTATTATTGTTGTTGTTGTTGTTGTTGTTGTTGTTGTTGTAACAATAAAAATAACAATGAAAATAATTAGGTGAAAACTATACATACATAATACAATTACGTACATTACCTATACCCATTTTAATCAAGCAAAACAAATTTTCATGTGTAACTTTGATGTAATTGCTTTTCAACCAAAAAAAAAAAAAATTACTAATATGCCTCATCAAAAGGATTATTTTCTTACATTGTGGCCTTTATATGTTGAACTTACTCATTCAGATGCAGGAAAATTCGAGTAAATCTTGCAGTTGTATCAAGTTAACTATTTCACATAACATTGTGTAAACCGCTGTGTTAATTGGGCTAAAAGCAAGCCAATTGTAATCTTAGTGATTAGGATGTTGAAAAAAATAAGGGTCGTATGCCTTTAAATACGTCTATTATTGTTGCCAAAAAAAAAAAAAAAAAGTATCATCATGAAATGTAACGACCATTTGATAATAATAAAATGATGATGATTATCATTACTATTATTATTAACAATAACAATAATAATCTCATCACAAAATAAAAATAATAATAAAAAATAACAATAATAATAACAATAATTTTGTGAAATTTTTTATACAAAATACATTTATACAACTTTATCCACTAAAAAAATATTACAATTTTTTTGCATAAATATAATTAAAATTTTTCATATAGGCAAAATTTCATTTGAATAAATATTTAGTATTCCAAAATATATTGTTTAAAGAATTATGTTACCTTATATTGCTCAAGCTTTTTCCTTAATTGGAATTCCTTACGAATGCATATTTTTTCTATTTTGATTACTTTTTTCAATTTGTTGAGTAATAATTTTTCTTTGTTGTTTGGGGTAGGATCGTTCGTTTGCAAATGTAATAGTAAATAAAAACTTTCTATCTAATTCAAGAATCATTATATCACAAATCATAAATTATGAATCAAAGAGAATGTGTATCTCACTTAGCAACCCAAGTGTGTGTGATAAGAACAGAGGATGGAGTTTTGAGTTTCTAGCTAGATTCGAGGCTAGCTGGTCCTCCAGGAGAAGAAAGACGAGAACAGAGAAAGAATAAAAGAAAGAAACTAAATTATGATTATGCTCAGTCAATGCTTGAATCAGTACAGCCAAGCTTTGTTGGTTTTATACCCTTCCCGCCCTCTAACTAACTTTAGAATAGCTAACTAACTAATGCCAGCTGTAACTACTAACTGCCCTCACTTCCACTAACAATTACGATCAGTACCACCCTTCCCAATTACAACAATTATCACTTAATACAATCCTAACAATACCCTCCCCATTAAAACACCTTGCCCACAAGGTGTGGAAATTGTTGTTGCAGCAAGTATAGACTCTCCCAGGTAGCATCTTCCATTCGTTCACCTTGCCACTGAACTAAGACTTGAGGGACAGACCTATTCCGCAAATGATGAGTCCTCTCTTGTAACACAACAACAGGTTCAGGCTTGAGAATTCCCTCAAAATCCACAGGTGGTAAGGATGGCAAAGGCACCACATGTTGACCCAATATTTGCTTTAAACAAGAAACATGGAAGGTGGGATGAAGTTTTGATTCAGGTGGTAAGTCTAATTTGTAGGAGACAGTACCAATCCTCTGCAGTATCTGAAAAGGACTATAGAATCTAGGTGATAGCTTTCCCAAACGTTTCTGCCTCAAGGACATCTGTTTGTAAGAGTGCAGCTTAAGATATACCCAATCTCCAACTTCGAATTCTCTCATAGTTCTATGCTTATCAACAGTAACCTTCATTCTCTCCTGAGCAGCCACCAAGTTTTGCTTCAGTAATGCAATAAGTTGCTGTCTATCTCTCAAATGCACCTCCACACTTTCCACCTTAGTAGCGCCAGGAATGTAATCCAAGAGTCTTGGTGGAGCAAACCATACAATGCCTCAAAGGGTGTCATCTTAAGAGAGACATGAAAATTGGTATTGAACCAAAATTCTGCTAAGGGTAACCACTCCACCCAAGACTATGGTTTGTCTGTAGCAAAAGCCCTTAAATAATGCTCCAAACTCTTGTTCACTACCTCTGTTTGGCCATCTATTTGGGGGTGATAAGCTGTAGACATGGCAAGCTGAACCCCTTGTAGCCTCATCAATTCTTGCCAAAAATGTGATATAAAAATTGGATCTCTATCACTCACAATGGTGGCAGGCATACCATGCAATTTAAAGACATTTTGCATATAAAGTTGAGCTACTTTGGCTGTAGAATAAAGGTGTGACAAAGGTACAAAGTGAATAAATTTAGTAAACCTATCCACCACTACTAACACCACATCCTTGAACTGAGATTTAAGGAGTCCTTCAACAAAATCCATACTAGCATCCATCCAAGGCTTTTCTGGTATTGGCAAAGGTTGCAGGAGACCAATTGGGTTACAAGTCTCATATTTCAATCTTTGACAAATATCACACTCTCTCACCAACTTCCTCACATCAGTCCTCAAACTAGGCCAATAGAAATCCCTTTTCACCCTATGCAAGGTCTTAAGAAAACCTGAGTGACCCCCCAATGGACTGTCATGAACCTAATGCAAGACAGCAGTCTTCAAAGCATCACAAGTGCCTAGGTAAACCCTCCATTTGTACAACAACAAACCATTCTGCAGAGAGTAACCTTTAGGAGCAGCTTGTCCTGAACCCAAAGCCTATAAAATGTCCTGCACATGTTGATCCGAGGCATAACTTGTCTTGAGATCACTCAACCAAGCTGGTGAAGGGAATGAAATCATGCACAAGACTCCCTCTTGAAGGTCAAAATCATCCCCACAAGTAATTTGAATAGAACTAGCCTTATTAAAAGTCTTAGTAGTACCCAATTCATCTTCAGTTTCAGCTTTTCTGGACAATGCATCAGCCATAAGATTATCTTTACCCTTTTTATATTGAACCACAAATGCATAACCCAGTAATTAGGCAAACCACTTCTGTTGAGTAGGAGTACCAATTTTCTACTCTAATAGGTACTTTAAACTTTGTTGATCAATTCTAACAATAAAGGGTTGCCCAACCAAGTAAGATCTCCACCTTCTCACAGCAGTAACTAGAGCTAATAACTCTCTTTCATAGGTAGACAAGGCCAAATTCCTACCCTTGAGGGCTTGGTTATGGAAGGCAATAGGCCTGCCTTGCTGCATCAGAACTGCTCCCAACCCTTTGCCTGAAGCATCACATTCTATGACAAATGGCATGTCAAAATTAGGAAGAGCTAACACAAGTGGTTGAACCATGGCAGCCTTCAATTTCTGGAAAGCTTGCTCAGCCTCCTCAGACCAAGAAAATGCATCCTTCTTCAATAATGTAGTTAAGGGAGCAGCAATCTGTCCATATCCTTTCACAAACTTTCTATAGTAACCTGTGAGCCCTAAAAAACCTCTCAAGGACTTAAGATCAGTGGGAGTAGACCACTGCTGCATGGCTACAGTTTTCTTAAGACCAGTGTGAACCCCAGCACCAGTGATGACATGCCCAAGGTATTCTACTTCATTATAAGCAAATTTACATTTGGACTTCTTAGCATAAAGTTTATTTAAGGCTAACACCTCTAAAACAAATCTCAAATGGATCACATGCTTAGATAAGGAAGTGCTATAAATCAAAATATCATCAAAAAAGACTAAAACAAATTTTCTGAAATAGGGCTTAAAAACCTGGTTCATCAAGGATTGAAAAGTTGAGGGGGCATTGGTTAAACCAAATGGCATTACCAAGAATTCATAATGCCCCTCATGTGTTCTGAATGTTGTCTTAGGCACATCCTCCTCTTTCATCCTGATTTGATGATATCCGGATCTGAGATCAAGCTTGGAAAAGACTGTTGCTCCATTCAACTCATCTAACAGCTCATCAATGACTGGAATTGGAAACTTATCCTTCACAGTTATGTTGTTCAATGCCCTATAATCAATGCACATCCTCCAAGACCCATTTGCCTTCCTTACTGTGAAGCAAAGGGACTTGTGTTGTTTCTGATTGACCCAGCAGATAACAACTCCCTTACAATATGTTCAATTTCATTCTTTTGATAGAAAGGGTATCTATAGGATCTCTAGCATACTAGTTGAGAGCCTTCCATAAGAGTGATTTGGTGTTCATGTCCCCTAACAGGTGGTAAACCAGTGGAGTCTCAAAAACTTCACCAAATTCCTGCAACAACAACTGCACTGCTATAGGAACACTATCTTCCACAACCACATCAGCTATAGGAATGATTTGAAGCAATAAACCCTTCCTCACTGATCCCTTAAGCAGTTGATTACAATCTATGAAAGAAGTGCCTAAAGAAGGACTTAAACCTTACAGCAAAACCTGTTGCTCCTTATAATAAAACTTCATAGTTAACAATTGGAAATCCCAGTTTATTACCCCCAAAGTACTCAACCATTGAGTACCCAACACAGCATCACAACCACCAAATGCCAAAACATGAAATTGAACACAAAATTCCACTCCTTGCACACACACTGGTACACTACTACAAAAACCTTGAGTTCTCACCACAGTGCCATTAGCCACCTTAACCTCCAGAATTCTTGAAACATCCACCTTAAATTGCAAACTAGAGACCACTAATGCACCCACAAAATTATAGGTGCTACTTGTGTCCACTAGTAGTACTAACCCATTGCCATTAATCTTGCCTCTAACCCTCATGGTGCCTGGTGTAGGAGTTCCAGTTATAGCAAACAATGTAATTCCTACCTCTTCTTCTTGTTCAAATGGTTTATTAACCTCACTGCACAATTCCTCCTCCATCTCTATAATTTGCACTCCAGATTGCACCCTAGGTGTTATATCAATTCCTTCTAAAAGAAACAATTTAACATTCTTGCATTTATGCCCAGGCCCCCATTTTTCATCACAATTATAACACAAGCCTTTCTTCCTCCTTTCATCCATTTGAGTAGAAGTAATTCTCTTAACTGGTATTTTTGGTTTAGCATCTAACACTACGTTACTTGCATTACTTTTAGGCAAACCAAGAATTGAAGTGTTACCTGATTCTTGATGACTTCTTATGCTCTTCTTGCTGCTCCACACATATTCTTTTTGAATCTTGGCTAATCCAAAAGCTTCATTCAAGGACTGAGGATTGAGCATTCTCACAGGTAATCTTATTTCATCCCTTAACCAGCTTAAGAAACAACTGAGTTTATGTAAAGGAGAAAGGCCTTTGACTCAGTTAGACACTGCTTCAAATTCTGCCTTATACACAGCTACAGTTGAAGTTTGCCTCATTCTGGTTAGCATCTCCATAGGATCATCATAGGCACTAGTTCCAAATCTCACATGCAAAGCTAGTACAAAGGATTCCCAATCCGTAAACACCCTTGCTTCTTCTGCTTCTTGAAACCAAATCAAAGCCTCCAAATCCATATGAAAAGAAGCAACCAACAGTTTTTCTGCAATTAGAGTTTGATAATACCCAAAATATTGGTTAGCCTTGTAAACCCAATTAGCAAGGTCAACACCTGAGAAACGTGGAAAATCCAACTTCACAGACTTGGTAAGTGACAAAGTTGAAGAACTTGGAATTGAATTTGATTGCACATTTCTCTGAGGAGAATTTTGATTCACATCTATGGAATTCAATTTTTGTAAAATTACATTGATATTTTGATTCATCTCATTCATTGTCCTAGTATGAATGCTTTGAATCTTTTGTATTTCTTGGATGTCCCTGTTATGGTGATCAGAAGTAATACGAAGAGAAGCAATAGTTTCATTCATTGTATTCATGGCCGCAGCTCTTGTTTCAATCATGATAGCACAGGAACGATGCTCTGATACCAATTGATAAGAACAGAGGATGGGGTTTTGAGTTTCTAGCTGGATTCGAGGTCAGCTAGTCCTCCAGAAGAAGAAAGACGAGAACAGAGAAAGAATAAAAGAAAGAAACTGAATTATGATTATGCTTAGTCAATGCTTGAATTAGTACAGCCAAGCTCTGTTGGTTTTATACCCTTCCCGCCCTCTAACTAACTTTAGAATAGCTAACTAACTAATGCTAGTTGTAACTACTAACTGCCCTCACTTCCACTAACAATTACAATCAGTACCACCCTTCCCAATTACAACAATTATCACTTAATACAATCCTAACAGTGTGCCTCCCAAAATATTCATGTTTTTCTCTCTCTCTTTTACTTTTAGGGTTTTGCGAACGGCTATAATATTACACAATAGTTCTGATTGCGAACCAATAATAGGATATGTATTATATTTACAACAACAATAATAATGATAATTAAGTGACAATGTCAACAATAAAGACGATAATAATAATTAAGTGAAAATATTATCTGGATATACCTTTACACCCATGGTTCTCAAATCCAGACCGAACCGTACGGTCCGACCGGATTAACCGTGAACCGCCTATTATTACGGTTCTTTTAGCTTTAAGAACCCCTCTACGTGAAAAAAGCATGAAACCGCTCGAACCGCGGTTGGACCGTACGGTTCTAAGAACCGTAGCCGGTTTTCAAGGTTCTCACGATTCCCTTACAAAAAAAAAGTTAACGGCATTGTTCTGGGATACATACCGTATTTTGGCCGGAAAACAGATATTGCTCGGTGAAGAATTTGAATAAAAAAAATCGAGAGAAATAAAAAAAGAAAAACAGAGAGCCATATTTTACATTATAAACAACTTTCGCCTGAATGAACTCATCCTGTCGCAACACGTCGTTGGTCGCCTGAAGCAACCCACAGTGTTCGCTTCCTTCTTCTTCTTCTGCGTTTCACATCCTCTGCTCTGCTTCTTCTTTTTCAGTTTTTTGTGTGTTGTAATGTCCGCCCCTTCAATGCCTTGTTCTTTGTTTTATGTGTAATTTCTTAGATTTGCGAGCCTTCATGTGACTATTTCAGCCTTTTGGTCATTCAGTCATTCTGGTTGACTAAGACTTCCTCCACTTTACATTAATATCTAGGTTTACTCTCCTTTTTTTCTTTTTCTTTTTTCTTTTTTTTTTTAACTCTTACTAAAATTTTAAAACTATTACTATTAATTTGTCATTTATATTAGTATTATTAAACTGATACGTGGGATTAAATAAATTGACATACTATTGTTTTTGTGTTTTTTTTTTTTAACTTATAATATTATTATCATTATTATTAGTATTATCATAAGTTTTACTAATCAACATATAAAGAAATAAAGAAATACTATATTTATATTTGATTAGGATTTGATATTTTTTATTTGTTTATAAAAGCTATGATATGAAAAATATATTTGAAAGATAAATCTCATATTTATTTGGAGGCTATTTTAGCTACTTTTTCTATTTTTATTAATTTAATGTATTTATTTTTATTTAAAATAATTATAAATTAATTATGACGTCATTACGGTTCGACCTCGGTTCAATCTCGGTTTGACTTCAAAAACCTTAAACCTCTCCTTTTTACGGTTCAATGAACGGTTCGGGCCCTCACTTCCACTAACAATTACAATCAGTACCACCCTTCCCAATTACAACAATTATCACTTAATACAATCCTAACAGTATGCCTCCCAAAATATTCATGTTTTTCTCTCTCTCTTTTACTTTTAGAGTTTTGCGGACGGCTACAATATTACACAATAGTTCTGATTGCGAACCAATAATAGGATATGTATTATATTTACAACAACAATAATAATGATAATTAAGTGACAATGTCAACAATAAAGACGATAATAATAATTAAGTGAAAATATTATCTAGATATACCTTTACACCTATCCATTTTCACTTAATTAGAGAAATTTATAAGATAAGAAATTCATATGAAAAAACATGTGGCATTGTGAAAGTTGCTATCCAAAAAGCACTTAAGATTATTTTTGGTTTGAGGATGAAATCCCCTTCCAATCTTTTTGGTGACACACAAAAGCTCCTTGTGCACACATAGAACATAGACACTTGTTTATAACAATAGAATTAAATGCAAGCCTACATCCCAAGGTTAGTAAAATTCAGGATCAAAAGGGGTACACTTGATCATGAATATCTATCATCAAAAGTGTACAATTTACCTTAGTGCTGCGTGTGCGCGCCCAGCCTCCTTAGATGAGTCTCGCAGTGATGTATGGCGGCAACAGTTTTTTGTGCTTAGAACTGGGTTTGTTCTCTCAAATCATTTTTATCAATCTCTCTCTTAAAATAGTTTTGAAACTCAGTGATAAGGAAATAGAAAACAAATGAATCTATTAAAAAAAATGAAAATTATGGAGAGGAGAAGTTTCCTGAAAATGTTTGTGATTTTCGCTTCTGTCTTCTACTTCTTCTCCTAGATCTCTCTCTAAATTAGTTCAATGGAACCTAATGATCAGAGAGCCTCAAAGATTTTTCTTATAAAAATTGGAGAGAACCTCTTTTTTTTTTTTTCTTTTTTTCTTTTTTTCTTTTTTCTTTGTTACTTACACTGATGACTGAACCCAACCGCTCTATGCGAAACTAGCATTACTAATTTTTGTATTTTTCTCTCTTTTTTTTTTTTCTTCTTTTTTTTTTCCACTAAAATAAAAAGTTTGACAAAATTAAAGGTTGGACAAAATAATGAAGAGTTTATTTGTGATTAAATTTAAATTAGAGAACACAATTGGTTTCAAAAATAATGTGGGATTTGGACAATAAATGAAATTATAATTCTTGCATATTTTTTAAAGTTGAGAATTTGATAAAATAGAGGTGAAAAATGATAGAATGATAAAATTAAAATTAAAAACATAGACAAAAGAAAAAAAAAATCCAAAGTTAACACGACAAATGAGGGAAAGATAAGAGAATTTATGTGCATCCTTTATCATATTGGAGGGAGGTGGTGCATGCGCAAAAGGGTATACATCATAATTGAGAAATGAAATAGGGTGTCTACATGAAGTTATCATTAAATTTATGGTCTAAACGTGTTTTGCCCCAAAATTTATATTAGACCTAATTTTGCTTCTGCAGACTTGCCTAATACATTTGCTTTCACATGTCTTATCTGTGATATTTCATGAAGAGTCCAAGCTTGATTGAATGCTTGATTGTGTGATTAAGTTTTATTTTTATTTTTATTTAAGATAGAATTTTACTCTACCCTAATCTAAGTATATGTGTGTTAATACTTGATTGTGTGACTATGTTGAAAAGCTTGACAATATTTTCTTTCATAAATGTTAGCTCTTGCAATTTGATATGGATTTGAAAAATGTGGAGTCTTAACAACGTGATTGAAAAATAATTTCGAAATGCATCTTTCTTTTAATACTGTTTTGAATATGTCATCAATTCCAGATTAATTCTTTCTCAAATAATTTGAGTCATTAATGCCTAGAGGTTTGTTTTTGGAATCTAAATTTGAAATTGAAATGAAAATAAAACTTGGAAGGAGCATAAGATGATTGGGAGTTAATTGAGTTGATAAATGACAAGATTTAGTCAAGCTTTTAAATTGGGTAGGATATTTTTTCTTCTTCAATTTTTACATATTTAATAATAAAAATAAAAATAAAAATAAAAATAAAATTATTAAGGTATGGTAAAGTTGTGCCCTTAGAAAATTTGTTAATTGACCATTTTAAGAAAGTATTTAGTCTAATTTCATTAAAAATATAAAAAAACAGAGAAAAAAAAACAGTTTTCTTTTCTCATAAAAAGTTTCTAAAAATATTTCTTAAATAAATGCCCTTATTATTATTATTATTATTATTACAATAACACCTTAAATATATTATATTATATATACATTATATTACCTTTTTATTTTTTTAGAGATATACGTTCTTATTATTATTATATATATATATATATAACCAAAATCTTTGATTTTTTGCTGACCTCTCTAGAGCTTGCCATATCTTTATTATTATTATTTTTCAATAAATTTATTTAACTTTTTTTTTTTAACTACATAATGGACGTTTGTTTTTCCACACTTATGGTTTATGGTTTATGGTTTTTTTTTTTTTTTAACTTTTTAGTTTTTTTTTTTTTTAAATAATGTTTTTGAGAGGAGAGAGACATTAAAGGGTAGCAAAAATACAAATTTATCCATATTTTTAACAGATGTGGGTAATAGGAGACAAATGAAGCTTATATCAGGTGAGTAAAATGCCAATTTTTAAATCACAGGCAAGTAAAGTGTTTTTCAAGCAAACCATAAGTTGGATAACCTCTATAGTGGAGTAAATGGTTTATGGTTTATGGTTTATGGTAGTAGATTAGGATCATGCATGGTTCTTGTACTGATTCATTTCTCTTCTTCTTCCTTTTTTTTCTCCTTTATCTAGTTAAAATACTAAGTTCCTTTATGTTAATGTGAAAATATTTGCATAAACTTCAAGAATGAAGAATTTATTACTTTGGAAAGCTAATTGAATTTGGTTTTGATATTTGTGTTTTGGTATAATATAAATTTTTTAATATGTGGTTCTTTAAAGTCTATGTGCATGGCTGTGGGTTTTTATTTTATTTTATTTTTTTTAAAAGAGGGTTGGGAGATCCTCAAAAAAAAGGTTATTGTTCTTTTATCCCTCCTAAATTTTTCAAAGGTTGCTAATCCTCGATAAAGATAAAACATTTGTTTCGAGGGTTATGTAAGCAGTTGAAATTTTAGTTTCAAGGGTCACAAAGGCCGTAAAAATTTTTAAAGGTCATCAAGGGTCAATTAAACCCTCAAAATAATATATTTTGAGGGCTTTTAATACTTTTTTCAAGGGTTTTGACCCTCCAAAAAAAATCAATTTTATTGAAGTGTTGTGCACACATAGAACATAGACACTTGTTTATAACAATAAAATTGTGGATTCTAGTTAACTCAACTGATAAGGTTTCTGATAGTTGAATAAGAGATCTGGAGTTCAATTTCCGCTTACACAAAAAACTGATTGATGTATTAGTTTAATGATAAAGAGCTATCATCAAGAGTGAACACCATAGGTTAAAACTCTCTTTAAAAAAAAAAAAAAAACAATAGAATTAAAAGTGCACAACGCACAAACACATATATTAGTGTATGCAAACTTAAAAAGGAATGGATCACTAATAGAAATGGGATCTAACTAAATGGGCTGACTTGGGCAGAGGGAAAAAAACAATTATGATCATACATATGCTATTGCTTGTCCTTAGAAAACTCTTTGTGGGCTTAAATCAACCAAAGCGACATGTAAGGCATATTGGTGGGTCCTTGGATCCTATGCAACTAAAATGGGGCCTAAGCCCACATGGCATTAAGAACAGAAAATTTGGAGCATAGTGTGTGAGTGTGAGAGTTCAGAGATATGCACAGCCTCCTCAGATAAGTCTCGCAGTGATGTATGGCGGCAACAGTTTTTTGTGCTTAGAGCTGGGGTTTGTTCTCTCAGATAATTTTTAAGGTTTTCAGATCAGGACAATTTATTGAACCGTAAAAAGGAGAGGTTCAATTTTTTTGAGGTCAAACCGGAGTCGAACCGTGATGACATTATAATTAATTTAATAATTAATTAAAGCCTAAATATAGATATTAAATTTATAAAACTAGGAAAATTGACTAATATATCTATATATGTGAGGGAAATTTAATGATTTTCAAGCATATATTTAATAATTAAATAAGAAAGTTAATAAAATAAAATAATAACTATGAAAACATTAAAATTTATGATTAATTTTTGAAGTAAAGTTGAATATCTTTGAAGGATTTTAATTATAATTTTTTTTTTATTCCTTGTAAGAGATGGATAATTTAATTAAGTGAAATAAAATTGTGTTAAGTTGTTTTTATTAAAAAAAAAAAAAAATTGCTAAGGGGTTGGACCGTACGGTTCTTGCCACCGGTTCTGAGTCCAAATCTTCTGTCTCACTTTTCCTGTTCCACTCTATACTCCACCAATAAATACTTGCCACGTGATACTATTAATTAATAACTGTATGATTAATAAGTCAATAATGATGATATTTAATTAATTAGGTGAACACGTGGTAAGTATTTATTGGTGGAGTATAGAGTGGAGCAAGAAAAGTGAGACAGAAGATTTTGACTCACCGGTTCTTGCAGTCCAACCCCAATTTTAGGGGTTCATGCAATTGCCACATATGCTCGGTTCTCTATGCTTAAAAAATCGGATTTCAATCCGGTTCTCTGTTTTCACTATCCAACCTCTCAGTCAGGTCCAGGTCTAAAAACCTTGATAATTGTTATCAATCTCTCTCTCTCAAAATAGTTTTGAAACTCAGTGATAGGGAAAATAGAAAAAAATAAATCTATAAAACCTGTTAACCAAACATTAGTGTGTGAGTGTGAGAATGAGAAAGACACAACTTAGCTTTTAGATCTCTTTTAAGTTAGGTTTTAATTGGTACAAAACCTAGTTTTAGATCTTCTTTTCTCTTAAATTTTTTAGTTTTTAAAAAAAAAAAAATTATTAATGTTTTTGAGAGGAGAGAGATATAAAAGGGTAGCAAAAATACAAATTTACCCATATTTTTATTAGAGGTGAGTAATGGGAGGCAAATGGAGCTTATATTAGGTGAGTAAAATGCCAATTTTTAAACCACAGGCAAGTAAAGTGTTTTTTAGGCAAATCATAAGTGGGAAAAATGTAATTTCCCCTAAAAAATTGATTTTGTATTTGAATATTTGTAAGAAATCAAATGGATGACCGACCTTTTGAGTCTTGAATTACTGTGAACAATGATGATTCTCTTCCAAAGGTATCACTGACATTCACTTTATTAATTAAATTTTTTTTTGGAGATAATATAAACAAAATACACATGGATGGGGAAGGAGGGAGTGAGAAGACAAGTTTTATAACACTAGCACTTATATAAGGGCCTAGCATTTGTAAGTACTAGAGAGGATTATAAACCGAAAACTCACTTACTAACTAACCGATGTTCAATTGATAAACTCTCTCTCTCTCTCTCTCTCTCTCTCTCTCTCTCTCTCTCTATATATATATATATATATATATATATATAACTTGTATGAGAATATTGGTGGTACATATGTTATAAGTTTTACTACATTAGTCTTATAAACTGATGTGTCATCAATTAGAAAGAGACAATTCAAAATTTAGTTATAAAATAGTTGAAACCCACCAATTATATTCATTACTATATTATTTTGTAAATTTTATAAAATAGTTGAAACCCACCAATTATATTCATTACTATATTAGTTTGTAAATTTTATGTAATAAAATTTGTAACACCTTTAGCATTTTTCTTATGGAAATATGGAAATGACCAATAATACTATCTCCTTGACTCAACGGTGCTTATTTATTTTTTATTTTTTTTCCATTGATAAGGGTGGAAGTAACGGGTTGAGTTCATGTATTTTTCTTTTTGAGGCCATATGACATACACAGAAACATCCAGTCAGCATATACCTATTATTTTAAAATCCCATTGACTACATCAAACTTTTCCATACATTACTTGGATGGCAAGAATAATTGTGACACGAGGATAAAAAATTACGGATTAAGATGACACATTAAAAAGGTTCAGGACTATTTTGAACATATAAAAATAAATTGAAGGACCTAAATAGTATTTAAATCTCATAATAATATTGTTATACATATCATCATCATCATCATCATCATTATCGTCGTTGTTTTTTGTTATCAAAATAGTAACAATAATAATAATAATGATGGTGATGATGGTTGATGTTGTTGTAATAATAACAATAACAATATATAAGTGAAATATTTGCATATAAAATAAAATTTAGATTACCCATATCCTTTGAGCAAATAGCTCGAGTAGATTCTCTAGTGCAAATTTCATTTAATTAAAAAAAAAAAAAATCTAACAGTAAACATTAGTATGAAAAAATATTTAATGTTCCAAAATAATTTGTTTCAAAACATGTTATCATAGATTGCTCAAACTTCTCTTTAATTAGAATTATTTATTCTTCTAAGAAAAATTACAATTATTTCTAATATTAATTTTTCTTTATTTTGATTAACTTTTCTTCTTTTAGGTCATTATAATTTTCCCTCATTATTTAAGTTTAAAAAAAAAATCTTTTGAATATTATTGTTATTCCACCTCAATACAATTTATGTAGTTTTATGAATACTGTTGTTATTTAGCCTTAATAATAATAATAATAACAATAATAATAATAATAATAAAGATTTAAGCTAAAACAAAATCAATAAATGAGTAAATGGGGAGAGAGAGAGAGGGGTTATGATTGCTTCTTTGTATCTGGTCGCATCTCTGTTATTTCTATTTCTTCTTCCTTATTTGTCTTTGTTTTAATGGTTTGATAGTGGTTTTTTTTTTTGGGAGCTATTTCCAGGTATTTTGAGAGGGTTTTTGAGTTGCATTTTTGGGTATTAAAAAAGGGTTTTCTATGAGAGCTTTTTGCTAGGTTTTCGGGCTTTGACAATGGGGTCTTTACTGGTTTTTCTATGTGTTTAAAGGTTTGTTTTTGGGTTTTTAATGGTGGATATTTTCTTATTATTATTGTTATTGTCATAATTACAACAACAACAATTAGCTTCATTATTATTATTATTGTTGTCATCATCATCATCATTATCTATATATATATATATATATATATATAACCGAAACTTTTGAAACTCTCACAATTTTCCATGTCAACACAATAAATTAAAAATAAAATTAAAAACTCTTTTGACTAAAATATTAGAGAGACTCACATTAAAATTAAAACACGGAAAAGACTCACTTAAGGATTCAAAAAAGAAGAGAGAAAGACTCATGTTATAATTCCTCTCTTCCCATCTCAAAACCCTAGCAACCCTACCCCTCTCTCAAAAGCCATTCTTCTCACGCTATTATCATCAATTACAATCAAAAACAAAAGCGAAGCCATTCCCTCAACCCTGACGCACCCAACAGACTCGCCTCCATGGCACCATAGCGATTCGAGATCAGTCACAAAGCCATTGGAGAGAGAGAGAGAGAGAGAGAGAGAGAGAGAGAGAGAGAGAGAGAGAGAGAGAGAGAGAGAGAGAGAGAGATCATGGTTATGATTGCTTCTTTGTATATGGTCGCTTCTCTATTATTTATGGTTCTTCTTCCTTCTTTGTCTCTATTTTAATGGTTTGATAGTGGGGTTTTGGTTGTTTTTCTGGGTATTTCTTGGAGCTATTTCTAGGTATTTTGAGAGGGTTTTTGAGTTGTATTTCTAGGTATTAAAAAACGGTTTTCTACTAGAGCTTTTTGCTAGGTTTTGGGGTTTTTTACTGGCCTTTCTATGGGTTTAAAGGTCTGTTTTTGGGTTTTTAACAGTGGATATTTTCTTATTGTTATTGTTATTGTTATTGTTATTATTACAACAACAACAATTAGCTTCATTATTATTATTATTATTATTATTATTACCATCATGTTGGCATTATTGTTGTAGTTTAGACTATTATTATTACCTATATATATATATATATATTATTATTATTATTATTATTTTTATCTATATATATACACACACATATGCGCAAGCGCGCGCGCACACAAACACACACACATATATATAACCGAAACTTTTGAAGCTCTCACAATTTTCCAAGCACAATAAAATTAAAAAATTAAAATTAAAATTAAAAACTCTTTTGACAAAAATATTAGGGAGACTCACATTAAAATTAAAACACAGAAAAGACTCACTTCAGGATTCAAAAAAGAAGAGAGAAAGACTCATGTTATAATTCCTCTTTTCCCACCTCAAAACCCTAGCAACCCTACCCCTCTCTCAAAAGCTATTCCTCTCACGCTACTATTGCCAATTACAATTGAAAACAAAAACCAAGCCATTCCCTAAACCATGACGCACCCAATTGACTCGCCTCCATGCCATCGTCGCAATTCGAGGTTAGTCACAAAGCCATTGTGTTGTCGCCGAACTACCATGCCTTTAATTTCCTTGACTAGAATCCCTTAGACCGCTCTAGCCTCCATTGACTAGCCAGTGGAAACTTGCAAATAGATTAGATCAGCTCTCTCACTATTTTTGTATTGCATGTTTGATGCGTGTTTGAAAGCTAGTAGGTACACTTTATGTGTGCAGTAACTATGTTATTGCTATGTTCGATGATAATGGCTTGCAGCTTTTTAAAAATATTGATATTTTAGAACCATTATGTTTATTGATAATAATTTGAGTTTTGAGTATTACACTTCAATTATGCAGTATAAACTATTTCACAGTTATTGAAGTGTAATTACTGGTATTGCATATTGTGTTTCTTAAGCTATAGAGAGATTTTTTTTTTTTTTTTTTTTTTAAATTTTATGGGATGTAAAGAGATCTTTGATTTCATGAAATAGTTTATACCCTCCTTGTTTGATTTGATTTACTCACTATCTTTGGCACTTACCATCAGCAATGACTTTGGCCACTCTTATGGACCAAATCAACTAATTCTCTGGTCCCCATCATTGATAAATGAGAAATCAAATCAAGGTTATAGTTTTTCTATTTGGTCCAAAAATTTATTTGCTTATTTTTTTTAAGCAAAAAAAAAAGTATGATATTGGTTTCTAGGGTTTTCGTTCGTGATTTGATTCAATTAATCTAAGAAAAAATTTACATTACTTATCAAAAAAAATTTAGGAAAAATCTCAAATTATCTTTTTTCTCCATAAGTATTAAAAAATTTCTATTATCCATAAAATTGCTATTGTCTATTAAAAAATTGCACCCATAGATCAATATTTATATTTCTTAACTTGGCATGTTGCACCTATCGCTGAAATTTGTGTGGATCTTTGGAAGCTCAGAAATCTTTTCTTCATTCACTATGGTTTTTCATTGAGTATTTTCTTTCTCCGTTACTCCTCTTATGAGTTTTGTATTTGACTAGAAGAAAGATTTTTTGCTTTACAGGTCATGAAGCACCTGTCTCATTTTATTTGTCCTCACCACAAGGAAAACATTAAGGTAAAAACCCATAATCTATTTTAAAGTTTGAATGGAAATACCCATATCATACAAGTACAAGAGATAAATCTTTAAGGGATGAACTTAATTGTTTCTGATTTTCAATAATAAATCATTTTACTGCAATACCGGTATTTGTTTGAGAAATCTGATATGTTCATAATGCTATAGAATAGAGAATGGTAGAAGCCAACTTTATTACAACTACTTAAATTGAGTTGACTTAATTCCATACAATTACAAAGTATAGCATGTAAGAAAATGGACTTAATTGTTGTAATTTTTATTTTCTTTCCATGTTTTGAATTTTCTCTATATTATTTTTACAACTAAGCAAAGATTGAAAAAATGATATTACTACTCTAATTTCAAGTTTAATGCGCCCCCCTCAAGTCATGGTCTTTATTAATATATATATATATATATATATATATATATATATTTGTAGTTTATATTTTTAACCATTGCTAAGAAATTAAAGCTTAGTTGCACAATATGTGTAAATTCTAATGACAGTATAAGCCCATATTTTTGGGATTAATAGTTTATAAATCCTTTGCATGATAACAATGAGATTTGTATAGCCAATCATGTTTTTCAAAAGGCTACTTTAAATAGTAAGTCAATTTGTTTCTTACATTTGGGTATTAGTTAGAATTGTTCGCAAATGATTGTAGCTATAAAAGTAAATGTATATAAATTTTGTTTAACTATTCCGTGCTTCACAATGGTTAGCAACTAGTTATTATTATTATTATTATTATTATTATTATTAAGGCTAAATAACAACAATATTCATAAAACTACATAAATTGTATTGAGGTAAAATAACAATAATATTCACAAGATTTTTTTAACTTAAATAATGAGGGAAATTATAATGACCTAAAAAAGAAAAGTTAATCAAAATAAAGAAAAATTAATATAAGAAATACCCAGAAAAAACAACCAAAACCCCCCGTCAAACCATTAAAAAAGAAACAAAGAACGAATAAGAAACAAAAATAACATAAATGCGGCTTGAAACAGAGAACCAATCATAACCATGAGTTCTCTCTCTCTTTCATTTACTCATTTATTGATTTTGTTTTAGCTTAAACATTAATTCTTTTGTGTGTGCGTGTGTGTGTGTGTGTTTTCAGTTCAGCCAACCACAACCACTTTTTGTGTTCCACGCACTGTTTGGGGCTCTCCTAGGTAGTAGATCGAAAAGTAGAGTTCGATGTCAGATAGAGATTGAGATCGGGCAAATATCAGGTGTTTGGTTGTGGTTTAGGCCAAACTACGTAGAGAAGGGAGGCCATTGGTGTAGTGGTAGAGATCGGGCAAATGCCAAGATGTTTAGTCGCTTTGTCGCTGGAGAGCCGAGTATGGCCAACCATGGTGGTCGGCAGTGAGAATTTCAAAGTTAAAAAGAATGGGTCTTGGGTTTGAGAACTCAGAGATAAACTTAGATCGGGTTTTTGGGTCTGAAGTGCTCGAAGTGGAGAGAACCACATTCTGTGAATATTATTGTTATTTCACCTCAATACAATTTATGTAGTCTTATGAATATTATTGTTATACAATTGAACTAGTCTTGTGAATATTATTGGTCCTTCAAAATTTTTACTGTCATTATTATGATTATGTTATTGATATTAAATGCATAAATATATCTATTTTGTATGGCCATTAAAAATAAGCAAATGACAAGTTTTTGAGTTAACTAACCAAATGCTGCCAAATGCCTTGTAGTTGAATTGGCACATCCCCAAACATAAAGTACTTGAAGGTTTAGGGGAAAAATGATTCAAGTTACGAATTAGCAACATGTTGTAACTATCTCTCAAAAAAAAAAAAAAAAAAAAAAACCAAATGCTAATTGAGCGTAAATATAGTATTTGAGTTATCTTAAATATTGAGATGCTTACATATTTTTATTTCAAAAGTAGTAAAAAAAATCAATAATAATAATAATAATTTCCATAATTAAAGTCAAAATAATCATCATCATTTTTTTTTAATTCTTAATCTTTTCGAATTTTTTTTATCATCATAATATTTTTTATCATTAATAATAATAAAAATAAAACAACAATAACAATTGGTTACCTATTACCTATACCCATTAAATGTTTTTAGGGGACTATACCCATTCATTAAGTTAAAAAAAATAAAATAAATAAATAATAAAAAAAACAAAAATAAAATAAAAAACCGTGTGTAAATTTGACGTACTTACATATATGGTTAGTGAATGTGGAATTTATTCATTGAGATATAGGAGATTTAGGGTAAATATTGCAGCGGTATAAAGTTGGCTATTTAACATAATTGTGCATAAAGCACTGAGTTAATTTGGCTAAAAGCAAGCTGATCATAATTTTAGTGTTTTGGATGTTGAAAAGAAAAAAAAGGCTTATACCTTTAAATATATCTATATTTGTTTCAATAAAAGAAAAAAAATCAACACGAAATGTAATGACCATTTAATAATAATAAGATGATGATGATGATGATGATGATGATTATTAACAATGACAACTATTATAATAATAATAATAGCAATAAAATTATTATTATTATTATTTTTATTTTTATTATTATTATTAAATTATTGTTGTTGTAAATAAAGCATAACCCATTAGTGCAGTTGGCCCTCAGCATATATGTGTAATATTGTAGCCATCTATCTTCTGCGAGAGAGAGAGAGACATTCTCTTTAATTTAGAATCCATGATGTGTGATTTAAAGATTCTTGAATCAAGTGGAAACTTTTTATTCTCTATTACTTCTGCAAACTAACAATCTTAACCAAAACAACAAAGTAGAAATTATTACCCAATAGAAAGAAGGAAGTAAATCATTATAGAGAAATTCTTTATTGTAAGAAATTCCAATTGGGGGAAAAGCTTGTCAATAATAAGGTAATATAATTTTTAAGCAATGTATTTTTAAAAACACCACATGTTTATTGAAATGAATTTTTAAACCTTAAGAAAAATTATTTATATTTATACAATTAAAATGTGGGATGAACTCCTCGAATTTATCTCCCACATTTTGCTAGGTACACTTGTCTCTCATGCAACCCTCCACAAAATCCATGCATCTCCCATGATGTTAGTGGAACACCACAAGTAAACCCGCTCCAAGATCTCTATAAAAGGGATCCACCCTTAACAATCTAAGGTAAGTTTTTCACCGCTTATCAATTCTCCATAACAATTTCACAAGGAGAAAACTGACTTAACTATCGGAAGGTCTTTGGCCGTTCTACACCAATCCCTTTTGATAGTTCTTTTCTTTTTTAGGTTACGAAGTTATTGTCATAGCCTGGCCCATCAACCTACTGATTTTTCAACCTTATCACCCCTGAAACCTAAAAAATGTCTAAAATACCTCTAAAACCTAAAAAATGAACAAAATACCCCGAAAATCTAAAAAATGACCAAAATACCCCTGAGACCTAAAAAAGATCGGAATAGCCCTGTAATCTAAAAAATGACCAAAATACCCTCCAAACCTAAAAATAACCTAAATACCTCTAAAACCTAAAAATGACCAAAATACTCCCTAAAACCTAAAAAAATGACCAAATACCCCCTAAACCTATAAAATGACCAAAATACCCCCAAAATGCTAAAAAATGACCGAAACACCCCCAAACATATAAAATGACGAAAATACCCCCTAAACCTTTAAAATAACCAAAATACACCCAAAACCAAAAAAATGACCACAAATAATCCAAAACCTCTAAAATTACCAAAAATACCCTGAACACTGTAAAATGACCAAAATAACTCTCAACCTCTTGTAATCTCAACCTCAAAAACGACCAAAATAGGCCATGCCTCTTGTAATCTCATTAAGCAGAATAATAACCAAGTTCTTACTCTCTTAGTTCTCAATTCTCCTGCTCTTTCTTGGAGGCCTATCTCCCTTGAAGTAGCTAATTTGTAGACTAACTAACCACCTAAAGGAGGTTACTAACATTTGGTATTAGAGCATCCGATCTTTACATGGAAACTTAAAGCAGCAACCAATGAAGTGAGTTCATCCTTTCTGTAATTTCAGAGTCTGTCGAAGCAAATTCTATAGCAAACTGTGGGTTAGAATCTGAATTGAAACTCCATTATTCATATTCTTTAAAACCATAAACATCAAGAGTACTTTCCCTGTTTTCCGTCCAACCATTAATCCAAGTTAATGTCACCGAAACCAAAGTTTTATTCCACAAAATCTATTTTGTTTTTCCAAGAAAACCCTCAATGAAAGATTCCATCACAAGAAAGTTCTGCAGCTAAATTTTATAGAATTTGACTGCACGTTCTTCATACCATCCCTCAAAACTCAATTCTTAAAATCCAAGAATCAGTTTGCACATGCTCACAAAAGAACCCTTAACCTTCATTCTCATGGGCCTCAGATTAAACATTGGAATAAATTGTCCAAACCAAAAGTTTTAGTTCATCCCACCCTTCTGTTATGCAGTAACTCATCACTCCAACAATAACTTATTCCTAAACCCAAAACCTTTGTTCTCATTCCACAACCTAACCTTAGAACCTTAGAAACCAAGCCATGGAACTTCCTAAGTTTAAAGGAGCATTTCCATACAATTGGTTTGATGCGGCTAACCTATTTTTCACCCATCATAAAACTCCTTTGCACCAATAGACCATTATGGATTCTCATTGTATGGAAGGAGAGGCCATGGGGTTGTTCCAAGAAGCTGAAAGGGCAGGCAATTTTTACCAATTAGGAGACTTTTGTAGAAGCTCTTCTCTCAAACTTTGAATCCATATTAGATGTTGGTCCTAGGTTGGATATTGCCAAGAATATACCAATCTCATTCATGATTGCATTCCATATGGTTCAAGACAATCAAAATGCTGCACTACCTATGGTTCAAAACTATCAAAAGGATTTACAAGAAGATATAGGAACTTCGGATCAAGACTGTAAAAAAACTGTGCCAAACAACCTTGTAGGAGGTTATACAACCTTCTGAAAGTCTCAAAGTCTTGAAGGAGACACAATCAAGGGTGCATGAACAGTCAAAGACCAAATTTTAGACATTCTTGAGACCATGGTAGAAGAAAAAACATTAGTGATTAAGTTTCTATAGAAAAAATTCTAGAAATTTGCGAGACTCTAGGCAGAGAATAAAAAGGGATTCAAGAATTAAAGATCCAAGAACCACCTAAGGTGCAAGAGGAATTCTCTTGGAAAGGCATGGAAGCATGGCAAGTCAACGAGGAAGTAGTTCTCTTGAATCAAGTGCAAGTCAACAAGGAAGGGTTCCTAACAGAAAGGTAGAAAGGTCACAAAAATAGCAAACAAAAAAGAAAACAAATAAAGGCACTTAGCCTTGATTCAATTGGCCATTAGAAGCTTGATTTAGGTCTCTTAGTAGTTAGTCCCATCATAGAGTAGTTTTTCATCACATTATCACTTTCATTACAAACATAGATATATAAAAAAATCAAATTAAAAATTTGAATATTTGTCAGAAATTATAAGAGCAAAGTGATTCTAAATTCCCACTCACTACCCATGTATGGTGGGGACTTTCATATATATATATATATATATTGAATTTGTACACAATGAAAGGCAACAAATCTACCATTATAATATTTACATTAAATGAAAATATCCTATTAAGGGATTATAATATTTACATTAAATGAAAATATCCCACGGAGGGATTTCCTTTATTTGTTACATGTTTGACTTTGGCTGCTAGCTTTGGTGTGATTGCTCAACGAGAAGGGCTGGACGTTGAGCTTGGAGCGAAGGAAGGAGAATCGAGTGGAAGACAGGGGCTTTATGAGAGCGTCTGCGAGTTGATCTTCATCAAGATCATGACGAGCAACTTTTTCACAGACAAATGATAATCAATTTCCACATGTTTGGTGCGGGCATGAAACATGGGATTAGTGGAGAGGTAAGTGGCACCAATTATGTCGCACCAAAAAATGGGCGAGTTGGGAAGGAAAAGACCAAGTTCCCGAAGTAGAGATTGAAGCCAAATCAATTCTACAGTAGTATTGGCCAAGGCTTTGTACTCCGCCTTAGTGCGAGAGCAAGCCACAGTTGGTTGTTTCCTTGAATTCTAGGAAATGAGATTAGGCCCTAGAAAGATACAAAATTCGCTAGTAGAGCATCTGTAATCAGGGCAAGCAGCCCAATTAGCATTAGAGAAGGCGCTGAGTTGAGGAGAGGGGTTGCAACGAAGAAAAAGACCATAATCTAAGGAATGTTTAAGGTAGTGCAAGATGTGTTTGACAGCAGTCCAATGAAGATCTGTTGGCCTATGCATGAATTGACAAACTTTATTAACAGCAAAAGAGATGTCAGGTCTTGTAAGAGATAAATATTGGAGAGCCCCAACAGTGTTGCGGTATTGAGTGACATCAGAGACTGGATTGCCTTCAAATAACGAGAGCTGACGGGTTGTAGACATAGGTGAACTGATTGGTTTGGTATGGAGCATGTTGGTCCTTTTGAGTAGAGAAAGAATATACCTCTTTTGACATAAAAATAGCCCATCTTGTGAACGGTGGGCCTCAATGCCCAAAAAATAATGTAGGTCACCCAAATTTTTGACAGCAAAGTTGGACCCAAGAGCTAATATAAGAGAGTCAACGGCTTGAGAAGAGGACCCAGTGATGATGATGTCATCAACATAAATGAGAACATGTAAATGAAACTTTGCTTGGTGAGAAATGAACAAGGTAGTGTCTAAGAAAGAGCTATGAAAGCCCAACTCAAGTAATTTTGAACTAAGCCGAGAAAACCAAGCGCGAAGGGCTTGCTTCAACCCACATAGTGCCTTGTGTAGCTTGCAAACATGATGAGGATATTGAGGATGAAAAAAGTCGGGTGGTTGTTTCATGTAGACATCTTCATCTAAAAACTCATGTAAGAATGCATTTTGGATATCAATTTGTTTAATGGACCATCTGCAAGACACAACAAGAGCAAGAATGGTGCGAATTGTGATGGGCTTAACCACAGGGTTGAAGTTATCAGCAAAGTCAATGCTAGGCAGTTGATTGAGGCCTTTAGCAATAAGGCGGGCTTTGTGGCGATCAATAGAGCCATCAAGCTTGTGTTTGAGTTTAAAAACCCATTTACAGCCCACAATATTCATGGAAGTATGGGCAGGAAGCAGAGACCAAGTGCCATTACGTAAAAGAGAATCAAATTCGACATTCATGGCGGTACACCAAGGAGCATATTTAACAGCTTCAGAAAAACAAGTTGGTTCAACATTCTTGCTTGAACACACTGCAGTAAGAGCTTGAGAAATGGGATATTTGACAGTAACATCAGAGAACACTTTTGGTTTAGTGATATTGTGTTGTAGCCGAGTGACCGTGGGGTGTGTGTGCACAGGAGGAGGAGGAGAAGATGGATGGGAAGATGGTACCATTCCAATGGTGCTAGTGGTTTGTTCAACCTCGGGCAATTGAGGAGAGGAGAAGGTAGCAGATGGTGAGGTAGGGGAGTCAGCATGTGGACAAGCAGAGTGAGTAAGTGAAGGATGATGAGACACCACGGGTAATGAAGACGAACGAGATAGTGAGGGAGAAATAGATGTGGGCACATGTGTACGAAGGGCATCCTGTCCAATAACATGAGAAAAAATATTAGATGCAAAGGGAAAAAGACTCTCATCAAATATAACATGCTGAGATATGTAGAGACGGCCAGAAGGAATGTAGAGGCATTTGTAGCCTCGATGAGAAGAACTATAGCCTAAAAAGACACACAATTTTGAGTGAAAGTCCATTTTGTGGGCATTATAAGGCCGAAGATGTGGCCAACTAGCACATCCAAAAGTTCTTAGAAATGAGTAATCAGGTTGAACCTGAAACAATTTTTCAAATGGAGAAACATTGGTCAAGACCAGAGAAGGTAAACGATTTACTAGGAAACATGCAGTAGTAAATGCTTCATCCCAATAACATTGAGGTACTGAAGCTTTGGCTAGTAAAGATAAACCAGTCTCAACCAAATGGCAATGTTTTCGTTCAACGGTACCATTTTTTTCATGAGTATGAGGACATGATAAGCGATGTAGAATACTGAGAGAGGAGAAATACTTATGGAGGGAGGGATATTCACCACCCCAATTAATTTGAATGGCTTTTATTTTTCTGACAAATAAACACTCAACATGCAACTGAAAAACTTTAAAAACATTCATAACATTAGATTTGAGCTTAATAAGAAATAGCCAAGTAAATTTAGAAAAATGATCCATAAAGCTAACATAATATCGATGTCCATTAATAGAGTAAATGAGGGAAGGTCCCCAAACATCAGAGAATATTAAATCTAAAGGAGCATTGGAATGAAAAGTAGAATTAGGAAAGGGAAGTTGCTGGCTTTTAGCTTGTTGACAAGCACCACAAACAGCATGAATTTTATTCTTGACAACTAGTAATGAGAAACGAGAGATAATGCGTTGAATAGTGCAATGAGCAGGATGTCCAAAGCAACAGTGCCACGCATCAATAGGAACACGTATTCCAAGAAAGGCTTAAGGGGATCGGCGAGATGGAAGTGAGGCAGGAAATGGGTAGAGACCATGTTCACATCGACCGCGAAGAAGAAGTCTCCCCATGGTTTCTTCCTTGACACAAAAATAGGTAGCATGAAATTCAATGAAAACATCATGGTCACAAGTAAATTAACTAACAGAAACTAAATTTTTTTGAATGTTAGGAACATGGAGAACATGTTTTAAAGGGAAAGAGGTGGAGGAAGTAAGCAATTTTGAAGAACCAATATGTTTGATATCCAAACCTATTCCATCCCCAACGCGAATTTGGTCAGGTCCTTGATATTCTTCGGCATGTAAATTGAGATTATTCAGCTCAGGTGTCAGATGATTGGTGGACCCCGAATCTAGATACCGATTAGCATCAAAATGAGATGGAGGACTAGCAACAAAGGCAGCCATATTAGGAGATACACCTTGAAAGGAATGATCAAAGCAATGGTAACAAGTGAGAGCAATATGTCCAGGTTTCTTGCACACCTGACAGATCGGATGTGAGTTGCCATTAGTTGCATTATGTCCATGCCCCCAACCACGATTATGGTTATGTCCATGATAAGATGATCCTTGATGAGAGGTCTGAAAGTGTGGTGGAGAGCGAGTATTGCGTCCACGAGAATTATAGGAGAGAGTGGGGGCATTTGCTGAGGGGAATGGAATATTTGGGGTAGCATGGTTTCACTCAATGCGTTGTTCATGGCTAAGAAGATGACTGAAAAGATCTTCCAATGAGATGGGGTCGACTCAAGTGGTGATTGATGTGACCAAGGAGTCATAGGTGGAATCTAGGCCGCCCAAGATGTAAGAAACCACCTCAGAGTCCTGTAAAGGTTGGCCAATGGTGGCTAAGGTATCGGCAAGTGTTTTGGCCCTTTAGTAATAGTCGAAAATGGAGAGGTTGCCTCTATGCAAGGTAGAGAGTTGATATCAAATCCTAAGAATACGAGCCTGAGATTGAGATGAAAAAAGACGATCTAGAGTGGTCCATACTTTATGGGAAGTGGTAAGGCCCACCACATGAGCCATAACTTTTTCTGAAAGGGATGATAGAAGAGTAGACAAGATCATTTGGTCTTGTTGAAGCCATAAATCAAAGGTTGGATTAGGTAGCATCTGCTGTTCAGGCGAATCAATGGAGGTAGTATGATAAAAGCGAGGTGGTGGAGGGGTAGAGCCATCCACATAGCCGAACAAATTCTGTCCTCTGAGAAAGGGAGTGAGTTGGGCTATCCAAAGTAGAAAGTTGTTGTTAGAAAGTCTGATGGTGATCCGATGATTAAGAACAGTGATAGGAGTAGTAGGCTCTGGTTGTGAGGGTTGGGTAGGACCTGTTGACACACTCGAAGAGGCCATTGATAAAAGTAGAAAGGAGGTTGGCTAAGGAAGAAAATTTGAAAAAAAAAAAAAAAGATGGCGTTAAAGTCTTTATGGCTCTGATACCATATAAGAGCAAAGTGATTATGAATTCCCACTCACTGCCCATGTGTGGTGGGGACTTTCATATATATATATATATATATATATATTGAATTTGTACACAATGAAAGGCAGCAAATCTGCCATTATAATATTTACATTAAATGAAAATATCCTATTGAGGGATTATAATATTTACATTAAATAAAAATATCTCACTGAGGGATTTCCTTTATTTGTTACGTATTTGACTTTGGCTGCCAACTTTGGTGTGATTGCTTGATTCACGTGTGCTTGATGGATGGGTCTTTGATTCCGAAATATCTTCAATAGAAATCAAGTCAATGACCGACCCTTTGAGTCTTGAATTACTGTGAACAATGAGGATGCTCTTCCAAAGGTATCACTGACGTCATTTGATATACTTGATCTATCAAGTTTTCAAAAGCATATAAGTTGTATGAGAATATTGTGATGACCAATAATACTATCCCCTAGATTTGACGTTGGTGGCAGTAATGAGTAATGACAATATTGTGATGACCAATAATACTATCCCCTAGATTCGACGTTGGTGGCAGTAATGAGTAATGGGTTGAATTCATGTTTATATGTTTGTTTTAATAAATGCCATATGACATACACAGTATCATCAGCTCAACATATACCAATTGTTTTAATATCCTCATTAACCTGCTTCATACTTTTTCATCCATTATTGAACACCCTCAATCACAGAATTAGGAACACCCTCAAATTAAAAAAAAAAAAAAATGTAACAGAGCCCAAGCCCACAGCACACGGCAAGCCCAACAGATTACAGAGGTAGGCAGGTAGCAAACCCACAAATTATCCAAAAAAAAAAAAAAAAACATAGCAACGCCTCAGTCCCTAAGGTCTAAATAAAAAATCACTAAAGGCTTTATCAAAAAAAAAAAAAAAAGAAACCCACTAAAGGCCTAAAGCAAACCTAAACTCAATCCCTCAGAGCAATGCCGCTTGAGCCTCAAGCCTACAGATGGAGATCGGATCAGTCACAACTCGCTCATCGAAGATCGGCCCAGTCTAGCTTGCTCGCCCCTCCGCGTCAACGTTGCTCGTCGCTAACCCTCATCATCATCGGAGGACGAAGATCAGCAGATCGCTTGTCACCTCCTCTGCTCATCACTGCCTTAGCGGCCTCAACCTTCAGGCTTCCCTGCTCGGCTGCTCTAGTGCTCCCTCTCTCAAGGTATTTCATTTTCTCTCTCTCTCTCTCTCTCTCTCTCTCTCTCTCTCTCTCTCTCTCTCTCTCTCTCTCTCTCTCTCTCTCTCTCTCTCTCTCTCTCTCTCTTGAACTGAGTCTGTAATTGGTTGGCCAAACTTTAGCTTTATTAATATATTTTGTCTATTTTTGACTTTTTGAATTTGGCTTTATCAGTTTATGTTATCCGTTGGTGTTGGTGTGTGTAGTGTGTTGGTGTTAGTAAGATATTAATTGTCTTTTAGTGTAATGTGTGATTGTGAAATTTTCTGATTGGCAAGGGCATCAGGCGTGAGGCGTGCTTGTGTGTTGAGTGAGGTGGGGGTAGATGGGCACATGGGGGGCCGAGCTGCACATTACACTGTTTTAGTGCTTTAATTATTGTGCTACACATGGAATGTGTAATGTGCACATCAGTGTCTTTTTTAGTGTAATGTGCACATGGGGCTAAACAATATAACAAATTAAAGCAATATAATTAATGACAAATAAATTAGAGTGATATAGTTTATTGTTAGGCTAAACAACAATAATTAAAGCAGTATAATTAATTAACCAATACATTATAAAAGACAAACAAATTAAATTATATTAAGCTAAACAATAATTAATAATTTTATAATTAATGAAACAACAATATAACAAATTATAGTTTATAAAAGATTCCTGGAAAAAATTATAGTTGAGGAATACCCTGGAAAAAATTCCTAGAGTCGCCACTGATTTGAAAGGTTTAAGACTATTTCGAAATATAGAAAAAAATTTAAGGACCAAAATAGCATTTAGATAAATTAAATCTAATAATAATTTTATTATACATATCATCATAATCATTTTTATCGTCATCAATGTTAGAACAATAATATAATCATAGTAGTAGTAGTTGTTGTTGTAACAATAACAATAACAATATATAATTGAAATATTTGTATATAAAGTACAATTAGGTTACCTATATACATTAGAAATATTTTCAAACTGTAAACTTTAGTTTGAATAAATATTTACCATTCCAAAAATAATTTCTTTAAAAACATGTTACCTTAGATTACTCAAACTACCTCTTAATTACAATTATTTATTATTTTGATTTTCTCTATTTTGATTTACTATTCTTCTTTCAGTTCATTAATAATTTTCCCTTATTATTTGAAGTAAAAAATCTTGTAAATGTTATTGATATTTCACCACAATATAATTTGTGAAGTCTTTATGTTATAAATGGACTCCCTTAAACGTGAAAACGAGTTTCAAACAGGGATTTAATTTAAAACCAAGGATACAACAAGTATCACAGGGATTCAATTTAGAACAAAGGATACTAGAAGTATCAATGAGAACATTTCATCTATAGTAAACGAAGAATATTATAGACGTAATGAATAAACCTTGACTTATTTTTATTTTTATTTCAAAAGTGGACAAAAAAGGAACACAAAATACAAATAATAATAATAATAATAGTAGTAGTAGTTTTACAACATAATATAGTAGTTCCTTACCACATCATTATTTTCACTGTTTCTAAAGAGGTCCACTATTTCAAGATCATCTTGAACTCTGAATAAGATTCAGAAGTACAAAACAATATTATTAATTAGATTCTGAAAAAAAAAAAATATTAAAAACTAGACTAAACTGCTTGCTAATAACATCGATATATGCAAATTTATTTAATTTCTTTTCATTCATTTAATTTCCTTTCCTTTTCCTTACTTAAATGCACTATGCTCCATTTTATTTGTTTATGATTTACTAATTCTATTTCATTATGAACTCCTAAACGAAGTATTGATGTGATGTCCCAAATTTGATTTGGATATTGTTTAAATTTGTGTTATGTATGTGGGTGTGTTCTAAGTTCCAAACTAGGCATATACTTGGTGGATTTGGGCTTTATTAACAATTAGAGTAATCTTGATTATGATTAATCTTTTTGAGGTATAGTGCAGATGTGACTAGCATGTTTCCTTGAGTCATTACAATTAATGTGATAGATATTGAGATTACTAAAACACCACTTTCACTCAAACCACCCTTAACAATCTAACAAAGGAATGGAATGAGCAAATTCTAAATGAATCCAAAAGAATGGAATTGAATAATTTATGAATCTCATAAAATAAAATTATTTAAAAAAAACAACTGTTACATCAATAGTTATGAATCCAGAACCTTGTAACTTAATTATTTAACACTTCTTAGTATTTCTTCTCTAAATATTTGGGGTTTAAATCATCCTCTTCATTGTAATTATTGAATTTTTTTTTTTTTAAATATTCATCAATAGTTATGAAAAATGCTGTTGAATTTATTGCGTCATTAGACTTTTTGCAGCATAATGTATACGCCATACTGGCTAATTTAATCACATTGAAGATTAGAGATGTTATAAGGTTAAGATATATATTTTGGATAATTCCAGCAAGAAGAATTATGGATTGGGCTTTAAGGGGTCTCCTTCAAGAAAAGGAAAAAAAAATTAATAATGGCGGCCTTCTTTGTCATTGTAGCAGTAAAGAGGGCCATTTTAACTTCGGCCCAAAATGGATCACCGGGAAGATCCCTCTCTCAGTCCATGCAATAATAATAATGCATGTCAGAATTGACCGAGATGATCACGGCAGATCTTCAGCAGAATGGAATACATTGAAAAGTACCACATGATCACGATGACACAAATTTGGTTGCCCATCTTGACCCTTAACCACCGATCGTGCAAGATTGTTGACATTCTTTATCTATATTTGGCTACAAATCATATAGTCTATAGAAGTCTGTGTAGTTCATGTAGAAAGTTGCACTTCGTCCAGTCAAGGTCAATATCACACCTAACATTGCTATGCCATATTATTCAAACTACCAAGGATAAGACGTAATTCTAAGACTCACCTCCTCCCTATAAATTCATACACCCTTGAACCATATTTTTGCAAATTAAATTGTGAACAGCCAACACAATATGGAAAGGCTTAGCTTTTGCTTAGCGTTATCTCTCTGCTTACTTGCTAGTGCAATTGCACAAGACTGTGGCAAGCAAGCTGGTGGCAAAACATGTGCCAACAACCTTTGTTGTAGCCAATATGGGTACTGTGGGACAGGTGATGACTATTGCTCACCTTCCAATGGTTGTCAAAGCAATTGTCAGTCTGGCGGCGGCAGTGGCAGCGGCAGCAGTGGTGGTGGTGGTGAGAGTGCCTCAAATGTGAGAGCAACGTACCACTTATACAATCCAGAGCAGAATGGGTGAAACTTGAATGCTGTGAGTGCATATTGCTCCACATAGGATGCCGACAAGCCCTTGGCATGGCCTAGCAAATATGGTTGGACTGCCTTTTGTGGACCTATTGGGCCTCAAGGACAAGCTGCTTGTGGAATGTGCTTACAAGTAAGTACTAAGTGGTGTGATAAGTTAACTTTCATGGTAGAATTATTATTATTTTTTATGGAAATTATAATAGAAACTACAATACAACAGCTTAGTATAATTTCAAATACAAAATTTGAGTTTTTTTAAACTATAATATAGTGTAGCTCTCTTTGTGACAGATTTTAAATTCATATGGGCTTTTTTTTGGGGGGGGGGGGGGGGGGGGAGAGAAATTTCATATAGTGGTGTTGGAATTTTTTTTTTAATAATTTAAAAAGAGAAATTCTAGTCTATCTATCCTATAGTTTTAGAAAAGTGTCAACTTCAAAACAACTTTGTGAAGTTGTCAATAACTTGATCTTCAGACAAGCAAAACTCAACCTTGATTTCTTTTTGTGTCATCAAATTACAGATTAGTGTAATGAAATTTGACACATTGATATGCTTACTAGGAAATTGGCTAAGATTTGATATTCTTGTGCATTAAATCTATCAAGATCATGATATATAAATATATAATTATAAGTAAACATATATTATAATCTTGATAGGTCTAGTACATAGAAGTACTAGACTCAATATTTTCTTGTTTGCTAGATGTAGCATTCAAAACAATGCATAAAAGGCTATGATTTTTTTTCCTTAGAGATGATTCGGTATGAAATGGCTGGAAATTACTAAATTCTTAAAAGTTATCTACGAAAACTAAAAGGCTAAATGTTTTATTGATCACGTTTTATTTATTTATTTATTTATTCTTTTGATGAATGATTGTACCTGTGATTTTGGAAAAGTATATAATAAAAAAGATATTTCTTTTCAAAATAGATGGGCTCACTAGACCATCTATTTTTCTTTTTTAAAGATGAATGACCAAGAATTTTAGACAAACAGTGCAATCAAATACAAAAATTAGACCATCAATTATTAATTTTCTTAAACAAAGTGTTTCGCATTCTTTTAATCAGGAAAGTGAGGAGGAAACCACTAAATTTCATGTCTGTACTGTGTAGGTCACAAACACCGGGACAGGAGCTCAAGCAACAGTGAGAATTATAGATCAATGCAGTAATGGTGGTCTAGATTTGGATATAGGTGTGTTCCAAAAACTAGGCACTGACGGAAAAGGCAATGCTCAAGTAGGAATGGCAACGGGTCGGGTTCGGGCCGGGTTTTTTAATACCCGAACCCGACCCGCGGGCTTGAACTCTTGACCCGAACCCGGCCCGTTTAATAAACGGGCTTTTTTTTAAAACCCCGAACCCGGCCCGTCGGGCCCCGCGGGCTCCACGGGCCCCGTTGGGCTATGGTACTTCAAGGAATCAAGGCTCATTCTATGGCCCAATAAAAAAAAAAAAAAAAAAATTGTTTGCTTGAAGCTGATTTTCTCAGCAACCAAACAGTAACGGGAAAAGAACACAAGAAAATCCAGATCTGAACAGATGGAAACCAATCAAAACATTATTTTCTCAACAACCAACAGATTAGAACAAGAATTATAAAAATAGCACTTAAACTAGAAAATACAAATTTGATTACAATAGAAAATACAACAGATCGGAACAAAAACTATTATTTTCCATTACAATATTTTCCCACATCAAAATTAAAAAAAAGATTTAACATATAAACCCTAGGTTCGAACAAGAAGACCCTACAAAATCAAATCAAACAAGTAGATCCTATTCAACAAAAATAGCACTTACACTAAAAAATATAAATTTGATTCTATGAACAAACAGAACGATTTTCATTACAAGAGCTTGAGTTCACGGCGAGGTGAGGGAGATGAGAGCGTTGCGGCCTTGTGAGGTGGAGGAGGGCCTGACGAGGTAAGGGTGGAGCAGCGGCAGGTAAGGGAGGCAGGGAAGAAAAACCGACGAAGTGGAGAACGGAGCGACGCCGGAGAGGTGAGGTATGCAAGGAGTAGCAGCGCCGGTGAAGGAAGCAGAGAGAATGAGAGGCGGCTTGGCAAGACAGAGAGGTTGAGAGAGTGAATGTGTCTGAGGGATTAGGGATTAGGGTTAGTAAGTGAGTATTTATAGCTAGGGTTTTTTTTTAAAATTTTTAATATTATATACGGGTCGGGTTCGGGCTGGGTATACCTAATACCCGGACCCGACCCAAACCCGCTTCGGGTTTTTTAATTAAAACCCAGACCCGACCCTAATGTTAAACGAGCCGGGTAAAACTCGACCCATTAGGGTCGGGTCGGACCGGGTACCCGCGGGTCGGGTTCATTTTGCCATCCCTATGCTCAAGGCCACCTTATCGTGAATTATCAGTTTGTGGACTGTGGTGATTGAAGCCCTGTTTTATTTTCATGATGCCCAAGTGGCCCAATGTCTCATAATCAATGGATTTTTCAAGAAATAAATGGAGCTAGTGCTTCTTGAATAAGAATAACTGAATAAGAAAAGAACTAAACTGTTGGAAGGAATTCTACTGTAAATGACAGCATTTGAATTTGCTGGAAGTTGACTGAGGATGTAATTTAGATATATACTTGCAATTTTAGTTCTCTTTGCTTAAGAGTCGATCCAACGTGTTGGAGCTTTAACAAATATTATGGGTTTAACAAATATCATATTTGGATTTTGATGCGTGTGTGAATTTCAACCTTATATTTTAAATAATTCACCCCCTAGATTTTGTGATAAATCAAATCTTTTGTTATTTTGATTTTATTTTTAATAGAAAAAATATTTTGTTGATAATGTCCATTAAAGCTTGATGGATTTAATACCTTGGTATTCTGGTTCCGATTCAAATGCAGAGAACTCAATTGGGTTTGGTGCTTCGATTTAGATCCCTAGAGGCCAAGATTTGATGGAGCAGATGAAATGTGAGACAAGATGAAGAGAGGGAAGTGAGAAAGAGGGAAAATTTTGCTGAAATATTTTGAGGGAAGTGAGAAATGTTGAAGCCCAAATTTGAACGATAATATCACATGAATTATGAACTTATTGGACAACACATAAATTATGGGCCCCACAAACTCCTTATATTTATTGTTGTTGCCACTGAGAATCAGTTCTCAGTTTTTGAAAAAACCTAATTCTTGTTTCCGGTTTCCATCACTCTATTCAAATTGTTAAGTTTTGAGTGATGGAAACAAGTGTTAAAAACCAAGCCAAAAAAAATAAATAAATAAAAAATTTGTGGGACTCACGCATTTTGGAAACTCAATGATAAAAGCTGAGTGATATGATCCAAAATCTTGGTGATCCAAACAAACCTTTAGTATTTCCTCTTTAAATATCTTGAGTTTAACCCCCCCCCCCCCCCCCCCCTCCCTATTGTAATTATTAAATTAAAAAAAAAATCATCAATAATTATGAAAAATGTTGTTGAATATATTACGTCATTAGACTTTTTGTAGCAAAATGTATACGCCATACTGGCTGATTTAATCACATTGAAGATTACAGATGTCATAAGGTTAATGTCTTGGATAATTCCTGCAAGGAGAATTATGGATTGGGCTCTAAGGGGTTCTCCTTCAAGCAAAAAAAAAGTTATTTAATAATGGCGGCCTTCTTTGTCATTGTGGAAGTAAAGAGGGCCATTTTAACTTCGGCCCACAATGGATCACCTGGAAGATCCCTCTCTCGATCAGTCCATGCAATAATAATAATGCAATCAAGAATTGACCGAGATGATCACGGCAGACTCAGCAGAATGGGTCACCGAAAATACTATTGAAATTGCTCGTACTCTTAGGTAAACGATAAGCCGCAATTTATGACCAAAAGGCACCACATGATGACACTAATTTGGTTGCCCAAGCAGCCCATCTTGACCCTTAACCACCGATCGTGCAAGATTGTCGTCATTCTTTATCTATATTGGGCTACAAATCATATAGAAGTCTGTGGAGTCAATGTGGAAAGTTGCACTTAGTCCAGTCAAGGTCAAAATCGTACATAACATTGATATGTCATCTTATTCAAACTACGAGGTAAACGTAATTAATTCTAAAGACTCACCTCCTCCCTATAAATTCAGACACCCTTGAACCATATTTTTCCAAATTAAATTGTGAACAATATGGAAAGGCTTAGCTTTTGCTTAGTGTTATCTCTCTGCTTACTTGCTAGTGTAGTTGCACAACAATGCGGCAAGCAAGCTGGTGGCAAAACATGTGCCAACAACCTTTGTTGTAGCCAATATGGGTACTGTGGGACAGGTGATGACTTTTGTTCACCTTCCAAAAGTTGTCAAAGCAACTGTCAATCTGGCGGTGGCAGCGGCAGTGGCGGCGGCGGTAGTGTAGGCAGTGGGGGTGAGAGTGCCTCCAATGTGAGAGCAACGTACCACTTATACAATCCAGAGCAGAATGGGTGGAACTTGAATACTGTGAGTGTATATTGCTCCACATGGGATGCCAACAAACCCTTGGCATGGCGTAGCAAATATGGTTGGACTGCCTTTTGTGGTCCTGTTGGGCCTCGTGGACAAGCCGCTTGTGGCAAGTGCTTAAGGGTAAGTATTAAGTGGTGTGACAAGTTAACTTTCATGGTAGAATTATTATGGAAAATTATGGTAGAATTAAACTAGAATACGACAGCTTAGTATAATTTCAAGTATTGAATTTAAGTTTATTTATTTATTTTTATAATAGTGTAGTTCTTTTTGTGACAGATTTTTAATCGATATGGGCTATTTTTTATTTTTTATTTGAGAAATTTGACATGATGGGGTTGGGTTTTTTTTTTTTTTTTTTTAAATAATTTTAAAAGAGAATTCTAATCTATCTATTCTTTATTTTTAGAAAAGTATAATCTTTAAACAACTTTTGTGAAGATGTCAATAACTTGATCCTCTGACAAACAAAACTTAGACTTTGATTTCTTTTTGTATCACCAAATCATGAATGTAATGAAATTTGACAAATTGATATGCTTGCTAATCATGGCTAAAAAGTAAGTATTCTTGTACATTAGATCCGTCAAAATCGTGACATGGTCAAAAATAAACACGTATCACAGTCTTGATAGGTCTAGTTCATAGAAGTATTAGACCCATTCTTTATCTACTTGTCGGATGTAACATTGAAAACTATGCATAAAAGCTAACTATATTTTTATTTTATTTTATTTTTCCCTTAGAGGGCTTCGTCAACAATGTGTAGGCTCACTAGAGACCATTAATTATTAAATTTGTCAGATTACGAGCTTGTTTGGCGTTAGTTTCAGTTTTTATGTATAGCTTTTTAAGATTTTATTTTTTCTCGCATTTTTTTATTTTTTAAAATTTTCAAGATACAAGTATATTTTAATATATTTTCAGAATTTTTTTTTATTAAAAGGTTAGATAAGTTATTCCTAAACGGATACTAAGTGTATCACATTCTTTTAACGAGGAAAGTGAGAAGAAAACCACTAAGTTTCATTTATACTGTGCAGGTCACAAACACTGGGACAGGAGCTCAAGCAACGGTGAGAATTATAGATCAATGCAGTAATGGTGGTCTAGATTTGGATGTAGGTGTGTTCCGAAAACTAGACACTAACGGAAAAGGCAATGCTCAAGGCCACCTTATCGTGAATTATCAGTTTGTGAACTGTGGTGATTGAAGCGCTGTTCTATTTTCATGATGTCCAAGTAGCCCAATGTCTCATAATCCATGGATTTGCCAAGAAATAAATGGAGCTAGTGCTTCTTGAATAAGAATAAGAAAAGAACTAAACTGTTGGAAGGAAGTCTATGGTAAATGATAGCATTTGAATTTGGAAGGTGACTGAGAATGATTTAGATATATACTAGCCATTTTCGTTCTCTTTGCTTAAAAGTGGATCCACTGTGTTGGAGCTTTAACGAATATTATGGGTTTTATAAATATCACATTTGGATTTTGATGTGTGTGAATTTGAACCTTAGATTTTGTGAACAAATAAATCAAATCTTTTGTTTTTTTTATTAGAAAAAAATTTTCGTTGATAATTTCCATTAAAGCATGATGGATTTAATTATTTGATGTTACATGTTTTTGCTTAAATTAAAATCTTGCATAGTGATGAATATAGAGGTTGAAAGTAAAGCCTGTGTGAATGGGTTAAGTTGGGGTATTTCCTAATCTGAACCGATCTCTTTGTTTTGAAAAATATTCAGCCTAATGAAAAAAAAAAAAAAAAAAAGTTCCATTCATTATTCAATAAATTATTCGAATATACACAATTTGACATAATATTTCAATTGCATTACAATTATGTCTTAAAAAGTTAAAATATCAAAATAAATCTAACAAAAAAATTTAAAGTAAATCTTAAATAAAAAATAAATTAAACTAAGAAATATATATAAACCTGCTAACAACGTTAGTTGTGACAAGTTAGTTGGGTTGAAAATTTTGCCAAACCAAATCCAGCACTACCCAAGTTTCAATAAATAAATAAAAAGAAGAGAAAAGAAAAGAAAGAGAGAAGCCAACCCAACTTTTTTACCCAGAGAAAGACAATTCAAGACATTGTATTGGGATGAATCGAGTTCGTTAGATTGGTGTAGTGAATACACAACCCTAGTTGAAAGTCAAATGAAAGCAAACCTAAGAGATGCAAACACATGCCTTCTTTATTTAAACATTTTAACAAATTTCTTTATGTCTTTTGCTTTAGATAAATATTCTATTAGTTATTCAAAATAGGTTAGTACATGTTCTAAACAAACAGGGTAGGACATACTTTCACCACCGAAAAAGAAAAAAAGGAAAAAAAAGAGTTAATATCTATATATATATATAATAGACAAAGCTTAGAGAAAGTGAGTGCCTACAATTAAGGATGTGTTGACAAATCAAAAAAGTGACGTCACTTTAAAAAAAGCGATAAATTATAATTTTTCACTAAGTTAAACACTGTTTGGAGCCCTATGGGTATAAAAGGAAAAACAAACCGCTGAGACCCCAAAAAAAAAAAAAAAAAAAAAAAAAACTGCTACACGGAGAAAAGAGAAAGAGAGACCGATAGAAAAAAGAGACAGAGAAATAGAGAGGCAGAGAACGGAGAAGGAGAGAGGGATCGAGAGATTAAAAACTGCAGTTTACAATCAAGAATGAAAAGATGTCTCTCACTTCCTGTCAGATTTCTTCATCTAACTGTCCGCTAATTTCTTCCCCTGGAATAAGAAGAAGTAACGGAGATGAAGCATCAAGAACAAAGAGGAGTCAAGAATGAAATAGTGGGGCAGAGATAGTATAACTAAAAACAGGAGGGGAACGAAGCGTAACTAGCAGTGGTAGAACATAAAACCTAACCCTTTTGTAGTACGTATCCTTACACATATACATACTCCCAAGGACCCCAACATAGTTCATCAACTTCACTCCCTTTTATGTATTCCAATCTTTTCTCAATTTTCTTTGTATCTCAGTGTGGCACTAGTGTCAAAGATGATAAAAGTTAGAGAAAATGTTCAGAGACTCTTTGCAAATCTAAGATCTAAGAGCAAGAAAAACCTCAGTATTTAGAGAAAGATCCATGAAAATAGGGTCCAAATCTAGGTTCTTGGCCATGCACGTGGGTGAAGAATGTAAGCAATCTGTGATTCCTAACAAATATGTACGTGTCTTCCAAAATGTTTCAAGCATTACACACTCTTATCAATTTGAGGAGAAAATTAAGGTTGGGGACAGAGCCAATCATGTTGGCTTACTCTACACAGATGTATTTATTTCAAAATTCTATCCAATCATGCTAGCTTATTAGTCTGTTGTGTTAGGACATATATGTTTTAACTTGTTTAAGAACATATATCACTTAATTATGTAGATTGGCTAATCCTTTGACAAAACGCACTCTGCTTGTAATTGGGTAGTTATAGGTGTTTTTAATACTTCAAGAAACAATGTTTTAAGGTCAAGTGTTGAAGTCATCAAGTCTGTCCAAGAGAAAGCAAGTTGAAGTACAGAATTTTTAAAGCTCGACACCTCTCGATAGCTACCTCGACACCTGCTATCTGTCGAGATTTAAAAAGTTAGATTTCCAATCTGATTTTCTTGGGATCCGTGAATATGTTTTTGGGCTTTCTTTTCTTCTAACCCTAAACATATAAAAGGATTATTTTAAGAGCCGTTTTGGGTGACACAAGTTGCATATTCATTAAGCAATCTCTGTTTAAGCAAATTGTGATCAACAGACAAAGTTCTTGACCTAGTTCATATTCCATCAAGAAGTTGCTGTGTATTTGCACCATAGGGTTTTGTAACCAAGCATCTTCCTGCTATTCATTAGAAAGGATGATCTGAAAAACTTTGCAACCAACCATTCTTCCTCAGTTGGTGTTCTGAAGTCGCGTACTTGGATCCGCGCATTGGTTAGTCATGTACTTGGGAGCCGTGCATTAAAGGTGGAGACTGTCACTACAAATCAAGTCCAATTGGGTATTGGGGTAAGGGTTCAACTATAGGTTGGTAAGGTGCTTGGGATTCCTTTACTTGTAACCGCTTAATTTGATAATAGTGGAGTTTCGGGAGTGGTGACCTAAAAATCACCCGGTGGGGTTTTTGCCATTAGGGTTTTCCCCATTCGTAAACAAATCACTGTGTTATTTGTTTTCCGCTGCTTATTTAGTTGATTGGTGATTTGTTTGTGCTTCCATAAAATTGCATGATTAATTGATTAATTAATTACTTGGCTAAATTAATTAATTAGGATTAATCACAAGGGGTCATTCAGATTGTGACCTATCATGTTGACCTCTAAATTAGTCCATTAATAGTTGAAACTTTCTACAAATCATTTGACATTTTTTCTTTAAATCCTATATAAATCCAGCTAAGAAATACTCCAAAGCTGAATGGAAATCCTCCACAGCCTTGGGTGAGTCAGGGGTAAACTATTTGGTTTTATGTAGATTAATTTCCTTTTAAAATTATTACAAATAAAGAATAAAAGCATAAATCATCCAATATCAATGTGAACAAGACATTGAACCCATCAGGATAAGACAGACAGAGTGAATGACAATTGAGATTATGGAGAGAGAAAGCTTGAAACGTTTTGATGAGGAAACAGATAATTTGGCCTGTAGTGCTAAGAAGTTTAAGGATAGTCATCAGGTGGAAGGGGATAAAGGAGATAAGACTCACGCTAAGATAGGAAGCTACAGAGACAAGTTGGTGGGATGTATTCCTGGGGCTTTTGAGAGAGCTTTTGGGTTTGATAGTGATATGCAAGATGATGTTGAATCAGAAAATGAGGATGAATTGGCTCAAGATGGCAATCTCAAAGTGTGCTTCTCCAAGGAAGAAAAAACCCGTATGAGAGCACCTTGGTATCAAGGTTTAATCATCAAACCTTTTGGAAGGAAAGTGGGTTACCCATATCTGGTATCTAAGATTTGAAGCATGTGGAATCCGAAAGAAGGCATGGATTGTATAGATTTGGGATTTGATTTCTTTCTAATCAAGTTTGAGCTCAGAGAACATGTGGATTACATACTAAAAGGACGGCCTTGGTTTATAGGTCAGCATTTCTTTGCCATTAGACAGTGGGAGCCTGAATTCTAAGCATCCACAACAACTCTCTCCTCAGTTGTAGTTTGGATAAGGTTACTAGAGCTACCTATTGAGTTCTATGAACAAAATGCTTTGTTAAAAATAGGTAGAGTTATTGGCCCTGTTTTACGTATTGATGCTAATACTGTTAACGTGGTTCAGAGGCGATTTACCCGTTAATGCGTGCAGGTAAATCTTGATAAGCCGCTTGTTAAAACCATATTTCTTGGGAAGCTTAAGCAGGTCATTTAGTATGAGGTTATTGGCACTCTTTGCTTTGAGTGTGGTCGAATTGGGCATAATAGGGAAGCTTGTCCTTTTTTGGTCCATGAGAATGGTAAGAGCATTTAGGAAGGTTAGGGTAGTGGAAGTCATGATGAGCAGAGAGATGGTGCCGTAAAATCTACAACGAAGAAGACGCCGGTCTGCCAACAAGAAGTTTATGGTAACTGGATGTTAGTGACTCAGCATAAGCCACTGAACAGAGCTCGAAAGAAGCCAAATGACTCTAGTTCGAGCCAAATGGGTGAGTCTTCTCACACGTCCTATGATAGGAGCTTCTCTAGTACAGGGGATGGTGTTAGGGAAATTGGGAAAAGAAAGGCACCATTCTTTCAGCTGGATAGAGTGCGTAGAGATGAGTCTAAGGGCAATCAGTCCTATTAGAACATGACAAGTGATGGGAAGAGTATTTTTAGAAGGGAAACCCGTGCCAACACTAAACATAAAGCTAAAGGAGTTGTTGACATCCAAAGTAGTTATATGAGCCTAAATAAAGAGAAGGGTCTTTTTGTATTTAGGGTTAACTTAAGCCCACCTAAGGAAGCTGGGCTGGTTCATTCACTTGGTTATGTATCACAAACAACATGGACTGATTTAAAGCCAGGTATACGAAATAAAGCCAGGGAATCAAAAACTTTGAGTTTCATCAAACATAGAGAGGTGGGCATTGTACTACAAAGGCAAAATAGTCCCAATCAGGGACGAGACAATCAAGTGGATCAAGCAGGACCCAATAAAGATCTGGGGGTGGTTCGACTTGGAGTTGATGCTGGCATGGAAAAATTTATTTTCGTTGACAGTAGAGAGAAGAGTGTTGGGTTACCTTCCATTGATGAGCACGACCTGGGAGTTGACCCCGAATCCGTGGTGGAGGTTTGTAACGAATAGCCCAGCTGTTCTGCCACTTCCACCACCAAGCTCAGCCTCATCAGGGATAAGTTCAGGGGAGCTGCTCTCGAAAAAATCGCTGACCGAGATAGAGAAAGAAGAGATGGTAATGGTGATTTCAGTGAGGAATATTCTCATAGACAAGCCTGTGGAATGCTTTATGATGGGGAGTCTGAACAGGGTGAAGATGATACAAAGTGCAGAAGCCAAGATACAAGGTACCATTCTCACCAAAATGTCAGTAGGGCAAAGGGGCATAGTTCACCACTCAGTCACTCTGTTCCGGGAAAGGTTGTTGAGTAAGGCAGAGGTGATGGAAGCATGGAAATTGAGAATCATTAAGGATTTATCTTCCTTAATGCTTTTTGGTCCTACTAATTACCCTTTTAAGATGATGAATACAATGATATGGAATTGTAAGGGTGCTATGAAACCGCAATTTAGAAAAAATGTTTTGGATTTGGTGGAGTGGCATGCTCCAATGTTGATGGTAATCATAGAAACTAGATTGAGTGGTGCTAAAGCTATGGAGATAATTAAGTCCTTGCCGTTTGATGGGTCGATGGTAGCTGATATTATTGGCTTCGCTAGTGGCATTTGACTTCCCTAGAGGACTGATATGGTACATGTGGAAGTCTTCTCTTCAACTGAGCAAGAGATACATGCAATTATCCGGGTAAGGTCTCAATCCCTTAGTTGGATTATTAGTGTCATTTATGCTAGTCCTAGATTTCTAGAGAGATGCATGTTATAAGATAACCTTAAATTGATTGCTACTTTGCATGATCTGCCTTGGGCTCTTATGGGTGGCTTTAATGAGGTTATTGCTGAGGGAGAAAAGGTTGGGGGTAATCCAATCTATCAAAAGAGGGTGCAGGCTATTATAGATTGTATGAATGAGTGTCAAATGATGGATTTGGGGTTCTCTGGGCCCAAATTTACTTGAACTAACAAGAGTGAAGTGGGAGGTCTTATACAATGTAGGCTGGATAGGGTTTGGTCTGACACTGACTGGAAAGCTACTTTCCCTAATGCTACTATTACTCATTTGGCCAGAGTTAATTCTAATCACTGCCCTTTGCTTCTTAGCTTGTGCCTAACTATACCTAATGCCTCCAATCGGCCATTTAGATTCCAACCTATGTTGCTGAGTCACATTGATTTTCCTGCCATTGTCAGAGATTCTTGGGCTGGCATGGAATATGATCTTATGAGTGCAATTACTAGATTCACTCATAAAGCTCAAACTTGGAATAAAGAAGTTTTTGGGAATATTTTTGCAAAAAAAAGACTAATCATGGCTAGGTTACTGGGGACTCAAAGAGCTATTGCTAACAATCCTAATAACTTCTTGATCAACCTCCAAGATCAGCTATCAAGAGAGTATAATGAAATATTACAGCTTGAAGAAGAGCTGTGGGCCATGAAATCAAGAGTCAATTGGACCATTTTTGGGGAGAAAAACACTTCTTATTGTCATCTATCTACGTTGGCTAGAAGGAGTAAGAATAGAATCACCAACATTATGAATGATGAGGGAGAGTGGGTGCACAATGTGGATCAAGTCCAAGAGTGTTTACTAATAGTTTTGTTAAGCTGTATCAAACTAACCAAATAGCCTGCCCTTTGGTGCAGAGTTGGGACTCTGATTGGTGTATGAAGCTAGAAGAAGATGAAGCTAGTTCTATGGGTCTGATGCCATCTGATAAAGAGATTTAGGATGCACTCAGATCCATGAAGCCTTACAAAGCCCCGGGGAGTGATGGGATTCATGCTAGTTTCTATCAAAGGTTCTGGCTTGTTGTTGGGGAATCTGTGAGAAACGAAGTTAAGAAATTTTTTGCTAATCAAATAGTGCCCGTAAACCTTAACCAAACTCTGATTATGCTGATACCCAAATAGTTGGGTCCTGAGACAATTAGCCAATACCAACCCATTAGCTTATGTAACACTATATATAAAATCATTTCTAAGATCCTTGTTGACTTAGACCTCTTTTTCCTAGGCTCATCTCTCCCATGCAAGCTGTGTTTCTAAAGGGCAGAAAAGGCTCAGATAATGTTATTATTGCCCAAGAACTTGTCTATTCCTTGGGGAGAAGGAAAGGACAAGAGGGGTACATGGTGGTGAAGATTGATTTGGAGAAAGCCTACGATCGCTTAGAATGGAGCTTTATTAAGATGGTGCTTATCCATTTTGGGTTTCCTGATAACATTATTAAGCTCATTATGAGTTGTGTGACAACTACTTCTACTTCTCTACTCTTCAATGGAAGCAAGCTCCAACCCTTTTGTCCATCAAGAGGTATCAGGCAAGGTGATCCTATTTCTCATCATCTGTTTCTCTTATGCATGGAATTTCTTGGGGCTCAAATTACTAGGATGTGTGAAGAGAATAGGTGGGATATGATCAAAGCTTCAAGGAATGGTCCTAGCTTTTCCCATGTGTTCTTTGCAGATGACATTTTACTATTTGCCAAAGCCAATTCTAAGAATTGCTACACCATTATAGAAATGCTTAATAACTTTTGTAACTTGGCTGGGCAAAAGGTTAATTACGGTAAATCTAGAGTCTTCTTTTCTCCAAATGTTACTAGTAGGAGAAAAAAGACTATGTGCATAAGGCTTAGAATCATGGATACCAATAATATTGGTAGATATTTGGGTTTCCCCATCATTCATGAAGGTAGAATTGGGAATGCCTTCAATTTTATTCTTGATAAAGTCCAAAGTAAGTTGGCCGGTTGGAAAGCAAGGTTACTATCGAGAGCTGAGAGACTTGTGCCTGCTAAATCAGCTGCTACCCCTATAGCTGAGTATTTTATGCAGTGTCATAGCCTCCTGGCTAATATTTGTGATTCCCTTGACAAGATGATGAGAGATTTCATTTGGGGCTCAACTGAGGAAAGAAGGAGAATGCACATGGTAAAATGGAGTACTATTACACTACCTAAAGAGTTGGGAGGTTTGGGGCTTTTTTTAATGAAACATATAAATGAAGCCATTTTAGCTAAGCTTTATTGGAGGCTTGCTCATGAGGAGGGAAAGCCTTGGACTAATATGTTGGCAGCTAAATATCTTTGTCCTAACAGAGTGACTGAAGAAGGAAGAAACTTGCCATGTTCTCGGATTTGGGCAGTGTGTAAAATGGGAGGACCAATATATGTAAAAGGCTTGAGATGGATAGTCAAAAGTGGGAAATCTGTTAATATGTGGAAGGATTTCTAGTTACCTTGTGGGAGGTTGAAGGAGCTTATTAAGGGCCCCTTAACCCGAGGAGAAGATGAGTTAACTGTTAGACAATGTTTTGATGAGAATCATGTGTGGATGCCTTCAAGCATTTCTTTTGAGCTCCCAAGTAATGTGCTTAATTCCATTCTGGCCATTCCATTCTTGTGAGCCTCAAAATAGTGACAGTCTCATGTGGGCCTATTCCAAAAATAGCTATTTTTCTATTCAAGTAGCTTATCTTATAGCAAGAGGCTTAAACCCCCTAAACCCAGTTTCTTTGTCTTTCAAGTAGGTTTGGAAAACTAATACTCTTCCAAAGATTCAACTCCTAATTTGGCTATGCCTCCATAACAGTCTTCCCACGACTTATGTGCTGGCTTCAAGAGGTTTAAACCTCGATACAATGTGTAAAATGTGTAACAAGAGTTTTGAAACCATAGAGCACTTGTTCAAAGGATGTGAGTTTTCCCTTCAGTTCTGGATGCAAGTTCAAGTTCCCCATTGTTACAGACACTCTTTCAATCTTCCCTTTAATGAGTGGCTGGAATACAATTGCAAGGATGTGATGAATACAACAGTCAAAGGGATGCCTTGGAAGGTGTTATTTCCTATAGGTCTATGGCACTTGTGGATTCACAGGAATGACTTTTTGTTCAAGACAGGAACAATTAATTCTCAGATTTGGAGAAAATGTATTCAAGGCAATGTCGAATTCTTTTCAATTAGGCTGGTGACTAGGACCAAACAATTGAAAACAATGGTTCTTGTGGGTTGGGATAAGCCACCGAGAGGCTGATTGAAGCTCAACACAAATGGTTCAGCTATGAAAAATCTAGATAGAGCTGGTGGAGGGGGTTTGATCCGGGATCATGATGGGGCTTGGCTGAAAGGCTTTGCAAGGGGGCTCAAGTACACTAATAGTGCCTTGGCTGAACTGTGGGCACTTAGAGATGGGTTGATTCTTGCTAAGGAGATGGGGATTCAACAGCTAATAATTGAACTTGATGCTTTGAGTGTTGTGATCCTTTTGAACAATGACATTGAAAATTCATTAATGGAACCACTTCTAACCGATTGCAGGAACCTTTTGAAGGAGTTTCCCTGCAAGTGCGTGATCCATGCTTTTCGGGAAGCAAACCAATGCGCTGATAAAGTTAATATGTATTGTAATAGACTTGTAAATCCTTAGTTTTAATTTTAAATCATGGTTTACCCAAAAAAACAATGTGAACAAAATATTTATGCAAAAATTAAAAAGAAAAATATACAAGGATCACAAATTCGTTCCTAACTTCCTATTATGTTTCTCACAAGCTTTAAGTACAATCTCACTATTACCAGGTGTGGTCTCCAAACTTGTGAGAGCTGATGTCCTAAACAAAGAATTTAGGCCCCCAATTTAATTATTAGTGGGTTTCCTAACAATTCTACAGGAAACAACTTCAAACACAAACTAGATAGTCCAATTTCTATTATCTCTATGAGTTTTTAGACCTACACTCCCTTTCCTTCTGATTGTTCTTCTCCCTTCTTTACTCACACTCCTCTCTTTGTTTTCTCTCCTTCCCCATTTTTTCCCAATTTTTCCAACCCCCTTCTTGTCTGCCTTCCATCTCCTTATATAGTCTCTCCTTAATGGGGTTCTGAAACAGCGGTTGAAGTGGACTGCGTTCCGGAAAAAGTGGAGGATCGAGCCGAAGGATGCAAATCTAACTCGCTTCAGTCTTATGTGGAGAGTTTATGACCTTGTTGCGGTCAAAGGAGTGTCTTTCCGAATTCCAATTCTTGAAGGGCACCTGGTCTTGAGTAATGGACCATGGCTACTTGGAGGAATCTCCGGTCAGTCTTTTATGGTACAGTCCCGGGGTACTACCCAGACTCGGGCTGGTAATGGAAAGAGAGGTCTTTCTAGACTTAATCATCAGATATATAAGACTTCCCTCTTTTCTCGAGACCTAGAGGAATCGTAGATAAGCTTGGATCAGAGGGGGGCGGACTATTCTTATATTAAAATAAATTACTTGTATTTATATCTTTAAGAATGGGCCGGTACTCCTACCTGTAGGAAAAAGAGCAAACCTTTATGCCATAGCTGCACAGCAGGAGTGAAACCAAGGAGTTCTCGCTCAGTAGTTAACCTTGTTGTTACGTCCGCTTTGAGTTCAAGGGTGGCATCCTCAGCAAGGAAGGGTTCTCTTGGAAATGTACCCTGCTCCTTCTACGAATGCTAGTATCCTTGTTCTTCTACTCGCAGGCAAGGCTGCTCTTGCTATTGTTGCTAGGGTCCTCTTCTCCTATTGGTTGCTAGTCCCGGGCTTCTAGGACAAAGTGTAAAGAAAAGAGTTATAGTTCTTCTGATTAAGTATAGAAAGAGGAGTTTCAGAATGAAGTGAGCCGGCTTCGACCAACGAATGAAGTTCTTTAGTAGATTATCTGGGCATAGTTGAGTTAGGAGCAAGGGAGTTGGAGTTCCATTTACTAGCTATATCCCCTAGTATCCTTTTCTTCTCGGGAAAGCAGTTGATGCTTACTTGATTAATCATTATTGTTTCACCAGTATCCATGCATTTCTACTTTCACTAGAATCCCAAGAAACCATCATGCCTTTTGAGGATTCTTTTGAAACTTATTCCAAATGCCAAATAACATTCGGCAACAAGCTCCCTGAAGGCACTAACAACTCTTGGCAACCAATTTGAATTTAATCATTTGTTCATCGATTTCCCACGACCTCATCAGTCAGTAGTGGGTAGAACACTATGGGATTCTCCCGAACGATAATTTCTAAGTCTTAACATATGTATTGTTAGGCTTGGCTCACTCTAACTAGGTTTGGGTCCACTTCCATCTTGTGGGCTGGCTTTGGCTACTCAAGTCGATCTTGGGCTTTAGTTAAGTGGGCCGGTACTGATTTTCTAGGCCCAAGGCCCCCACACCAGGTTTTTGGGGTGCAATACTATTTAAATTATGAACTTAATATTAACAATAATAAACAAGATTCACCAGTGACAATATTTTTTTTTTTTATTTTATAATTAGGCCCCACTTTAACTCTATTTGTCCAAGAAACATTTCTTCTTGCATGCTCAAGAACACCTTTACATGTCAAGAGTATTATAGCTCAACTAATTGACACCTGTTTTCATGATATTCAGGGTTTAAATCCCTCTTCTCACTTGTAACTATGAGATTATCCCCCTTCCTCCCCAAAAAAAGAAGACCTGTACATGTGTGTAATTGGAGTGCACTTCCACTCAAAATATTGCATTTCATATTAATTGTTAGGGTAAAATTTTAACTAATCTTTTTAAATTAAACCTAAATTTAGTGATTCTTCTTCAAGTATCTTTTATAACATATTCTAGCATACAATCAACATGCATTTCACAGTACACATGCATAAATTAACAAGATAATCACCCAACATGTGATAGTATGTAATTACCATTTTAAAAACAAAAGATTAATCCTGAAATATAATACAAGTGAACCATCCAATTTAATTAAGTTGTTCTTATTATTTCATGTAAAAAAAAAGTTCCAACTACTAAAAAATTAGGGGATAGCATTTACAGTACTTTTTAAAACATTAATTCAAAATGGGGTTTTTGTTGAGCAAGTTCCAATTATGCCTTCAATTGGCTGCAAAACGCAATGAATTTAGAAAAAATTATTTGAAACTTTTATTAGACCCTCACTATGTATGGGGACAGAGATGTATAGCTCCCAATAATTTTTAGTAAATTTCTAAATTAGTTACAAAAATAATAAATTTATATAGTAAGTTTTTTTTTTTTTTGGTATAAAAAAAATTATAATATATAGAAAACTTAAAAACTTAAACCCAATGTGTATTAGTGTATGAGTCTAATTGTGTTATATTAATCATTTTATTATTATTATTATTTAATGTGAAACTTTATTCACATCTGTGTACTATATGCCTAACAAAAACTGTTAATGCATATGGTATTCGTCTTAATGATTGGAAGGTCAACCATCACTTGGCTCCTTAACACCTCCACCCCGTTTTGTTTAGTGTTTACATCATGCATTGTTTTTGCCTAGTTTTTTAGATTTGTATTTCTCATTTTCTGTTTTGCATAATCCCATTATAAGTTATAACTATATAATAATAATTATCGTAATAATGACAGTTTTCTTTCTTTTCTTTTTTTTAAAGAAACACAAAAGTATTCCAATTTATGAACAAAATGTGGAATATTCGTATTTATATGCTACATGCACTCTTTGATGCCAGAGATCTAGATTTACTTATTACGCATTTCCAAAGGTTCGTTGTGTTCCTACCAAGAGAGACAAAAAAGTCTTAAAGGTGAGTAGGAAAGCTTATCTAAATGCATGAATCATGATTAAACAAAGCAGGCCAGGTACCTTATCTTCTGACTTTCAAAGTTTGGCCTTTTCCTCTTTATTAACATTTATTTGTGGCCGCCTCACATGACTTTTGACAACAAACCATACGCTTAGGCTTAGCCGCCTCAGATTATCTTCGTGACCAAGTCCACCGTAGTTCCATGCCACTTGATCAATTGAATAATCACATTCCACCAATCTTGAGGATTATTTTGGCCCAAAATTGATGAGTATGTAGTCCCCATAAGCACACCAACATTACACCTAGGTCCTAATGTATATCCAATATTAGTGGTATTTTGGTAATTCTAACTTGGGCACCCTTATCATATAACCCCAAGCCATCTTAGACCATGGTGTGCTTTAATTGAGCAAAAAATGGAGAGGTTTGGTCTGTGCTCAGTTGTTTTGTTGTGTCTAGTAGCTAATGCAATAGCTCAACAATGTGGCCGGCAAGTAGGTGGAAAGACTTGCTCAGACAACCTATGTTGTAGCCAATATGGCTATTGTGGCACAACTGATGACTACTGCTCACCCTCCAAGAACTGCCAAAGTAACTGTCAAGGTGGTGGCGGTGGCGGAGGTGGTGGAGAGAGTGCATCTAATGTGCGTGCAACGTATCATTATTATAATCCAGAGCAACATGGGTGGGACTTAAATGCTGTTAGTGCATATTGCTCTACTTGGGATGCTGGCAAGTCCTATGCATGGCGTAGTAAGTATGGATGGACAGCTTTCTGTGGCCCGGCTGGACCTCGTGGCCAGGCCTCTTGTGGCAAGTGCTTGAAGGTGAGAAATGAAACTGATTTTTTCTTGCAACATTCTTTAACTTGATACTAAAATATGAGTAGGCTAGCTATTTGCTAATGGGGTTATTGATAGACAATTGTTTCAAAACCGTGTTCAATTGTTTCATTAATTCAACGAATCTTACCCACAAAAAGGGTCAATGTTTCTTGTCTATCTTACACCTTTTATTAGTTTTTACTTTTAATTTGCTGCTGTACACCCCAGTTGGTCAGGCATATACATAGAGACCAATAATTAATGCTAATACCACAAATTTTCACACATATTTTGACACAATTGTTTTACGTGACAGACTATGATTGGTATAGAAAAATAATAAATTTATGTGATAATAATAAACACTTAATCACAATCTGTCACGTAAGATAATTATAGCAAAGTGTGTGATATTAATATTATCTCTACAGAGACACAAGTTTGTTAGAATTATGTTATGTTACAGTGTACCCTTCTTTGCTACCTTTGAAAAGAGTAAACATCTCCTCTAAATTGTTTGGAGGATTTTTCTATTTTTCTTCAACTTATTATCTCGGACTAAATCATATGACTTATTTAATCATTTAACTAAATCACATAACTATTTAATATGCCATATGATTAAAAATATAACTCATTTAATTAAATCCAAACATGTTTAAAGATAAACTTTATCCCTTTGGAAATTTGCATTTTAAAAAGCATCATCCTTTTGAATCTTAGTTCATGAACCTAAATACATAGATTGTTAAATACTCACTTGATAGCCCACCAATTAGAATAAATCAGGATTAACCCAAATTCAAAGGCACTAGTAAACAGTAATTGGTGTTGAACTGGAGTATTGATTGTAGTGATCAACATAAAATTTCATCAATAAGAGAAAGAGTATCCATAATGGTTAATAATTGATGATCTCGATCCTATCTTGACTCGTATTTAGGTGACAAATGCGTGGACCGGGGCACAGACAACAGTGAGGATTGTGGATCAGTGCAGCAATGGAGGGTTGGATTTGGATGTTGGGGTTTTCCAACGATTGGACACAGATGGAAGAGGATATGCTCAAGGCCACCTTATGGTGAATTACCAGTTTGTGGATTGTGGCGATGGGTTTAACCCTCTGCTTTCTATTATCAATGATCGGTAGAGATTTTATGCATAAAATGTAAGAAGTTACTTTACAATGGGTTTGTTAATAAGGGCGCAAACGGCTATGAGGCTTGCATGTTTTGTTGTGAGTAGCTATAAAAGATAAGATGGCAATTGCTTAATCTTTAATTTTCCCTTTTTGAAATTTTGGATAGAAATAATAATTATTGTCACCTTGATTTCTTTCAAGTCATTTTGAAAGTATATCATATGCTAGGATTGTAATGTAATCATATATGTATAAGATAGACTGGCATGTGTTTTGTTTATTTTTAGGGCTATATGCGTATTTCTTTTTAGTAGAGGCCTATTGGGCTTCTAGATTGCAAAACATGAAAAAGCCCTCTTTCACTTAAAAATCCCCTCCCCTAATGAAGTTGAGTTTGGGTGTACCCAATTATATTTTTGTTTTTTCATGAATACATATTTTTATTGTAAGAAGATAAGCAATTAAGCAAAGACCAATGGGCCCTAACCATCCCATCCAAAAGAGGACCCAGAGAAGAATAGAAGAAATGAGGGAAGGCCCAACCAGGTAGTACGAAATGCAACACAGGCTGCAATATTATGGGCTATAAAACTTGCTATTATTATAGGGGCAAAACGAAAAGCCCAGGCACAATAATAAGAAAGCTTGGTGTGAATATACTCAACAAGACTTTCAGTCTCCTAGTTTAAACTTTAATGCACTTGGATCCCTAAGAATTACTATCATAATTGCATTTTTAGAGTCCCTTCAAAAATAATATAACGCAATCTAACTTTCAGAGCTTCATGAACTATCAAGAAATCAAGTTAAATCACACTCACATTCGTATATATTCTTGAAGTTATATAATTCTTTAGTTTATGGATAGTGAGGCGCAAGCATGTTGTATAAGTTGTGGGGAAGACGATATGGGCCTTACCATTCCCTTGATATTCACTTACCCCCCCCCCCCCCCCCCCCCCCCCCAAAAAAAAAAAAGAAGAAGAAAAAATCCTTTAGTAATTAATGCAGTATGCATGTTTCGTCACAACACAAATAATAATACTAATAATAATTAGATTATTAATTTGGTCCTCAAACTATTATTCATATCAATTTAATCCCTCAACTTTCAAAATCAAATCAACTTCATCCTTCTCTCATAAATAAATAAATAAAATATCAATTTCATCCTCCAATTTCGTCTTCATTTAGTTTCAATAATTAATATAGAAAATTGAGCACAAAAAAGGTTAATGTGAAAAGTGTAAAATTTTCAACCGAAAAAAAAAACACACACACACACACACACACAAAAACAAATATTTAATAATACATGCAATCAAAAATAGAAAATAATTATGCAGTTGAGTTAGTCAAAATAATTAAATATTTGTGAGTTTGTTCAGCCAATGTGTTTCTATGGGGATAATTTTTGCCTCAAGATCAAGTGTTGCATTTGTAATTATATTTGGCTTAGAGAGTCCCACATTAGAAGAATTTCCTCCCCTTTCCACCTTATAAGGGATGACCAATGGCTTAAGAGTACCACTAATTTGGTTAAGTTTTAATGATGTAAACAAAGAAAATTTTAGTTTTATTTTATGGTAAACTGGAAGATATACCTGCAGATTTTTTCTAGGTTCAATGATTTCATTTTTTTTTTATGGGTAATTCTTACATGCTCCAATAGTAATGCTCACCCACGCATAGGGCCCACCCCTCATATGAGAGGAGGGAGCATTGCTCCCAGAGCAGTGCTTTCGGAGCACCTAAGGTTATATTGGTAATAGTTTTTATTTTCTATTTTCAAAAACTTATTTTTGAGAATATAAATAAAAAACAATTTCTTGTATTTTTAACATAAAAAACATGTTTAGTTAGTTGAAATTAAAAAGATTGTTTTTTGAAAAAAAAAATAGAAAATACTAAAATATATTGTTACTAGAATTAAAACTCTAATGCTAACTCATTAAATGAGACAAATTTATTAAATTAAATGCATGTTTTCATTGATTTTTGAAAATTAGAAACTAAAAACAGGTACATGTTTTTCATTTTCTTTACAAATTAAGTTTTGAGAACAGTTTTTATTTCTGTCTATTTTAGTTTACCAAACAATTTATTTAGTCTAAAAAATAAAAAGTTATTTTTAAAAATAGAATATAAGAACAAAAGGTAATTACCCAATATACCCTAAGTTTCTTTTCTTTTTTCTATAGTATTGTTACGTTAGGCGTAGGGCTGTCCAACGGGTCCAGGACCCGATCAAACCGCCCGAATTCAACCAACCCGAAGCCCAACAGGTTGGCCTAAAGCTCTTGGCAAGTCGGATTCGGGTCCTTCTCTCAAGAAACCCAAAAATTCGGTTCGGGTAGCAGGTTAAGGGTTTAAAAACCCGTATAACCCAACCCGACCGAAGTTTTAAAAGAAAAAAAAAAAATCAGTTGAAACCAAACCCATGAATTGAATTGATAAGACAGAGCACTGGCTGTTGCAGCTCTGGCTAATTGAGAACCACACGACACCAGAGAGGCAGAGACTTCCTTCCACGCAAAAAGCAGATATCAAATCACCATAAAAGATTCAAAACGGCTAAAGGCCTTTAGGGACTAAAAGAGTGAAATTTCCCTTCAGCTTCTCTAAGTTCTAACTCTCTCAGTTCTAACTCCCTTCAAAAACAAAACTCTCTTCTCTGAAATTAGGACTAAAGTCTTCAGCCTCTCTAACTCTCTTCACTCTTCAACCTTCACTCTCACACTCTCTCTCTCTCTATCTCTCTCTCTCTCTGCCAGCCCCCACAGCTAGTCGGCTACCCTTCAAATCAAACTCAAATCTTTCCCATGCCTCTGTTCATGAATCATGGTTTAGGGTTTCAAGACTCTACTCGGCTACCCTTACCAAAATCAAAATCAGATTTTCCCTTATATCTCTCTCTTATAAATTGGACCTTTCCCAAGAGCTCTTTGTTCTCTCTGCTCTCTAGTCTCTCTAGTGTCTAGTGATTTCAAAATCTCTCTTTTTAATTTTGAAACAAACCAAATCCCTTTACTCCTTTACACTCAGCCTCTCAGACTCAGCTTCCTAGTCTCAGATCAGGTAAAATTTCTTCCTATTTCATCCCTCTTTTTCTGTATTCTGTGTTTGTGATTGGGCTAAAAAAGAGGAAAGCTTGATGATTTTCAGTCCTTTGTTTGGCATTTTCAAATGCTGCTTTATAAAGTTTGCATCTTTTTTTATACATTGATCCATTGAAGAAAAAAACAGGGATTAGATTGAACCCAGATAGAGATGGTATAATCTGTTCTTCACGAGTTGATTAACTTGCCACAACAACTTGATGCTAGAAATTGCTAAGCTTTATTTTATGTTATGTGTTAATGTTGTGACTTGCTACTTAATTGCATTGAAACTCTTGTTTGCAATTAGATTGTTAAATGCATTATAAGGAATCTCATTTTCATTTCAACCTTGTACAAATATGTGTTCTTTATAGGCTATGAATCTATGATACCGAGTCACCATTCTAATAGACTAGAGTCTTTGACATCTTAGAGGAAGTTTGTCATAAATTTATTTACTCAAGCCATCTGCTGCTAGTTATTTAGGAGGATGCATCTCATTCTTTATTTACAATATTAACTTTGTATGATAATTGATACATCAGCTTTCCTCTTTTTTTGCCCAATCTGGGTTTATCATTTTGTTAGTGCTCTGTGTGTGATTTGTTAGTGCTCCCTAGGTTTATCATTTTCTTTCTTTGTTTCATTATGTTAGTGCTCTGAGTGTGATTTGTATCCGCCCTGTTTTATTCCTTGTGTTGTTTGTGTTTTTTTAATGATCAATAAACTTGTATCTTCACTGTAAAAAAAGAATACAAACCCCTATTTTAACAAGATGAAATCCAAACACATTTTTATTTTCTTATTTGCCTGTTTTATTCTTTGTTTTTTTTTTTTTTTTTCCTATGATCAATATACTTGTATCTTCACTGTAAAAAAAAAAAAAAAAAAAAAAAAAGAAAAGAAAAAGAAAGATGAACCTTTATTTTAAAAAGATGAAATCCACATTCTTATTTCCTTATCTGATTGTATTTTTATTGTTCATTTTTTTGATTCATTTTGCTTTCTTAACTTAAAAATCTGAAATCCTAATTTTATACAGGAGTTGAAATCCTAGGATTTTTGCTTCCTTTTCAAGGTTGAATCACTAATAGCTAAGAGTTCCCTGAGTTTCAGGTATCATTTCTTTCTCTTTTAACTTCCTGTTATTGTTTGTGTGTTACTTTTATGGTTGTTTGCTAATGCATAAATTTGATATCTTTAGGTTATGGAACCCTCAAGTGATACACCCCCTTCCCAAGCAACACCTACTGCCACAGCTGAACCTGTTGCCCAAGTTGTACCTACTGCCACTCCAACTAATGCTGAGGTTCCCCCGCTTCCACCTAAAAGTAAAGGCAATATGTGTAATAATAGGAAAAAGTTTATTGCTTGGGATCATTTTGAAAAAGTAGATATTGGTGAGGGTCATTTTAAGGCTGTTTGTAATTACTGTCAAAAAACTTATCTAGCTGATAGTAAGGGGCATGGTACTGCTAATTTATTGAATCATACGCCAATTTGTGTTAAAAACCCTAATAGGAAGACATTTAGAGGGCAATAAACCTTAGCGTTTGAACCCAAAATAGATGGGGAGGAAAGGTTTCAGCTTGTACCAATAGCCTTTACTGTTGAGGCTTCTAGAAAGGCACTTGCTGAAATGGTTATAATAGATGAGTTGCCTTTTAGGTTTGTTGAAGGGTATGGGTTTCAAAGATATACGACAACCTTACAACCTAAGTTACGAATTAGGGATATCCCATCTCATCAAACTGTGGCTGGGGATGTGATTGGCATTTATAGTGTTGAGAGAGAGAAACAAAGGGGGGCCTTGAAGGGTCGTAGGGTGTGTCTTACTACAAACACATGGATGAGTATTCAAAATCTGTGTTATATGTCCCTTACGGGTCATTTTATTGATGATGATTGGAAGTTGCATAAGAGAATTTTGAATTTTTGTCAGGTTGAAGACCATAAGGGGGAGACTATAGGTCGAAAGATTGAGTTGTGTTTGTGTGAGTGGGGTATTAATGGCATATTCACTTTAACAGTGGACAATGCTAGCTCAAATGGTGCCACTATTAAGTTTTTGGAAAATGTAACTAAAGATTGGGAGGGGACTGTTTTAGAACATGAGTTCTTACACATGAGGTGTTGTGCACATATCCTAAATCTGATTGTAAGAAATGGTATGAGAGAAATTGATGCATCCATTGCAAAGGTGCGTGAAGTTGTGAGGTATGTGAAGTCCTCATCAAATAAGAATCAAACTTTTGTGGGTTTTGTGGAGAGATTAGGTATTGAGTCTAAGTCTCTTCTTTGTCTAGATGTACCAACTAGGTGGAACTCTACCTACCGCATGTTAGAAACCACACAAAAATTTGAGAGAGTGTTCATACGAATGGACTTTGAGGATGATAGTTATTCTTCATAGTTTATGAACAAGGAGAATAGTGGTGGTTTGGGATCTCCTAGTAGTGTTGATTTTCAAAATTGTAGGACATTTGTGAATTTTTTGAAGCTTTTTTACAATGCCACGAAAAAGTTTTCAGGTTTTTTGTATGTTACTGCAAACACTTTTTTTGATGAGATGTTTGTCATTTAAGAGAATATTTCCCATTTAAGTAAATCTGAAAACCACCTCTTGAAAAACATGGCAACTAAAATGGAATCTAAGTTTGATAAGTATTGGGGGAAAGGGGATAAAATGAATCATCTCTTGTATGTGGCTGTGATTCTTGATCCAAGAAAGAAGTTGAGGTTTTTGAAGTTTTGTTTTTTTGAAATTTATGGGAATGAAGTGGCTGATGTGATGGTTGAATTGGTGAGGGATTCCTTGGTCAAGTTGGATGATTTTTACTCTTGTGTTGATTCACCAAATGTACAAGTAGCAAGTTGGAGGGAGAGGACACACATAAAAGGTGAGTCAATAGGTTGTAGTGATCCATATGCGATGGTTAATTCTAGGTTTGACCGTTTTTTGGAGGTTGAGCAGTCCATAGAGTGTAGAAATGAGATTGACAAATATTTGGTTGAAAATTGTGAAAGTAGAAGGGGGGATGTGAAATTTGAGATATTGGGGTGGTGGAAGGCCAATTCAGATAGGTATCAAGTTCTGTCCAAATTGGCTAGGGATATGCTGGCTGTACCTGTTTCTACTATTACTTTTGAGTCAACGTTTAGTACTGGAGGACGCATATTTGATCCATTTCGGAGTTCACTCTCTCCACTTATGGTTCAAAATCTTGTTTATGCACAAGACTGGCTTCAAGCCTTGGTTCTAATTTCTTTTCGCAAATCAAAGGATGAGGTAGAGGCCTTGGAAGAAAAATCTCATGATTTAGGTAAGATGTTAACTTTCAAACTTTTTGTCTATTAAGTGCTATTAAATGTTTCTTATGCAAATGAAATTTAATCTAATAGCCTTCATTTTATTCTCTTTTCTAGTTATACGTCAAGCAGCAGTAGGTGGTGGAAGTTCAAGCTCAAGCAAAGGTATCTCAATTAGCATTGATGACTAATCACAAACTGGGTAAGTTTTTGCCCTTACTGTTATTTCTATTATGTCTGGTTCTTCTTTCTCTATTATTTTTTGTTATTACTATTTTGTATTTCTTGGTCTTGTCCTTATATTTTTTATTGATAAATATCTTTTTGCCCATTTCTTGTAGGAGGAAGGAAACATTTTGTACAGGAGGCAGATTTTTGGATGCAATTTGGAAGTCCTTTTGGACAATACTTTTCTAACTGGCTTATAGGAAAGAAAACTTATTAAGTTTATAGGCTTTCTTTTCTATTAGTTATGGACTAAACTATATAGTAGTTGCTCTTTAAATGCTTTAGAAAAGCTATTTTTTTGGAAATACTTAGGTATTTCATAATTGTAAGTTTGTAACTAATTATAAGTAGCTACTGCCTTGGTAGTTTACTGCCTTAAACACTTGCAGTAACTACCTTTCTACCTTCTTTAACTCTATGGAAATATTGCAAGAAATGCTCTTACTATCTTTTGTTGCCATACTTGTGGTGTGGCTGTGATTGAATTATTTGTTAGAATTTGTTTGCTGGCTTGTGTAAGTTGTGTTACATGTATGGAATGGTTGGGCAGGTTTATTATGTTGCTCAGGTTTACATGTATGGAATTTGTTTGCTGAGTCCTCCTGTGCTTTTGTTGCCCAGGTTTTAATGCTATAGGCATTTTGAAAAATTTTCTTTCTTGAATTGTGTGGTTTTAACAGGTGGTTTGAAAGTAATACCATGTGTGTTTTTTATGTGCTTGCCAATTACCCAAGTTGTTATGTGTTTTGTATTTTTTGTCATTAGATGTGAGCCAGATAATGTGTTTTGTATTTACTATATTTTTTGTCATTAGATGTGGGCCAGATAATTAAATTTGAATTGAAGGGCTGGAGGCTCGAAGGGTTCAATGTTGTGTAATGGGCTAATTTGAAATAAAGGAGGTGAAAAAATGCCCCTTTGATATATATATATATATATATACACGTGATTTACTAAGCCTATTAATTTAGGCCCAAAAGGCCTGTCAAAAGTTGAACTAAAAAAAAAAAAAAAAGCTAATCACAATTTTATGGGCCCAAACTCGCTTAACTCATCGAATCGACCCGTTTAACTGTTGACCTGAACCATCGAGTCTGATCATATATTGGGTCGGTTGCAGGTCAAATTTTTTATAACCCAATCCAGTCAAGTCAAGCCCAAATTAAGCTCAAATTTGAGCCAATCTGACCCGACCCGACCTGTGAATAGCCCTAATGAGACGTAAACAAAGGCTGTAAACTTTTTAGGCTTAATGGTCAAGTTCCTGCACAATTTTATTTGATAAATAGTACTTGACGTGGACTTCTCAGGATATATGGCAGAACCCGAAGTGGTATTGGGGAAATACAGAAGCCTAGTAGCCTAGGCATGCTTTGAGGTCTGACATAGAGTCACGTGTGTTAAAAAAAAAAAAAACAAAAGACAAAACAAAACAACAAGAAAACAAGAAAACGTTAAATCAAAGCAGCACTCAACTTGCTTCTTTCTTCTCTTATTATTATTTGTTTATTGATTTTGGGAGAAGTGAATAGAAAAGTCAACGAAGTCTGACAAGTTATAATTGAAAAAGAAAAGAAAAAATTTAAACAGAGGAACACGCGTAATTGAAGATGGCCCACGGGCCTACATTGTAATAAGAGTTATGGTAATATCTCTAGGGCTTTAGTTGTGGCAAGGAAAAAAAAAAAAATATATATATATATATATATATAAAGAAAAATATTATGATTAAGCGAAATTTTGGTCTGAGATAATAATGGAGTTTTATTGAAAATTTTTAATTGTCTCTCTTCTGATCGGGTTGCATTATAAGTTTTTTTTAAAATTATTTGGTTATTAAGTAAATGGTGCTTTAAAATTATTTTAGATGACATTTAAGAATTTTAGGGAAAGTGTTAGAGAAAAGTTTTTTTTTTTTTTTTTTTTGTGGTGAGCTAGTTGAGGTAAGTAACATTATCTTAATTGATTTTATTTTACTTATACGGTTGTATTTTAACTATTGAAATTTGTTTTTAATTATTATAATTTTATTTAAATGTTTTAGCTGCATTGATTTAAAGTAAAGAACAAAAACTTATCACAAATATATTTTGGTTACTGAATATAATATATATATATATATATATATATATGTGTATTTGAATGAAATATATTTTTGTTTGAACTATGATTTGATATATATGATTTTAGACAATCTAACTATATTTTGACTATGATATTCAACCGATGAGGGTTATTTATTGGTACTGTGATACCTAGCCAATTGGGTCATTCATTAGTACTGAAACTAGTTCTATCTAGAGCATTACAAGCCTATCGTGTTTCTGGACCTAGCTAATGGAGGATATACATTATACTATTATATTTTAACTACTGAAATTTTTTTTAATTGTTATAAATTTAATTTAATTTAATTAGCTGCATTGATTTAAAGTAAAGAATAAATAATTATCACAAATATAATTTGATTACTGAATATATAATTTTATATATATGTATTTGAATGAAATATATATTTTTTTTGAACTATGATTTGATATATATGATTTTAGACAATCTAAATATATTTTGACCTTGATATCCACCCAATGAGGGTATTTCATTGGCACTGAAACTAATTCTATCTAGGGCATCACAAGTCTATTGTGTTTCTGGATCCAGCTAATGTGGATATGCATTAGCACAAAACTAGTTTCATCTGAATCTGATGCCTAATTACGGGAATATAGTGTGATCATAGTTGTAAAAATTGTTAAGAATATGAATTATGTTTGAATATTTGAATTGTTTTAAGTCCTTGAAACTGCTTATGTGTTTTCTGGAACCTATTATAAATTATAGCTTAATATATGGAACATTGATTTTTTTTTTTTTTCTAATCCATCTATAATATATTTGTAAGATTAAAATATTTGATCTATGTGCATATGAGTGAAGTTTAAGAATCATTGGAATAAGATTTTGGACTTTTATGTTTAATATTGTCTTTTGTTCTGACTTTAGTCTCAAAGATTTAATTTATTTTCTTTATAATATTCGAAGATTATTATTTTGGAGATTCTTTGATTATTGCATTATTGAAGATATTTTTTTTGGATTTATTAATGAAATTTTTTTTAAGGATAAATTTTGTATTTGTTAAAAAGATTTTTTGCACTTATAAATTTTATAAGTGTATAGTTGTTGTCACGCCTCTAACTTTTACCCAGGTTCAGGGCGTGACAGTTTGAATGTTAGTTTTTAGGGAAGTCCCATACTCCACCTAAAAATCATGTTTGTTCAAGTAACAAAAACTCAAACAAGAGCACGAGCAACGTACAGTATGACTTAATGTAGATCATGATGCAGGCATGTTCCAACAACCATACACCGATGCCTAGAAAGTAGAAAGGGTAATGCCCAAGGCCATTAAGAACTACGTACGGTAAGAACTACCCTCTTGTTGCGGTGATTAATGAAAGATGTTCGTACTTCATTACTTCGACTTTCTTGAATAAATGTTAAGAAGAAATAAATGTTTCTTTTTTTACTGCCGACACTGACGTAATGGTGCGTACCCAACAAGAGTCGGTGGGTTAAATATTAAATCATATTAACGAGTACTTTTAAAATATTAGTTAATAATTTATTTTAAAAAAATTTAACACTAAGTTTATAAGAAATAAAAAAAATTGTTAAAATTTTAATTGAATTTTTTTTTCTTTTGTTATAAAAATTTTCTTTAAATAAATTATTAATTAATACTCTAAGGACATTCGTTAACATTTCCTTTAAAAATTTAAAGATATTAATGTTATTTTAAAGTATTGTAAAAATACATGTGAGTAAAAAAAGTTATGAAAATATATATTGTGTTATTTAAATAATGAAAACTGTTATTTAAATAATACAACTAAACAGACCTTACATTATTAAAATTACTACAAATTTGACTTCAACATAAAGTCTACAAGCTAACGTACATGATGAGTGAATTTTATTAATCTATATCTGTATAGTATAATAATAAGTGAAACTGAGAGAATATACAATTAAATTCTAAATTGAAATCTAATTTTATGTCATGTGTCTTATCTAATTTTAAATTTATGTGTCAAGTGAATTATTAGTTGCAAAAATCAAAGAGTCTAAATTGAATTAGATTCTAAATTGAATTTTAGTTGAAATTTAATTTTGTGCCATGTGCCTCATCTAATTTTATAATTTTTGTAATAAGTGAATTATTGGGTGCAAAAACCGAAGACTCTAGAACCAGTTAGATTCCAAGTTATAAATATATATAATCTTGATCGGTTTTAAATGTACCTGTACATATGCACGAAATTACATTCTAGTTAATATAATTAAGGAATATCTTAATTATTATTTTTTTGTAATTTGTGACACATCAATATAAAAAACCCATCATGGTATCACCACTTCGGTTTAAATTGTTTTTTTTTTTTTGTCTTCGTTAAACTCACACACCATTACCAAACCAAGGGTTAATGTATTTTTGTTCTAGTGGAGTATATGGCTACAATTAGAGTTATTTTGCGTATTCTACTAAGTACAAGTAGAAGCTGTGAGTTGAGTGTTTACTCATATTTTTTATATAATATATAAAACTTGAAATGTAATATTTATTGTTGCTATACTCATGTTGCACTATCTCATTAGCTATTTAATTATTCCTTTTTTTTTTTTTGTTTTTTTGTTAACAATATTAAATATATAAATAGATTGACTTTACACGTTCATCTTAGACGGTTTTAACTTTACATATAATTTTGTCTTTACATATTCATTTACTATAATTTAGATATTTATAACTAAAAACTAAAATCTATAAATAATCAAAAGTCAAGAACAATGTCTATACATATCTATCTATACCATATATAATATAGAAGCTTTGCAATAAATTTTACAAATCTCTTTTTGTACCACGTTATTAGCATCCTTTCTTATTATTATTTTTTTTAAATTTTATTTTTACTTTATTCAACTTTTCATCTCCTTCAACCACTATCTTCTGAGTTTAATCTTTTATCTCCTCCAATCATTGTCTTTTTTAAATTTTCATTTGATTCCTTTATAAATTTTCAAAATTTCTCAATCTTCTTAAATTCTACCATTTTTAATTTTTCTCAATTATTGTTATTTGAAAATTTCAACCTTTCATCTACTTCAACACTTTCTCTTCCATCTTAATTTTCTTATAAAATTCTTTTTACTTCATTTCCACCTCTCTACCCTATTCCTTCCAAGTTGTTCATAGAAAAAAAGGTCAATACCCTCTCTCTCTCTCTCTCTCTCTCTCTCTCTCTCTCCAATTTTGTTTCATTTTTGATGAATTTTTTTATTGTTTCAACCATTTTTCCAACTAATGGTGTTTGTTGTTGTTATTGATTTAATTGTCACATTACATTTGTTTATCTTTTTTACAATTTTGTATCTATTTATTTTTTATTCCTAAATTTTGTTGACAATATTAAATATATAAATAGTCTGAATTCACACATTTGTCTTGGACGGTTATAACTTTACATATAATTTTGTCTTTAAATATTCATTTACCTTAATTTATATTTTTATAAGAAAAAAAAATATCAATAAATAATCAAAAGCCAAAAAAATGTTTATACATATCTATCTATACTTTATATAACATGGAAGTTTTGGAAAAAAAGTTTACAAATCTCTTTTTGTACCATGTCATTATCGTAATTTCATATTTCTTATTTTTTATTTTATTCAATATTTCATCTTCTTCAACCATTGTCTTCTTAGTTCAATCTTTCATCTCCTCCAATCATTGTCTTTTTAAAATTTTCATTTGATTCCTTTATAAATTTTTAAATTTTCTCAATCTTCTAAAATTCTACCAATTCTAAATTTTCTCAATCATTGTCATTTGAAATTTTCAACCTTTCATCTACTTCAATCTTCCTCTTCCATCTTAATTTTCTTATAAATTTCTTTTTAGTTCATTTCCACCTCTCTACCATATTCTTTCCAAGTTGTTCATGACTGAAAAGGTCAATACTCTCTCTCTCTCTCTCTCTCTCCAATTTTGTTTCTCTTTTGGTGGATTCTTTTATTGTTTCAACCATTTTTTTCAACTAATGATTTAATTGTCAAATCACATTTGTTTCTTTTTTTGACAACTTTGTATCGACTTTTATGCATATTTATGTATTTTGGTATTCTAATTCCCAATCACAAGCTCTTTTTCTTTATCCTATTGGTTTGATTTAACGTGGGTTAATAATTAGTTGTTTTGCAAGTTAGAATTTGATTTTTCTAGTAATCTATTTAGATGTTAAACTATGAGACTTTACTAAATTTTGTTTATTTTTTAATAATTTTGGGTGAACAAATTTGTAGTTTTTGTAAAGAAAATGCTCTTAATAGTTGTATTAGAAGTACCCTATATTACCACTTATTTAGACAAAAGCAAAGATTAGTCAAACAAATATAATTGGATGAATGACTTATTTTAGCTTTTGCAATTGTATTATTATTATTATTATTATTATTATTATTATTATTATAAGGGTGCATATAGAAACTTAAATAGGAGATTTTGCTAATAATTTTTTGTTTGTAATCTTTTTGGGTGGACAACTTTAAAATTTTCACATAGAATATAATTTCAATATATATATATATATATATATATTATCATTATCAACAACAAATTGTTTTTCCAATCAGTCCAATTAATCATTGTTAAGCAATGATTGATATGACATTTTGTTTGCTTGCAAAGCATCTTCATATGAGTATGTTTTGATTCAGTATATATTCGTGAATGTAATGAGATAAGCATTGTATGCAAGAAGAGAAATCATGATCATATTTTGTATACTCTGAAAGAGATAGATTGGTTTTGAATTAAAGATCATTTGATTTTTTTTTTTAATGGTGGGAAAAATCTATTTTTATCATTCATTTCTAACTATCATTATTGGAAAAAACTTAAATCCACCTATGTATTCTATCACTAGCAAATTAGTTCATAATATGAGTAGATGAAAATTTTAATATAAAAAGAAAGTAAAAAATACATATAATTTTTTTATTTATAGAGAACACAAAATTCTTAATTTTAAAAAAGAAAGCAATATGATATTTTTTTTATTTTAGAAAAAAAAATTCTTGCCCTTTTTTGGTTTGGTAATGAGTTATATATATATATATATAAATCTTAATTAATATTTTAATACATCTAAAATTAAATTATCTTATAAGAAAAATGCTTTATTACAAATTACTAATCTTATGATTTTATGGATATTTTATAAAATAAATTATATATTATATTTCATTACAAAATAGTCAGATATGTGGGGTTGCGACTTGTTTAAGATAAAAGATCCCACTATGTGCAATGAAGACTCTGGTTTCCACTAGTTTAGAAGATGCATATATATATATATATATATATATATTTTTTTTTTTTTTTTGAACAAATTGGAAAAGGGAACTTGGTTTGGTTCTAAACGGGGATTTCATATTGAGACGTTCCATAAGTTTGGTCTAGTTCAAACTTGATCTAAAAGATCCTACCTCAGGCCCCATTTACTAATTAGGCACACACTTCAGTAGCCCATGTATTCAGAACACAGGGAGGACTCATTAAGGCATGGGAGAGTACCCTTATGCTTACATTCCTCTTAATTGAATGGTCCAATGTATTTAAACAATGTAAAAATCATAAAGTTCAAGTAAGAAAAACAGAATCTAGAAAAAGACTCTACAAACAACTTGCTATTATTTTTCAACAAAGAAAAATATAAACTCTTCTAATCAAAGTAAGGCAAACAAATAAATTTGATTTCTGATAGAGATATCCCCATTGACAGTCTATGGCATTACATGATGCACTAAATAGGAAAAGTGAATTAGGTAATTACTGCATATTAATGCTTAATTTAATTGTATATCAACATTATTCAAACAAACAGAACTCAAAATTATAAAACTCTCTAAAAGAACCATATAAGAAGAAATTTATTACTTGCTAACTCTATGCAAGCCTCACAAAACTAAACCAAATTAAAATTAGCAATGAAGGTCGGGCAAGATGTCACGGATGAGCCAGTCAGAAATGTACTTGTACGCCTGTTGTGTCAAATGAACTCCATCCCAGATGATGCGTTTATCTGGATTTGGACAAACTGGTACATCTGGATCTCCACACCCTTTTCTAAGTGTAAAGTCATAGTCACCTCCAGCACCACAGCAAGCTTTTTGCAAAGATTCAATATCAAATCCTACACATTGGGCGCAACCCAAAAAAAGTTATTCTCCATCAGATTTTTATTATTATTAATATCCTTGAAGTTTATTAGAAGCAGGGAGAGACTCACCAAGAAGTGAAGCATTACGGTAAACCGATTGGAAAGCATTGTAATAATCACCATATGCTACAGCAACTTCAGGATTTTCTTTTCTCAATCCTTCAAGGGCTTGTTTGAGTTGATCATTGTAATATATTGCGAAATCGTTCATTCCCTTCAGGCAATGAAATTCGTCATAAGCTGTAGAATTGTTGGTCTGTAATGCTGTAAGAAAGATTGGTAAACAGCCTATTGGGAAGTTACCAGGGACAACCACTCGGGTAGCACCATAACCAATGATCCTCTGGAACCAATATTATAGACAATTAGGAATCAAAAATCAATCAAGTCATTTTGCATTAAAAATATATACATAAAAGGAATTTATTTTGTTTACTAAGAAAACGTACCGTAACAGCATCCTTTATTGCTATGACTACTTCTGGAACCAGGTTTCTAAGCTCCTCAATTGGTTTGCCTTGAACCAATGCAAAGTTAAAATCATTCCCTCCAATTTCTCCAACCATGAATAGGGCTGTTTTAAGCTTCTCAGCACAATCTATTCAACATCAAAAAAAAACTTTTATATTTTTTTTTTAAAAAAGGTTGAAAATATGAAGACAATAAATTTGACTTGGTATATTATATATGCTTCAAATGAGAGGCTAACCTTCAGCATTGAGACAGATCCCATTGAAATATGTGGACATCCAATCCAATTGAACATTGAGAGAGCTATTAGTAGCTATGACTGAAATATTCTTTTTTACAAGAACCTCTGTGGGCAAAGCAGCTGCACCAGCTACTGCAAAATTCTCCCCATGACTGCCATTAACCGATGTGTCCCGATCCAGGTAGGGATGGAGGAAAGGAAGTCCAGCTGCTTGAGCTGTGAAATTATAGAACATAACAAAAAAAAAAAAATTAGTATAACATAACTTTGACAGTAATATTGGTTAATAAGGTGGTTCTGAATTCTAACATATGAAATCAAGTCAAACAAAAGACTAAAATCAACTTGCATAATGCCATAATGTAAACAAATAGTAAAAAATTCAAACATAAGAAATAATACTTAGCCGGAAAACACAGAACAGAGGATTTTTTCAAGGCTCAATCATGCATGTAGTGTAAACTTTATAGTGAGCAATCAACAAGGAAGAAGCATCACAAATTAATCCGCCACCCCACTTATATCTTGTATGATAATGATAGAACTCAGATATAATCAAAACAGGATTGGGAGAGAAAAATTCTTATATATGTGTCATTTAAACAGTATTGAATGACATTCTAAAGAATCAAGAGAGGGAGAGAGAGAGAGAGGAAAACATTCTTTCTGAAATATATGGAGCTTGAAAACTTTCTAGACAGTAATGTTTTTGGGCTTCTTTTAAAAACCAACAGCAATTAATAAAAAGAACCCAAAAAAAAAAAAAAAAAACAAAAACAAAAAAATCAACAAGTTTGGCCATTATATCCATATATAAGCATCACAATATTTTCTGTGTTCTTTTAACAAAATCCAACAAGAAGTATAAAAGAACAAAAATAAGTAAATAAACATCAACGACAAGAAGTTAGATTCTTACCAAAATAATCAATCATTAGCATCCCATTGGAGCACCGGCCAGTGGCATTGTTGACAAAGTTTTGGCCATAAGGAAGCCGAGCACAAGTCGAAGTTGGGACCTCACGAATTAAATTGCCAGTGTCAGAGAGCGAGTCCCCGAGTTGATATATTGCATCAAATTTGCAAACCTTAAGGGGCTGAGCATCAATGCAATGAGGAAGAAGAAGAAGAAGAAGAGAGAATGTAGTACTGAGAGTGAAAAGCAAAGAGAAAACTGCAATGGTGTTAGACATTGCTCAAGAACAGAATTACTCCGTTATGAAACTATGAAGATTAGAAATGCTAGGCTATGCTAGCTTCTTCCGTCAGGAAAAAAACAAAACAAAAAGAAACAGAAAGAAATGCTAGCTTCTGTTAACTTTGATTCTCTAGTTTCAGTGCCGGATCTGCAAGGTAAGTAATTAAGGCCCCAAATTTTAATTTAGTTAAGCTCAAATATTAGCCATTACGTAAAATATATATATATATATATATATATATATATATATATATTACTAAGTAAAAATGTTATGTTCATAATATTTTTTATATTACTTTTACAACAAATTTTAATTAGTATGTTATTAGAGGCTGTTACTTATTGATAACAAAATAAATAATTTCAGTAGTGAGTTCAAATTAGAACCCAGTAATAACTTAACAATTATGATTTATTGTGAAAAATATTGTGAATATAGCATATATAAAAAAAAGCAATACACAAAAAAAATTCACACCGTTTTCCATAATAATTGAGTTGACAAACTTTTTTTAGTTTTTACCTAGGTCCACTACTAATATTACTCTTTTACTCACCACTATTAATCTACCATATTAATAGGTGTGAAAGTTTTGTCAATTTTTTGTGTCTACAGACTTTCTAAAAAAAAAAATCTACATTGTCCATGTTAATTAGTAATAATTTTGTATCTAAAATAAGATAGTAGAATTTAAGTAATATTTTTTTAAGTTATATTTAAATATATATATATATATATATATATAATGCCTTAATTTCAGTTTTCGCCTTAGGCCCCTAAATGCATCAAGCCACTCTTATGTAGTTTTGAATAATATTTTGACTTTATGAATAGTAATTTAGTTAGGGTTTGATTTACCTTTGATACTTTTTTAACTGGACATGTTCTTTTATTTTAAATATACAATGACAAGTGGTAGTGAGTTTTAATTTTCACATTTTATTTAATTAGTGGGTGATGTGTTTTTTATTAAAACAAAAGGAGATTTCTTTTAAAAATGAGTTTAGCTTACTTCTAGTACTTTTTTAACTGGAATCTTCTTTTGTTTTAATGAAAAACTGCCACATCCCCTACCAACTCAATAAAATGTGGAGATTAAATGCCACTACCACTTGTTATTGTATATTTAAAACAAAATGAGATATTTAGTTAAAAAAGTGCTGGAGGTAAATCACACACTTTTGAAAACCTAATGGGCTAGGTAGTTTGCTAATTAAATGGAAATTTCTTTGACCCCTTTTTTTAGCAAAAACTATTTACAAAAAATACTTTTTGTATTTTCGTGTTTATCTTGTTGTTAAGTATTATTTGTTTGACAGTAAATTTCTTTGTAAAATTTTGTAAAATGTTTTACCAAAAACACTTGATAAAACATTATACCCAAAAAAAAAAAGGCAAAACAGCGTCTCTCTGCCTCATTTTGTAGATCGCCGATCCGATTGTTGGGAGCCCAGGTTGTCAATTCAGTGCATGGGCCACCAATCAAGTTGGGGCTATGATGGCTATCAGGCATCAGTTTTTTTAGTTTAAAAATTCTTAGAGTAAAATACTATTTTAGACCCTAAATTTTACCTAAAATTTTTTTTTATTCTTAAACTATAAGAAATTCATTTTTAGTTCTTAAACCATTGAAAATTTTATCTTTTGTCACTAAACTATTAAAAATGTTTTATTTATATCCTTAAACTTTATTAGAAATTTGTTTTTTGTCCTAAAACCATTGAAAAATTTACTTTTTTTACCCCTATTTTGTCTCTAAACTATTGAAAAAACTATTTATAAAGTTTAGGGACGAAAAAAGAACTTTTAAAGTTTAGGGATGAAAAAAAAAATGTTAAATTTTAAGAACCAAAATAATATTTTACCCAAAATTTTATGTCACACCAAACACTTGAAAATGTTTTGACCAAAAATATTTTCACTAAAAACTTGTTACTTAAAAAAAAAAAAACTATATATATATATATATATATATATATGATTTTTAAAGCTTCAAAAGAGTGTTGAATTCTTCTAAAAAAAAAATAGTGTTGAATTATGTTAATTTAATCTAATTAATAAATTAGACTTTAATTTTTTCTAAGCAAATTCTAATTATTTTAGATAATTTATTTTCAATATTAATTAGTATTGAGTCGCCACTTGAGTATTTTTAGTAACAAATCAAAAAATACCAAAAATGCATCTTTATTTAATAATAATAATATTATTATTATTCAATAAAAGATTAAAATTAAATTGCCTTTCATTCTTTAAAAATAAAGCTAATGAGATTGCATTTTAAGACCAAATCTATGTCGTGCACGAATTAATGTAATTCAAGATGTCAAATCTCACCACTACACATCTTTAGTGCAATGATCACTCCAAAAGTATTAAATGCTTGTGGGGTGTAGGGGGCAAGAGTCAGAATTTAAATTTCCAAGAGGGAGCTTCACACATATATATACTTAAATTAGGTTAAAGTAGAATTTCTATTTTGTATCAAGATGTTAGATCTCATCTCACATAATCATGCTTTCAAAAATATTTATTCTCTTTGTGTAAGAGACTACACAAAATGGAGTCTCTAATTTGACATCAATTTTTTCATTTAACTTTATAGTTTATTTGCTTATGTGAAAATTTTTAAAACCTCTTTTTACATCATCCCATAACTAACTTCCAACAACTAAGAAAGAAATAATCAGTATAAAGTCGCATCCAAATGCACAAATACATGTTTAACCTTAGCTCATATGATATTCTTTTTATTTTGTTTTTATTTTTTTTTTTTTTTGTTTGTGTGGATACAACACGTTAGTGTAGCATGTAACTGAAATCTCATGTGATCAAAAAAGGAAACTCATTTGCACTACCTCTTGGTGAATACAAATTATCTGTACCATTTTTTGTGTTTCACTTTATATTCCACTAATTACAATTTGCCATATATTTGTTTAAACTTTAAATTTCCTTATAAAATAGCAAAAGTTTAAAATGGAAAAAAAAAATGATAAGTTGTGATTGGTGAAACATAAAGTGGAATATAAAATGTGGTACAAAGGATTTGTATTCCCTCTTGGTAAGGAGTCTAGTGACAAATATTCGTGATTGTAACTCTTGGGTTTAAGCTTTGTAAATGTCCAACTTTTCACGCTTACCTTTCATGATTCCTGAACTTCCTCCCTAACAAGAATGGAGGAGATGTGTTGTGGGGAACCTTGGTGGCTGTTGCAAACATATGCTCATTCATCTTCAGTTACCAAGATAGACTAGGAATTTGAAATTTGAATTCAACGAGGTTGAACAAGCCTTTAGGCCATATGGTTTGGATGCTATAATGGCTAAGAAAATAATGGACATTTTTCAATTTGAAATTTATTGTGGTTTGATCTTTCAATTTGATCGTTCGATTTTTGTACTCAAAGTCTCGTTTCAATTATTATAAACTCTAATGTTCATAATTAAATTCATGCTCATCTAATGATTCAAATGATATTTTTAACCTTTTTGGGGTGTCAACATAAATTACATATCAATAACTATACCCAAAGTCCCGCTCCCAACACCTTGTATATTGTGTAGGGTTCAATTGTTTGAGTCCATTTGGGATTGTTGTAAAAATTAGAGAATTAGCTGTAAATTTCTTCTTCCTCTCTCTCTTTTAACAATAAGGAGCCTTTAACCTAAACTTTGTTAGCATTTGGCATACTATACAGTTATAAAGTGCATTGAAACTGTTATATATATAAGAAATGACAAAAAAGGACACCCTAAAAGTGTTTATGGTTTATTTTAAAAATATTTATTTTCATACTTCATAGTCTCGTCTTTTTTTTTTTTTTTTTGGAAAAACTTTCAAACTTAATTATGGTTTTTGCTTCTAATGATTGCACTCTTTATTATCAAACCAGGACTTCATAGTCTCATCTTGATTGCCCATTATTGCATTTTTTGTTATCCCAAAATGCTTGTCCAATTGAATAGGCAAAAGGTCATTGATCTACACTTTCCGAAATTTCTAAAATTTTATTTTATTTAAACTAAAATTCTCTTGAAAGCTTATTAGGGAAATTTGAAGGTTTTTTTTTTTTTTTTTTTTCACTTTAAGAGACATTTACATTAAGTGATATATTTTTTTTAAAAAAAATGGTTAGATTTTCTAAATTTGACAAACACTATGGAACAAGAGAATAATCAAAATTTTTTGAGAGAGTTTCAACCTATGACGTTTACTCCTGATGATAGCTCTCTATCATCAAATCAAGACACTAATCAGTTTTTGGTGTAGACGAGAATTGAACCCTGAATCTCTTATTTAATTATCAGAGTCTTTACAAGTTAAGCTAACTAGAACTCACGAGAATAATCAAATTCAATTAATGGCCAATATATTTAACTATTATAATACTTAATAATAGTCAAGGAGAATACCCTAATGATAATGGAAAGTTTTTTTTTTTCCTTCCCCAAGAAGAATCTCCTTCAATCCATTATATAGCGATTCATAAAACCATCAATGGCGTCTCTAAGGATTTTTTCCCCCTAGAGTGGTAATTAAGAAACTTAAATTATACAAAATTTAATCAAAAGATAAATAGAATATATTGACATCACAAAAATAAATAAATAAATAAAAAAGCATGCAAATACATGAAGTTTTACAATTTTCTTATACAAATAAAATTTTTTTAAAAAAAAGAGCAAAAAGTGACTGATAAGAAATTAAGTGAGAACTAAGAATGTTAAGATGAGAATAATAAAGTGAGAAATAATCTGAAATGATGATAGAGAAGATAAAAATGGAGAAAGTGAAAGAGAGCAATGAATGATATATGTTGTGATTGCGAGCCAAGCTGCTGAGGAGTAAAGTTCCCTGCATCACCGAGGAGCAAAGCTCTCAGCACATCCTTGAAGAACTCACAGCCACAATCTCTCTTTTGGTACCCATTTTTAGGAAAATGAAATTAGAGATTATTTAATTATTTTTATGGAATATGTTGAACAAGTTACGAATTTGAGTGATTAGGGGTTTTTATTTTTGGTTTTTTAAACGAGCTTTTGTTGAATATTTTGTTTATTTGTTGTTATTTGGCCTAATTTTGTTGTTTTTTAGTCAATTTTTGATTTTATTTGACCTCATTTTTGTTGTTATCTGAACTTTTTCTTTTTAATAAGGAATCAATTATTATATTTGGGGGCCAGATTATTTTTGTGAGTAATGCTAGAAACAAAACAAAATATCACAACAATTTCAATATTAGCATACAAAAAAAAAATCCATGTGTGAGTTGGCATGCTAATTTTGGAATGTTATGAAATTATTTCGATATTTTATTGTATCCCTAGCATTACTCTTATTTTTTACGAGAAGTGCTACGTCTACAATATTTTCACAACATATCATAGGTAATTAGTTGTTATTGGTTTAAATTTAAACCTATTACTGAGATTACTTTTTTGCCCCCAACAATAGTAATTAATAACAATTTGCCACTTAGAATTTGTTGTGAAAATATTATAGACATATCATTTCTCTATTTTGATTGAACCCAAATTCTTGAGACTATCAAATTAGGCTGGTTAATATTTTTTTAAGATAGACAACATGTTAATTTAAATATAATTATGTATATACTTTTTCTTTTTTGCAAGTATAATTTTTTTTTTGGCAAGTTAGGGTGTTCCTGTGACCACCCTGACTAGTGACTACAATGTGTATTGACCCCAAAAAAACCATTCACATGGAATAAAATTATGTCTCATTAAATCATTTTAATAAGTTCATAACTCATTAAAACGTGACAAACTTTACGTGGGTAGCTGTTTGAATTCGTACTTGCATCTACAACACATACAAGACTAACCATAAAAACCCTAAGATTGTAGTATCTGCACTACAAGTAGATTTAGAGTTATTTTTTTGTATATTCCAAAGGCACATTGGTAGTTGGGCCCTATAATAGGTTTGAAAATGTTGGGTCATAACTCATAATTATCTCTACTGCCGCGTTATACTCTTTGTTCTCTTTTTTCTCTCATTAGACAAAACCATATGGAAGCTGAGGATACATGGAAAGGCAAAATATGAAAATTGAAAACAAAAACTTAGCCAAACAACTTAACATGGTGTGGGTCCCACAAAAAATGAGTGATGAGTTATGGAAAATGGAAAATGAGTGATGAAAACTTGTTAAACCAAACACCCCCATAGTTGTTAAGGTGATTCTCTTCAAGAAGAAGTTGCCTGAGTTTACTCAAATTTCAGACAAAAGATGCCCACTGTGTTGAATGAAGACTCCGGTTTCTACTAGTTTAACAGATGTAGGCAAATGGAACTTGGTTTGGTCTAGTTCAAACTTGGTCTAAATGACCTCTACCTTAGGCCTCATTAGCAACTTAGACACACACCTCAGTAGCCCAAGTATGCAGAATATAGAGATGACTCATTAAGGCAAGAGAGAGGACAATCATGCTTAATCTCCTCTTAACTGAATGATCCATGTACTTGGACAATGTAAAAATCACAAAGTTCAGAGCAAGAAAATCAGAATCAAGAAAAAGAAATAGAGTTATAAATAGCTTTACTATCACTCTATAAAGAACTGCAACAAGAAAAAGAAAATTTACTCATCTAATCAAAGTAAAGGTAAACAAATAACTCTGATTTCTGTTACAGATACCCCCATTGACAGTCTATGGCTTTATATGCTGAACTTAAGCTCCGAGATAAAATTAAACTCAATTGTATATAGCCTTAATAGAAAAGTGGATTTGATAAATTTCCCTGTTTTAGTAAAGTCACAATGCTCAAAGTGAGTTTAATATTACTACATATAGAAAAACAGTCAACTGAATATCAATGTTGGTCGAACAAAAAGAACTCGAAATAATAAGACTCTATAAGTAGAAATTTACTACTTATTTGCAATGAAGGTTGGGCAAGATGTCATTGATGAGCTAGTTTGCCATATACCGGTAAGCCTTCTGTGTCAAATGAACTCTATCCCAGCTGATGCGTTCATCTGGATTGGGACAAACAGTTGCACTTGGAGCTCCACACATTTTGATCAAGCTAAAGTCATAATCATCTCCAACACCACAGCAAGATTCTTGCAAAGATGCAGCATCAAATCCTGTCCATTACAATAAATATAAAATTCTATTTCTAAATCCTCATCATGTCATGTTATATTAGACTTGTATTGTATTTGAACCTTAAAAGTAGAGAGAGACTCACAAAGAAGTTCAGCTTAACGGTTAACCCATTGGAAAGCATTGTAATAATCCCCATATACTATAACAACATTAGGAAGTTCTTTTCTCAAATCTTCAAGGGCTCTTCTGAGTTGATCATTGTGGTATATTGAGAAATTATTCATTTCCTTCAAGCAGTGAAATTCAACACAAGCATCAGAATTGTTAGTCTTGAATAATGTAAGAGAGATTGGTAAACAGCCTATTGGAAAGTTTCCAGGGACAACACTCGGGTAGCACCAAAACCAATGACCCTCTGGAACCAATATTATATAGAATTATGAATCAATAATCGTAGCAAGCCATTTAATTTGCAAGAAAAAAATAGAAGAAATTTATTTTGTTTACTAAGAAAACTTATTGTTACAGCATCCTTTATTACTTGGACAACTTTTGGAACTATCTCTCTGACCTCCTCAATTGTTTTACCTTGAAAAAATGCATAGTTATATCATTCACTCCAATTTCTCCAACCATGAATAGGGCAGTTTTAAGCTTCTCAGCACAATCTATTCAACATCAAAAGAAAAGGAAAAAGTTGAATAGTACATAATATATTTAACTTGGTATTATATGCTTAATTCAAATGAGAGGCTGACCATCAATATTGTGACAGATCCCATTGAAATAGGTAGACATCCAATCCAGTTGAACATTGAGAGATCTTTTAGTATCTGGGTTTAAAATTTTTTTTTTTTGCAAGAACTTCTGTAGGCAAAGCAGTAGAACAAGCCACTGCAAAATTCTGCCCATGACCGCTAAAAACCAATGCATCCTGATCCAAGTAGGGAGGGGGGGGGGGGGGGAGAGAGAGAGAGAGAGAGAGAGAGAAAGGGAACTCCAGCTGCTAGAGCTGTGAAATCATAGAACATAACAGAAAAATTTAGTTTAATATAACTTCCACATTAATATTGGTTAACAAGGTGGGTCTGAATCCTAACACCTGCAATCAAGTTGAACAAAGGAATAAATTTGACTTGCTTAATGTACACAAGCAGTTAAAAATACAAACATAACTAACAATGCTTAGCCAGTAACCATTGAACAAAGGATGTTTCTAGACTCGAACATGAATTAGTATAAACTTTACTGTTTTTGGGATGGGGGTTAAGAAATCATGTTTTCAGTTAGTCAGGTTGTTGCTTAACTGCCTTATGAAAAAACTCTATATATGGCAATTTGCATTTAAAGAGCATTGAATCTTAGTTTCTGAATTAGATCAACCTCTTGTTGTGGTGATTAATGAAGACGTTCGTGATGTACACAAAGACATTCTTGAATAGATAATGTTCAGAAGAATTAGATCTTTCCTTTTGGAGTGCTGACAGTGTTGTAATTGTGCCTGCCTAACAACGTGGGTTAAAATTTTAAATTGTTAAATTGACTACAAATTTTACTCCAACATAAAGTCTATAAGTTAATGTGAGAATGAATGTGATAGGTGAATTTTATTAATATAATAAATGAATATAACTAGGGTTGTAGTACTTGCACTACAAGCACAATTAGAGTAATTTTGCACATTCTACAAAGTACAAGTAAAAGCTGTCTGAGTTTACTCAAATTTAAGATGAAAGATGCCCACTTTGTGCAATGAAGACTTGGGTTTCCACTAGTTTAAAAGATGTATATTGGAAAAGGGAACTTGGTTTGGTTTTAAATGGGGGTTTCATAGTGAGATGTTCCTTAAGTTTGGCCTAGTTCAAACGTGGTCTAAAAGACCTCTACCTCAGGGCCCATTTGCTACTTTAGGCACACACCAAGGTAGCCAAAGTATACAGAACGTATGGAGGACCCATTAAGAGGCATGGGGGAGGACCCTTATGCCTACATTCCACTTTAACTGTCTTTAAGTGAATGGTCCAACATATTTGAAGTTTTGAACAATGTAAAAATCACATTGTCACAGCAAGAAAAATAGAATCTAGAAAAAGAATTAGAGTTAATACTAGCGTTATTATCATCACTCTACAAACAAGTTGCTATTTTTCAACAAGGAAAAATATTAAACTCATCTAATCAAAGTAAAGGCAAACAAATAAATTTGATTTCTGTTTCAGATACTAAAGAAGCAACAGGTCAGCAATACACAATAGGAAAGAATAACAGAGCAAAATATCTGAAAATCATTCATTCCTAGACAAATCACACGTTAACTGTCTATGGCTTTATATGCTGCACTTAAAGTCAATTGATTGAAGCCTAAATAGGAAAAGTGAATTTGATTAATTTCCTTGCTTTATTACAGTAATGCTCACAGTGAATTTGGTATTACTACACATTAATGCTTAATTGTTACTCAAACAAACAGAACTCGAAATAATAAAACTCTCTAAAAGAACCATATAAGTAGAACTTTTCAACTTACTATACTCTAGCCTCACAAAACTAAACCAACTTAAAATGTGCAATGAAGGTTGGGCAAGATGTCATGGATGAGCCAGTTAGCCATATACTGGTACGCCTGTTGTGTCAAATGAAGCCCATCCCAGCTGATGCGTTCACCTGGATTTGGACAAACAGGTGCATCTGGATCTCCACAAGCTTTTGTCAAGCTAAAGTCATTATCACCTCCAGCACCACAGCATGGTTTTTGCATAGATTCAACATCAAATCCTATCCATTAACTGCACGCAACCCAAAAATAAAAGATATTCTCCATCAGATTCAGATATTCTTGAAGTTTGTTAGAAGTGGAGAGAGACTCGCCAAGAAGTAGAGCATTACGGTAAACCGATTGGAAAGCATTGTAATAATCACCATATACCACAATAACGTTAGGATTTTCTTTTCTCAAATCTTCAAGAGCTTGTTTGAGTTGATCATTGTGATACATTGAGAAACTATTCAATTCCTTTAGGCAGTGAAATTCGTCATAAGCAGCAGAATTGTTGGTCTGGAATATTGCAAGACAGATTGGTAAACAGCCTATTGGCAAATTTCCAGGGACAACCACTCGGGTAGCACCATAACCAATGACCCTCTGGAACCAAAATAATAGAGAATTAGTTATCAATAATCATAGCAAGTCATTTTGGAAGAAAAAAAAAATAGAAGGAATTTATTTTGTTTACTAGGAAAACTTACTGTAACAGCATCCTTTATTGCTTGGACAACTTCTGGAACCATGTCTCTGACCTCCTCAATTGTTTTGCCTTGAAGGAATGCAAAGTTATAATCATTACCCCCAATTTCTCCAATCATGAATAGGGCTGTTTTAAGCTTCTTAGCACGATCTATTAAAAAAACAAAAAACAAAAAATAGTTGAAAAACTGTAGATAATAAATTTGACTTGGTATTATATGCTTAATTCAAATGAGGCTAACCTTCAGCATTGTGACAGATCCCATTGAAATATGTGGACATCCAATCGAGTTGAACATTGAGATTGTATTTAGTAGGTGAGAATGAAATATTCCTTTTTGCAAGAACATCTGGGGGCAAAGCAGTAGCTCCAGCCACTGCAAAATTCTCCCCATGATTGCAAATAACCGACACGTCTTGATCCAAGTAGGGTGGGAGAAAAGGCAGTCCAGCTGCTAGAGCTGTGAAATTGTAGAACACAACAAAAAATAAATAAATAAATTAGCAGTTTGACAATAATAGTTTTAGGTGGTTCTGAATTCTAACATATGCAATGAAGTCAAACAAAGGAATAAAACTAACTTACATGGTGTACCCAACGAATAAAAAATTCAAAAAATAACAAATAATTCTTGGCCGGAAAACACAGAACAAAGGATTCTTCCAAGGCTCAAACAAGCATGAAGCTAGTATAAACTTTATAGTAAGCAATCAACAAGGAAGAAGCATCACAAATTAATCCCCCACCCTACTCAAATTGTGTAGATATAATGATAGAACAGATATAATCAAAACAGGATTGGCAGGGGAAAATTCTTATATATGTGTCATTCAAATGTGTTTTCCAAATGTGGCAGATGAACATTAAGATGAAGGAAAACAAGTACCATCACAAAATTATGTCATCAACATAATCATGAACACCATCATTATCATAAGCACAACATAATTATAAAATAGAAATATTCCTTCGAAAACAATAATAGCATTCAATCCACACTAACACAAATGACATTCAAAAGAAAGAAAGAAAGAAAGAAAATTCTTTCTGAAATATACGGGGTGGTTAAGAAACAGAGTTTTCAGTTAGTCAGATGGTTGCTTCTTCATTCTTTCTGAAAGAACTTATAAGAAATCTATAAAAGGCAAAGTATTTTCTGCGTTCTTTTATAACCAACAGAAACTAAAAAGAACTAAATATATATATATATATATATATACATGCAACAATTTTTTTTTTCTGTGTACTTTTAAACAATCCAACAACAACTAAAAAGAACAAATAAATAAACATCAACGAAAACATGTTTGATTCTTTACCAAAATAATCAATCATTAGCAACCCATTGGAGCACCGGCCAGACTCCAGTGGCATTGTTGAAAAAGGTTTTTCCATAAGGAAGCGCAAAAGGTGAAGCTGGGTCCTCATGAATAAAATTGCCAGTGTCAGAGATCGAGTCCCCCAGTTGATATATTGCATCAAACATGCAAACCTCAAGGGAATGAGCATCAATCCAATGTGGAAGAAGAAGAGAGAAAGAAGTGAGAGTGAAGAGCAAAGAGAAAACTGCATTGGTATTAGCCATTGCTCAAAAGTCAAGACAGAAGCACTCAGTTTACTTACGGTTTATGATTATGAAACTATGAAATACAAGCACCTCGTGCGAGGAGTTACCTGAGACTACTAAAGGATAAGAAATGCTAGTTTCTGTTAACTGTGATTCACTGGTTTGGGACGATATTAGAGCAGGGCCGGCTTAACAAATTTGGGGGCCTTAGGTGAAAAATTTAGGCGAGGCTTTTTTTAATTATTAATTAAATAATATTTATTTAACTTTCAATTTTTTTATTATTATTTAGAATCTATATATCATTCTCTTTGAGATGCAAAATTATTAATTAAATTTTTGTATTCAAGTTTCATTAACATTTCCTTTTACTATCACTTAATCTTTTAGTAAACATTTATAATTAAAATAAAACATGATTTATAATAGAAAAATTATAAATTATTTGAAATAAAACAAAAATTAAAGTATAGAATAATAAAATCTGGTTTATCCAAACACAATTTGCAACTTTAGAAAATAATATGATCACTTTACACTCTAAACCTGCACAAATAAAAAATTATTTATCACATAACTTAACAAATTAATTTTAATATAAAATATATTATCCTAAACTTATAATTTTATTAAATTAAGATAACACATGTACATGTAACAAATTAATGACTTTCTAAATGAATGGGAAAAAAAGCAAAAAAAAAAAAAAAGTAATAATAATAATTACTAGATAGTCATAGTCTAGGCATACGTTGAACAAATAGAAGCACTGAAATAAAAACAAGTGATTGGCCAACTCAGTATTAAAGCTCGAATTAAAACAAAAAATATATAAAAATTAACTTTCAAAAATTGCTTAATTGTAAGAAACGTGTAACTATAGTATGCAATTCACATGGGTTCTGATAAGTCCTGCAGATTGACATGATAACTTATAGCATGGAAAAAAGTGGAATGCTTCCTAGCCATAAACGTGTACACTTTGGACTTTGGAGAAAAATATTAAAATTTTTAAAAGTCTAATAAAAAGACGTGTAGTGGTGATTATGACTAAAGAGTGTTTAGAGAGAGAGAGAGAGAGAGAGACTCAGCAACAAGTAAAAAAAAAAAAACTCAGTAGCAAGAAGAATAAAAAGAAAGGAAGAGCAAATAGAAGCAAACCTGAATGAAGATCAAAGAAGAGTAGCTAGCAAACAACGAAGAATGCTATAAAAATAGAATCAAGATGGAGACTAGAGAGAAGCAAGGTGAGCAGGGAAAAAAAAAATACTAATTGATACTGTTTTTGATTTCTTAAGATTTAAGATTGAGAGAATATACGTTTTTGCTGTCTATTTTTTCCTTAGATTCAAGTAATAAATGTTAGTTTTTATCAACGAAGTTATTTATAAAGCCATTAATTCAGATTTTAAATAGGAACATTATCTCTTCAATTTCTATGTTTTGGGAAAGGGGGCTTTAAATTTTTTTTTTCTTTGATAAACCATCAGTTACAAAGGGGCCTTATTTTCTCTCTTCAAGGGCCCTTAATTTTCGTTCTTCGTATCAATTTATTTCTATTAGTGGCGCCTTAAAATTTTTTCCTAGGTGAAGGAGCCATAATTAATTTGTATCAAGGGGCCTTCTTTTATTTGGGGGCCTTAGGCAATTACATCAGTTGCTTCTATGATTGAGCCGGCCCTGTATTAGAGCCTATTTGGCATTTGCTTCAATTTTTTAGACTTTTTTTTTACTTTTTAGATTTCATGTAAAACTTTTTAAAATCTCATTTGTTTCCTCATTCTTTTATTTTTTTAAAAAATTTTTCATTTTTTTCCTCATTCTTTTATTTTTTAAATTTTTTTCAAGATAAAAGTATACTTCAGCACACTTTTAATATAAAATTTTCAATAAAAAGCTAAATAAGCTATTTCCAAATCAACGCTAGGCTTTTTGAAATAGTAATTTTATTTAAAGTTAAACCCCAACAAAATACTATTCTCTCCATCTCAACCTTTTTTTTTTTTTTTTTTTTCCGTCTATTTTATTTGGGCATACTACTAGGGATGGAGCTAGAGCTTTGAGTTAGGGGGGTGGTTTTACTGTTGGTTGTGTACAGTGATTTCAACCTCTGATTCTGCTATTTAATTGCTGAGATTTTTTTTTTTTTTTGGTAAGAACAAAATTATTTTTGTTTAGAATTTTTTAAAGGACAGGGTTATTTATTTTGGATAAAATTAGTTAATTGAGCTTAATTTTGTTTTTAGTTTTATTGGTAATTTTTGTTGTTGAGCTTTTTTATTTTTGGGCTTGTATATTTTGTTTTAGATTTTAGATCTATAAATTTTTTATGGTCACTAAAATGAAGAAAAAGCTAGAGCTGCAAGTTTTTTTATAAATTACTTATGTAATAAATGGCTACTGGTAAGTAAAAAAATGATGTGAAAAGTGTGCCCATATGTGAACCAATAAGAATTTGCTACCAAAAAGGTTTGTGAAAATTTTATAATAAATTTTGTAAGTATAGCATTACTCTTAAAAGAATCAATGATATTATTAAAGGGAAATAAAATGTAATTTTATAAAATAAAATTGCTAAAATTAATACACACACATATATATATATATATATATATATAATTTTTTTAAAAAAATTTAGGGGGGGAGGGGGGCAATCCAAGGGTAGTTCCGCCCCCGCATACCACCCTATTTTACACAAAGTACACCCAATTCACTTTTTGAAATAAAATAGTGACTACAAGACATTATTTTAGTTCAAAAACTAATTTGAACTTAAATAGTAATTATAAGACATGATTTCAGTTCAGAAAATAATTTGTGTGTATTGTGTGTTCAACAAATGTACGTATAAACTTACAATTAGCCATTTTATTTTGAAATGTTCTAAAATATAGTCGACTTTGAAAAGTCAATGAAGAAAATTTTGTTGTGACATACAATTTTTTAAGTCACACCAAACCGCCGAAAACATTTTGATTAAAAATATTTACAATTAAAAATATAAAAAATCAGATTATTTATTTGTTTATTTTATAATATCAAATGAAAGTCAAGCTTTTGAAAGCTCACACCTTTTTATGTCATCATTATAATAAAAAAAAAATGTAGTGTTGAATTATGTTAATTTAAACTAATCAATAAATTACATTTTAGTTTTTAAAAACAAATTATAATTATTTAGATCATTTATTTTTATTAGTGGGGATTCGCTACTTGACTATTTTTAGGAACAAATCAAGAAAAGCAAAAATATATCTTTATATCATTAAAAAATCACACTATTCAATAAAAATGTGAAAATTACATCACATATCTTAATTATACAATCTTTTTTAAAAAATACATTGCCTTAATTTTTAGTTACAATCTAAGAAAAAAGAAAGTTACATGGAAGTTAAGAAAACTAATATAAACCCTTGGTCTAAGTTTGGAAGCTAAGTGGTAAGGCAGAAAGGTATTAATTATTCGTCTTGTCCAATCCAAATACTGGTCTCCTAGGAATTAATTGCCAATTTTGTTTTCATCCCACTATCAAATAATTTCATAAATGGCATGTCAAACACGAGAAAATAAATTAGTAAATAATGTTAAAGACTGAATTATATCGTATTGAATTATATGTAATACTGTACATGTCTATATAAACAATAAAGGTGTGATACAAGTAATTAAAGTTCCATGGTCCTATAGCTTGTTGGGCTTGTACTAACAGCTCCCCTCAAACTCATGTTAAGTGAAGTAATAGTCTTACTGTAAGACCAACTAAAATTTGGAGACTAAATTACGAAAGCAACTTGGTGGAGGAGACTTGATGAAGATATCAAGTAATTGACCTTGTAAGGAGACAGATCGTAATTGCAAGGTGGCTTGTATTCAAACAAATAAAAAGTAGAAAAATCATTATTAGTCCACAAGGTGTAAAGATCAAATATGGAAAAGATAAGCCTAAACTTGCAAATCTTTTTCAAGATAAGCGTAAACATGCAAATCTTATCATAATGATCAATGATATCATGTTTAACTCACTCTTTAAAAATAAGCTCATGGATTGCTTATTAAGACCCAATCTATGTCATGCGCGGATTAATGTAATTCAAGATATCATATCTCATCTCACACACTCAAGTTTTCAAAAATATTCCATCAAAAAAAAAAAAAAGTTTTCAAAAATATTTATTCTATTTGCCATCATATTTTTTGTTTAATTTTAGTTTCTTTGCTTATGTGAAAATTTTTAAAGCCTTGTTTTACATCATACCATAACTAACTCCCAAAAACTAAGAAATAAACAATCAGTATTAGTTGTAACCAAATACACAAATATACGTTTAACCCTAACTAATGCAATTTTCTTAGATCTTCGAGATTGTAATTCTTGGGTTTAAGCATTTATAAATTTCCAACTTTTCACTTACTTTCACGATCCATGAACTTCCTCCCTACGTGGAATGGAATGTGTTTTGGAGTGCATTGGTGGCTTTTGCAAACATGTGCTTAGGGCTGGCCAAACTCATAGGGTCATAGGTATCCTACCCGATTCAACCGGAAAATTATGAGTAATACCGGTTCATCCTGGGTAAAAGGTTATTGGGCTGGATTTGGATATTAACCAAAATTTCTGGGTCCGGTTTGATTATTACGTGAAATCGACCTGTATTATATCCCTTGGGTGGATTTTTTATGTTCACGTTAGGTGATTTTTGAGTTGCCTAGATAGACTAGAAATTTGAAATTTGAAATCAATAAGGTTGAACAAGCCTTTGGACCATATGGTTTGGATGGTGTACTGGCTATAAGAAAAGAATTAAAATTTTTGTGGTGTTGGGCTATGATGCCGAAAGTGCACAATGGTTGATAAAGTTTGATGCTTTGGTATTCTTATTTGCAATGAGGGATGAATGATGGATTCTTTGATGATGTTTGGAAGGTTTTTTGATGAGGGACATGAAGAGAAGAAGAAGAGGAGTCTCTCTCTAAATTTCATGGCTATTGGGAAAGTTTCTTTCACAAATGTGGATGAATTCTCTTTCTAGTGAATTAGATCATAATTTTCAACCAAAACACCCATAAATGAGTTGAGTTTCTCCTCTTTTTAATGAGAAAAGGTCTTTGGGTCTTAGAAATCTATTAGGATTCTTTCCTTTAATGTTATCTAAAGTAAATTTTCCTCCCAAAATGATAGGATAAGAGAAACAATCAGAAAAACGAGAAAAAATTACTAAAATTCAACATCTAAGCATCAGATTGCCGAATTATAGAGGTTTTAATTTTTATGCATTGATTGGAGATTCAGCTTTTGGTTAAAGGTGTTTTGGTGTAATGTCAATTCGACACCTTTAAATTTTGTTGGTTTTATGATCATTTAATCTTTGAGAACATGTTTCGAAAGAATGATGATGGTTTGTGTTTAAGCTAAGGGAGTAAATCTCGTATCGGAAGTTATACCGGCATGACCAGTAGAACGATATATTTTGGTGCCGGTAATACTTAAATATTGTTTTGGGTTTATCGCTATTATATATATATATATATATATATATATATATTATATAATAAAAATAAAAATTTACCATAAAATATTACCTCAATTCAGAACAAATTATTTATGGTTTTAGACTTTAGCATACTAAGAAAACAAATAATACTTATAAGTTAATGCAAATAAGTTACCATTCTATCTTTACAAAAATTCAAATTACAAAATTGAAAAAAGAAAAAACTTATTTCTATACCACCTAGTACAGGTTGAAACACCAGAAATCGGCCAATACAATCAATACATGGCCAATACGGCCAGTATTTAAACTGGTACAAAATGTTGATGTTTCGGTATCGGTGCACATACCGGTATGGTACATACCGGCAATACCAGCCGGTATGGTATGGTATCGACCACCTTGGTTTAAGTGGAAGATTTATTTTTGGTCTACATCTTGAACCCTATTTTGTTTCATTTTGATTTTTTTTTTCCTCACAATTTTCTTATAAGATTTGGGGAAGTAGGAGTTTTGGACTTGATCTTCTTCCTCTTTATATATGATCAAATTATTCTATGGAATAATTAGATTTTTTAAATTCTAATTAATTATTTTTTTAGGAAGATAATTGACCATTTGGCTAAAAACAACAATGATTCATTAGAATTATCTTGTGCATTTTCGTGTATTGTTGTCTTTAAGATTAAACCAATGAAATTATGAAACATAACTAACTACAACTAATTTTTTGTTAAAAACCAATCATAATTAATGAGCACATGCATCTTGTCCTAAATTTCAAGAATTTATTTTGTTCATTGAAATTTATTGTGGTTTGATTTTTCAATTCTACGCTTCAATTTTTGTATTGAAAGTGACGTTTCAATTATTATAAGCTTTGAGCCCTTGATGTTCAGGATTAAACTCTTGCTCATCTAATGATCCAAATGACATTTTTAACCTTTCTAGATAAAATTACCCTTGGACGATGAATCAACTCCTGGTTGCAAAATGGGGTGTCAACACAAATTACACATCAATAACTATACCCTAAGTCCCTCTCCCAACAACTTGTAGATTGTGTTCAGTTTGATTGTTTGAGTCCATTTGGAATTGTTGTAAAAATTAGAGATTTAGCTAAATTTCTAGAATGTATTTTGTTCATTGAAATTTATTGTGGTTTGATTTTTCAATTCTAGACTCCAATTTTTGTACTGAAAGTGATGTTTCAATTATTATAAACTTTGAGTCTCTGATGTTCGAAATTAAACTCTTGCTCATCTAATGATTCGAATGACATTTTTAACCTTTCTAGATAAAATTACCCTTGGATGATGAATCAACTCTTGGCTGCAAAATGGGATACTGTTAACACAAATTACATATCAATAACTATACCCTAAGTCCCTCTCCCAATAACCTTTAAACTGTGTTTAGTTTGATTGTTTGAGCTCATTTAGAAATGTTGTAAAAATTAGAGATTTAGTTGTAATTTTCTATACCCTAAGTCCCTCTCCTAATAACCTTTAGATTGTGTTCAGTTTGATTGTTTGAGCTCATTTATAAATGTTGTAAAAATTAGAGATTTAGTTGTAATTTTCGTCTTCTTCTTCTTCTTCTTCCCCTCTCTCTCTCTCTGTCTCTCAAAACAAGGAGCCTTTAACTTAAAATGTTGTTAGCATTTGGCATGCTATATAGTTATTATGCTTTGAAATTGTTATACATATGAGAAATGATAAAAGAGGACACTGTAAAAGTGTTTTTGTTTTGTTTTACAAATATTTATTTTCATACTCCATAGTCTCATCTTGATTGTCCATTATTTCATTTTTTGTTATCCCAAAATGCTTGTCCAATTGAATAGGTTGATTTATTATCCATTATTTCTTGATTGTTCAATATATTTAACTATTATAATCTCTATATATATATATATATATATATATATATATACACATATATATATATATATATCTAAATGCTGAAGCATATCATTTATTATTGCTACACTCCAGTTAAGCCAGATCAGTATCCACGTCATTATCATTTTTTTATCCAATTTTCCTATAATTTTTTTTTTTAACATTTACTCTTTTTTTTTTTTTTAATACTTACACTTTTCTAACTTTTCTCTATCCCTTACATTTTTATCGCCCCACTACCCACTACCCTCTACCTTAATATCACTTTTCATCTACCTACTACCCTCTACCTTACCTTTTCATCTCCCTACTACCCTTTACTTTAATATCACTCTTCATCTTTACTTTCATCTTCCTTTTTTTTATTCTTTTTTTTTCCTTTCTTATTCACACACTCTTACTATAAATTTGTAATTCTCGGTTTTCTCTCTGTCTTTGTCTTTGTCTCTCTCTCTCTCTCTCTCTCTCTCTCTCTCTCTCTCTCAATTTTTAGGTGAAATTTTTTTTCTTGCATCTCTGCTTTAGGTTGATAATTGTTGTGTTCTTTAGAACTTTATATTGAGTTGATGCAATTTAGTTTTGTGATTTAATATTTTTTTTCTCTCTTTAATTTTATTACATGTGTTTTTCTTTAAATTCTTAGTTTGGGTTGCTTTGAATTCACCTATTTAGTTGTTCTATATATGTTATTTTTGAACAACATGACATCTGTTCTATGACATTCCTTTTAGACTTGATACGTTATCTTTTTATTTGATTTTTTTTTTCTCCTCATGTGCAGTGATTGACTTCTAAAAAAAACTATTCTATTTATATATTTAGAAATTTATTTCTTCTTAATTCCAACTGTTTAAATTTTGTATAGGCCATGGATTTTATTGAGCAATTAATATGAAAAAAGAATAAAAGTAAAATAAATTCTACAATAATTTGCTTTATAGGGATTGAATCCTCTAAGCTATACATTGTTCCTTAAAAGTAGTTTGAAAGAAACTAATGTTTAGTCTGTCTATGTAACTAATGTTTCTACTCTTTTGAAAGTTTGTGGAGCATATACTCTACTAATTAGGTTATCTAAATCATTTAAATTAAAAATCAACTAAAACATAAGTAACAAAGGGGTCATAATGCATTCATATTCTCCTCATATGGTGATAAGTCTAAGTAGTTGAATAGTATTGTTGTTTAATTTGCTACAACTACATATTTTTTCTTGAAAGCTACAGACCATCGATTGTAACTCCAAATGGATATTTCAAAGTTCATTTGCATGATTACTTTGCTGTGTGGTGAGTTGAAATATTGTTGGGTAATGATGTACGTTAGATTGTATGTGTAGCCTCTTAACTTACGAAGGGTAAGTACTGATTTATGCTAAGTTTTTGTTATTGGTATTCTGTAGAGCTATAATGGTTGATAGGTCTAATGAGACTTCATTAATTTATGCGAGGCTTCAATTTCACCCAAATGACAAGCAATAAAATAAGACAATTCATGATCAGCTTTTAAGTTTATTCTATTAAAAAAAAAAAAAAAAGCTTAGCTTTTTGGTAACCACCAGTTCGTTTTGTTAACTCAACATCATAAAGTAACTTTAATTTAGTTATATGGAGAGGGTTTATCATTTTTCATGTTGCAAAAAAAAAAAAAAATTATATATATATATATATTCAAGCTAACATCAATATATAGCACTGCTACAATTGACCATTTAAATTCAGCCATATCCTCCATATCATTAAATTATTAATATTTTCTCATTTTTTTTTTTAATTTTTAAAAAATTAAACATATAATTTTTTTAATTAAATACAAATAAATAAAAATCTCCTTATAAAATCGTACTCATTTTTTTAACATTTACACTTTTTTCAACATTTCTCATTCCTTTCAAATTTCCATCGCCCCACTATCAGGTACCTAAGGCTGCGTTTGAATCGGGCGAAAATCATTTCCGGAAATGATTTTCGCCATTTCCGCGTGTTTAGGTGTTCCGGAAAATTCTATTTTCCGGAAAATCACTTCCAAATTTTCCGTTGGGTAACGGAAATCAATTTCAGTACCTCTTTTCCCTTCAAACTATTTCCGGAAAAAATTGAGAGACAGAGAGAGACAGAGAGAGAGAGAGAGGAAGGAAGAAACAGAGGAAGGAAGAAAGAAGAACAGAGAGCCCACGAAGACCCAGACCCGGCGACCCACCGCCACTCGCCGTCGACCCACGAAGACCCAGACCCACGACCCAGCGATCTTCGACCCAGACCCAGACCCAGACCCAGACCGTCGACCCAGACCGAGATCGACGACCATCGCCTTCGACCTCGACTTCGAACCATCGCCCTCGATCTCATCAACCTTCGGCGCTCTTCGCACCGGCGAGTCGCACCGCGCCGCGCCGTCGTCGTCGTCTTCCTCGATCTCTTCGTTTCTTTTTTTTAAGTTTGATTGTTGTTTTTGTTTTTTTTTTTTTGATGAACTGAATGTTTATTGTTGTGGTTGTTGTGTTGTTGATGCCGGAATTTGGTGTTGTTGTTGTTGTGTTGTTGCCGGAATTTGTCGCCGGAATTTATTGTTGTTGTGTTGTTGTGTTTTTATTGCCGGAATTTGTTGTTGAATTGGTTGTGGCGTTGAAATTTTTTGTAATAAAATTTGTTTGGATGTTGAGAAAATGTGAAAAAATTTTCGGAAAATAGCATTTTCCGAATACATCCAAACACATGAAAATATTTTCCACAACAATTTTCATAAATCAACCAAACACTTAAAAATATTTTCCTTTTCCGGAAAATAACATTTCCGGAAAATACATATTTTTCGGAAAATGTTTTACACAAAACAAACACAGCCTAAATATCACTCTTCATTTCCCTTTATCATCATTTATTTTATTTCTTCTTATTCTTATCCTCTTATTATAAAATTTTCATTATCTTTTCTATTCTATATTTCTATGCATAATTTTCCCTCACAAAAAATGTTATTTCTCTCTCTCTCCCTCTCAATTATTAGGTGGATTTTTTATTTTTCTTGCATCTCTACTTTAGGTTATTAATTTTTTGTATTTTTAAGAACTCTACTTGGAGTTGATGTAATTTAGTTTTGTATTTTAAGTTTTTTTTTTCTTTTTTGTTCTCTTTGATTGTTGAATGTTATCCTATAGCATTATAAATAATATTATATTATTCTATTACATAGCATAATTTGGATAATTTTATCACATAAGAATTTTACATAAGTTACATAAACAAAAGTAAAAACAACAACAACAACAATAATATATTTATAAGATAACTCTAAAAATATTATCACGCGCAACATGCGGATATGCAGGTAGTAGTTAGTAGTAGTCAAGGAACTAGATCCTAATGATAATGGACATTTTTTTTTCCCAAGAGAGAGACTCCTATTGGGCTTTGTAGAGCCTAATTATGTTTGATCCGATTAATGACCTGACCCGACCCAACCCGAATGATGTTCCGTGGTTTTTAATGGGAGATTTTTTGAGGCTTAATCCATTTTGTAGTCGCACTTTGTATTTTTCCCTGATAATAATGAAATCTCTACAACTTCGTAGACGTGAGTAAATTGCCAAACCATGTAAATATTGTTTTGTGCGTGTGATTATTTTTCTTTAATGTGTGTTTTCTCTATTTTTTGTTTCTCACAAGTTGAGAATTTCAGTTAAATTCTCTACAATTCCTACAACCTATTATATTGTGATTTATAAAACTATTCACAAAAATTAAATCACATTACTCATTAAATCAATTTAATAGTTTACAACTCTAATAGGTCACTTGACAAAACTTTACCTGGGTAGTACTTGCATGTACAAGTACATTGGTACATTGGTAATTGGGTCATAATATAATATCTATAATTCTGTTTTTTACTCTTTGTTCTCTTTTTTCTCATTAGACAAACCCATGGAAGCCGAGAATACATAGAAGACAACATTATTTTGGAGTTGGGACTTGGGAGTATTAGTTGTTAAGGTGCTTCCCCTCAAGAAGAAGCTGTCTGAGTTAAATCAAATTTCAGACAAAAGATGCCCACTTTGTAGAATAAAGACTCGGTTTCCTTTAGTTTAAAAAATGTAGGCAAAGGGAACTAAGTTTGGTCTAGTTCAAACTTGGTCTAAAAGACCTCTACCTCAGGCCTCATTAGCAACTTAGGCACACACCTCAGCTGCCCAAGTATGCAGAATATAAGGATGACTCATTAAGGCATGTGAGAGGACCCTCGTGCATAATCTCCTCTTAGCTGAATGATCCATGTATTTGAACAATGTAAAAATTGCAAAGTTCAGAGCAAGAAAATAAGAATCAATAAAAAGAAATAGAGTTATTAATAGCTTTCCCATCATTCTATAAACAACTTGCTATTTTGCAACAAGAAAAAGAAAAGTTACTCATCTAATCAAAGCAGTAAGCAAATAAATCTGATTTCTGTTACAGATTCCCCCATTAGCAGGCTTTATATGTTGCACTTAGCTCTGAGATAAAATTAAACTCAATTGAATATAGCCTTAATAGGAAAAGTGGATTTGATTAATTTCCCTGTTTTACTATAGTCACAATGCTCAAAGTGAGTTTGGTATCACTACATATAGAAAATCGCTTAATTGGATATCAATGTTAGTTGAACAAAAAAAAAAAAAAAAAAAAAACTCAAATAATAGAACTCTAGAAGTAGAAATTTTCTATTTATTTGCAATGAAAGTTGGGAAAGATGTCATTGATGAGCCAGTTTGCCATATACTGGTAAGCCTTTTGTGTCAAATGAACTCCATCCCAGCTGATGCGTTCATCTGGATTGGGACAAACAGTTACGCCTGGAGCTCCACACATTTTTATCAAGCTAAAGTCATAATCACCTCCAACACCACAGCAAGATTTTTGCAAAGATGCAACAATAAATATAAAATTCTATAAAATTCTTTTACTAAGCCCCCATCATGTCATGTTAAATTAGCCTTGTAGTGTATTATAACTTTAGAAGTAGAGAGAGACTCACCAAGAAGTTCAGTGTGACAGTAAACCCATTGGAAAGCATTGTAATTAATAATCACCAGAAACTGTAACAACATTAGGATTTTCTTTTCTCAAATCTTCAAGGGCTCTTTTGAGCTGATCATTGTGGTATGTTGAGAAATTATTCAATCCCTTTAGGCAATGAAACTCATCATAAGCAGCAGGATTGTTGGTCAGGAATAATGTACGATAGATTGGAAAGCAGCCTATTGGGAGGTTTCCAGGGACAACCACTCGGGTAGCACCACAACCACCAACCCTCTGGAACCAATATAATGGAGAATAATGAATCAAATTAATCAATAATCATAACAAACCATTTTGCAAGAAAAAATAGATGAAATTTATTTTGCTTGCTAAGAAAACTTACGGTTACAACATCCTTTATTGCTTGGACAACTTCTGGAATTATCTCTCTAGCCTCCTCAACTGTTTTACCTTGAAATAATGCATGTTTATAATCATTCCCTTCAATTTCTCCAACCATTGTTTTAAGCTTCTCAGCACAATCTATCAAACATCAAAAGAAAAGAAAAAAAAAGGTGATCAATGGTATGCTTAATTCGAATGAGAGGTTAACCATTAGTACTGTGGCAGATCCCATTAAAATAGGTGGACATCCAATCCAGTTGAACATTGAGAGAGCTTCTAGTATATGGGTTTAAAATTTTCTTTTTTTTTTTGCATGAACCTCTGTAGGCAAAGCAGTAGAACAAGCCGTTGCAAAATTCTGCCCATGACCGCTAAAAACCAATGCATACTGAATCACTGATCCAAGTAGGGGGGGAGAAAGGGAACTCCAGCTGCTAGAGCTGTGAAATCATAAAAAATAACAAACGAATTTGAGTATGATATAACTTTCACAATAATATTGGTTTATAAGGTGGGTCTGAATCCTAACACATGCAATCAAGCCGAACAAAGGAATTAATTCAAGTTGTATAATGTACACAACTAGCAAAAAATTCAAACATAACACATAATTCTTAGCCTGAAAACACAAAACAAAGGATTTTTCCAGACTCAAACATGCATTAGTCATAAATTTTACTGTTTTTGGGGTGGGGGTTTTAGAAACAAAGTTTTCAGTTAGTCAGGATGTTGCTTCTTGTACTTTATTCCCTCTAAAAGAACTGCCGCCTTATAAGTAAAAAATTCTATAAACGACAAAGTATTTACTGTGTTCTTTTATAAAAAAGAAAAAAAGCTTGGCCTTATAAATGTTAGAATCATGACCAAGTGATTAAATTTATCAACTTAAAATTTTTGAGGAATTTAGTTTGATCTCTATCTCAACTCTACTTCTCGTTTAAAATATTAAAAATTTCACTTATTAACTGGGTTTAGGGTCCACATGCAAGAAAAGAATTAGAATTATGTTAAAGTGATTAAATTTATCAACCACTTAAGCTCAGTAATTCCTTGATAGAAATCTCAATGTACAAAGTATATTATGGGTTCTTTTATAATCCATACAACTAAAAAAACAGTAAAAAATATAAACATCAACTAGTTAGATTCTTACCAGTATAACTGGCCAGTACTGGCATGATTGAAAAAGGTTTCGGCGTTTCGCCATAAGGAAGCCGAGAGAAAGGAGTGCCTTGGTTCTCATGAATGAAATTGCCTGTGTCAGAGATCGAATCACCAAGTTGATATATGGCATCAAACTTGCAAGCTTTAAGGGTTTTAGCATCAATGCAATGTGGAAGAAGAAGAAGCAGAAGAAGAAGAGAGAAAGCAGAGAGAGTCATGATAAGCAACTTAGATGACTCCGTTGCTGGTGCAGTGTTGTTAGCCATTCCCATTGCTCAAGAAAGAAGTGTAGACGTGGCTGTCTTGAATTTATTAAAAGTCAGGTTTTGTTTTGTGTAAAAAGCAAAACAATTTGATGCTGACGTGGCTGGGTTAAACTTTAGCGATCCTGTTACTGGTTCTTATCTGGACACTGATACCACTTTTTTTTTTTTTATTCATGCTAATTGTTAACGAGTGCTTTTAGAGCATTGGTTAAGAATTCAGTTAAACAAAGTTTTGACATCACTTTTATGGAAAATAAAAAAAGTTTTTAAAATATTAATTGTTTTTTTCTTTTTTTTTTCATAAAAATTTTCTTTAACTGAATTCTTAACCAGTACCCTAAAGGCAGTAGTTAACATTTCTCATAATTAGTTTATAAAAAAATTTATAGTTCTAGAATTTCCTTGCACGTGAGAGGTTGTCACACCAGAGTTTGTTATTTGTTTGGTTTGTACGGTTGGGTTATATTTATTAAAATTTTGGTTAAATAATTATATTCATCAATTTTTCTAATAGTTTAAATTTTTATAATTATTGCTAATTTAATATGGTGTCTAGGAAAGAGATTCTAAATTTTATCACGGTCCTCACTCTACCTCTCATTTAAATTATTAAAATTCCACTTTGTATTCAAAGGTTCTCTCTTGTCTTTGACGGACATTTGCTTTGTAGCTCTCTCTTTGATTTCTACTGTGTGGTAGTTTTTATTTGGTATTTATGAATTTTTGGTTTGTTGGATTCACTAGTGATGATGCCGAAAATCTCACCAGTGAGCCACACGGTCCTCACACGCTTGGAACAGCACCTGCAAAATAAAAAGGAGATGACCTAACAGAGAGCACCGGTGTGGTGTCGGCCAAATACCCTCCGAAGGTCAAGTTAGAACTTCTTTCAACTCTAGAGTGCTAGAGAGGGTGTAATTATGCGTACCTTGATTTGTGAGGGCATTGGAGTTTTTATAGTAGTTGAGGGTTGACCCTTTTCCTTAAAGCAGAAGTCTTTTCCTTATAGGAGTCCTTATGAGCGTAAATTACAGGATCCTTTCCTTATAGGACCCGGATACTAGTCGTGGAGTGCAAGCAATCTCCCTATACGTGGTGGGCAAGTTTCTAATTTTCATGGAGCCGTCAGCCTTACAACCGTCAGCCTTCTTTCTTTCCAGCAGCCGAGTGGTCGTCAGCTTCTTTGCTGTTTGTATAACCGTCAGCTTCGTGCTCGCAGTCTGTTTACCTTGTACCCGTCAGCTTTACTCTGCCTGTTATCCGCTATTGGACCGTTGGCTTGAACCTGTGCTGACGTTCTCGCCCATGACGGATGCCATGATTATTCTTCCATATCTGTTGCCCCCTACTCCATATGCCCGTCAGCCATACCAGACGGGTTATGGAGTTTTCTTCCGTCGCTAACTGTTACTTTGATCAAAAAATAATTGCTGCTGTCATTAAATGCTGGGACAGGTGGCGCGCTTGGATTGGCCCCGCGCTGGTACGCGGGCATCGCTTCGTTTTCCGTGCGTTTAATTCATATATATATGTGGCCCCCTCCTCCCATTTTCACTATTTCATTTACCTGATTCCTGGAGAGCACATCCGTCGCCCACATTCCGTCAGCTCTTCCAACGTTTCTGCCGTCGTCCTTTCAAACGTTACTTCTAGAACTTGTAAGTTTCCATTCCTTTTTGCATGCTTTCTATTTTTCTTTTAAAGTGAGGTCGTCATCCTAGGCACTTAGTTTACACCCATCACTTGTAGGTAGATGTCGAGTGACGCGTCGAGTGACCAGTCGTCGGTCCGCGAAGGAGCGGGCTACGACGAGGTGTTTGGTTCGGGCTCAAGTAGTGAGTCTGAGAGTTCCTCCTGGTCGTCAGAGAGGGAGACGTCAGCCCATGTTGCCGTCGAAGAGATAGGAGGTCAGGGAGACGTTGGTCAAGAGGAGGAAGTAGGTGAGGGGAGCGAAGTTGAGTTAGGAGGGGGAAATGGGGATGACGGTGACGAGGAGTCTAGTGAAGAGGAGTCTGAAGGTCCTGAAGGTAGTCGTCCCTTCATCCTTCCCCAGGACTGGGCTGTAAATAAATTTCTTCCAAAAATGACGCTAAAAATTTTTAACGAACTGCGTGTCCGTTTTCAAATCCCTGATCACATTCCCATCCGTCTCCCTATGGAGGGTGAGAAGTGTTATACGGGAAAAACTGCAGACGTTGGCATGTATGACGCCATGTTTGCTGCTGGTTTGAGATTGCCCCTGACGGCTTTGCACCGTCAGCTAGCTGATTACCTTGGCATATCAATCAGTCAGATCGCCCCAAACTCATGGAGAATTTTTATAAGTGCTGAGGTGTTGTGGGGTCGTCTGAGTGGAGGTCACCGTCAGCTTACTTTGGATGAGTTTTTTTATTGCTACAGACCCCGTCATCTTTCTTCGTCAAGGGGGATGTATCACTTTGCTGTTAGGGAGAAGGAGTTAAGGCTGGTGTCTGAAATGCCAGACTCCAATAGAGCCTGGAAGGGTAGGTTCTTTTTTGTAGAGGGGACGGACTGGGTGTGCCGTCAAGATGAATGAGAAATAATTCCCTTTGGCTGTTTTAACAACACTTGGGGTTTTGTCAAGGAGTCAGGTTTTAGTCGTCACCTTCATCCTCGTCAACTTGCCATATTTTGTTTTTCCTTTGAAAAGATGCTAACACATTCAAGTTTTCTTTCTTCTCTCTTTTTCAGCTTTCGTTCGCCCGTCAATAACTGACGAGCAAGAGGATTTCATCCGTCGGGTTCTGGGGATACGTATAGAGGAGCGGTCGTGCCGGGACTTGATTACCCTAGATACTCTCTATACATACTGTGGGGGTCCCGAACCAACACCCGAGGCTCGCAGGTTGGAAGAGCTTGCTCGTCATCGTAAGTCTTTTTCCACCCGTCAGCTTCTATTCTTCTAGTCGTCAACTTCCCTTATGCTTTTTCTCTTGTTGTGCAGAAATGGATGCTGCTAAGGAGCGAATCAAGGCTGCCGCTGCCCGTCAGCGGGAGGAGAAGAGGGCGAAGGGAGAAATGACGTCTACTCCTGCCCTCAGGCCTGTCGCCAAGGGCTCCCAAAAGAGGAAGTCTGACGGAGTGGTCATCCGTCCGTCGAAGAGGCCAACCGTCACTCCAGCGAAATCGCCCCCTACATCGGGTCATGGAGCTGGAAAAGGCGTCATGACTTCTTCTGGTCCTGTCTTGCAGGGACCCCAGAGCTTGCTGACGCACAAGGATTTTGCCGTCGAGGCTGTCGGGGCACTCATAAGGCCGACGGACATAGATCCTTGTGCTCAGTTAGGGACGGACGAGCTGGGGTCGTCGGCCTTGTTCGACCTTTCTCGGGTAAGCCGTCAGTTTTACTTTGTCTGATGTACACAAACCCCTTCTTTTTTGTAGCTGACGGTTGTTTTTTTTTTTTTGTTCAGGCTTTGGTCCGTGTAAAGGCGCTGACGGAGCGATGTGTGGCCAAGGAGGGCGTCGCTTCTCGTCTTAGCAAGCATAATGCCACTCTGTGAAACGAGCAAGGCCAGTACAAGGATGGGGTACGGACACTTAACCGGGAGCTGAAAGAGGTGAGGGACGAGCTGGAAGAAGTGAAACGTCAGCGGGTTGAGACAGAAGAAAAGCTGACGGCTCTTTATGAGCAGTTAGAGACAGTAGGGGCTGACGCCATTGAAAAGTTCAAGGCGTCAGATGCCTTTATCGAATCCTGTGGCAGCTATTATGGTACTGGGTTCGACGACTGTCTTAGACAAGTGGCGTCAGCCTTTCCTGAGCTGGATCTGTCTTGCATTAATATAGATGACGCTCAGCCCATGACGCCTGCCACTGGTGCCGTCACTCCTCCTGCTGACGACTTGGTTAATTCCCCCCTTCCTGGAGAGAGTGGGGTTGTCTTGGCCCAACCTGCTGCGAACCTCTCCTCGACTGCCGTCACCCCTCCTACTGTGTTGCTTGATGACGAGGAGCCTGCTGCTAAATAGACTTTTTCTTTTTTGTTTATCACCATTTTGTATTTCTTTTTATTTATGTAGAAGACAATTTTATTAAATGCCCCTTTGGGCACCATTGTGTAATATTTGACAGCTTTTCAAATGCCCTTTTTTAGGCTTGAATTTGTTATAATGCCGTCAGTCTTTTATTACCTGTTTGTAGCTTATTTTGCTTGGTTTTCTTGCATGTTTTAAAACAAAGATTGCAGGCCTTGTTACTTTTTTGTACCATTAGTTTTACTAAACCGTCGGTTAGTTTTAACGAAACCGTCAGTTTTTGATCATTTTGCCTTAAATGATTGTAGAAAATTTCGGTAAAATCCTGTCGTCTTGTGACGAGGTTATCTGCCTTATGACCGTCTGTTTGAGGTCTGACGGTTTTGGCCTTTTTAGACCGTTCGCCTATTTATACCGTCGGTCGTAGTTGGTTTCGTGTATCCCGTCAGCCTCTTCGCCTGTTTTTGGACTTGGCCATTTTCAGCCTGCCAGATTTTTCCTTGTTCATTTATAGGTCGTCAGCTTTTTTATAGGTCGTCAGCTTTAGACCGTCAGGTATTCCAGTTTGTAGATTAGACCGTCAGCCTTTTGCCCATCTTTGGACTTAGCTGTTTTTAGTTTGCCGGCGTTTTTAGCCTAACCCCCTTTTGTGGGCTTGGTCATTCAGACCATCAACCTATCGTCCTTTGCCCTTTTTTAGACCGTCGGCTGTTTTTGCCCGTCCACTTTTGGACCGTCAGTCTTTTGGCGATTCCAACTTGTGGATTTGGTCATTTAGACCGTCAGCCTATCGTCCTTTGGACTTGTCCTTTTTTAGACCGTCGGCTGTTTTTGCTCGTCCATTATTTGGACCGTCAGCCTTTTGGTAATCCAGCTTGTGGATTTGGTCATTTAGACCGTCGGCTGTTTTTGCTCGTCCATTATTTGGACCGTCAGCCTTTTGGTAATCCAGCTTGTGGATTTGGTCATTTAGACCGTCAGCCTATCGTCCTTTGGACTTGGCCTTTTTTGGCTTGCCCAATTTTGGGCTTCGTTGTTTTTGACTTCATGTTTGTAAGTAAAAATTTGTCTTGAGTAAACTCTCATCGTTACGCATAAATATAAAAAGTAGTCTAGGAACAAAATTTGCCCATGTTGGGCTTATTGTAGCAAAAACATAAGTAGGAAAGAACTACCCTTTGGGCTTATTGTAACAAACACTTAAAAAGGTAATTAAAAAAGTCTTGAAAAGATGCTGCTGCTCCTACTGGTAGTACTTTCGTAGGTGTTCCGCGTTCCATGGATGTGGGAGCTTTCGTCCGTCCAGAGTCTCTAGATGGTAGGTGCCCTTCCTTTGCCATGCCGTAACTCGGTAGGGTCCTTCCCAATTCGGGCCGAGCTTTCCTTGAGTGGGGTCTCTTGCTGCTCCCATTACCTTTCTTAGAACGAGGTCCCCTTCTTGGAAGTCTCTGCGTCTGACCCTGGAGTTGTAATTCTTGGCCATGCGATCCTGGTATCGCGCGAGCCTTTGTTCTGCTGCCATCCTGACTTCGTCCACCAGGTCGAGCTGCAAACGTATGGCTTTGTCGTTCCTTTTTTCGTCGTGGTGGTGGACCCTGTGGCTTGTGAGGCCGACTTCGGCTGGGATGACCGCTTCGTTCCCGTACGTTAATCGGAACGGTGTTTCTCCTGTTGGTGTCCTTACTGTCGTCCTGTACGCCCATAGTATGCTCGGCAACTCTTCAGCCCATATGCCCTTTGCCCCCTCAAGCCGGGTCTTGATGATTTTTAGCAAGGACCGGTTTGTAACTTCGACCTGCCCATTGGCTTGTGGGTGGGCGGGGGAGGAGTAGTGGTTTCGTATCCCTAATTGTGAGCAGAAATCCCTGAAGGAGTTGTTGTCAAACTGTTTGCCGTTATCTGAGACTAAGACTCTTGGAATGCCAAACCTGCATATGATGCATCGCCAAACAAAGCTCCTCACGTTTTTCTCTGTGATGGTGGCCAGTGCTTCCGCTTCTACCCACTTGGTGAAGTAGTCGATACCGACAACTAAAAACTTCAGTTGTCGTACTGCAGTGGGAAATGGTCCCATAATGTCCAATCCCCACTGAGCGAATGGCCATGGTGCCGTGATGGGGGTTAATTCTTCGGGTGGTTGCCTGATGATGTTGCTAAACCTTTGGCACTTGTCACAAGCCTTTACATAAGCCTCGGCATCCTTCTGCATTGTTGGCCAAAAGTACCCGGTTCGTACTAGCTTGTGCACTAGCAACCTTGATCCGGAGTGGTTTCCACAGATTCCTTCGTGTACTTCCTTCATGACGTAATCCGCTTCTTCGGGACCCAAGCATCGTAGGTAGGGGCGAGAAAAACCTCTTTTGTATAAAACATCCCTGATTAGAACGAATCTCGCCGCTTGAACCTTCAGTTTCCTCGCTGCCTCCTTATCATTTGGTAATACACCATTTTTCAAAAAGGAGATTAATGGTGTAGTCCAGTCATTCTGGGGATCGAGCTCCTGTATGTCGGCCGCAGTGATGAGTGGAGAGAGCTGCGTGAAGGAGAGTGTACTTCCAGTGGTGATCATGTGCTCGGCAGAGGCGGCTTTGGCTAAGCGGTCGGCTTGCTCGTTTTCCCCCCGGGGGATTTGCATAATTTTGACCTCCAGCTCATTTATTCTCCTCTTCGCTTGCTCCAGATACTTCTTCATTCTCTCGCCTTTGCATTTGTACTCCCCGCTTATCTGGTTAACTATGACTTGGGAGTCGCAGTAAACAATCGCTTTCTCGGCTCCTGCTGCCTTAATAAGGTCGAGCCCTGCTATCAAAGCTTCGTATTTTGCTTCGTTGTTGGTAGTGGGGAAGGCGAGACGGACCATACATTCTACCGTATCCCCTTCGGGTGATTGTAGCACGATGCCGGCTCCGCCGGCTTATCTGTTGGAGGACCCATCCACGTGTATACTCCACTCTGGGGATTCCTCTGCCCCCTTGTCCTCGCCATTCGTGAATTCAGCTATGAAATCTGCCACGGCCTGCCCTTTGATAACGGTGCGCGGGCGATATTGGATGTCATATTAGCTCAGTTCTATGGCCCAAAGCGTCAAGCGCCCGGCAGCATCGGGGTTGCTCATAGCCCGTCGCAAAGGCTTGTCGGTGAGGACCGTTATAGTGTGAGCTTGAAAATACGGCTTCAGCTTGCGTGCCGCTGTAACTAGTGCGAAAGCAAGTTTCTCCAGGGGCGGATATCTTTCTTCAGCTCCGTGCAGCGCCCGACTGATATAATACACGGGTTTCTGTATCTTCCCTTCTTCTCTGACCAAGGCAGCGCTGACGGCGGCCGGGGAGACGGCGAGATAAAGAAAGAGTTCCTCTCCTGGTTGTGAGGGACTCAGCAGTGGTGGGGAAGAGAGGTAAGCTTTTAATTCTTCGAACGCTCGCTGGCATTCATCGGTCCATTCGAAAGACCTTTTCAATATGTGGAAGAAGGGTAGGCACTTGTCTGTCGCTCTGGAGACGAACCTGTTTAGTGCTGCTATCTTGCCGTTGAGGCTTTGTACTTCCTTCACATTTCTTGGTGGTGCCATCTCCATTATAGCCCGGATCTTGTCCGGATTGGCCTTGATGCCTCTCTAGGACACCATGAATCCTAGGAATTTTCCTGCCGTTACCCCAAAGGCACATTTTCCCGGATTGAGCTTCATGTTATAAGAGCGAAAGGTGTTGAATGTTTCCCTGAGGTCTTCTAAATGATCTTCTTCCCTTTGACTTTTAACTAACATGTCATCGACATATACCTGGACGTTTCTCCCGATCTGTTGTGCGAACATTTTATTCATAAGCCTTTGGTAAGTTGCGCCTGCGTTTTTCAATCCAAACGGCATTACCTTGTAGCAGAAGAGGCCTTAGCTGGTAACAAATGACGTCTTTTCCTGATCGTCCTCGTGCATCTTAATCTGGTTGTAGCCGGAGAAAGCATCCATGAAGCTTAATAGCTGGTGCTGAGCTGTGGAGTCTACCAGAGTGTCGACCCTTGGGAGGGGGTAGCTGTCTTTAGGACACGCTTTGTTCAAATCGGTGAAGTCTACACACATCCTCCATTTCCCGGAAGCTTTTTTGACCATCACCACGTTTGCTAGCCAGTCGGGGTAGTACACTTCTTTAATGAAGTTGGCCTCTCGCAGCTTGCGGACTTCTTCGGCTATGGCTTGGTCCCGCTCCGGGGCGAAGACCCGCTTCCTTTGTCGGATGGGAGGAAGAGACGGTGACACATTCAGCCTATGCACCATGACGGAAGGATCTATTCCTGGCATATCCTCGTGACTCCAGGCGAATACGTCTCGATTCTTCTTGAGGAATGCTGCAAGCGCTCGCCGAGTGTCGGGACTTGCGAGGGTCCCAATCCTTGTTGTCTGGTCAGGTACGGAGTCGTTTAGAGGTACCTCCTCAAGCCTTTCGGCCGCCTCTGTTGTGCTCCGGTGCTCTTCTATGTTCATGGTTTGGAGGTGATCGTCCATCTCCATCATGGCTACATAGCACTCTCGTGCTGCAATCTGGTTTCCACGTAGCTCTCCGATTTCGTGTTCCGTTGGGAATTTAATCATTAAATGATAAGTTGAAGTTGCCGCCTTCCATGCGTTAAGGGTGGGCCGTCCTATGATGGCGTTGTAGGCGGATGAATGGTCAACCACGAGGAAAGTTACTTCCTTCGTGACTTGCTGGGGGTAGTCGCCTGCGGTTACGGCCAATGCGACCGCGCCTAACGGAAACACCTTTGCACCCCCAAAACCGACGAGTGGAGCGTTCGTCGGGATCAGTTGCTCCTTGCTGATTTTCATTTGCTGGTAAGCCGGGTAGTACAGGATGTCTGCCGAGCTTCCGTTGTCGACCAATACCCGATGCAAGTTGTAGTCCCCGACCTATAAGCTGACAACGAGCGCGTCGTCGTGTGGGTGGTGGATACGCCGTGCGTCTTCTTCTGAGAACTCGATCACGGGGCCTTTTGTTTGGCCTATGTTTCGCACTGGGCTCGCAACTTGGACGTTTTGGACCATCCGAAGGTGCGTCTTTCGAGCCCTTTTCGACAGTCTGGTGGCCATCCCTCCTACGATCATTCGTATATCACCAATGGGAGGCCTGGGACGATCATGGCCACGCGGGGGTGGGTGCTCCTGAGGCGCTGGGTTTGCTCTCTCCTTGCTCACAAACTTCTGTAGTTTCCCTTGCCTTATTAGGGCCTCGATTTGTTGCTTTAAGTCGTAGCAATCGGCTGTGTCATGGCCATGATCCCGGTGGAAGCGGCAGTACTTGTCTCTTGGACGCTTATTAGGATCCCCCTTCAGTTTTCCGGGGAAGGTCAGAGTTCCTTCGTCCTTAATCTGCATTAGGACTTGATCTATTGGGGCGGTCAGCGGGGTGAAGCTCGTGAATCTCCCTCCTGGAGGCTTAGATCGTCTTTCCTCTCTTCGATCCCCCGTTCTGGGTCTTTTCCTTCCCTGGTCTGATCGCGCGTCCTCCTGTCTCTCCCTTTTTCTTGGTTTTTCTTCTCGGGCCTGCAATGCGTCCTCGGCGTTCAAATACTTGGTAGCCCTGTAGAGCACTTCTGACATGGTCTTCGGGTCGTTCTTGTATAGAGAGAACAAGAATTTTCCTTTTTGCAGCCCGTTTGTGAATGCCGCTACAAGTATTTTATCGTCGGCCTCGTCGACCGATAGCGCTTCCTTGTTAAAACGCGTTATGTAGGACCGCAACGTCTCGTCATCTTTTTGCTTGATACTCATTAGGCATGCTGTGGACTTCTTATACCTGTGTCCTCCAATGAAATGTGTAGTGAATTGGGCGCTTAGCTCTTTGAAGGTGCTGATAGAGTTGGGCGTCAGCCGGCTGAACCACACCCTTGCGGGGCCTTTGAGTGTTGTAGGGAAGGCCCTGCACATGATTTCATCTGCTACCCCCTGAAGATGCATCAGGGTCTTGAAGGTTTCTAGGTGGTCGAGAGGATCCTTCATCCCGTCATAGCTATCTATATTCGGCATGCGAAACTTGTGGGGTAAGGGGAAGGAGTTCACGGTGATAGTGAAGGGTGAGTCGGTACGGTTCACTAGATTGTCAAGGTTACTAGAAACTCTCCCCTTGAGCGCGTTCATCATAACCTCCATCTGCTCCTTCATTGCCTGCATTTCGGCGGCGATTTGCGGTGGAGTCGCATCCATGAGGGATGGCGTGCTTGCGGGCGGTCTTTCCATCCTGCTCGGGGCACGGCTGCCTTCAGGTCTTTCTTGGTTCCCCCTCGGAGCGCTATTCTCTTCCTGGTCTTCAGGTTGGCCATTTTGCGTTGCATCCTTCTGGCGTAGCTGTTCTTCCAAGTCGAGGTTCCGTTTGGTCAGACGCTCCACGGCGGCGCCGAGAGTCCGAACTTGCCTTTCGAGGGCAGTTGTGGGTGGTTCCTCTCTTTGTACGTCATTGGTAGTTGCCATTGAACGAGTGAGTACCATGCAACCCTTTAGTCCGGGAAACGATAGTGTGGCTTAATTGCTTTGACAGCTTGAAGTCTTCCCACAGACGGCGCCAACTGATGATGCCGAAAATCTCACCAATGAGCCACACGGTCCTCACACGCTTGGAACAGCACCTGCAAAATAAAAAGGAGATGACCTAACAGAGAGCACCGGTGTGGTGTCGGCCAAATACCCTCCGAAGGTCAAGTTAGAACTTCTTTCAACTCTAGAGTGCTAGAGAGGGTGTAATTATACGTACCTTGATTTGTGAGGGCATTGGAGTTTTTATAGTAGTTGAGGGTTGACCATTTTCCTTGAAGCAGAAGTCTTTTCCTTATAGGAGTCCTTATGAGCGTAAATTACAGGATCCTTTCCTTATAGGACCCGGATACTAGTCGTGGAGTGCAAGCAATCTCCCTATACGTGGTGGGTAAGTTTCTAATTTTCATGGAGCTGTCAGCCTTACAACCGTCAGCCTTCTTTCTTTCCAGCAGCCGAGTGGTCGTCAGCTTCTTTGCTGTTTGTATAACCGTCAGCTTCGTGCTCGCAGTCTGTTTACCTTGTACCCGTCAGCTTTACTCTGCCTGTAATCCGCTATTGGACCGTTGGCTTGAACCTGTGCTGACGTTCTCGCCCATGACGGATGCCATGATTATTCTTCCATATCAACTAGAGAGAAATATCTTTGAGGGTATTGTCTAGTGTGGGAAAAAAAATTCAATTTATTTTAAAGGCAACCCCTAACCTTTGTACTGTGAGGGAGAGCTTTTAGGGTATGTCAAAAATTTGGGTTTGAGAGAATGCCTCTACATCATATTCCCCCAAATTTATTAGTTAATTTTTTTTTTTTCGCACATGGATGTAGTGCCAAATCATGTAATTATTGTGTCTATATTTTCTTTTGCATTGGTTTTCTTAGTTTTTATTGTTGTTTTTGGACATTTTTTCCCAAGTCCCAAATATTTCACAATTAATGTTTGATATTTTGAGCTTCCCCTATTTTACAACAATAAGCACTCTATATATCAGTTATGAAACTTTGAAAAAATAGCACCTCATGCATGTGATATACACACACACACACACATATATATATATAAGCTAAATCGTAACATTTATAGTTGTTACGCTTTTGTTTAGCTACTTCATTCACCACATCATTGACTATATCATTATTCTTTTTCTTATTTATTTTTTACCTTTAATTTTTTTCAATATAAAATATATCGGTTTTACAAATTCATCTCAAATGGTTTTAACTTTACTTATTCATCTAATTTAATTTTCATGTTATAACTAAACAATAAATCAATGGAAAATCAAAACAAAAATATTATCTATATATATTCAACTTAAGCAATTTTAACTTTACATATATATAATTTTGTCTTTACATGTTCATCTATTTTAATTTAAATGTTTATAACTGAAAAAATGAAATTAACAATGAATAAAGAAACCAAAAAAAAAAAAAAAACTCTTCACAAACTTTAAGTATGAAAAAAGAAACTTTCAAAGTTTAAAGATGAAAAAAAATGATAAAGTTTAGAGACCAAAATAGTATTGTACTCTTATTAGTTTTATAATAGATTCTAGAATAATCTAAATAGAATTTTTTTTTTCAAATTAATATATAAAAATAATGCTTACTAACTAGATTGATTATATGATAAGATTTTTATTTTTACTTTTAATAAAAATAACTTGATTTTTTAAGAAATCAAATAAGAATAATAAATACAAGAGGTTAAGGTGTCATTTTCAAATATAGAAGGTGGGGTTTTTGACATTTCTTTAAGAGTAATGCTACAGATACGAACTATTTTACAACATTTTTACAAACTGTTGATGTGACTTTATTATTTTCCAAATAGTTATTGTTTAGTGATGAACCCATATTAGAACTAGTAAGAATTTGTCATATCAGCAATTTGTAAAAATAGTGTAAAATAGTTTGTATCTGTAGCATTACTCTTTCCCCAAACCTCACAAGATGTTAGTGTAATTTATTATTAAACAAAAAAAATTCCAACAGTGGACTATCTAGAATTTAACAAAAGGAAGTGTGGAAAAAATTGTTATATTCACATTCTCTAGAATCACAAATCTGCAATAGTGTACTAGAGAAGCTTTCAAGTTATTAATAATCTGTCTCACTCCCTTGTGCCAAATATTAAAAAAAAAAAAAATTCATTTTCCATCGAAGGCCCCAAAATAATTTTCTCCCCAAATCGACAAGAAATCTAGAGTGAAAATTAAAAAAGATCTCAAATCAGAGGGACACAATTGCCCTCCTATTATAATAATAGAGCATGTTTTATATAAAAAATTGCTATTTTGACATATCAAAAAGTTATTTTATCTATTTTAATACACAACTTTATAATACACCATACATTAAATATTATTTTTTTTCACCGTTTTAGTTAAATATTATTTCCTTATTCTTTTTAATTTTCTTTTTCTATTCCCATCGACATTGAAGACATATAAGGGAGAGAATGTTTAAATGTTATTAATTAATTCCAAACATAATGAAGAGAGAAAGTTTGAATTATAAATAAAAAATAAAAAAAAGAAGCAAATATTTGTACAACTTCCATCCATACATTGTTAGCATTAGAATTGCATTGTAGCATGCATAGCCGGCTCTAACATATAAGCCATAGAGGTAGTCACCTAAGGCCCCGTGTAAATAAAGACCCCTAATTCTAACCAATAAAGCTATTTTTTTCATTGTAATAGTATTAATTAAGCCCAAATATTAACCAATAAATAAAATAGTATATTTTTTTACAAAAGAGAAATTTTATGTTCACAATATTGTTCACAATACTTTCATAATAAATTATAAGTAGCAGGTTGTTACTGGTTGTTATTAGTTGTTAAAAAATTAATTTTAATAGTGGGTTCAAATTAAAACTAGTAACAATTTAACACCTAAGATTTGTTGTGAAAATGTTATAAATTTAGCACTTCTAAAAAAAAGGGCAATACACAAAAATTTTCACAATAGTTGAGTTAACAAACTTTTACTAGTTCTCATCTAGGTCCACCACTATCACTTTTTTACTTACCACTATTAATCTGCCATATCAACAAGTGTAAAAAGTTTTGCCAAATTTTTTATGTCTATAGACATTCTTAAAAAACAAATTCTAGGTGGTTTATATTAATTATTAATTTTGCATCTAACAAGAGAATAGAGTTTAAGTAATATTTAAATCACTTATTAAAAAAGTCATTTTTAAATATATAAAAAGCTTCAATTCATTTTTCACCTTAGGTGCTCAGTGCATCAAGCCACCACTAGTAGCATGTGCCAAATTTTTTTTGCATTTAGTACATCTCATGGAGGTAATTTTTTAGTTTTTGATGTGGTAATTGGTAAGTAAATACTAAAAATTTAGCACACTTGATGCTAGTGGTATTGTTATCATTTACCCCCTCGACTTCTTTTCCTTGTCTTTTGCCTTTTGCGTTTTGTCTTTTATGTTTTGTGTCTTTTTTTCTTTGTGTACTCATCCGGTTCTTGCTACTTGCTATCATCCCTACACACTTTTTTTTAATATAAATACAATGTGACACTTTTGTTTGCTTTTATTATTCTTTTTGTGTATAGAGTGATGTTGTAATATTATGGGTGGATTGCCTGATTCAACTAGATCCTCTTTGGATTCAAAAAATAAATAAATAAATAAATAAAAAAACTAAAAAACTAATCCTCTTTTGGCTTCATTTATATTATATAAAAAAATTTATTTTGATTTTTATTGGTCCATAAAAACAAAATTCTGTAGCACTCCCGAATGCTAACTTAGAATGAAATTTTATGCAATGGGAATTCACATAAATTTTAAAAAGCATGCTTCTCACACTTTATACTCTAATAGTGTTGGATGTGACCATTTTTTTAACAAATAATATTTTTAGTGAGTGTTGTCCTCGTGATTCTCTTTTTTCCACTCTTATTACACCCAAGATATATAACATATAATCATTTGACGTACACTTAATCTAGCAGTGTTGTATCATGCATGAAATTATTGTTCTTTTCAAGTAACAACAAATAATAACTTACTGTATAAGATTTATTGCAAAGATTTCGTTCTTCTTTAAGATTTATTGTAAAGATATCATTGATATATCATTTCTTTAATATATTACCATAAGTGATGGTCTCGTTAATCGTGATTTTCGTTTTTCCCCACTCTCTTACACACAAGAGATGATATATAGTCCGTTGCAACAATATATACATGCCTTACCCATTTCTCTTTCTTCTTCTATGTCATCTTCTTCTTTCCTAGGCTGCTGCAATCTGCAAAAGCTCTGGATTGTATTCAGTTGGATTCTTTTTTGTAGTCAGCATGGTAAAGTTTTGTTTACCATTTTTTTGGGTACTAGTCTAAAGTTGTGGTTTTTTTTTACACGCACTACAAGAAAAAAAAAGACTTAATACAACAAAAAAAAGTCGTTGCAATAACAACTAATGTCATTGTAATAGGTGTTATTGCAACAACAAAAAAGTCGATGTAAGCTGTTGTAATAAACTTCGAGGCAATAGGTTTATGCAACACTAGATTTTCATTGTAATAATTTTTGTATATTGCAATGATTTACATATTGCAACGATTTACTTTGAAAATCCCGTTGCAATAGGTTATTTTTTTATTAAAAAAAAAAGCAATAGGTTTATGCAATACTAGATTTTCATTGCAATAAATTTCATATATTGCAATGATTTATTTTGAAAATCTCATTGCAATAGGTTATTTTTTTTTTATTAAAAAAAAAGTAATAGGTTTATGCAACATTAGATTTTCGTTGCAATAAATTTCATATATTGCAACGATTTACTTTGAAAATCTCGTTGGAATAGGTTATTTTTTTATTAAAAGAAAACAATAGGTTTATGTAGCACTATATTTTCGTAGCAATAAATTTCATATATTGCAACGATTTACTTTGAAAATGTCGTTGCAATAGGTTATTTTTTTATTAAAGAAAAAGCAATAGATTTATGCAACACTAGATTTTCGTTGCAATAAATTTCATATATTGCAACGATTTACTTTGAAAATATCATTGCAATAGGTTATTCTTTTATTATTTTCTTTTTAGAATTTAAAAAATAAATAAATCATTTTTTTAAATAATAATTTTTTCATTAACCTATTTTGCTATTCAAAAGCCATATTTAGGTACTATACTAACAAATTAAAGATATGCATAAAAGATGAAAAATTAGAAATTCTTCATTTCAATACATATGTCAAAAAAACACAAATATATACACAACTTGTTGAATTTACATTCAAACACATAGTTTCAAAAAGTATGCAAAAATCAATACAACATGAAAGAAAAGTTTCTTCCCAAAGGTTTTATCCAAGCATGCTTCACAACCATTTCATTGAATTACCACCTATTTTGGAAAAAAAAAAAAAAGTATAAAGTTGAAAAACATCATATATATACAACACAATGACAACAATATACACCATCATTGTTTCTTAAAAAAAACACATACAAAACAATTCTACTTGAAGATTGTACAATTAAACAAAAAAAAAATCAAATTAAAATTTAAAGAGAACCCAAAAAATTACCTAAAAGTTAAAGAGAAAGTCTTTAAACTGAGAAAGAGTCTCTCCAAGTAGATTATGAATTAAGAGAGCTAGAAATTTGAGAGAGAAAATTTAGAGTTAGTATATATGAGAGTGAGATTGAAATTTGAGAGATAAGTTTAATTTGTAGTTAGTAGATAAATTTGAATTTTGAGATATGCTTAACAAAGAGGGAAAGCGAAATGAAAAAAAAAAAAAAAAAAAAAAAAAAAAAAAGAGGCGTGGAGAGAGAGAGAGAGAGAGAGAGAGAGAGAGAGAGAGAAATTGAGATTAAAAAAAAAAGGAGATAGAGGTGGGTGAGAAAAAGAGGGGAAAAGAAAAGAGATATTAATGAAAAAAAATAGTGGCAATTTCTCAAATTTTCCCCCTACTCAATTACTCACCTCTATTACATCAACAAAATTTGATGAGAAATAAAGATTTAACCTATCACATAATATAGTTCAATGTGAAATTTTTTAAAAAAAAAAATTACCTATTGCAACAACATATCTTTATGTAAAATAAGAGTTACTTATTACAACAACACATTTTAATGTAATATAATAATTATTGTTATAATCTCATATTGATATAATAAATTTAAGTTACTATTACAACAAAAAAACAACCTAGAGATGTAATAGTATATATATTACATCTTTTTTTGTTTTTTTTTTTTTTTTGTTGCAATAATACTTGTTGTATTATGTTTTTTTTTCTTGTAGTGACAATATGCTAATTATATGTTATGGTCCACTACAGAGTGAGATTTCCATGGAAGTAGACCTATTGCAAGAAAGGAATGAAGCTGGTTCCAAAAGCAATGTCTATAACATACCAATGGCGGTTAGATCCATTTTGGACAATGAGGGTCACATCGAAATAAAAAAGAGAGCCCAAAAAGTCACTTGTCAGAGAGTCCCACCAACGTTGAGAAGAAACGAAAGAAGTAAGGACTACTTTGATCCTAGGGTTATCTCTTTTGGTCCTTACCACCATGGCAAAACAGAATTCCAAGAAGCAGAGACACTTAAAACTGATGTCATGTTGGAGTTTATTGCTAAATCTAGCACTTTATTTGTGGAATTTTACAGCAAGGTACATGAAATAAATGACTACACAAGATCCTATTGCGTTGATGGTTCAACAAATAAATATTGTGATGATGTGCTTGCACTGATAATGCTTCGAGATAGCTGTTTCATTCTATATGTAATGGAAAACGTGGCAAGAAAAAGATGGGACGAGCTTAGTAAAACATTTGCTCATCATATTGGCCCCTTTGGAAGTTTTTATGCATGTAGAGATGATTTTGCTAGAGAATCAAATTCCTTTCTCACTGTTGATACTTTTGATGAGGCTTAGATATGGTGATGAAAAATTAGGACTAAGAATGATCAAGCCATTCAATTGTTTCATAATTTGGGCGATAAATCCAGAGGATGTTTCAAGAGACAAGAATAAGGAGCCAACAGCTCATCATCTTCTTGAGTGTGTATATCAGGAATTCTCCAAGGTTGGTGATCTAGATGGGAAACCTCATCACTGTTTCAATTTTTGTAAAACCAAGCCAATAAAAGCAAAGGAGCTAAAGTATACAGATTTTGTTTCGTCATTCCACTCAGTTGGAGAACTTAAAGCTAAGGGGATCCATTTCAAGCCTACCACTTCTAGTTTTGCACTTTTAGAGAAAAAAGGAAAATCAATTTCCCTACGTGATGTTAGATTCAAATCTAGCTTCATCAATGCAAAGCTTAAGCTTTCCCCCCCTAATCCTTTCTCCTTCTACAATAACACTATATAACAACTTGGTAGCCTTAGAATTTTGTCCTCCTTCAGACAAGGAATTGGCTATTGCATCTTACTTCTTTTTCCTGAAAACACTCATTGACAGTGTTGACGATGTGAAAGAGATGAGCTCCAAGTGTATTCTTCTTAACAATTTAGGCAGTGATGAAGAGGTGGGTAAAATGCTTAAAGAGATTAACTCATGTGGGATGCATGATTGGCATTTACCAATGTGTTAGAGAAGATATTGAAGAACACTATAACAACAAGATAAAGACCTGGTTGGCTGAAATAATTGGAAAATATTTTAGCAACCCATGGACTGCTCTTGGTTTCTTTACAGCAATTACTGTCCTTGCTCTAACTATTCTGCAAGCTTACTACAAAATCAAGAAGGGTACGTTTGGTACGTTATAATAGCTCCTGTAATGGAATAGTTATTTATGTGTAATATCAATTCAGTTATTTGGCTGCATCTTTATTACATGGATTAGTTATTACATTGGAATAACTATTCTTTAAATTGAAGAATAGCTATTCCAATTTAAAATTGATGTAATAGCTATTTCTTAGTGTATATAATAAGTTTTAAAATTAAAATATTTCCAAAAATATAAAGTTTCTTTATATATCATCTTTTACAAGTTTTCCATATGTAACAACCAAACTTATGAATAGTAATAGTTATTCTATTACAATATCTTCTATTCTCAGTAATAAAAATTACTATTCCTAATGTAATCTACATTCAATGTACCAAACGTACCCTAAGTGACTTGACACTAGTACTTTACGCATGTACTACTTGAATTGTAATTATTATTTGGACTTATTTTTCTCATCTTGTTGGTCACATTTACATAGTTGAATCCTGTATTAGCATAGTGGTGTCTTAATTTCCATTTGGATAAAAATTGCTATACACCATTCTTGCACTACAAGTTCATTTCCCTTTAGTGTTGTGCAGACTTATGTTTATTAAAAAATATTTATAAATGATAAGTATTTATTTAATAAGTACTAATTAATTAATAAAGAGTCAATTAAAGACGTTGTATAAAAGAGCATACATTATTTATTATAAAAAAATTTAGAGAACATCAAACCTAATTAATTCAAAATTTGTTTAGTGTTTGATCGTTTTATTAAAAAAAGAAAAAGAAAAAGAAAAAGAAAAAAGGATAGCTAGTTCTAATTAATTTAAACTAACATAATTTATCACTATTTGGAACTCTAAAAATCAAATTAAAAAATTAAAATAATGACATGAAAAAACATGAGCTGGAAAAGACATATATGATAATATTGGAACAAGTCAATAAAAAAAAAAATTAAAAGCTTTCATCTGTATTAGAAATAGATGTATACTATTATCTGTATGAGTGATTTTTTGGTTTTGTTTCATTATGTTTTTGTGTATTCCTCGTCTTGTTTCAAGCATCAATCGTGTTTTATTTCTTGATATGCTTGAGAGGATTTGGATCCTATGCAAAATACTTAGGGAGTAATTGTGGGAGGTGCAATGGTATCTAATGGCCAGCAAAAAGTTTTTAAAAAAAATGGAGAAAAAAAATATGCCTTTGGATCATATTAAAAATTTTTTATTTATAACTTTTTACTTTTTTTTTCTAAAATTTTCCAATTTAATCCAATGGTAAATATTTTTTTAACTTGCTTTTTATATTTTTCTGACCGTTAGATGCTATTGCCCCTTGTGCATTGCAAGAGATCCAAATCTTGTTTGAAAGATGGACTACCAACAAAACTGTTTTAATTCACATCCTCTAACATGCAAATCATACACTCCCTTTTTTCTTTTGAATTTTTGTGAAGCTAATTCCTGAATGGCCTTTTAAGGAATCTACAACGACAAATGCATGTTTGAGCAAATAACTATGCATTCATACAAATTAAAGCTATGAGTCATATATATAGTTCAACTAATAACTTCTACCATTTCTAATAAAGACGTTCAATATTTTAATTCTCCCTCTCTCAGTTATTGAATTATAAAAAAAAAAAAAATACATTCATACAAACAAGAAATTATAACATTCACATAGATACAAAAGTTTAACTTGGTTGGTTAATTCTATGCCTTTTCATTCTTTATCAACACCAATCAAATCCACTATCCATTCTCTCTCTCTCTCTCTCTCTCTCTATATATATATATATATAGGGTTAGGTTCAAGTTACATTTAATGTAACTCTAAGTAATGTTACACCAACCAATAATTTTTAATTAAATGCAAATTTTGACAAAATTACTGTTAGATTACATTATCTTTATATATTCTCCATACTTGCAAAATTTCAAGGTGATCAAAGATTAATTGTCATGTTATCAATCAATTATTTAAATTCAAATTTTTGTAGTTTGAAATAATGAATAAAACACTAGTTTATGGTTCAAATAATAAATTACATTTGATTGGCATGAAATTTGGCATGCATGTTAAGAATATATAAAACATGTAATTCAACGGTTGGATTTTCAAAATATGAATTCAACAATAAGTTATTGAGTGGTGTAACTTTGCTTAGAGTTATACCAAGTATAACTTGAACTCAACCCATATATATATACATATATATTTATATATATATATGAGCAAGACTTAGTACTGTTCCTTACGTTCTCCTTTTAAGATTCTACCATGTGGACTATTTCTCATGGAAAGGAAGTGTATTTTTTAATTAGGTAGCTATATGACTAAATCTTAAAAGAGAAATTTAAGGAATAATACCTAAGATACCGTACCTAAGTTTTGTCCTATATATATACATATATATAAGTTCAAATTACATTTAACATAATTTCTTAAGAGTTACACATTTTTTTGGATCATTGATTTGTATTAACTCTAAGGGTGAGAAAAAACTCATGGTCATGTCACTATTGTTCCCTAGAAATTAGTAATTAAGTCATTAACTCTTCTTATTAAAAATAGAAAAAAATAAAAAACAGCATTAACTCTCTACTCTTCATCATCAACTTCATCTTCTCTCCCTCTCTTACACGGTCTTTGTGTTCTACGTACTTTCAAGCAACCTTTAATTATACAATTATTAAATTAAGATCTAAGGCAAATCGTACTAGAACAAGAAACACAAAGTTGTCAGGCTAACCCCAAATATCTTTACATAAACTGCGTATAAAGTAGTAGAAGCATGCCAGAAAGGTATGAGGTTCAATGAATTTGTTTTATTTAGTAGATCAATCAACGTGTCAACCATAAAGCTAGAACATATATGCTACCTTTAAGAACCTATTTATAATTAAAATCAAAGGGACTTCACAAATTTCATATACAAGCTACAATTATATTGGAAAGAATGGATATAATACGCAATAATAAATGAACAAAGCAATCAAATACTATATATATATATATATATATATATATTGTATTAAACCCACTTGACTAAATTTCCATAAAAAACAAACTTTCCAAAACAATTAATAAATGAGACACTTATAATCCCAAAATCTAATTAAATACATTCAATGGTTCTCTCTTGTTGAAATAATAGAGAAGCCCTAAACTAACACATGAGGAAATATTTTCAATAAAAAAAATAAATAAACAATCGAATTACTCTTTGGAAAACCCAGTCAATGTTCTTCTATCTAGGGGTCTCATTGTAACCAGTAGTTCTCTTTAGGGTAACAAATATATATATATATATATATATATGAGAGAATGATATACAACAGAAACTGAAAAAAAGTTATGCAAGTTTAAAGAGCAATTGGATCACCGAGACCTTCATTCTGGGCTCAAATAATTTTGGAAAATATGAGTTTAGATTACGGTATAAATTTTAATTTTGTGATGCTTGAACCCTCTTTCTTCTTCTCTTTCTTTTTATTTATTTTTTATTTATTTTTTATTTTTTTAAAGGAACCTTCTTGTTATTTTGAACGCTCTTGTAATTGGACGAGAGAAACAAGAAATAGAGAAATGAAGCATAGGATTGAATATACATGTACTAAAAAAATTGGTTTTATTAGGATGCTTTTCTTTAAAAGGATCAGTTCGTAAGATTAGGTACTCAATCTATCTTGGGAGCTTTGAGGTGGGTTTAGAATCTTTAGAATCTGTTTAACGAGTCTCATCTACTTTTTTCTTTCTTCACCTTGATAAAATAAACTTTTTTTTTTTAATCTAAAAGCCGCTATTTGAATCAAAGGACAAATAGCTGATTCAGTCACAACTTTGTTCAGAATAATGCTGTATCTTTTAGCATCTAAGTATCAAGCAATACCAAAATTGATATGATAATAAAGTTTAATATAAGTTATGAGTTTTAGTAAGTTTAACTGGTAAAGTCTAATATCGATTTTCTAAAAATCGATTTTTAATGAAAAACTCGATTTTTAGAAAATCAAGTTATAGTTAAAAAACTTAAAAAAAAAAAAAAAAATTACGTGGAACTCGAGTTTTATGTAACATTTTGCAAGTAACTCAATTTATATTAAATCAAGTTTTAAAACAAAGACATTTTGCTAGATAGTTTCAAAACAAAGATATTTTACTACATGTTTTGGGCGAAAGAGGCAAATGCCCATTTTGGCCATTTAAATTTACATTCAAACATGTTGCAAGGGTCACTCCCAATTCTCCTGTCTACAAGGTATTCACTTTTGCCTCAACAGTAATCTAACTAGTCAAAGCCCTCAAATGATCTGTAAGTCGAATTCCTTTGAAGTCCTTGGTATGTCTTACAGCTAGTTGATTAGTCAAATTCCACAATATTTAGGTCACTTTAGTAGTTCTCTTTTAGTATTGAATATGAAAAACAATTGCTTTCAAGTAAACTTGCCTAAATCATTCGTACAAGGATGCAATTTGATGACCTTGGACTTCAATCATAATCAAACACTGGGGAAGATTCCACGATCATTAGTATAGTGTCAAATTTATAGGTCCTAAATCTTGGAAATAACAACATGAATGATACGTTCCCTTTTGGTTGCAATCTTTGCTAGAGTTACAGATTCTTGTATTGCGAGAAAATGGATTCCGTGGTCTTATATGGAATCCTCATACCAGGTTTGGCTTTTCGAAGTTGCATGTCATTCAGCTCTCTCACAACAATTTCTCTGGTAGGTTACTGTTAGAATACTTAAAAACTTAGAATGCAATGCTAATGGTCCCTACCAAAGATTACTCACTAAAAGAATATATGGGAAGTCAATTAATTATTTTAAAGACTTAATGAGAGTGGTGAATAAGGGTGTAGAAATATTAATGGTAAAAATCTTGACCATCTTCACAACTATTAATCTCTCTAATAATAGGTTTTGTGGAGAAATTCTAAATAGCGTGGGTAACCTAAAGGGACTAATTGTACTCAATTTGTCAAGTAATAGCTTCTTAGACCATGTCCATTCATCGTTAGGGAACCTAACTGCGGTTGAACTTTTGGATCTGTCTCAAAATGAGTTCTCAGGTGAATTCCTTAATAGCTAATATGTCTTACATTTTTGGAATATTTAAGCTTGTCTCAAAATCAATTTATTGGTTCAATTCCACAAGGTGGACAATTTTGGACGTTTGAAATTTCCTCTTTTGAGGGAAACTTGGGATTGTGTGGTTCTTCGTTGTAAAGAAATGTGAAAATAATGAGACACCAATTTATGAAATAAGACAAGAATCATCAACAGTAGAAGGATTTGGTTGGAAAGTGACTGTAATAGGATATGCTTGTTGATTGATAATTAGACTAGTTGTCAGGCATTTTGTCACCTCAAGAAGAGCATATTAATTTGTGAGAAATTTTGGAGTGCACTTATGTTGGTGAAGATGAAACTAATAGAGGCACTTACTCTAGATTTACAGAAATTGCAATGATGTATCAATGTGTGTAATAATACAAGCCCTATTAAGTGCAATGAAATAATTCTAGTGACTTATTGAGTGTAATGAAATAATTATAGTGATCGATACAGTTATATTTAAGTGTAAAATAAATAAACTTAAGCATGCACACTATTATTAATATTACATACAAGTCTGTCACCATTGTATAATACAAATCACTAAACCACTTCTACAAATAAGTAAATAATCCAGAAGGGACAATTTAGAGTCGTGATCATTGTTAGAATCTTTGTATATGCTAAATTTTAAGTTTGAACCTCCATGGACAACAGGTGATGCAATTCAAGCCATTTAGGGAGGCACCAATCTCCTCTCTGATTAATCCATCATATCTTGGCCTCTCAACCTTACCCTTGTTATTCAACCCCAAAAAAGACAGTTAAATTACAAGATTTATCATATGATAAGAGTTTTTTTCTTGTCTAAAGAAAAAGGTAAGAATAATAATCACATGTGATTAAAGGGTCCTTTTTGAAAGGGTTTTTTTTTTTTTTTTTTTTTTTTAATTAAAACCTCATGAGATGTAAAAAGTATTTTATATCAAACAATTGATGGAAATAAATGTGTGTACGCAATGGAAAAAATAACAGATCTACATCGTTTGAAATTATTAACATGCGTTAAGTAAATTTCAGAATTTGAGAACAAGAGAGCGTACCTTAAAGTGGTGAATTTCAAAATCGAAGATTGAAGCACTTAAGAATATTTTTAATCTTCACTCCAATTCCACTAACGCCCAAGAAGTGTGGACTCTCAATTGGTTACAAAGGGATGATTAGAGAGTGACATACACTCACTTCCATACCATTACAATGTTGTTTTTTTCTCACAGAAAATTCTATACGTTTTTCCCTTTGTATCTAACCAATTATCTAATTGGGTTGGTCTTTTGGGCCTTTCCAATTGGGCTTAAGTGTGTGGCTTGGAGTGGGACCAAAATGGACTAATAAGACACTAGTTCCAATGGGCTTTAAGCTTTTCTGTCAACTCTTAACAAATCCAAAGTTACCATTAACTATATTTAATATCACTATATAAATATAGTTGAACTCTAGGCCTTATCTATAAATTATATCCCAAAACTTTATTATACATTCAACCCTTTCATAAAATATTCGTAATAATACAAAGTCATTAATGTAGACTGCCACTTTGTAAATTACTACATCTTAATCATTGAGTACCCGGTTTAATCTTTTAATATTATTCATTATATATTTATGAAATCTAATTCCATAAATATATACTTTAGTCTTACTAAAGTGGTTAGGCCTAACTCTCTGAATAACAAATTCATTAAACTTATCTCAAGGGAATACTTTATATCTTCATTAAGAGATTATGAATTCCATCTTAAGAATACATGTTCCATCAACACTAAATGTGGCTCCCCAACATACTAAAGTTTTGACCATTACTATAGATCTCACTCCTGATATATCAAAGCAACCTACACCTCATGATCAGGTCCATTATTCTCTCAGGATTAAGAGTTCATGCAAATATAAGTCGTGAGATTTATTATTCATATGACAATCATTAGGAAAATAATAAATCTCACAGCGGTTCAGTTCAGTATGTCTTAACTCTTAAAACATATTAACATATCACCGACTATGAACTATAATTCTGAGTTTACAAAGAACTTATAATTTATATCTTTTGTGACTCTTCACATAAATCACATACTATGCATCTCATGAACTAAATGATAATGTCCTAATATTCATGTCCTAATATTCATGTTACCATTATTTCAGATAATAATAAAACAAATTCATTAAACACAATATTAAGTCATACATAATGTTATACACAATGTCAAACTTAATATCTTACATAGTATCATACAATAGGATTTAAGGGCACTAATTCTAACAATCTCCCACTTGCCCTAAAGACTTTTGTGCACTAATCTAACTCCCATTCTTTCCTAATGTGACTCGAAAGTCCTTTGAGACAAGGCTTTAGTAAATGGATCTGCTAGATTATTTGCACTCTCAATCTTTACTACCACCACATCTCTACAAGCAATAATATCTCAAATGATATGGTACTTCCTCTCAATGTGCTTTCCTTTATTTTTGTGTATACTCTTTCGCTACTAGCCTTACTTTAAAGTTTTCAACCTTTCCATCTATCCCTCTCTTTCTTGTAAACCCATTTGCAGCTAACAAGTTTAATGCCGTTAGGCGCCTCTATAAGATCCCAAACTTGATTGGAATACATAGAATCTAATTTAGATTTCATAGCTTAGACCCAATGATGTGCATCTATATCATTCATTGCCTCTTCATAGGTATAGGGATCCGATTCAACCTCTTCTAAGATAGCTTCATAAGTTTCTCCTAAACCTATGAATCTTATAGGAGGCCAAAAAATTCTCCTAAACCCCTAGTTTCTTTTGGATAACCTACAAGCAAACACACTTCTGATATTGGTTCAAATTTATCAGGCTTCCCTTTTAACACATGTGCAGGACAACCCCATATGTGGATATATTTCATACTAGGCTTACGCCCACTCCACAATTTCATGGGTGTTTTGGGAACAGATTTTGATGGGACTAAATTCAAAAGATGTATTGCTGTATTTAAGGCATAACTTCAAAAAGAAATCGGTAAAGTTGAGTAACTCATCATGGACCTAACCATTTCTAAAAGAGTTCTATTACTTCTTTCTGCTACACCATTCTGTTGGGGAGTTCTAGGTGCGGCCAATTGGGATACAATCCCATTTTGAATTAATCCTTGAAAACCATAAGAAGGTATTCACCACCACGATCAGATCGAATGGCTTTTATGCGTTTACTCAATTGATTCTCTACTTCAGCCTTAAACTCTTTGAACTTTTCAAAGGTTTCTGACTTCCGTCTCATTAGGTACACATAACCATATCTTAAGTAATTATCGCTAAAAGTGATGAAATACTTATAACCTCCTTTTGCTTGGATTGACATAGGACCACATATATCAGAATGCACTAGCTCTAGCAAATCTTAAGCTTTTCTACCTTTTACTTTAAAAGATCATTTGGTCATTTTACCTTCCAAACAAGATTCACAAACTAGAAACTCATCAAAGTCCATGGGCTCTAAGAGTCCATCTTTGATCAGTCTTTGAATCCTATTTGAATTAATATGACCCAAACGCAAGTGCCAAAGATATGCATCACTAGTAGAAGGAAACTTTCTCTTTAATTATTTTACATGAGAGTTATTATCTAATTCAAAATTATATAATTCATGCTTATCAGGAGTTAAAATATAAAGACCATCCACAATATTGCCAGAACAGATAAATACTTTATCCTTCTTTATTACAACATTATCTTTCAGGATAACACAATATCCATGTTTACCTAAGTAAGTAGCAGAAATTAAATTCGTACGAACATTAGGTACATACAAACAATCTTCTAATATTAGAACTCTAGATTTAAAATATAAATTAAACACTCCAACAGCTACAACCGAAATCCTACTCCCATTAGCCAAAGGTAGAAACAACTCCCCTTCTTCAAGCTTTCTGGTCTCTTGGAACCCCTACATGGAATTGCAGATATGATTAGTACAACTTAAATCCACACACCAAGAATCTGTGGGATTCTGTACCAAACATATTTCAAGAAGGAATGTTTTAATCATACCTTTGTTCTTAGCAGCCTTGAATATTGGACAATTTCTCTTCCAATGTCTTTTCTCACCACAATGGAAACACTTTTCTTTGATCTTCTTTCCTTTGTCAACAACCCCTAAGGCAATTTGTTTACCCTCTTACTTGGTGAATTCCTTCCTCTTCTTCTTCTTCTTCTTCTTCTTCTTACCCTTGCCTTTCGATTTAGGTTGAGAAGTAGAAACTTCATCAACATTGACTTCAACATTGAAAGTACCAAGAATGCCTTCTGTCGTTACCAATTCATTCATTAATTTAGACAAAGTATAAATCTTTTTGTTCATATTATAGTTAAATTTGAATTCCTTGAATGATTCTTATAGCGACTGGAGTATCATATCCACTTGGGATTCTCCATCAATATTGATGCCTAAAACTTCCAATGTATTTAGATTAGAGATCATTGTAAGACAATGCTCCCTCACTGAAGTACCTTCAACCATTTTGGTATTATAAATTTTCCTCATGGTCTCTTGCTTTGCAGAACAGCCTTGCTCACCAAGCATCTCCTTCAGACTTAGCCTTCAGACTTAGCATAATGTCTGAAGCTAGTTCTACATCCTGCATTTGATGTTGTAGAACATTTGAGATAGATGCTAGGATGTAGCACTTGACCATTTCATTAGATTTCTACCAACGATCATATCGTTGTTTTTCCTCAAAAAGAGCATCTAATGAAGGAAAGCTGGGACATGGTTTAGTAAGAGCATACTTATGCTCTTCAGCAGTAAGAACTATGTCCAAATTTCTTTTCCAGTCAACATAGTTAGATCTAGTCAGTTTGTTTTGATTAAGAATAGTAACAAGTGGGCTAAATGATGCCATGTTCCAAATCTGAAAACAATAAACATGAATATAATCAATAAACTGGACATTATCTATTTAGCATATAAACATATAGTATGGAACCTTAATAAAACTATAATATAATATATGCAACGACAACCCAATCCCACAATTAATATTCCTCGGAAGCGAGGTCATACCAATCACTATGAGTAGGCAAGAAACATTCTCATTATTAATGCTATCATGGTAACTCTTACCAAACAAAAATAATTTGTCGTTTTTCCTTCAGCCTCTAAGTAATAATGACATAGCTCCGAAGGGAGGTTAACATTACACTTAGTCTAGTGTACACCATTGTCTAGAATCAATGTGAATCACCAAGTAACTCCATGGAAGCGTGGTCGTTCTCAATGTTAAAATACATTTCATCTATCTTTAAGAAGTTTAACCTGTAGTACCATAAATCAAACACCCTCCGAAGGGAGCAAGGCATATACGCCAAGGCGAGGTGCTTAATCACACTACTTTAAACCGACAATGGAGGCCATGAGATGCAACCCTTGTATCTCTCTTCCACTCGATGTTTTAAAGAAAAGGTTTTTAATTATAAAACATGGATAATCTAATTACACATAGTCTTAGTACTTTTACATGTGAAAACACTTAGAAAAATTTGTGATTTTATTTCTTTCGATCGATTGAATGTGCCCCTCGATTGATCAAAAAAATTAAAAAATTTGAACTTGACCTTCTGACTTGTTCGATTGATACTCGATTGCCTCTCGATTGATCGAAAAACAAATTCGATCAATCGACTAGCAATCGAAAATCAATCTATTTAAAAAGTCTGAACACTGTCTCACTCGATCGATCGAAAGTGATTTTCGATCGATCAAAAGTGATTTTCGATCGATCAAAAATTGCGAAACTCAAATTTCTAGAAATTTTCTAAAGTAGTTTTCTTTGGGTTTTCTTGAAAACAACTTTCATACAAACATGATGGTTAGAGAATGATATCAAAACTGAAATTCATTGATGCTAAAGTCTTAAAGATCAATTTAACATACTTAAATTCAAATTTAAACAACACCATAACATCAATATCAGTTTTTATCAAATCATAGTTTCATTAACCATGCAGAAAATTAAATGCATAATCTTCAAACAACATGAAACTATCAATTCTAATTCCAAAATTCACAAAACATGTTATACAATTCAAAATTGATGACCGCTCTGATACCATTTGATGGAAATAAATGTGTGTATGCAACGGAAAAAATAACGGATCTACATCGTTCGAACTTGTTAATATGCGTTAAGTAAATTTTAGAATTTGAGAACAAGGGAGCGTACCTTAAAGCGGTGAATTTCAAAATCGAAGATTGAAGCACTTAGGAATACTTTTAATCTTCACTCCAATTCCACTAATGCCCAAGAAGTGTGGACTCTCAATTGGTTACAAAGAGATGATTAGAGAGTGACATACACTCACTTCCACATCATTACAATGTTGTTTTTTTCTCACAGAAAATTCTGTACGTTTTTCCCTTTGTATCTAACCAATTATCTAATTTGGCTGGCCTTTTGGGCCTTTCCAATTGGGTTTAAGTATGTGGTTTGGAGTGAGACCAAAAGGGACCAATAAGACACTAGCTCCAATGGGTTTTGGGCTTTTCTGTCAACTCTTGACAAGTCCAAAGTTACCATTAACTATATTTAATATCACTATATAAATATAGTTGAACCCTGGGCCTTATCTATAAATTATATCCTAAGACTTTATTATACATTCAACTCTTTCATAAAATATTCGTAGTAATACAAAGTCATTAATGTTGACTGCCACTTTGTAAATTACTATATCTTAATCCTTGAGTACCTGGTTTAATCCTTAAATGTTATTCATTATATATTTATGAAATCCAATTCTATAAATATATACTTTAGTCTTACTAAAGTGGTTGGGCCTAATTCTCTGAATAACAAACTCATTAAACTTATCTCAAGGGAATACTTTATATCTCCGTTAAGATATTATGAATTTCATCTTGAAAATACATGTTCCATCAACACTAAATGTGACTGCTCAACATACTGAGGTTTTGACCATTACGATAGATCTCACTCCTGATATATCAAAGCAACCTACAGCTCATGATTAGGTCCATTATTCTCTCAGGATTAAGAGTTCATGCAAATACAAGTCGTAAGATTTATTATTCATATGACAGTCATTAGGAAAATAATAAATCTCACAGCGGTCCAGTTCAATATGTCTTAACTCTTAAAACATATTAACATATCAACCAAAAGTCTCCACTTCCATGATCAAGACAAATCATCGTGGTTGATATGTTATAGTCTTCACAGATGAAATGCCCAATTTCATCACCGACTACGAACTATAATTCTAAGTTTACAAAGAACTTGTGATTTATATCTTCTGTGATGTTTCACATAAATCACATACTATGCATCCATGGACTAAATGATAATGTCCTAATATTCATGTTACCATTATTTCAAATAATAATAAAACAAATTCATTAAACACAATATTAAGTCATACATAATGTTATACACAATGTCAAACTTAATATCTTACATAGCATCATACAATAGGATTTAAGGGCACTAATCCTAACAACAATATCACATCATTAGTATCAAAATCCAATAAACTAGAGAAGTGTGTAAAAAATAACTATCCACTAACACGTGTCTTTCATTTGTTTATGGGTTAGTTACCTTTAGTAAATATGTCTATTGTTTATTGTATTTTAATACTGTTTTTGGAATTCAAAATAAATGAATAAAATATTTTTATAAAGTTGTTATTTACAACTCTATGTTTTGTTGGCTTATATTCTGTGTCAAATTTGATTATAATTTTATTCAATCATTTATACCCTGTATTTATTATGAGATTTCATTGTAAAGGTTGTGTGATAAAGAGAGTGGTGTGAAGACTCAAGCATTTGAAGACTGAAGAGTTTTCGCGGGTATATAGCGACTAAGCATTCTGTGAAAAAAAGCATATGTCTTACACATGATTGGAATGCGAAGAGTCGGGCTAGATGGAGACAGCTGTGTCTCACGAGTATCTCATGAGTAAAGCCTTCCTGTGAGACCCCCGCAAAGACATTCTGTTCTGCCAGCCTATCCAATCTGATACACACTTTCTGTGCCTATACTATTTATACCCACATTACCCACAAATGTAAAGGAGAGTTTCTGAGAGAAAAAACCCTAGTCAAATACCTTGAGAGTTAGAAATTGTCATACCCACAATTCTCTACACATTTGTTTTGGGAATTTTCTCATCTCCTACCTCTCCATTTCTATACCTTTGAAAGGTTGATAGCTCAAACACTTACCACACTCTTTCAGAGTGTTAAGTGAAGTTTTGGTACTGTTAGGAAGCATTGAAAGAAGCCAAGGATGGCAGATGCAACATGGAGCTTGTTGCGGGATCTGGAAAGCTAGACAAGACACGATTCTGAGAAGTCTTTTTAGAGTAGGAGCTTGGAGGGCTTAGGGGCTTGAAGGGTCTCCTACTAACCCATGTATCCCAATTAATTGTCTAGTGAATCAATTTCTACTTGGAGGGCAGCAAAGAGGTTTTTCGCTGAGTTCTTCGGTTTCTTCTTTGATAACACATCTCGGTGTTATCTGTGTTTGCATCTCTCTTCCCTACTCTTGTTCATTTCATATCTACTGTTGTGTTGCTTTAAATATGGACTAGAGTAATTGTCTTGCTTATACGCTTGTGTTTACACTATTCTGCACTTAGTATTAAGTTAGTGTAAAATCAACCAAGCCGTAACTTTGTTTTAGGGGTCTAAACAGCTCTTGTGTTTTCGACACATTTTCGAGCTCTCAATTTTGATTGAAAGATAATTATTTTTTCTTGTTTTAGCCTATTAAAGGTGGCAAAAACTTATTTTCCAAATAAAAATAATCCTAAATCGATTCTAATGGATACAAACTTCTTTTTTTGTAATTTGACTAGGAAAATCCTTTAAAAAAAAAAAACCTAAATCAGGACATAAAATCCTAAACCTGAAAATTCAGAAAATTACATAAAATTATAAAATAAAAAAACTAATAAAAAAATTAAAAGAAAAATTCCCCGTATTTGATCCTACATCATTAGTAAATGAAGTTTCGAGAGAAGAACTAGAGTAGTTTGAAAATTTTGAAGAATTTCCTCTCTTGTTTTCAAAATAGCATGTGAGGAGGCCTATTATCAACTGATACTTATGTTCTCATTTCTAAAATATGTTCCTTTTGTTTTTTAGATTGAGTTTGAGTGTTTGCTCTTCTGTAATGCAACATTAATTACATTGTTTCTCAAATGGGATATGTGATATGTCTCATTGCTTGTTCTTACTGCTGTATAGATGGGGTGGTATTCATTTAGAAAGCTAATTAAGGATTATATGAAAAAAAGTCTAAGATTATTCATGCATATTATTTAAATAAGTTATATGACACATTAGAAAATTTATGTAACTAAAACAACACAAGGTAGTCTCTTCAATTTCCACATAGTGGGTTAGAGGAAGATAAATCTAAACCGATTTGGAGTTAAACTTTTTCCATTGTTTTATGGGATTTTTGTATTGCTACCATCAAGCAAATATATAAGACCAAGTTATCATTAACAATTGTCTTTTTCTTTTCTTTTTTCTTTTTTTCTTTTTTTCTTTTTTTCATTTCTATTTTTAACTTCAATTTATTTCTGATGTAGACCTTTTTGTCCAATCTCCAGTGTTAATTTCATCAAAACCACATTGTTTGGGAAAATAAAAAAAATATAATAATAAATGGCAAGATTAGATAGAAATTGACGAAACGACTAAATTGAAAAAGTTAAACGACTAAAATGAAAAAAAAAAAAATATATATATATATATATATATATATAATTAAATTGAAAACAATCGTATTATGACTTTTGAGAAATTTTAGTTGGAACTTGCATTAGTGTGACAATGATAGAGGATAAATGGCTTCAGTATTATTTTGGGGCCTAAGAATCTAGCAATCCTAGCCCACTTTGCATTAGGCCCAAGGCCCATGTCGAGGATGGAGAAATGTCCGAGGATGGAGAAACGTCCGAGGATAATCAAAGAAAGCCCAAGTTGCCAAGAAATATCGCCGAGATCATAGAAAGGAAGAGTGGCACGTCATCAAAGGTAGCCTCCCAGAGTGCCTCAAGAGAAAGGACAAGTACAATGTGTTAGCCATGAAGGCATGGTGGAAGAACGATTCCAGGATAAACTATCATCTCCACATTAAATTCCCATAACTAACATTCTAGTAGTATTAATGAGGAAGTGACCCCTGAACAGAGTTGTCTAGGTTACTGCAACTCATAGGAGGTTTGATAAGGTGGCTAATGGGACAAGACATCAAATACAGGCTTGGATGCTCAACAAATGGAAGGCAAAGATTGTCTAGGGAGGGCTATATAATAGGAAGAACTAACCATGAATGGGGGGATCTCTAGAGTGACTCTTATCCCTTAATCATTAGAACAAAGCTCCTAGGATTGTGCTGAGAACAAATTCTCTTAGATAATCTCAAGTTCATGTCGATTTGGTGGTTATGAATGCCATATTGACCGCTGCCCATGCACTAAAGTCTAGTTCTTTGGCCCACTCTCTACAAATTCATTGTATTGGGCTAGTTGGGTTTGAGTCCACTTGTTCAGCGAAAAAAGTGCTCAAATCCAGTCCCTACAATTGGCGCCGTCTGTGGGAAGAACTTGTGCATTAGTGAGTGCAATGGTCAATTGTTCCTACGTTGCTAGCTTACGTAAAGTTAGGCGATTTTTTCGTCGCCGTTAACGACACCGATTCCAAGTCCCATTAGACAAAAAAAAAAAAAAAAGAAACAACAACGCACCCGCTCAAGAAATAGTTGTTGTAGAAAAATGAAAAATTCAGAGAATAAAGCAAGTAAATAGTGCAACCTTTTTTATTAAATAAAGGAAAAGTACATCATACACTCGAGGGCTTAGACAAGCTTGTTCTAAAGCTAACTATACAAACAGTGACTTAGACAGGCTTGTTCTAAAGCTAACTATACAAATAGAAGCTTAGACAGGCTTGTTCTAAAGCTAACCATAGAAAGGGAGGCTGAGGCAGGCTTGTTTTAAGGCTACCAATAGCAACAGAGCTCGTATGGATGGTACTGGCGACGAGAAAGGAGAAGAAGCAGAAGCACCAGATGGCCCCATCCCAGGATGTTCCCTTGACGCTCTCCTAGCTTCATGATAATTAAGCATTGGAGGCGACAATACTTAGGCACCAACCGTAATGTAATCTTGCAAACTTCCATTAGTGGGTAAGTTAGGCACAAATCACTGCTAACTTGAAGGGTAGGCATGGACAAATACTAGAGAAAAATTTTATATTTCTCATGAACCTCCCTCTTAACTGCTAGATGTCCTACCATCAAGATCACACCCAAACTTTGCCGCACCGAAAATCTGACATGACCTACGCCCGTTTTGGCTCTTGATTGAAGAAGGAGGACCTTCTTTCTTGCTCGGTTCAAAGGTAGGAACATCTTTGGCCTCCGTTCCCTTTGCCTCAACTGCGTCGTCCAGGGCCTGGGCGGCATTCCTGAAAAGGGCTTGACTTCCTTGCCCTTACCCTCATCCAGGGCCATCCCATTCCCCTAGGCCTTGATCACGATCTTGGCAAAGTTCTTGGAAATGCCTAGAGGGTTGGGAGCTCAGAGTATCTGTTGAACTCAAGGATTCGTAAAATGTGGGAGGACAATTCCCCCAGAGCGCCTTATATAGAAGGCGAAGGTTGGTGGGAATTAATGATCACAGAATTCGAACGAAGAATTACTAGCAATATTAATCCCGACCATTTTCCAAAGAAGCCACCAACCGTTGGATTTGCGTTAATCCACAAAGATATTAATGAGGGTGTGCCTCGCGTATCGAAATGTTGGGCACATGACTCAAACAGCGAAGAGATGCCTCGTAATCAGAAGTGGTGAAAAATTGGTGTGATGGGGCTACTATCGCACGTAAAAGTGAAGGGACAAGCTGCCCTTGTCCAGGTCAATGTTTGGCTAAGGGCCCAGTCCGAGGAGGAACCCCTCCTCGGCAAGGCAAGGCCAAGACCGTTATCGCTCTAGAAGCAGACATTCCAACACTGAGGACAAGTTCCTTCACTCCAAACAGTAACAATGAAGTACTAGACAGAACCAAGGTCTTACATAGTTCTTAGACTCAAACCTATGGGAAAACTAGTTACTTCACAAGACTAAGTACTAGACAGAACTAAGGTCTTGCATGGTCCTTGGACTCAAACCTATGAGGAAACTAATTACTTCACAAGACCAAGTACTAGACAGAACCAAGTTCTTGCATGGTCCTCAGACTTAAACCTATGGGAAAACTAGTTACCTCACAAGACCAAGTGCTAGACAGAACCAAGGTCTTGCATGGTCCTTAGACTCAAACCTATGGGGAAACTAGTTACCTCAAATGATTAAGTACTAGACAGAACTAAGGTCTTGCATGGTCGTCGGACTCAAACCTATGGGAAAACTAGTTACTTTTGACAAAATAGAGCGCAGAGCCCCTAGAATTTAATGAGGGTGCGCGCCATATACCGAAGCACCAGAAATGTGCCTTGGACAGATGAAAAGACTCTAGTGCTGACGTTGGACAAGACTGGGCAAGCCATGACAGAGGCCCGAAGACATTAAAACCCTCTTCCCCGTCCGAAGAGCCAGGCAGCAGGATTTTGAGGGGCTATTGTGGGGCTTAAGAATCTGGCATTCCCAGCCCACTTTGCATTAGGCCCAAGGACCATGCCGAGGATGGAGAAACGTACGAGGATGATCAAAGAAAGCCCAAGTTGCCAAAAAATATCACTGAGGACGATCTTGTCCTCAGCTTGCCGAGATCATAGAAAGGAAGAGTGGCACGTCATCAAAGGTAGCCTCATAGAGTGCCTTAATAGAAAGGATAAGTACAATGTGTTAGCCATGAAAGCATGGTGGAGGAATGATTCCAGGATAAACTGTCACCTCCACATTAAATGCCCACAACTAACGTTCTAGCTGCATTAATGAGGAAGTGACCCCTGAACAGGGTTGTCTAGGTTACTGCAACTCACAGGAGGTTTGATAAGGTGGTTGATGGGACAGGCCGTCAGATACAGGCTTGGATGATCAACAAGTGGAAGACAAAGATCGTCTAGGGAGGACTATATAATAGAAAGAACTAACCATGAATTGGGGGATCTCTGGAGTGACTCTCACCCCTTAATCATTAGAACAAAGCTTCTCGGATTGTGTCGAGGACAAATTCTCTTAGATAATCTCAAGTTCATCTTGGTTTGGTGGTTACGAATGCCATATTAACCGCTGCCTATGCACTAAAGTCTAGTTCTTTGGCCCACTCTCTACAAATTCATTGTATTGGGCTAGTTGGGTCTGAGTCCACTCGTCCAGTGAAAAAAGTGCTCAAACCCAATCCCTACAATTATAATTTAGGCTAAAATGCAAATAACATATTTAAAGTTTTGGAGTGTCTGGATTTTACACATAAATCTTTAGAATTTAGATTTTACCTCCTAAAATTCTATTCTATTTGCATCAATAACCCTCCATTCATATTTTTCATTAAATGCCATATAAACTTATCACACATGTTTAGTTTGTCTAATAAGATGATGTCACATCATTTTTGTAGCCTAAAAAAAATTAAAAAATTAAAAATTACATGGCATCATTTTATTAGTTGAACTAAACACACGTAGTAAACTTATGTGAAACTGACGGTATGGTAAGAGGGGTTGCTGTTGTAAACAAAATAAAACTTTAGTGCATAAAATTCAAATTCTAAAACTTTGAAGTGTAAAATCTAAACATCATCAATCTTTAGGCGTGTAGTGTGCGATTTAGCCTATAATTTATGAATCAAGTTGGTACTATCTGGGCATATTTGATACATAATTACATGAAAATATAAAATCAATATTAAAAACAATATGATAAACTGTAATGAAATAGCTGTTACTATTCATTTATTTGGTGACAAAATGCGTGTAGTGCATGTGATGAGAATAATAATTTTTATGATCGAGAGCATGCGTCTAGTGCATGTAACGAGACTATTGATTTTTTATTTTGTTGAGAGAAATGATAGAAGAGACTACTAATTTCTTTAATTAATGCTAACAAAGAAGGTCAAATTTAATGATTTGATGTACCTTTTTAAAATTTAATAATTTGATGATATACCTTTGTATGGAGAAAAAAAAAAGTTGCATTAACAAGCCAAAAATGCATCTTCAGAACTTTTATATATATACAAATCAATCAATTCTCACCAATTACCAAAGGCTTTGTAACTGAATTGGCATCTCCCCATACACAAAGTGTTGGGGGTTTAGGGGAGAAAGGGTTCAAGTTGCGGTATTAGCAGCATATTATAATTATCTCTAAAAGAAAATTCTCACCCATTTCACATACCAAGCAACAAAATTGAATTTCTTTCGTCCAAACACCTACTTATAATCATCAAATTTCTTTACTACCATGCACCTTTGATGCGGTGGTCATTTATATACACTTAGATTAAATTAGGCTAAAATTTATATCTAGTATAAAATAAATAAATCATCAACTTTCTTTGGATTTTTCTTTTTTTTTAATCTAAATCTTCAAGATGGGGCGTAGGGCTTTGGATATCGAAATCAATTCAGATATGCACTTGAAGGATGTGTACGCCGTAGTTTCTATCCACGACAACACCTTCAACCAAATTGACCCCATTGACCAGTTCTATGGCCCCAACTACAAATGGAATTTCCCTATGAAATTCGGCCCAAGTGTCTTATTAACCTGGCTGAACGACCTCACCATCATCATGGAACTCAATGCAGACAAAAAATTTGGCATCAAAGACATCGGTAATGTTCACTTGCCCATGAAAGAACTGCTTAACAGCTTTGGTGAATCAAAGGATAAAACTTTTTTTGAGTTATAGCATCATAACCCCATCTGGAGAAGCCACATGGTTTCTATATTTTACATACGAGTTTAGTGAAAAGTTTACTATAAATAGATGCAAGGTGGAATGGTGGGTCTAAGATTTTCTTTTTTTAAGAGTCAGTAAAAAGATGAATCTTATGTAAGAAATAAATCTTACGGTTTACAATGGCAGAGCCACGTTCAGTCTAGGGTATTCCCATGAATACCTTGACTTGAAAAAAAAATTATATATAATAATTTTAAAAAAAAAAATTATTTGTTTACCCTTTAAAAAAAATTAGGAACACCCTCAAATAAAAAAAAATAAAAAAAAAATTTATTTGTTCTACCTTCAAGCAAAAAAGAAAAAAAATTGTAGCAGAACAAACCCACAAAAAGGCCTAACATCAATCCTAACCAACATATGGTAAAGCAAACCCAATCTTAAAAAAAAAAATAATAATAATAATAAAACCCAACAGATGTTAAACAGGTAAAGTAAACCCACGGATTCTCCCAAAAAAAAAACCAAACAAACCAAAACCCAATATAGGCATCCATCGATTCATCATATGGTAAAGCAAAAATTGAAATCCCAAATTAGAAACCTAACCTAAAGAAAAAACCTCATTAATCATCAATGACAACGACCAACAGACGGCACCTTCGCCTCAAACTCAAGCAATGCTGCAACAGCCAACAGAGCACAACTCGAGCTCCAGAGCACATCGGGTATTGAAGATAAGAGATTGGTCCAATCAAATTGGAGATCGATCATGCTTGGCTTGGCCTCGATTCCTTCCTCACCTCAACGTGCTGCCCGATGGCACCGCCCCTTAGGCCTCCCTGCTTCCTTAAGGTATTTCATCTTTACACTTCTCTCTCTATTCTCTCTTACATGATCGGGTTAATAGGTTTGCTCAATTTGCTTTTGCTGTGGTTTAAGTCTCTAAGACTCTCTATCTCTCTATCTCTCTCTTTATCTGAAGACTGGAAATGAATTAATGAAATGAGACTCTCTCTCTCTCTCTCTCTCTCTCTCTCTCTTTCTTCATCTAATTCTCTCTCTTTCTCTTTGATGTTTGAACTACAATTGGTTAGCTTTACTTTAGTCTTTATAACTTTATTAATATTTTCCTGCTGTTTTGACTTTCTCTGTTGGTGTTGGTGAGTTATTGAGTTTGTCTTTTAGTGAATTGTGATTTGTAAATATATTTGATTGGCTCTTGTGATTGGGAGCCATGGAGCTTGTTTGTTGAGTGGGGGGTGGATGGGGGCATGGGGCTGGGGTGGGATATTTGAATTCGAAGAATTAAAGGCATCTAGAGCTAGAGACAATAACTTACCAATAAAAGACAAAATTAAATTATGTTAGGACTTAGGCACTAGGCAGGCAGTGGGTTGGCCATGGATAATGCACATAGGGTGTGTGCTAATAGTTAGTAAAGAAAAATAATGAAGCAACTAATAAACAATAATTAACCAATACATTATAAAAGACAAACAATTTAAATTATGTTAGGCTAAACAACATTTAATAATTTTATAATTAATGAAACAACAATACAACAAATTATAGTTTATAAAAGACAAACAAATTAATGAAACAACTAAACAACAATAATTAATAATTTTATTAATATTTCAAATGAATTTATAATTTATTGTTTATTCTTTTGCTAGAATTATGGACAAATATTTGATAAGAAAACCATGTACCCGAGATTCATCTCCTGTGCAAGATTCATCTTCAATCTTCTAAGCAAATTTGTGTTGACTTTAACTTAGAAAATCTTCCTCCAAATCCTGGGCTATGAGAAAAGATATCATCTTATCATCCTAATAATCATAATGAAATAAGAAGATATTATTTATAAAAAGGCCATTGTCAACCTGTTTTCCAAAACCATGATGATTACCCTCTAACATATTTTTTTGGAAAGCCCCGTCAATTTAGATCCGAATGGTATGTAAATAGAAAATGGTTGGAATATAATATAGACAATGATGCAGTATTTTGTTTATATTGCTACCTATTTGGACAAGATGTTGGTAAGCGAGGAGGTGAGTCTTTTGTAACGAAGGGATTCAAACTTTGGAATCAGAAAGAGAAGTTAAATTCCCATATTGGAGGAGTTAATAGTGCTCATAACCAAACTGTCAAGAAGAGTGGAGATCTAATGAAGGAAAAGCAACACAAATAGCATGTACCACCACTTCATCACTCAAATATGCTATTGAATGTTTACTTTGTGAACATAATTTGAGTTTATCAAAACTACGTGGGCAAGGTTATGACGGGGCTAGTAATATGCAAAGTGATATCAATGGTCTCAAAACTTTAATTTTGAAAGAGAATAAGTCAATATTTTATGTCCATTGTTTTACTCATCAACTTCAATTGAAACTTGTTGCCGTTGCTAAAAATCATATTAACATTGCTGAATTTTTGTGTGGTTAGTAATTTAGTAATTGTTGTTCGAGGCTCTTGTAAGAGACGAGATGCTCTTTGAGATGCACAATTTTCCCAAATTAAAGAAGAATTAGAGAATGGTCTACGTAGAAGTGGGCAAGGTTTGAATCAAGAGACAAATCTTAAACATCCTAATGATACACGTTGGGGATCATATTATGAAACTATTCTCAACTTTATTTTAATGTTCTCTACTGTTGTTGATGTACTTGAGATTATTGAAGAAGATGGTCTCTCTAACCAAAAAGTTGAAGCTCGATCTATTATGAGGTCAATTCTATTTTTTTAATTTGTTTTTGCTCTACACTTGATGAAAAACATTTTAGGGATCACAAATGAGTTGTCAATAGCATTGTGGAAAAAAAAATCAAGAGATAGTAAATGCTATGGATCTTGTTAAATTGTCTAAGCAACGATTGCAAGTAATGAGAGATGATAAATGGATATCTTTATTGACTGAAGTGTCTTCATTTTGTACCACACATGATATTCTTATCTTAAACATGGATGAAATATTTGTAGTTAGTAGAAGACTACGACGCAACACCCAACAAAATACAAATTTACATCATTATCGTGTTAAGCTATTCTACACACTCATAGATATTTAACTTCAAGAGCTTAACAATCGTTTTTCAGAGATGAATACCGATTTACTACTTTGTCTGGCTTGCTTGAATCCAAGTAATTCATTCGTGGCTTTTGATAAGGAAAAGTTGATACGTCTAGCAAATTTCTATTCATCTAATTTTCTTAGGACAGATATCTTGGCACTTGACTCTCAACTTCAGAATTACATTTTTGATATGTGTAGTAATGACTTGTTTTTAAAGCTTCAAGGAGTTAGTAAACTTGTTGAAAAGTTAGTGAAAACAGGGAAGCATGAGACTTATCCATTAGTCTATTTGCTTGTGACGTTAGTTTTGACCATTCCTGTCGCTACTGCAACAGTAGAGAATAAAAAATAAATTATAAATTCATTTGACATATTGCCTCTTAATACAATATTGAACATATAAAAAATAAATACAATGTTGAACATACTAATTATATTCTTCTAAAAAATAACATACTAAATATTCTTGCTAAGATTAAATCTTGAAAATCTTCTATTGTTTCTAAATTTAATAAATATATTAATAATTTTTGTTAAGTAAACTTTAATTATTACAATTTAGAATACTTTATTTATTATTTTATGTTTATTCTCTTTTACAATTGTTTTATTTAACAATTCAACTCAACTTTGACAATATTGGTTTTTGTAATTGTATTAAAAAAAAAATTTTGTTGTGTTAACATTTACTTTTTTATTCAATCAATCACTCCTTAGCCCCACACATCTTTTCTATTTTTTTTTTATTATTTAAAATCACCCATTATCTAATTGTTTAATTGTCTTTTAGAGTTTTAGTATTACATTTGCTACCCACTAATTGACTGGCAGTCTAACATATGGCCCCAATCCCCACTCAAGATATAACAAATTAAAAATTAAGCACATTCAGACACAACCATTCTTTTCACAGTTCGGTCAAAAATATAAATTAATTGAGAAATGCTACATTGAAAATATTTTCACAACACTTTAACAACCAATTTCAGCTCATAATTCCTCAGCATTTTATATGTAAAATCTATATATATTACACCCATTTTTTTTTATAACATGCACATGGTAAACTAGTGCTCTCCACATTGACATAGCTGAAGCACATCCTTTTGTCAATTAGTCTAGGTTTAAAGCCTTTTTGAAGTAGCATAAAGTTGCTATTCTTACAAAACTGCATTGTAAATTGCGCTAGTTATTTGGCCATTCTAAATTTTTTCACTTAAATTTAATAATTTGAATTTCTGTCTTCCCTAAAGCATAAAGCGTTATAGATTTCATCTTTTCATCCATGCCTATAAACAAGGTAATGTATAAATAGTAAATACCATTTTTATTTATTTATTTATAAATAGACCAAGAGTCTGGGAATATATTAAAAAACAAAAACTATTGAACATCAAATTCGGCCAGAGGAGCAATGTCTTCAGCAGCTCCTCCAACGAGACCTGACATCCTACAATGTTTTTAGCTTTTTGAGCTAAAGCATCAGCCACAGAGTTACCAGTACGATGCACATGAATGAAATCAAAAAACAGAAAAGAAGAAACTAAGAGGCTGTTTGGCCAGCTTTTTTTGGTCACTCAATTTTTGTCACTCAATTTCCGTCACTCATCACTCATCACTTATCACTCAATACTCATCACTTATTACCCATTACCCATCACTCAATACCCATTTGGCACATCACTGAAATGCAATCACTCAACATTTTTCACACTATTTTGTGGGCCCAGCTCTGTCACCCACTGCAGCTTTTTTTTTTCCTTTTTTTTCTTTTTTAACTGGGTTCTGTGAGTTTCCCAGTGAAAAAAAATAAAAAAGAGGAAGAAACCCAAGACGGTAAACCCAGGTGGAAAAAAAAAAAGAAAAAAAAAAAGAAGGAAGACAGGGACGATGAACCCAGGTGAAAAAAAAAAAAAAGAAAAGAAAAGAAGGAAGAACAGGGACGGTGAACCCAGGTGAAAAAAAAAAAAAGGAAGAGCAGGGACGGTGAACCTAGGTGAAAAAAAAAAAGAAAGAAGGAAGAACCCAAAAAAAAAAAAACCAGCCAACGGAAACTGTGAAAGAAGAAGAAAAAAGGACCAAACCTAGAAAGTGAAAAGAGAAGAAAAGAAGAAAAAAAAAAAAGAAAAAGAACCAGATCCAAAAAGTGAAAAGAAAAGAAAAGAAGAAGAAAAAAAGAAGAAGAAGAAGAGGAGTAGACACCCAGACCCGTGAAAGACAAAAAGAAAAGAAAAAAAAAAAAGAAAAGAAGATAAAGAGGGAGTAAAAATCTGACTGTAGGCCCGGTTATGTGATGTTATTTACAAGTTTGCCATTAAAAACTGAAAACAGCCAAAAGTTGTTTTTAGTTTCCATAACTCATAACTCAAAAAGTAGAGAATTGAGTATTGGAAATAGAGTATTGGTGCAGGCAAACGAGTATTTTGCTATGGGTCCCACCATTTTTAAGAATTGAGCTATGAAAACTGAGAATTAAGTCATGAAAACACCCAATCCAAATAGCCTCTAAATATCGAATATCATCCACAATGTTTCCATATGAAGATAACACTACCTTCCTCTAAAAAACCGTGTTAATAACAATTGTCAAATCCCCTTCGAAGATGACTCTTTAAAGACCAAGTTCAGTAGCAAATTGAACCACTCAACGACAAGCAAGAGCTTCTGTAAAGAGGGAAAATTCCTAACCTATCACAAACTGAAATATCATACTACCAAATCCACAAAGTACGGTTAATTATAAAACACCACATATTGCTACTAGGTTTTGCTATCACTATTCAGAAAACAACATAAATTTGCCAAGTGTCATTGAAATGGAGACACAAAAAGTATGCAAAAATCAATCAGACATCGACATGTATAAGCAATGACACAAGTAGTCCAATCGGGTGCTGACATGTGTCACCTTGAAAATCAAAACATTTCAGCCAATCAAAAGATGCCACGTGTCTTGGAGAGAAAAGTCTTAAAGCTCCTCCAATCAGACTATGACACATGTCACCAATCAAACTTCGCCACGTGTCGCTTACCCACCCCCAAACTCTTATAAATAGAAGCCTTCCTAAGGCATTTCCACACACCAAGAGACCAAGACATCTTAGGATGCACCAAGGCATCCATGCCATAAGCAGCATCAAAGAAGATTCAGAAGAACAGAAGCTCTGTTGGAATCAAGCCCGAAAGCCTCCAAGAACTTCAAAAACTTCAACTTCGAATACGAAGAATAGTCAAAGAGAAATCATCCAAATCATCTTCTTAGATCTCAAAGTTCACTGGAATCAAGCTCAAAAGTCTCCAGAAACTTCAACAAACCACAAATTAGCGAAGCTCTACAGACTCAAGCCTCCAAAACATCGAACAACTTCCACCACAAACCTTCAAAGATGAAGAACAAGTGAAGAACAAAGAATTTCTAACAAGCTCATAGCCAAAGATTCATTGTAATTCTATTTCAAGGGTCTTCAATCCATCCTTCAGCCAAATTGAAGGATATTTAGTGTTCGGGTTAAAATCACATTATTACAATTCCAATCAACAAGTCTTTCAAGGAGATTGAATCAGAAGATCACTCTTTTGTAATTACAAAGAATTGTACCATACATTCATCAATACAAATTCACGTTTGTGAAACTATTTTACTTTTTTGACTTTATTTCAAACTTGAAATTTAGTTGTCGATAGCTTCCATATCAGCAACCAAGTTAAACAACAAAATTAGCGGCAAAAGACCTTCGACTTCCTTGCCATGCCAATTACGGACAATGACACCTATTCCAGCTGAGTTGGAGGCTTTGAAGACAACCGCATCAAAGTTTGCTTTATGTATATCTTTTTCAGGAGGATGCCATTGGTTCAACATCACAGACTGAGGTTTGTCAAGCTCTACCTCCTACACCACCAGAAATTCCTGACGCAAGGAACCCACCAAGGAGCAAATGTGTGACAAAGGATGAGAAGGCCATCCAAAGTGGTTTGCATTCTATCTATACCTTAAACACTAAGTTGTAACAGCAAAGATCTCCTTTCTAAAGTCCTCGTGTACCTATAAAAACCTGTCAATTAAATCACAAAAGTTAAGGGGAAGGGTTGATACTGAGGCCTGGAACCAGTGGAAGGAATTCCACATAGATTCCACTTCTTTGCAAAGCCAAAATGTGTGCCAAACATCTTCTCAACCATCATTGCACAAATCACAAGTATCTATCACTGTGATTTGCCTCCAAAACAGATTGCATTTAGTTGGCAAAGCATTATTGCATGCTCTCCATCTCAATGCTTAATTTATTGGGTACATGCAGTTGTTAAATTTCTCTCCAAAATTTTTTTTTGAGGTTCCAAAACAGAGCTCCCTGCATGATTAGCTGAGGCCGAGGCAACTAGTAACTTATATGCATTGCTTGATGTAAACTTAACGTGTAGAATATATTGTGGGCTTTAGGCCCAGTTAGGTTACTTGTATAGCACACATATTTACTTGTACTGCACACATGTGCCTCTTATATAAAGGCACCTATGTACATTCTTTCATCATGAAATACAATATAATTACATTCAATATTTCTAATATGGTATCAAAGCCACTACTCTAATCCTTTGGTGTGCCGCTCTTAAGCAGTCTTGTCTTCTTGGGTGTCATCTGCAGCCGTTGTTGTGAACAGCACCACTGCCTCCACCACGACTTCAGTACATCAAAGATCACTGCCTTGTTGCCACCACCGCTTTCGCTACTCCAATCAGACCACAAATTGCACCATCGGAAAGTAATCTCTCCGATCTAAATTTCTGTGAAATATCGTCTTCATCGAACCTTCCATGCGCTGCCACGGACCACTATAATTCTCGGCGTTATTGGCAAGCGTCGCCAATATTTTTCACGCTTTTCCACACGCTGTCACACGCCTCCACGCACCAGACTCGGTCCGCTGACGCCATCATCTTCGCCATGTCAACCCTAGTGACGTCATAACTGCTTATGTCAGCTTGCTTACGTCAACACTCACGTCATCACCGCTGACCGTTGACCGCGTTGACTTTGATTAGGCCATTGACTTTCTTCGGGTTGACTTTTTTCAATCCAGGTCCTCCTTATCCAATTTTTTGCGTAAATTTCATTTTTGCAGTCCATTTTTGCATATTTTGCTTCTAAATGAAGAATAAGGGCAGGTCTTCAACTTATTGCAACAATCATCGCTACCAATCCATCAAATGTTTTTGCAAACTTTGCAAATGTTTTGGCCACAATATTAAGACTTGCTATCATCGCAACAAATCAGCTTTTCAATTTTTGCTGCTACTGTTGCTAACACTGAGAGTGTCCAACCAATGGCTCTTGTCTCTGCACAATCTAAGTCTTCGAGATCCACTTTCTCCATTTTCAGAGATGACCTTATAAATATCATCGGCAATGTCATTCGTATGGTTGGTTATGCATCTTATTCCTCTTCTCTCTCAGCTTTATCTTGTATGTCTCCTACCTCTTGGCTTATGGATTCTGCTTGTTGCAATCATATGACAACTCACTCGTCCTTATTTTCTAACCTTAAACCTGCACCGCACCCTCTTAATATTCGCACAGCAAATGGTTCCATAATGTCTGGTCATAATATAGGTTCAGTTTCGACCTCCAACCTCTCAGTTCCTGGAGTCTTTAATATTCCTGACCTTTCTTATAATTTATTTTCTGTGGGATAATTAGCTGAGTTGGGTTATCGCATTACCTTTGATTATTCTGGGTGCATTATGCAGGATCCTAGGACAAGTCAGGAGCTTAGGACTGGTCCCAGAGTTGGGCGTATGTTTCCCGTGGACAACCTTCATCTTCCACTTATTGCTCCTGTTTCTATTGCTGCAACCACTATAGTTTCTTCCACTCCTTCCCTTGCACTTTGGCATGCTCGACTTGGTCACGCATCTTCCTCTCAAGTACAACAATTGGCTTCTAGAGGTTTGTTAGATTCAGTGTCTATAAAAAATTTTGATTGTGTTTCGTGTTAGTTAGGAAAATAACCGACTTTGCCTTTCAATACTAGTGAATCAATATCCACTGATATCTTTGACCTTATTCATTCTGATGTTTGAGGGCTGTCCTCTGTCTCTAGTATTAGTGGGTCTAGATATTTTGTTATCTTAGACGATGATTACACTCGTTATAGCTGGATTTTTAATATGAAATTCGCTCTAAATTATTAGAAGTATATTCTAATTTTGCAAAAATGGTTGAAACTCAATTTTCTAGATGTATCAAAATTTTTCAATCTGATAATGCTCTTGAATATACTCAATATGCTTTCCAAGCTATTTTGCACTCCTATGGCACTGTTCATCAACTAACTTGTCCAAGTACCTCTCAACAAAATCGTAGAGCCGAACGAAAACTTCGTCATATTCTTGACACTGTTCGTGCTCTCCTTCTCTCTGCCAAAATTCTTGCTCCTTTTTGGGGTGAAACTGCTCTTCATGCTGTTCATACTATTAATCACATTTCGAGTCTTGTTATCCAAAATCAAACTCCATATGAGTGCCTTTTTGGGTCACCTCCAAACTATCACCACCTTCGCTTCTTCGGTTTTGCTTGTTTCGTTCTTCTTCAGCCACATGAACATAACAAACTTGAGCCTCAGTCAAGGCTTTGCTGCTTTCTTGGCTATGGCAAAACTCAAAAAGGGTATAGGTGTTATGATCCTGTCTCTCATCGTTTTCATATCTCCCGCAATGTTGTCTTTTGGGAACATCACCTTTTTGTCGAGCTCTCTCATTTCCGTGCTTCTTTGTCTTCCTCCTCTATCTTAGATCTTTTTCCAGATAAGGCACATATTCCTTCTATAGTTATTCCTGATCCTTCTGTAGTTGCTCCTAATTTTGTTGCTGTAGACTTCTCTGTCCAACCACTAGATATCACTGATCCATTTCCTAGTTCATCCTTTAATGAACAGGTTGAAGACGAGCTACCCAACCCTAATCCTGAGCTTGAGTCTCCTACTTCTGCTCTGCCTAAAGATCTTCCACCTCATCACTCAACTCGGATAAGATCTATTCCTACACATTTACTTAACTATCATTGTTACACTGCCCTTACTACACTACACGAGCCTCACACCTATCGTAAGGCTTCCACTGACCCTTTATGGTAGATTTCAATGAAAGAGGAACTTGATGCATTATCTAAAAACTATACTAAGGATTTGGTGACACTTCCTCCTGGGAAATTTGTAGTTGGTTGTAAGTGAATCTACAAGATTAAGACTCGCTCTGATGGGTCTATTGAGCGCTACAAAGCTCGTCTTGTTGCAAAAGGTTTTACACAAGAGTATGAGATTGATTATGAAGAGACATTTGCTCCAGTTGTTCGTATCTCATCTATTTGTGTCCTCTTAGCTGTTGCTGCTGCTAGTAAATGGGACCTTTTTTAGATGGATGTCAAAAATGCATTCCTTAATGGGGATTTAAGTGAAGAAGTATATATGCAACCTCCTCCTGGTCTTTCTGTTGACTCAAACAAGGTTTGTCACCTTCGACATGTACTTTATGGCCTTAAACAAGTTCCACGAGTTTGGTTTGCCAAATTTAGTTCTACCATCTCTTTCTTGGGTTATATGGCCAGTCATTATGATTTTGCTTTATTTCTTCGTTGCACTGACAAATGCACTATTTTACTTCTCCTTTATGTGGATAATATGATCATAACTGGAGATGATCTCAGTGGCATTCAAGAACTTAAGGCTTTTCTCAATCAGCAGTTTGAGATGAAAGATCTTGGACATCTCAGCTACTTCTTGGGTCTTGAAATCACTCATTCTATAGATGGACTTTATATTACTCAAGCCAAGTATGCCTCTGAACTCTTGTCTCAGGCTGGACTCATTGATAGCAAGATTGTTGACACTCCAGTTGAGCTTAATGTGCATCTGACTCCCTCAAGGGGGGAAACCATTGTCTAATCCTTCTTTATACAGACGCTTGGTTGGCAACTTAGTTTATCTCACTGTCACTCGTCCAGACATTTCCTATGTTATTCACCAAGTAAGCCAGTATCTGTCTGCACCACAATCGACTCACTATGCTGCTGTTCTGCGCATTCTTCGATACTTAAAGGGCACTCTCTTCTATGGTCTTTTCTACTCTGCTCAATCTTCTTTTATTCTCCATGCATTTTCTGATGCTGATTGGGCAGGAGATCCCACTGATCGCAGGTCCACCACTAGTTATTGCTTTCTTCTTGGTTCTTCTTTGATTTCTTGGCGAAGTAAGAAACAAACTCATGTGGCCCACTCTAATATTGAAGCAGAATATCATACCCTTGCTGATACCACATCTGAGCTCCTTTGGCTACAATGGCTTCTCAAAGACTTAGGTGTGTCTACATCCTCTGCTACTCCTCTTTACAACCAGAGTGCTATTCATATTGCTCATAATGATGTCTTCTATAAACAGACTAAACACATCGAGATCGATTGTCATTTTATCCGTTTCCATCTCGTCCATGGTGCTCTCAAGCTAACCTCAGTTTCCTCTAAAGATCAACTTGCAGATATTTTCACTAAGTCACATCCTAACAGACGCCTTCGTACTTTGGTTGACAACTTCAAGCTGGTCTCACATCCACCTTGAGTTTGAGGGAGGTTGTTAATGTGTATAATATATTGTAGGCTTTAGGCCCAGTTAAGTTACTTGTATAGCACACATATTTACTTGTACTGCACACATGTGCCTCCTATATAAAGACACCTATGTATATTCTTTCATCATGAAATACAATACAATTACATTCAATATTTCTAACATAAACAAACCAGACAAAGAATGTGTCTATACCACTTGGTCAGGAGGACTTCTAGGACTAAAAGGAATTCCCAAAATCAACGACACTTCATGAGGAAGAAATACTTGTTGCACTTCACTAGATTTCCACACACCTAGTTCCAAATTAATAAAATAACTCACCTTTGTTTCGGGCAACAGAGAGGGGAGAGGTGAGATAATCAAACAACTAGGTTTCTTAGGTAACCATTTGTCTTCCTTAATCTTGACTAATTGCCCATTACCAATTCACGGGACCATTCCCTTCCGAATGAATACTCTAGCATTGAGAATACTCTTCCAAGCATAGGATCCAATAATAGAATCCTTAGCCTCAAGAATAGAACAATTTGGGAAGAAACAAAGTTTGAACACCCTAAAACAAAGAGAATCCGGGTTGTTGATGTAGGACAAAATCTACAATTTAATTATTGTAATTTATTAATTTTGGTATTTAATTTGTAATTTTAGTTATTTTAGATTTAAGGCTATTATTTCCTTATTTTTAGGTGCTTTTAATTTTTTTTAGGTCAAATTTGATTCCAGTTATGGTTAGGTATCAATTAGGAGTTATTTTAGAATTTTATTTTCTTGTCTATTAAGTTTTATGGAGCCCTTAAATAGACCCCTAAATTTGTACACGTTTTTAAAAAATTCGGACTGTTGTCTTTCTATTTTCTAGTAGATTCCAAACCCTTTCTTTTTGTGGATTCAAGGACCCTTGTGGAGTCAAGGAATCCTTGTGGATTCGAGGTTATTTTCAAAAGTAAACATGTTTTTTTCTTCTTATTTTCTAGAAGTAGACGTGTTATGCTTCTCTATGCTTCCGCATTCTCGCATCAGTTAGTATTAGAGCCTTGAGTTATCCTAGTTTGGTGGTTAACGTATGATACGATAGCAACTCCGGTGACATAAAACTTAGCAAGTATTATGTGACGTATAGCTAGCTTTCACAAATATCTTTGCTAGGATGCCGTCATTGGAGCATGGAAACAATAGGTATAACTATCATGGAGACATAACTCACGGACAACCTATTGGTAAGCAAATTTCATATAGGCCTTATAGAAGAATTTCAAGTTATAATGGTAATTTTTATAAAGAAATTTCTTTTGATTGGTTACTTGATCTAAAGGACTTATTTGACATTGAGAATATTTATTATGAGAGAAAAGTTGACTTGCTTTATATAAACTTAGTGAATATGCCTTAGTTGGTGGGAATGAGTACAATCTGATAGAATTTGACAAGGTAAAGACAAAATTCATTCATGGCCAAGGATAAAAAAGATGCTTTCTATCAAATTTTATCTTTTGGATTATGAAGAAATCTTGTCATATACAATACAAGATTATTATTGGCCAAGAAGTTCATACTTGAATTATTTTGAAGAGCCAAATATTCCCCCATTAAAGGAAGAATTGCATGTTGAAGAAAATATTGTTCTTGAAGAATATGTAGAAGTAAAAAAAAAAAAATATATATATATATATATATATATATATATAGAGATTTTTGAGGAAATCAATGAAGGCCTTGTTATAGAAGAAGAACCTAAAATCAAGATTGTGAAGGAGATTAATGAAGATCCTATTATAGAGAAAGATCTTGAGGTAAAGATAGTAGAAACCATTAAAGAAGAAATTATAGAGGAAGTTGTCAACGACCTCAATGAAGTCAAGTTAGATGATTGCAATGTTCAAGCTCCTATTATTTTGGTGGGAGCCACCGAAACAAAGTTTATTGATTTTATTGGGGTGGAAAGATAAGATTTGATTTGATTTGATTATTAACTCTTATTTGGTGAATATTGTCAATTGAATGAAGATCAAGGGACAAGAAGTTTGAGTTGCTCAATTGATGACTTTCAAGTTTGGCAAGAAAACAAGGAAGATGAAGTATTCAAAGTATTTATTCTCTTGGCATGAAAGATTTCAAATTTCAAAGATAAACTCAAGGACGAGTTTGTTTCAAGTGGAGGGATCTGATGGAGAACAAAATCTACAATTTAATTATTGTAATTTATTAATTTTAGTATTTAATTTGTAATTTTCATTATTTTAGATTTAGGGTTATGATTTCCTTATTTTTAGGTATTTTAAATGCTTTTTAGGCCAAATTTGATTCTTATTATGGTTTGGTATTAATTAAGAGTTATTTTATAATATATTTTATTGTTTGTCAAGTTTTACAAAGCCCTTAAATAGGCCCCTAAGTCTGTACACGTTTTAAAACAATTATTCAATTAATAAAATTCAGACTTTTGTCTTTCTGTTTTCTGGTAGATTCTAGACCCTTTCTCCTTGTAAATTCAAAGACCCTTATGGATTCAAGGAACCCTCTTGGATTTAAGGTTATTTTCAGAAGCAAACATATTTTATTTCTTGTTTTCTAGAAGTAGACATGTTCTGCTTCTTAACGTTTTCGCATTCCCGCATCAATTGTTCATCATCCGCCAAACTAGTTTAGCTAAGAGAGCATCATTAAATTTCTCAATTTCTTTGAAACCCAAACGTCTCGATTCTTTAGCCTCGCATAACCTCTCCCAGCTAACCCACTATACCTTCGTCGAATCACCACTATACTCCCACCAAAATTTGTGAATGAGAACTAGACTACTGATATATGCAAGTTGTATAACTAGATGCATTGGTTTACTTGTACATTGTTAGTTAGTTAGGCTTGGCTTAATTGGGTAGTACTGTTATCTCAACTATCAAGTCTAGCTATAATTCTGTTAATACTAAAGATTGTTAGTTAGGCAAGTCTATTAGACTATTACAGCCAAGTACAAAGGTTGATCTCATTGTAATTGATGGTATCTAAATAATAATGCAATTGATTAGTTTCTCATTGAGATTCTGATTAGGAGGTCGATTCCCTCAAAAGAATCATTGGAGGCCTAGTTCCCTCTAAGAACTACCATAATTGTGAGATTGTGAGTACATTGAAGAACAAGAAGGTCTTATCATTTTTTGGTATTGGAGCCACCACCACATCGGGTAATCAGATGATCCAGGAGTGCAAAATCTGCTAATTATTCAACAAATAGACAATCCTCTTCTATAATATCCAACAACAGAACCTTAAAATAACCCAACTTAAAAATTGGAATGGTGAATACTATTAGTAGATAGCAAATATTATAAAGATTATTTCGTCTGATTGCCTACAATAGCAGGCTAAATGGCTATAGTACATTTATTGTTTAAACAAAACTAAATGGTTGGATTGATAAAAAATTTTCTCCAAGAAGAGAAAGGGAATACAAAATAAATAAATAATTACGTAAATCAAGCTCTCTGCTCTATCATGTCTCCAACATCAAGTTTTTAAACACTCTTTTTTCACCATAAACCAATAACTTACCTTAATCATCAATGACTTTTACTCTAGGAAAATTGTTAAACATTCCCTAATTTTATGTATCATAGAAAAACGATTATCAAAATAACAACCAAGAAAGCTCAGGCAAGAAGTAGCCAAAGCAGATATCTTGTTAAACATTCTCTATTTTTTTCCGTAAACAAAGGATGAATTTGTGGAGTAACTTACATAAAATAAAAAAATTAATTAAAATTAAAAAAAAAAAATTTGTGGTGTACCTACCATGCGTGTGTGTGGTGTGCTAAAAATCCTGCAGCCAAAAATTGGGTGATGATCATATATATATATCAAATTAACGAAGACCATCAAACCAAAAAGAAAAAGACATAAAAAATCACATACTTAAAATTCTACGCAGTCACTTTGGAGAGATTCAGGACAAAGCTGACAAGTTGGAGATGATACTTCAAATCCTAAATATATATATATATATATATATATTTCTTTATTTATTAACAATCAACGTGTATAATAGATCCTTGCTCTCACACAGGGAACTTTTTCTTCTCACTGCGTTTCTCTTTCTTTTCTTTTCCCTAATTATTCCAGTCGCACTCTCTACTTCTAATTGCCTCACACGCATGTTTCTATTTATATAACAAAAGCAACCGCCTTTATTCTTAGAGACTCATGTCTCTTAATTCACTTGGGACTCTAATTCACGGTGACGGGTTTGGCTTTTCTTCACAAAGGATACTGGTGTGAATGAAAACAAAAGTAAGAGACGCGAGAGGTGGAGGCAGGGGAATGCGTAGAGAGAGGAAGGATTCGATAAACTAAATAGAGAGGAAAAGTAATATCAGGTTACAAAATTCAAATTAATAAATTAATAAAAAAAATAATAATAATGTTGATGTGAAAAATTGTAATGATTCCCTTACGTGGCAAGCCTAGAGTCAACAAAAAGTCAAACGTTTCAGTTTTATAGTATATATAGATTTGGTACTTTGGGGAATTATGGATGCTTGATGATCACAGAGGTTTTGTATTATTCTATTTGGAAATTTGGATTTGCATACTATCTGTTTGGATGATGAGAAAATAATGGAAAGAAGTACTTTTTTTTTTTTTTATATACAATTTATGTATTTTGGGGATTTGGTTTACTTTTTAAAGGGTTTCTAAACTATTTAATTGGTCTACCATAATTGAAATTACATGACATGATTTTATTGGATCAACTAGTACACAAGATTTGCTCATGTGATATTTAAGGATCACATCACGCTACATTTTTAAATAAAAATAGCATGTAATCCGCACAATGCACAGGATTTGTAAAATGCTATTAACATTATTTTTCTAATTACTTTTTAGAGTATCATCAACAGTGATATCATCGCAACCAGTAATACCTGAATGAACAAAATATATCAATATCTTTGTGAAGAGAGGCCAACCACATCACCATATATTTGCAATAACATTGATAAAAAATAAAATAAAAAAATAAAAAAAATGAAGTGCGTTGAGTTGAAGTAGTTTAGTTTGCATCTTTTTTTGGTAAAAATATTTTTGAGTCATGTTTTGGGTTTTGGGGGACTTATTATTATTCTATTATAGTAGTAACATGTTATGATTTAAAATAGAGTAGAAATTTAGTGTTTTAGAGACCTTTTGGCTTTGGCACTTGAAAGAGGTAAGAGAAGGATAAATATTAGGTATTTGTGTTTGATGGGAAGATGAACAACCTCTTAGATAAGCATGAGGAAGGTAAAAAAAAAAAAATCCATGTAGAGACCAACGGGATATTACAATAATTAGGTGGTTTGAGTAAACTGTTCTACCATTCACTTTTGCTTAATAGTATATTAGAAAATAGTATATTAGAAAGTAATTGTCAAAAGAAGTTGATCAACCTGTACATTTTACTAATAGAAAAGTGACTTCCACCTCTCATTGCTAGATTGTAAGTTGTACAGTTCATGTAGAAAGAAAAGAAAAAGGCCAACTCTCTTATATCTGCCACTGTCCCAAGTATTCTGAATTTGGTTACTCTGTAGGTTTATTTTGCTGGTTTGAGAGATATTTTCAGTACAAATAAAGGATTCAAATTGCACTTTTGCAGGACTGATTATTCCTCGCGGCTGATGCTTAGGAAACATTCATATAATAGATAATTGCTGAGGCCGCCATACCAGCATGCAGTTGGCGGGCTCATGGCATTCACCCGTTCTCAATAGACAACCTGGATACGGATGACTTGGATTCTGACTCTCAGCTTGGCATCGACAGCAGTGCGGAGATAGTCTCTGCACTGTGATCTCAATTTATCTGGAATTTGAAACAGACTTGCTTCTGCAAAATAGTATAGTTCTTTGGGGCCATAGCTTGGGAAGATCTGACTAAGAGAGTGTGGTGTCGTGTAGATTAGAATAGATCAGACCTTAGGTAAGTGCATCATGTTAGTCTTAGTTGTGCTCCTTAGATAAGCTTTTATCTCCCCACACACACACACCCAAAAAAAAAAAAAAAAAAGAGCAAACTACATATTTGGTCTCTATCTTATACATCATATTTCACTTTGGTCTCCAACTTTTTAATTGTGTTAATTTAGTTCATAACCTTTCAATATCGTGTCAATTTGTCCTTGTCATTATATCTTGGGTGAAAATTGATGACATGACAAACAATTAAAATAAAATTTTAGTGTATTGTCACATTAACAAAAGTTAATTTTTTATTTTAGCCATTAGACGCATCATCAATTTTCTTCCAAAAATTAATGGCTAGGACTAAATTGACATGGTACTGAAAAGTTAGGAACCAAATTGACAGAATTGAAAATTTAGGGACCAAATTAAAATATGGTGTATAGAATAAGAACAAAATACATAGTTAACCCAAAAAAGATTACATAAGCTTGAAATGTATTTTCTCTTAAAAGAGGTAGTGGTATCATTTCAGTTTCCATTTCCTAAATGAGTTGGTCATTATAATTAATGAATTTAATGTCAAAAGATTTCCTCTTAAAAGTTAAATTTGAAGTTGAATAAAATTTGGCAAGTGATAATAGTATCATAAATATTGAGATTTGGTCAAGTTTCTAAATTGGAAAGAGATTTTGGTGATTTGGTCAAGAGATTCCAAATTGGAAAATTCATATTACATTTCCTATATGAGTTGGGCCTTATCATTACAGAATTTGATGCCAAAAGATTCTCTCTTAGAAGTTAAATTTTTGAAGTTGAATTAAATTTGGCAAGTGATAATAGTGTCGTAAATATAGTTGTCAAAATGTGAATCGTATTGTGAATCAATTTTTTATTTTTCTGTATCGTGTATCATATGATATCGTATATTGTAAAATACACAAACACTTAATAAAATTTATAAAATATTATAGATATACATATATAAGTGGTATATTTATTATAAATATTAAATATATTCAACTAATGACTAATTTATTCATCACTTATGTAATATTTAACAAGCTAACTAAGTATATCAAACTAGCATGTGATTATAACATACACATTCAAATTGCTTAAATTCAAAAGTGATAATAATATATTACAAATGACCCAAAAATAATACTCCATCATATTGCCAAATAAACCCCATCTAAGTCAATGCTATCATCATGTTTATCATTTTGCAAACTTATTTCTTCATTAAAATTTTCTTTATCGTCATTAACATTTACAATTTCTTTTTGTTCTTTTTATTTTAGTAATTAAAAAAAAATCTTCTTGGCATTTTAGTTTCTTGGACTTATAACAACAACAACAACAAAATAATAATAATAATTATATTGTCAATTGATACCTTATTCATAGTATAGAAAATAAATTTGCAAATATTAAAGTGAAGTGTAGGTGTGTATCATGTAGTCCAAATTTTATAAGAGAAAGAGGGGGAAAAAAACTTATGAATATGTTATTTTATTAGGCCAAATTAAGTAACTTAATAATTTTGTGTTAAAAACAAGTCTAACAACTTGTTAGATTCAAATAAAAGTACAAATTTTTACAAAAAAATCTCATTTTAAAGCATTTGTCTAGTATTGTACGATACATACGATTTTACGATACGATACGATTCATACGATACGCATACTATATAATATTATTCATGAGCACTTATGATACGCCGATACGATATAGAACTTTTTACACAAGAATACATGAAACGATACGTATGGTATGAGTGATTTGGTCAAGTTTTCAAATTGGAAACATATTTGGTATCAATGCCAACGTTATAGAAAATAACTCAAAAATAACAAAAGACCCAAAAATAGCAAAAGACCCAACGGCCAAAGAAAACAAAGAAACCCAACCCGAAATTTCAGCAACCTTTTGGGTGGATCAATAAGATTCAGGTGAAGGAACCTCAGATTGATGTTGGCTGGACTGGTCCTCACACTTCTTGTCTTAAAATAAACATGGATGGTGCCGTTTTTGCAAGGCAGGGGTCGGTGGGAATTGGGGTGGTTGTTAGGGACCATCTTGGAGTGGCTCGTGCTGCATTGAGTATGAAGGTTCCTGGTTTGTTGGGACCTCTTGAAACTGAAGCCAAAGCAATGGAGGTGGGGCTGCGGTTTGCTTCGGAACAGGGTGTCAGTGCTGCTATCTTTGAAGGTGACTCCACGGTGGTTTTTAACTCCCTCACAGGTTCTATCAGTCCTCCTTCTTGTATCTGCAATCTGATTTCAGGTTCTTTGCTTCTAGCATCACGGTTTGGGGAGTGTAAATTTTCTGTAGTGCCACGGTGTGGTAACAGAGTGGCTGATGGGTTAGCCCATTTTGCTAAAAATCTTTCTGGCTCTTGTACTTGGTTAGGAGATATGCCTCCTTTCCTAGAGCAGCTAGTATCCCAGGATGTATTGTCTTCTTCCTTTTCGTAATTAATTGAAGTAGTTTGCATCCAAAAAAAAAAAAAAAAAACAACCATGCTGGCTGGTGTGTGTTTTATCGGGTTGGGTCGCGGGTGACTCCAAACCTGACCCAGCTTGCAATTTGCTCAACCCTAGTCTTTACCTCTTTCACAAGACAAATTTTTGCTCCTAACTGATCACACACAACAAAGCTACACCTTGAATAAGGGATGTCACACCTCCTGGTTGCTTATTTTCTTTTCAATATGAAACTAACTCTTAGAATTAGACCATCCTTATCATTCTTCTAACCAATGAGTGGGATTTCAAAACCAATAAAGAATTCTCTAATCTTCTCTTCTCATGGGCTGAACTCAAATAAGAGAAATCATCATAATATGGAGCAAAAATCAAAGTGCCGAAATGGGGATTCTATGGGTTGATTGACACTTTACCGTTTGGTCAAAGTATTAGTCTGCATTTTCGTTCCACAGTTTTTTTAGACATAATGGCATTTCTCAATATAAGAAAAAGAAGCTAGCTTCTCACCTACTTTCAAAGAAATAAGTCGAAAACACAGAAGGGAGAACCAAAAGTTGCAGATACTAGCATGACTAATTGGATCAAAATGATTCAAAAGCAATTACATCAACAGCAAATTGTCCTTTTTCCCACTTCAAATTCTCATTTACATAGATTGGATCTCGCTTAGAGGGACAACCCGGACTCCTCGTCCTCTTCTAGAGTGGAAGTGTAGATAAAATAGAATGCCCAAGTTAAACCAAACATACCAAATAGTGCCCACCCTAGAATGTTGTTGCTCAATCCAAAGGGAAGTCCTGTTCCTTCTGTGGTCAGTCTCTCATCCACCAAAGCCATGGCTGGGCCTGCGGTTGTAGTCACAACCGATGCTGCAGCCATCAATGATGCAACCATGCTAGTGTTTGAGTTTGAGCCTTTGCCACTTGCTGATGATGTCTTCTCCACCATGCTGCACCTAACCCCTCCTCTTGTAACCATTCTTGGCAACCCTGTTAAACAATCAACCACTGTGACCAACATCCCAAAAATTAAAATATATATACTTCAATTTGCTTCTGTTTCTTTGCCTTGGGTATACACATGCAAGTAAAAGTTCTACGTGGATAAAAAGTAAGAGATTTGAAAAACATATTTGGAAAAAACCCATAAACTTTAAGTTTTTAACTTAGATGAAAGTATGAAACTCATTATATGTTATATTAAAACTCTAATAGGAGGCTAACACCTCACCAACACTTACAGCCTAAAAAAGCAATCTCCAAAATATTTTTTCGGGAGAGTTAATGAATCCTGTATCCTTGGCCATTATTCAAGAAACTCTAACATGTTTTTCTTATCAATTAAAACATCAGTTGTTAAAGTTACTATGAAATTAATTATGAAAGATTTCATTGCAACCAGGACCATGATAATAAATATATACTACAATGACTTCTAACTATCTTATAATTCCAGTACAATAGTTAATGCTCCACATAGTAGTAACCAAAATCATTTTAGCTACTCAGGAAGCATTTTTGACCTTGTCTCTATCTGAACTGTGATTGCACTTACTGAAGCAAGTAAAATTATGAGGGAAAATTCAAAAAATATATATAGATGGTACTGCAATAATGTACAGTGACCTATGAACCAAGAAATCTCACCAACGACTGGGCTTGAAAGAACCCCACTTGACCCTTTGAGCACAAGACCAGTACCAGGTGACAATTTTGCAAAGTTAGCTGCTGTTATTGAAGCCATTTTTTTTCAGAACAAACAAGAGAAATGAAGAAACTGGTTCAGACAAGAGAAGAAAATTATTCTGTCACATAAATTGGGAAAGCTTGGGGAATTATTGTTAGTGGCATATAGCTAGTGTGTGTATGTTACACATGAACCACTCAATATGGATGAAAGGATATCCTTGCTTTTTATATCCAAGATCTTGAGGCACCAATCAGTGCTCTCCATGTGTCACTTTCCTAGTGGTAGGCTACCATGATTAATAATTGAAAATTTTCATTTTAAGTCAGAATTGTTAGGCTAAATATATATAGGTAAATTATAGAATCTGTTTGTACATGGGTTTGTTAATTCCTACTTTAGGACAGGAATGCCCAATCCACATATAGGGCGGCGGTGGCATAACCTGTGGCAAAGCATGATTTTTCTCCAATGAGTGCGAACTCTTCACTAATAAATAAACAAATAAATGGACTTGATGTTGATTTATAAATGAAAAAAAAAAAAAAACAAAACAAAACAAAAAAAGTATTTGTTATAGTATATTACAATTAATATTTTACTCATTATCCTGAGCACCATTCAACTTACTTGAAAAGTATCTAATATTTCTTTGTGGAAAATAGTGATTATTATAAGATTGACTAGAACCATTTGATACTTTTCTAATATTATTATGATCATTTAAAATTTTGATGGTAACTTAATTGATCTGTAGTCCAAGACTAGTGGGGAAATTCTCGAAGTCAGCTTCAACATGGTTTTGATTTAAATAATTTTGTGCTGTACTATTACTAATAGTTTGTTGGATAAAGGGGTGTAGCTCTAATTTAGTTTTGTCTTGAGAAATTCATCAAAATCTGGTTTAAAAATGATAATTTAATCGATTTCAACATCCTTTTTCTTTAACCAATTAAACACTTTTAATAACATAATTTCATATTTTTATTAATATATTAACAACTTACATGAATTTTATACAAACTAATAAAGAATTCAACTAAACTTACCAAAAGTTGAACCAATATGATATTAAATTAAGAAATTCATTGTACAAAAACTATATATTAAACACCCTAATATAATCAATATCAATTCAAACAATCAAATAATTACAATATGTTAGAGCATAAAAGTGACGGGTGATCAGTGATCACACAATAATATGGTACACCCTCACTCATGCAATAACCTTTCACTTGGTAGAAGCCAGTAGTGTTCCACTAACATTTCAATATAAAAGATTAATTTAAACATTTAAGTTAGTTGTTTACCATGTTTGATAGATAAGACACACCTATTAGTGAACAAACAAGCAAAAAGAAGAAGAAGAAGCATATTTTCATTCTTTTTATATATTAATAATATCCCTAAAAAATTTATAGGATTTTTCAAAAACTTTCTCAGAATTGACCTAAGTTTTTTTTTTTTCGGTGAATGCAATTTTTAAGAAAAGAGAAGTGTCAAAACTCATTTATACTTACATATAACTTTTTATTTTTATTTTTACTTTTATCAAATTTCAGTGAATGCATGAAGTAAATGTGGGGCTCAGGCATAACAGTTCATCTGTATCTGGGCTTATTATGGCAACATTGTTGGCGCTTTCTTCAAGCATGCCAATTGCCATATATAGGCCAGAATCAGCGAATTTAGCTGAGGGAAGCTGTAACAACCCGTTGAAGGAAATTGATTGCTGGTTTTTCTACAGTTAACAAAATAGAAAGATTCCCCATGGAGATGCATTTGAATTAATGTGAAAATTCTTGAAAAAAGTATATGAAAATCCATATGATGACCACCGGCAAAGGTCATAACAAATCAAAATGTTGGGCGGATGCTTTATATTAAGAAAGTAATATTTAAGTACAATACTTAGATGCTATTTTTTATGTTCCATTTTTAAGATTCTGCCATGTAAATTTTTTCTCATGAAATAGAAGTATATGTTTTAATTAACTAGACACATGGCTGAATTTTAAGAGGAAAACCTAAGGAATAGTACTTAAAGTACTGTACTTAAGTTTTGTCTTATTAAGAAATAGCAATTTCGTGTGTTTCGATTAGTTTAACTAATAAAGTCTCTAATGGTTGAATAAGAGTTTAGGATTTAATTCCTGCCTATACTAAAACCGATTAGTGTCTTGATATGATGATAAACAGTATAATTATCAAAAGTGGGTGTTATAAGTTGAAACTCTATTATAAAAAATAAAAATCCAGAGAATAAGCAATCTAATTGTGGACTTTCAGATTGGTGGACAGTCACAATATGGGGATTACAACAAAGATATATTTAAATCTAATCTGTTCAATTTCAGGGGATTAATTCTAATAATAATCCATGAATTGATTCAGTATATATTTCATGAACAAGTTCTTCTTGAAATAGTAGGTAAATCCAACAGTTTATATTAAGTAGATAAAGTATCTCCAAAACAGACAAAGAGGCCCAATAATAGGCTTTCTTAAAGCTGGACTAATTACTAGGCCAAATTTTGAATATTTTAAGGCTTGCGGTGTTTTGTTCATAAAGAATTGTAAACTATTATACAAATTTAGTATAGAAAATTATATGGCGTAAAGTATCCTAACCTTATGTAACAGTTCTCAAGCTGTTGTCTTGATTCAGGAGTCAGGGTTTAAAGAATACAGAAAGACTAGTCAACACTGCAGCCTCCATTTCTATTTGATTAAAAGAAATACCCTCCCTTTTTTTCCCTATAAGGACTTAAGGAAAATTGACAAGTTTTATAAGGACCAAAATATCAAAAATGTACCACCGCGTATCCTTAGTGCAATGATCACTTTATAAGTATAAATGTTTGTAGGATGTGGAGGGTAAAGACTGAGGTTTTGAGCTAATTAAAACAAATTGTAAATTACTTAAATTATTTTTTAGAAAAAATAAAATAAAGAAAAAAGTATCAAGGAATATGATTCACGTGCATGCATAAGATGTTTATTATGCTCTATTTCTAAAATAATTAAAAGCATATGTTCTTCAATATGTTCTATTATTGCATGACATTGAAGGCTTGTGGTGGGCCAAGTTGGCCGAAAGAGTTAATGTAGGACATCTTCTTCGGTTTGACTTTGCAGCCCAGGCATTATGTGGTCTTTTGCTCAGGTGAGATTCTTTCAATACAGGCCTGCCTTGACATAATAACCAACCAACCCAGTTTAATCATTAATGACTACATGCTTGGGCAGATAGCTAATTGTCCTTGTGTTTTTTTAAACCAATGTTGAATTGAATGTAATAAGGGTGACAAAAAAAGTCTTTATCATTGACACGGTCACACAGAAATCAAAATCACCCTGTTTTTGAAGTTTCTGAGTGCATTTGGTGTAGCATATTTTCATTTTAAATTATTTTGTTAAATTTTAAAATAACGAGGTAGACCAAAATATAGGTATATAAGTTAGTAATTGTGTTTATCTTTGAGACCCACAAAAAAAGTATATAACTGTACCCATTTAAAAAAAAAATACAACTTTTAAAAAATTGTACTGTAAATAAGCCAAAGAAGTAATAACAAACAGCTTTTTAGTCATACAACCTATATGTTTAAAAGGAACTACACAAAAATAATAATAATAATAATTTGAGAACAAAATTTAAAAGAGTTTTGTTCGTTTCACCCTGTCCATGCTTCACTGCTCGATAAAAAGGACAAAAATTCAAATCCTTCTTCACGTGAAAAATACTTGTTACAGTTTTAAAGTCCCAAATTGTCTAGGAAGACGACCTCTGGCTTCATTTCAAGTCATTTCCAAATGGCTATCAAATCCAAAAATTTCAGTCCCTCTCGAGCAGTAACAAAATTTGGCATTCATTTTTAGATCGTTGAGAGAGTTACCAATGCTTTTTCTCTATCATGTTTAAAGATAAATCATGATGACATTTTGTGTAATACTAATGAATTTATTTTTTATTTTGTTTCTCATAAAGCTAATTAAAGAGTATATATTTTTTTTAAGTAGAGTTTCAATTTATGATGTCCGTATCTGTGATTTTCTCTTTATCATCGAACTAAAACACTAATCAGTTTTTGGTATAAGCAGAAATTGTACCTTAGATCTCTTATTCATCCATCATAAATTTTACTAGTTGAGCTAACTAGAATTCACGATTAAAGAGTTGTTTAAGTCTTTAAGGTTGAAATATTCTGAAAATAGCAAACTGTCATGAATTTTTATTAATAAAAAAAATTGATAATTACAATGGGGGAGAGGGGGATTTGAAAATTGAATACCTTTGTTGAAAATACTAATAAATTTCTTTTCAGCTACAAGGTTATTTGCTATATATGTCATGAAATTTGTTTGATTAACTCAAAAATGTTTATTAGTATGATTATTTATTTACAATACCACTCCCATAGCCCATCTCAACTTTTCTTTATCTATAATTCTCTCTCTTCTAGTAAAGTTTTTTCGTTCTTGCATTGAATAAGAAATCTGGAGTTCGAACCCATCTACAACAAAAATTAATTAGTATCTTAACCTGATTATAATGAGCAATCATTATAGAATAGATACCATAAGTTGAAATATTATTATAATAATTATTCCTCCTCTTAAAAAATAACTACCGCTTTGTTTTTTTGAAAGAATATAATGAAAAATATAAATTTTATATATTAACATATAAAAGGAAACATTTCAATATCAGTTTTTATTTTAGTAAAATTTATGAACGGATTGAATCCATGTTATGGTATTGATTTAAAAATGATTATGTATAAAATGTTATTTCAATTCATAGCACAAATTTTTGTTAGATTAAATTACCCTCTTGTTAAATGGGTTATGTGAATTGTATCACATCAACTTGTTTAAAAAATATGTCGTGTTAAGATCGAGCCTTGACACAATTAGTAAATGTATCATGTTTTTGTCAATGTATATGGTTGAATACTCATGAGTTGACACAACACGTAAATACAAATTGCCACTCCTACCTCTAACCCAACATAGTACTCCTAAACATAAAAAGCAAGTTATAGTAGATAATTTGAAAGCTCCTTCCTTTGAGAACCTCAACACTCCACTAAATTTCATTTTTGTAACAGTAATTAGGATTATGTACCATCTCATGGCCACCTTCCACACCTTCTTAGGAACGGTCAAAATATTAGATAATCTCTGCTCTTTATATTTTTGATGCAGTAAATACATTGGATTTAGCTCCATTTTTATCAACTTGTCTTGAGTTGCTAACGTATTTCTCACATTTAGGATTTAGCCAACAAAGGAAAGAATTTTTGGGTATTGCAAAAGAGAACCACAATAATCTCCACCAATACTCAATAGGATAAATGGATTCTGACCTCATCCTTAGCTGATACACAAGAAAAGTCCCCTAACTTTAATTGAAGCCATTGAATTGAATCCTTTGATTCTATCTTCACCTTATAAATTTTGCTTTAGATCCTAACTAGATCATTTGATTTGGCCAGTACCGACTGCCACAGACTTTTTTTTTTTGGGTACAAAATAGTTGATAACTTTGCAGTCAACGGCCTGGCATCATCATAGATGACTTCAAAACCATAGTACATGCATCATCTAGATGCCAATTATCTTTCCATTGAAATATACTGTTGCATTTCCCAGGCTTATGCTTTGTGAGAGGCCTAATTTTACTCAGCTTTAGCAGCCTCTTCCATCCTCAAGAGCTTTTATTAGAAATTGGGTCGTGTTAATGACTCCATGACTCAATTTAAGAAAAGTTATCTTAACGGATACCCTTAAAAAAAAAATTTAATACCACTTTTATGAAAAATATAAAAAAACTGTCAAAAAAGTCAATTGTTTTTTCTTTTCCCTTAAAAAATTTCTCAAAATATTTTCTAAACCAGTGTTCTTAGGACATCTGTTAACATTTTCCTTAAAACATTTTACTAACAAAAGCTCCTCCCTTTTAACAAGTACTCATGCACCCAAGCTACTCAAATGGAGCATGCTAGAGTAAATAAATTGTAGATATGTTCAGTTGCAACTTTATTCCACCCACAAATCTCTTTTTAAATATAAACCCCATTCCTTAGGAGCACATACCCAAGCTACTTTGGCTTGTCATTCATCTCTCTTATATAGAAAATTCAAAATTATTACTCCTACTCAATTATTTTGATAGCCTTCTTTGGAAGGATAGAAGTATGAACACAAATCTTCTATCATAGAGATAATAATGTTTCCCGTCCATGTCACCGGGTCCTAATTAAGCCACTTGTCCTTTTTAAATTTTACATTAAAGATTTGTAGTTTGTTACTTTTTTGCCATTATGCAAATCATATTATTGCTTGTATTATACAAAATAGACCGGCTCATCTTTTAGCTAAACATACTAAGGGCATAGTTGATTTTTCTACTTGGTTGGAAGAGAGTCCTTATTTCTTAGAATAAGCTCTTTCAAATGATGTACTTTCTTTTGCTAGTACTTAATGAAGTTATTGGTTTCACATCCAAAAAAAAAAAAAATTATTGCTTGTATTATACAAAATTATTTTTATACCACCAGACTTACTTCCAAAACAATTGAAACTTAAATTGGCTAAAAGTCTTATAATTTAAATAGTTAGCACTTTTTAGTATTTCTAATGTAAAAATCTAAATTTAAATTCCATTATTTCCTGTTGTAAGTATCGAATTAAAAAATAAAAACTAAGAGCGCATAAAGGGCAATGTGTCAAACTATGGACCCGCTATGACAGGGTAGTCTCAAATTTTCAATGCTGTCGTCATATAAGACTTTGGTTCAAAAATTTTGGTCCAATACACATTATATTTCTATAAAGTATTGCTTATAGAAACTAAACATTTATTCAAGAAAAGTGCTACGTTTATAATATTTTCACAACAAATCATAGATGGTAAGTTATTAGTAGTTCTAATTTGAATTAATAACTCAAAATATTTTTTGGTCCACCTACAACAACTAATGACAACATATTACTTAGAATTTGTTGTAAAAATGTTATAAACATAACATTTCTCTTTATTCTAGCTAAAATCTTATTTATCAGAAGTTTACGTTAACCATTAGTCCATTACCCTTCAAATTTTTTGATTTTAAATCCTCCATGTTTAAATAAAAGCTTGACAATAAACAGTTAAAAATATTGTTTTCATTTCAGCGTGTGAGATACGAATATACAATGTAAAAAAAACGAAGGAACAGAAAAATGTAAAAAAAATACGCGGAATAAGGTAAGGATTGAAGATTTATAATAAGGGTTTGCTTGGATATTGTTTATTACTGAAAATTAAATATTTATTATTAAAAATATTGTAGTAAAATAATTTTTAAATGTGTGAATAGTATTGTGGGACTCAAATTTATCTAGAAATCTATATTTTGCTGAGTTTGGTAGTCTATAAACAGTATCATTGGACCCAAAAAAAAAAAGGCAAAACACAACTTAAGTATAATTTCAGTCTTAGGCAAACACACATTGAGTGTTTGTTTGGCCAAAATTATTTTTGCTAATTTATTTTACTATTTAGTTTATTTTTGTTACTATTCATAAGCCTTACTGCACTTTCTAGTGCTATTCATAGGTCTCACTGTACTATTTCATCTAACTTTTATCTATATTTACAGTACTTTCAGCAAAAAAATTTCAATTTTAGCAAAATAAACAGATTCTAAACGGACTCTAAACTAGAACATGTGGGTTCCAAATTTTTTATCGTCAAAAAAGAAATTTGAGATTCAAATCCGTCTACACAAAAAATTACAGTAAATTATAACTTACCCACCTATGGAAGGTTAGCTTAGTTAAATTTATGTAACTCACATATGTTAAAAATATGGCTAAATATATAATTTTGCTCAACTTTTATATCTCTCTCTTCCAAAAACACAAAAAACATTTAAGTACAAAATCAAATAAGATTAAAAACAATCCAGCAGAACATTTATATCATGAGATTTCAAATTACAGGTAGACAACTTAAATTTCTGTCAAACATCAAGTGAGTAAAGTGTCAGATTTTAAACCATAGGTAGACAATTTAAATTTTAGCCAAATTACAGATGAGTAAGTTATAACGTTCCCTCAAAAAATTAGTAAGTTTTTTATTTTTTTATAAAAAGAATAATAATTTTAGTTTTATTTTTATTTTTATTTTTTATGGCAAGAATAAGAATTTTTTTTAATACTAGAAACTGTAATTACATTCCCTGAAGTATATTTTGCTAACAAATAAGAATTTTTGTTACTTTATCTTCGAACATAAAAAAACTCAACTTTACGAAAATCATGGATGAAAGACAACACACTATTGAAAATCAGTGCTACGGAAGAAGGAAGTGGGATTTATTTTGTTATAGCTTGAGAGATAATCCAAGAATTGCTCTCTAGGATAAATTCACTTATAAGAGTTTGAAATTCAAACTTACTTATACTAATAATTAATTAGTTTTTTAACTTGACGAGTTTAAGATTTTAACCTTTTTACCCAAAATAAAAAAAACAAAAAAAAAAACGGAACAGTGTGTGAACGGCGCAGTTTATCCACAACATTGTAGTGTGGAGTAAATTTCAAGTTTAAACTTTAAACTCCCAACTCTCCAACTCAAAGACTCACAACACACTTCACGCAACACACACGCACTCAAAAGTCGTCTTTTTATTACACACATACGCACTTCTTCTTCATAGTACCATTGTATATTTTATGCATTTTCTTACATGCTCTTTCATCCAAACTCAAAGCCAACAAAAAAACTAAAAAGACAACAAACCTTAAACAAACGCCTCCAAAATCCCAACAAACCAAACCTCCCCCAACGTAATTTTGCCGCAAAACAATGAAAAAATCCAAACCCCATCTCGTAATCTAACCCCAAAAACCCGTCACTTTGTTCACACACACCCAGATCCACAAAACTCCTTACACGTCCAGTTATTCAATGACACCAAAACTTCTTCTTCTTCTTCTTCAATTCCATGCCTTTACTGTTGTTTTAGTTTAATGCTGTTTAGCTAGAGAGAAATTGAGAGACTTGTTTTGATAGAGAGAGAAAGAGAGAGAGAGAGAGAAAGAGAGAGAAAGAGAAAGAGAGGGCGTGTGATGGCGAGTCAGGTGGTGAAAGTGAAGAGGGAGACCGTAGAGGCATGCATGACGTGCCCTCTTTGTAACAAGCTCTTGAAGGAAGCTACAACCATATCTTTGTGCCTTCACACGTGTGAGTATCTTTGGTCTGTCTGTGTTTTGGGCTTAAATTTGTTCAATTTTTGATCTGGGTTTGTGCTTGTATTGCATATTTGTGATCTGGGTTCTTCATGCTTTGTGTCAATTCTTGAAATATCCTGTGGGGAAATGGGTTTTTTCTGTTCTTGATTAGTGATTTGCATATTATGGATTTTGCTCTTAGTACGTCAAGTTTGTGTGGCTGTGGCTATTTGTGGATTTTGCAATTACATAATTGCAATTTCAAATTTCTTACGTGTTGATTTTTCAATTGCGTTCTAATGTTATTCACTCTTTTCCAAAAAAAAAAAATTCCTGATTTGGTTCGGGATATTCTTGTATTGCAATTTGTGAACTTTATTTGTCATACAGGTATTGTTGTTTATTTGTTTACTTTCTCTGCCTTGCTAGTTTAGATTTCTTAAATAATTGGTATACTTATTGATTAAAATCATAAATCCTGGTCGAAATGTTGTGAATTAATAATGAATACGGCTTCTCTGGCCTGTCTAGAAAAACATGCATTGTTGTTTATTTGTTTACTTTTCTGCTTAGCTTGTTTAAAATTGTGATCTAGATCTTGTTTACTTGATAGGGTATGGGCTAAAATCATAATCCTGGGTGAAATATGGTGAATTAATGACTACGGTTTCCCTACCCTGACTAAAAAACTATATGTTGTTTACTTGTTTACTTTCTCGAGGTGGTTTAAAATTATGATTTAGGTCTTATTTATTTGGTATATTATTGATTAACATAATCCTGGTTGAAATTTCCCGAATTAATAGTGACTATGGTTTCCATTGCCTGACTAGAAAACTTTACGTTGTTTATTTGCTTACTTTCTCTGCCTAGGAGATTCTAGGTCCTATTTATTTGGTATATTATTGACTAAAATCATAGTCTTGGTTTAAATTCTGCCAATTAATAATGATTTATATGTTTAATTTTCTTCTGAGCTAGTTTAAACGTATGATCTATGACTTATTTATTTGGTATGTTATTGATTAAAATCATATTCCTTGTTGGAATTCCATGACCTTCTTTGGAGAAGGTCATTTATGTGAAATATGGAGAAGAATGTGGGATGGATGATTAAGAGGATTAAAGGTTTCATAGAGTTTTTTTTTTTGGAGAAAATTATAAGTGAGGGATTTTGGAATCCTTCTCTAATTACTTAAAGTTCGATTTAAGAGAAACTAGAGTGAGGTCTTGGACAAATATATGTTGTGGTGATCATTCTTTTAAAGCTTTCTTTATTTATTTCTATGCTTTATCTTTGGATAGGATGCGTCAGTGGCCTCTTATCTAGTCAACCTATCTAAAGGTGGGGTTAGGCTTTGGAACCCTCAGTTCATTCATTCTTTCCAAGATTGAGAGTCGGAGTCAGTGGGAAATCTATTTGAGCTGCTCTATAAAATCATTCCCTTGTATTTGGGTGGGGATCGATGTTTGTGGAAGTTAACAAAGAATGGGATATTTGAGGTTTGTTCATATTATAATGCCCTCATGGATTCCACAGCTTACTCTTATCCTTAGAAGAGCATATGGGGTGCTAAGGTCCCATGAAAGGTTGCATTTTTACTTGAACAACAGCTTTGGGAAAAATCTTGACAGTTGAAATCTTTGTAAGAGGCATTTATTGATAGTTGATTGGTTTTGTATGTATAGAAGGAATGGAGCATCTATTAACCATCTGTTGTTCATTGCTCAATCACTACAAATATTTGATCTTTTTTTTTTTTGGCTTTGTTTGGGATAGTTTTGGTGATGCCAAAATCTGTGATTGATTTCCTAGAATGTTGGCAAGGACACTTCCGTCATCATAAGGTTGCTAAGGTTTGACAAGTTTTTCCATTATGTATATTGTGGACGCTTTGGCACAAAAGTTGTAGGAGGAAATTTGATGGTGTTGAGCGACCAACTTTTGTAATCGAAGAGTTTCTGTTGAGGTCCTTGTATGATTGGATGGCTGCCTTGGGTAGCATCCCCTTGATGTCATGTTTTGATTTTATGCATTTTGACTTTGTGTATATATGATTGTATTCTTTACGATGGGGTAGACACACACCTCTTGTATGTGATTTTCCGTTCTTTTTAAATAAATACTTATATAAAATTTCATGAATTACTAGTGAATATGGCGATCTTATATTTACATGTTTTCCCTAGCTCGACTAGAATATTATACGATGAAAAATTTTAGAATGTACTACACAATAACTAATACAAGATCAATGATTAATATGGATCCCTTCTCAATCAAAGTTTTTGGGGTTGATTAGTTGAGCCCTTGGACAGGCTTCTAAGTTCTTTTTTGGGCCTGAAAACTCAAGTCTGAAGTCATATTTATTCATCTCCTGTTTGAGGAATATCTGACTGCAATAATTGTGTCTGCAAATTGACAAGGATATGTCTTTGTAATTTCTTTGAGGCTTTTATTTTCTCTTTCTCATCAGAGCTGTTATACTACCCAATCTATGTAGTGTTTATTTACATGTAAAATGATGTATCAATCCATTGCTTCATGTCTTGATGAGAGTTATCATTCTAAATAGGATTGTGTTATCTTCTCATCAACTGAGAGTTCATAAGTCCTACTTTTTTTTCTTTTAAATTATAGAAAAGGTCATTATTAATTGTAAGTTTGATACTCTTATGAATCCTTTGACAATTAGATAGAGATTCAGATATGATGTACCCTTTCACTAGACTTGATAATTTGATATATTCTTGCACATTGTCTATTTTTTGGTCAATCTTGTTAGTTGATTCAGGATACATCCCAATCAGTACTTGTGGAGTCAATTCTTATGCATAATGATATTTCTTATTCTACAAAGCTCCAGTGGATGTGACTTTGCCCATTAAGAGGTCAACTACAATGATCTTGCTTATAGGTCTAGGATTGCTACTGGATTGTTGTATCATTCACTAGGATCAGTTTTTTTTATGGTTGTTGTACTCTGTTATCTGTTTAATATGTTACCCTTAATTTTAGTGATCCACTGTTGGCCATCCATACTACATTCCTGTCTTTGTAATGAGTTATTGATCTGATTTGCCTGGCTCAGTTCATTTGTTTTTTTGCTTATGAAAACCATGGTGTAAGGCCCATCCATAGGACATATGAGGATCTTAAGCTTATGCTATATGTCTGGGAATCTATAGCTCATCCTCAATATGTATGTCTAAAGTTTAAAGATACTAACCAAGGCTGTTCAAGGCCATCCTTTTCAAACATGAGAACGTTAAAGTGATGTAGGATCTTTAGAAATTCAGAACAAACTTAGGATTCTTGATGATATCTCAAAGGGTTCTTGAATAGGGTTTGATATAAAGGGTTTAGGTAGGATTAAGTAATAAAAGGATTGGATCTTGAATGAATTTGATGGCTATTTGGTGTTAAAAATGGTGAATAGAACAAGAAACAAAGAGAGATAAGCCCTAGGCAATAACACCTAGGTTTCCTAAACAATCACACTTAGGAAGAAGACAATCACACCCTCAAAACATAAAATAAGTTGCTGGAATTTTTTTAAATATAATCTCTCTATGAATGTTATTGACTACAATCAAACTTTTATATAGGCTTTTGCTAGAGATTGTCATAGAAAGAATAGGACTCCTATATAGTCTATTCCTATAAAGACTAGGACTCTTAGTAACAATGAAAAGTAATGAAGAACTTATAAACCAAACACTAAAGGGACTCAGAACATACAATAAGACTGATGGGCCTCTAGTACAGCCTATCACAGCCCAGTCTTGAAAACATGGAAATTAAAATAGTAGTCAATAACAATGTAAAGAAGCTTAAAATGTAATTAAAACTGAACCAGCAACTTTCTTACCTAAAGAAACTTAATGCTAGGATTCAATAATAACTAAAGTTATCTATGAAAGGTGCCAAGGAGGCCTCACATCAAAAATAGACCACAATTCTTGAATCTTTTGGTATTTAATCCTGTTCTTCCTCAAACTCTTTGCTGGCTGCACTGTAAAGTTCCCAATGCCAGCTTTTGTGAATATTTCAGTAAAATTGTTATGGTTTGTAGCGGGGACTGCCTGCTATGGCAGTCATCACCACCAATGTTAGAACTTAGAAGGAAGTCGTCATTTTCTCCAATCATTATGCATTGGCTGTGAGCTATATGGTTCTGTTGTAACTGTCAAGCTGCTTTTGAAAATTATAAAGATATCTTTCATAGGATAATTATGTTCTTATGAATTGCTTGTACATAAGAGATTATTTTCTGATTAGAAAGGATAATCTTATCTCTACTTATCAAAAAATTAAAAATAAAAACAAGCTCATCATTCATCTCAACATGGTCTTTCTATTCTGTTTGGCTTGACAGTGTTGAAGTACTATTTATTTCTTCTTCATTTTCTTAGTATGTGTTAGATTAAATTCAACACTATACATTGTCACAGTATTGAAAAAATTAAATGCTAAAATTTTTTATCTCCTGGAATGTTTTGGCTCTGTCTACAATCATTTCTGACACTTATAATTTCAAACTTCAAACCAGTTTGCAGGAAGTGCATATATGAGAAGCTCTCAGATGAGGAGATGGATTGCTGTCCTGTATGCAACATTGATCTGGGTTGTCTTCCGGTGGAGAAACTCAGGTTAGTCCTTTTGTATATTTTATGATCCCTCTCTCTCTCTCTCTCTCTCTCTCTCGATTCTGAGCATCAAGTAATTGTTGAATTCCTTGTATGTTTTTCAAGACTATAAGTATGGGTAAATGCATAGAATTGATGCAAAATATCTATCAGATTGGGCTCCATCTTATTTTTAAGAAATTTTTTGAGAATGAAAGGTTTGCTGGATAAATCACAATCACATAATTAATCTAGGCTTGCCCTTTCTGTTTAGCAATTTATATCAAATTATTTCCTTAAAGGACAAAGATGATACTTATAACATTACTGTCAGCTCTAGATCATGGTCTACTTCTAGTTGTTCTCCCCAACTTTTATAGTTTCATTTTTATGATATACTGGTTCTGCCATTTTATCTCTGCCTATCATAGACACAGCTAGAAATTCCTGCTAGCATATCATTTCATAGAGGCTGCATGTTCATCTGGAAATGGTTCTAAAAAAAATTGTGATTGTATGATGTTTGAACTGTTTAGAAAATTAGTGCTTTTTCAATACCATAATTTATGTTATTCTTGTTTCTTCTTTGTTTCAAGTTAGTATAACTTTTTAGATAGGCCCACATAGTTCCAGATACCGTTTTTCAATTGTAATGTTATGTGTATGCCAAAATAGATATAAAGATGTCTGTATGTGCTGACGCTTTGTGTTGTCATGTGTTCACACTAGAGGCTTTTCATTGATCATATGCAGGCCAGACCACAACCTGCAAGATATAAGGGCCAAAATTTTCCCTCTGAAAAGAAGAAAAGTTGAAGCCCCTGAAGTTACACCTACAAATTCACTGCCAGTTAAAAGGAAAGAGAGATCACTGTCTTCATTGGTGGTCAGCACTCCCAAAGTGCCGATGCAGACTGGTTTGACTGGAAGGAGAACAAAAGCTGCAAGAAAAGCTGCTATTCGAGGTGGTTTTTCTGTTGAGGAACATACCAAGAAAGAAGATTCTGCAGAGGATCATCCTTTGAGCTCCAGCTCACATGATTCTCAAAACAAAATTACTCGAAATAAAAGGCAGGTAAAGTAAGACATATGTTTGATCCTTTGTACTTGTGTGACTTAAAATTTGATTTTGTTTCTACTTTTAAACTTTCCTCTACTGCAATTACATACTTGTACTGTAATTATAGTTCTAAAACATTATGAAATGTTGCAGAATTTTTCAGTTGCTGAGCCTTCTAATGAGAAAAAGCATAATGAAGACACAGAGAATGATGTGGAAATAATTGAAGGAAAAGCCGATCTGTGGACACCCTTGAACTGTCTGGTTGAAGCTGCGAACAGAACCAAGTCCTCTAAGTCAAATTCACAAGGGCCATCCCTTGCCAAATCAGAGCAAGCCAGTGCCCATGATAGTGAAGTATATATGTCTGAAACCAAAGCCAGAGCAGAATCACCCAGCGTTCTTGACAATGAAGTATACATGTCTAAAAGCAAAACAAAGGAGAATGGACAAAATATGAAAGCACAGGATGAAAATAATGGAACAACCTTACTTCCAGGGCCAGTGAAGCGTAGAAGGTTGCGTGCAGCCAGTCGAAAAAGCACAGCGGCATCTGGGAAGCTTCACCCCTCGGCACAAGCCATGCTAGATGTTGCAGGTTCTAAGCGCAACAGAAAAAATAGTCCAATTTGGTTCTCATTGGTTGCTTCTGAAGACCGGTAAAATTCTATATTACCATGTCATTATATGGTTTTCCATTCTTCGAGGATTTTATTTATGGTTATATCATTAATGTTTTTCAAATACATTTATATAGGAAAGGAGATGTTTCCTTGCCACAGATATCTGCATGTTACTTGAGGATAAAGTGAGTATCTTTGGTCCCATTTCATGCTTTGAGGTTCTACCATGTCAACGTTTTTAGTATTTGAACATGTGTAAATGTGTGACTAGCTGATACAAAATGCAGGTTTGTATTACTTCTGTTTAGTGATAATATGGATTAGGTTGAGGCCTATACCTGAGAAAAGAAATATTCAGCGATTAGCATTCTGGAAAGTATGCACAAATGTGTTCTATCTGGTAGTTTGAGGAAATATGATTCCACACCACAGGTGTAAGAATAATATGAAATTCTAGAAATACCTAGTTTTGTTATCACGAGATTCATGGTAATTTCATAACCTTTTTTATACTCCAATACCTGCAAATCAATCTATCACACATGTTATATGAGCCTTTTTTTGGGTGTGGTTTTTTGGGGTGGTGGGTGATTGACATTCACTTTTTCTTTTAATAGAATGCTGTAACATGGAGTGAGCTGTAATGTCCCCAAAAAAAAAAAAAAAAAAAAGATGGCTGTATTTTCTCCTAGGTCCAAGGGAATTTGGAATGTGTTTACCCTTAATTTTGATATGATAAATAAGATGATCTTTAGGTTATATATTCTCAATCTTCATATATCTTGATTACAAGTATTGTGAATGTAATATATGCAAGCAAGTAGTTTTTCTTTTCATTTACTTCCATGTATCACTGGTCTTGTGTTATTTTGCCATTATTGGACACAATGTTGAATATTGTGACCATGCTGTCAGTTTGCATGACTTGGTTAGAATAAAGGGTGGTATCAAGATTATGTTTTATCTGCTGAATAAAAGAATATTTATTTTTATAATAAATAACTGAATCCCTTTGGACATATACCCCCCCCCCCCCCCCCCCCAAAAAAAAAAAAAAAAAAAAAAAAAATTAACCCATTGGATACATGCAGAGGGATTGAGGCATCATGGTTTAGATTTTGGAAAAGCTTTTTTGTGTTTAGGTTGGGAAGCTAGGAATGAAGTAAAGTGAATGACTGTCTTGCCCTCTACCTTGCTTTTACAAGGGAATGAGGTGCCATTTGAACTAGAACTCATTGGCTGTAGCATATTCGTTATGAGTTATGACTGTCTTCATGTATGTTTCCCTTTTTTCTTGAGTACTCTCTGTCTTACCTAGCTTGCTGTATTAAAAGTTGAACCATTACATAATTGTTAAGCAATGGTCTAATGTTTGATAGTGTCAAAGTTAATAGTTGTAATTTTTGCAAAATTGTTTGTTCAAAGAAGAATGATGAAGTCGGCAATTCTCTTGGGGATTGCTTTGCTCATCAGTAAAATGTCTTATGTTTTGTTGACTCTCTATTTTTCTTTAACAGGGATGGAAAAATGCCTGTATCATTTATCCAAAAGTATCTTATGAAGAAACTTGATCTTACAAGTGAAGCTGAGGTGTGTACGTCTTCCTTGCCTTGCCAGAAACCTGAGGATGTCTGGATGTTGTTTTTCTATGTGATTTTTATTAAATATATTTTTGGTTTCTATCAAGTGTTGCTACTTGCTACATATGACATGTCTTCATCATTTTTTGCTGAAATCATGAAAATAAAAATGAAAGCAAAAATTTGCTCAAGAAATATTCAGCTTGTGTCTTCCCTGGGGCTTTACTTTACACCAACTGTTTTAGAGTATTCATTTATGTTGGTATGATAATGCATCTTTTGGGCCTAATATATTTCCTCCTGAGGACAATAATAACAATAACAATTTAATGTTTTCTATTGAACTGCCACATATATGTATTAAGAGAAAATGTGAAAGATGTCCTTTGTAGTCACTTGTTAGCCTTGTAGTTCTTTACATTCTACAGTTGTTTGTTGTCAAGTTTTCCTTACTGCAAGTTGTTTAAAGCCCCACCGTGTTTCATGGTACTCGATAGGAAAATAATGATTGAAACTATTAAATATTTGAAGTTATAAGTTAATATCAGCTTAATATAGTGCTAATTATTTGGATTGACCATGAATCCTTTTTTGCCATTTAGCTCTATCTAGCACCATGTTTTCAATTTTATCCCTAATGATTATGCCTTTCCTCTCTCTCTCTAAATTTTGTTCTATTTGCACTTTCCTATGTCCTTGGTAGTGTTTTCCATTTAAAACAAATCATTCCTCCATACTGGTGCATTTATTGGTCTCAAAGGGCATGTACAAAACATTTTGACTAGCCAGTCTTACCCGTATCTTTGCTGCCCTTAACCTCTAGAAGTTGCTTCCTCCACCCGCCAGCCCCTAAATATTGCTCTCTAGGCTGGAGGCCTATTTAGCTTAGTCTAAGTCTGTTGTGCTAGGGACGAATAATAGGTTGGGAGTGCAGGGGTGAACGCCCCCACGGTTTGTTTTTTTTTTTTTTTTTTTTTTTTTTTTTGTTTTTTTTTTGGGAGTATACATATGCTGTGAACCCTATTTGTTGGTGATAATGAAGAATTTGCACCATTCCTGTGAATGTAGGCACGCTAAAATTCTTTCCGTTGATTTCCTCTCCCTTTCTCTTTATTTCTCACTGTAATGCTTAGATTGACAATCATCAACAAACTAGTTGTTCCCTAATATAAGAATGTTTGTGGTGTGGATGCTACCTGATTAGGATGTCTGATTCAGCTGTATTCCAAGGATTTATGGGATGTTGAAAAAAAACTACCCACACTTGATCTTGTAACAAATTCAAGAAGTATATTGATAAATGAAAACCTAATCATAGAAGAATAACTGTTTTAACCATATAAAAGATCAAACTTAATTGCTCCTCTTAGGTTTGTTGTCCTTGGTTGCTATATCTAGTCATAGACAAATTACTATTTTATACTGCACCAACATTAGCCTTGAGCATTGTTAATAAATCACAAAGACATGTAAAAGTCTCAATTGTTGTCATGGCCAGAAGACTAATACTTTGTTTTAGGGTCTTAGTGATGGAATGTGTGATTTCTACCAGTCCCCTGGCAGTTGTGCTATGATGTTTGTGTAAATTTCAACCTTGTTTGAGTAAAAGACATGTTTTGTAGGCAAGTCACCTAGCAAATGTCATTCGTCTTCGGGTAAGGTAATCATTAGTAGGAAAGGCGCCTAAATGACTACTTATTTGTATGTGTACAGTGTGTTAGATGAATGTTCACCACTTGACAAGGAAGCAATGAGTAATGATACTTGTGATAATTCAGGGATATATTGTCACTTATATTTTAGTTTTTATTTCTTTGATTGTAGGTGGAGATAATGTGCCGGGGTCAGCCAGTGGTTCCATCGTTGCAACTACAGAACTTAGTAGATCTGTGGTTTAGGACAGCATCAACTTCGAAAAAAGTACCAGCATCTGTTGGCTCTTCTGCCAAGGACTTTGTGATGGTCCTTTCATATTGCCGAAAAGTCCAAACCCCTTGAGAGAGAATTTTTTTTCTTTGTCTTGGCAATATACATCTTTAGTTATCCAAGTTGTTTGGATCTTTATAGCTGCATTGACTGCAAGGTCATTTGATCCATCATGAATGTTTGTACCATGCATGTTTTTATATGAATAAAGATTTAATTAATTTTGTTACATTAGTTTGCTGCATCACCTACATTGTTGACCCTCTAATGGTCACTCTATGGCCCTCGTTGGTTTAGTTTATTTTAATTTTATAAAGGGAATATACAGTTACTCATGAAGAGTCTAAATTTGATAAGGATGAGGTGTAAAACTCATGTTTTACATCATCCAATAAGAGATTGTCTTTACAAATGTATTTTTTTTTTTTTTTGTACAATATGAAAATAAGCTTATCAAAACACACTAATGTCTCCTTTGGTTACTTCCGTTAGCTTATCTTATTTCCAACCTCATCATACTTGATAATATGCTTGCCTAGAGGAGCCTTTCTACTGTTTTTAACGGTAGATTATTTTGATTTAAAACGCTTCAGGATGATATTAGTGGCAGTGTGCTCGCATAGGCCTTCTAAAGCTTTAGCATGCACAGCTTGCGTGCCTCAAATGTTGCCCTTGCTATATCAGTTCCCACCATGAATTTGTTGCATGAAAGAGTTATCAAACACTTTTAATAATAATAATAATAATAATAATAATAATAATAAATTTCTACCCAAAAAAAATATAATAGTAATTGTAGGGACATGATTTTCAGACCAGGCCTCAAAATGTATGGGATCTTGGCCCAATGAGCCCAGTACAATGAATTTGTAGAGAGTGGGTCAAAGAGCTAAGTTCTAGTGCATAGATAACAGCTAATATGGTGTTTATGATAATCAAACAGAAATGAACAGAGGGGCTTTATTCTAGTAAATATTGGATGAGAATGGTTATAAAAGTTCTTGAAATTGCTACAGTGCTTTTTCTCTCAATTGTCAAGCCCCTTTTTTCTCTAAGTCTCTCTCCTTTTTATACTACATCCATTCCTTCACCTTTACCCAACATGTGGACAGTTGATGGTTTATACTGATACTTGTCCCATCAGATCCCTCTAGAAGTCTTCTGAGGTGGTTGTAAGGCTGCAATAATACTGTGCAAAGGTCACTTCCTCATTAATGCGGCCAGGGAGTTAGCTGGGGTGCATTCAATGCAGTGACAGCAGTTTTTCCAAGATATTTTGGGATTCTTCTGTCTTTTGTTCCTGTAATGTTTATCCATATTTCCAGAACTTCTTGGACCGCACCTCTAGATAGCAAGCATCCTTTACGAACCTTGGCCTTGGCTAGCTGAGGACAAGTTCATCCTGGGCAAAAACTCCTAAGCTATTATGTTCAATATTGTCTTTTTTATCCACTAGCATGGGTTTCCTTGGCTATTCTTACCCATCTTCGGATGGCCCCTTATCCTCGGCTTGGGCCTTAAGCCCAAAATCCAGTTGTATGATCTGGGCCCATGACCCCACAATAATAATAAATGATAGTGAGAGTCCAAATCCTTTACTTTAATTTATTAAAATTATAATAATAATAAATATAGTTTAATTATACGCTTAATATCTAGAAATTTGGGTGCTACAGTAGTTTATACCGCAGTGAGTCAATGACTAAAAAATATTCAAACTGCTTTTCGGTAAAACTTGAAAAATCACGATTACTTAGCAAAATAATTCTTTAAAAGGGGGAGTGTAATTTGCGCTTTTCTTTATTATCAAAGTTGCTTTTTTTTAAAAAAAAAAAATCAAATAAATAAAAGTTGCTTTGTTTTAAAAAAGGAAAAAAATTCATAAAATTTATTTTTAAAAATGCAAAATATTTTTATCTAACTTGTGCAATACATGTAAAATGTTGTAATTTTTTTTTTAAAATTTTTTTTATAGATAAATAGTGTGGGGGGGGGGGGGGAGTGGAAGGTTGGATTCGAATTACAAACATCTGACATAACAAATGATACTATTATCAATGCACTATCACTCTAATCAATGTAAAAAATGTTGTTGTATGGCATCCTTTTGTTATTTGAGTCTGGATTGGTCAATGAACTTTAAGTCATGTTCAACAATTTCACTTACAAGTAATGCTCACTGAGCACGCTGACATGATGGTCTCTCCTCTCACATTCATGATGAATTTTACTAATTAAATTCATGGTATGATTCACTGTGAATGTCAAAGGAAAGAGCACCACGTTGTCATGCTTTAAGAGTATACAATAAATTTCCGTTCCAACATACAACTTCCAAACTATCATTGTACTTTGCATCACATATGAAGTTCAAGACTTGTAAATATACTTCAATACCTTCACAATATATACACACACTCCATTTATAATTTATAAATTATATTTCTTTCGTCGTAAAGATTAATAAATGTGCGTTTGACAACCGATTAAAAGTTAACTTTTTTTACTTATATTTTATACTGTTTACAGGTCCCACATTACTTTTTATCTCAGCTTTATTTCAAATTATTGAACTCTCAACTTTTTGAAGATAAGCTACCTTTTATTTATTTATTTATTTTTACATTATTATACAAATAAGCTACTTAAAAAAAGAAAAAGAAAAAAGCAATTTTAAGCCCAAAAAAACTTAGCCGCAGGTGAAGCAACCTGTTTTGGGCCTAAACCCAAAAATTGCCCAAAACATTTTGTTGAGTGACAAAAACGAAAAAGCCTAAAACCCCATCTATCTGTGTCTCTGATCCCCAAAAACTACACTTGCACTGCGCTTCCAGCTTCTGTAGTGAAAACAAACATGCAGCAGGTAATAGAATTATTGCATTAGTATCACTGTTCTTCATCTTATTATTTGTTCCTTTTAATTTATAGTTAATCGTGTTTATTTGTTTGTTGTGCTGTTGGTCTAAATTTGATTTGAAATTGTTGATTTACAAAGGGTGGAGGATCTGAAACAGAGGTGACTTGGGAGGACCAGCAGAACATTAACAAGTTTGGAAGATTAAACAACCGCTTTCACGAGCTTGAGGTTGAAATCAAAGTTGCCAAGGTATTGTTATGATATGGGTTTTGCTTCATTTTCTTATTTATTTATGATTTTAGCATACAAGGTTGTTAAAATAATAAATAGGTTTGGATTAAACTTGATGTGCTTTCATTTTGTTTGTTTTTTTTTTTTTAATATGGTTTGGACTGTCTTTATTTTTACTTTTTTTGGAATAGAACATTGTCACTTTCTATTTGGAAATGTTTAGTCACTGACTTTGTTGCATAATTTGAGGTGGGTTTCGAGAAATATTTAAAACCCAACTCTAAATTTTGGTTTAATCTTGATGGGTACTGGTTTTACTTTTAATTGTGATCTGCGATTTGAGTTGTTGAGATTTTTGTGTCATTTTAGCTGGGTTTTGGATATTAAGATAAGTCAAGCTTTAATTTTCCCTTGAATTTGGTAGGACGATGGTTTTGGATTAATTGTGTTTGAAACTTAAAATTTTGTTATTTTAATTTGTTGCTTTGATTTGATATCAGACTGAAATATAAGAGGATTTGAGATCAGATTGTGAAAGTTGGAGGAATTCCAGCTTTAATTTTTCCATGGATTTGTGTTGATTGCGTTTTTCAATGTAAATGGATAAATTATTGACTGGAGGTAGAAGTTAGTTCATGCCTTGATTGAGACTTTATACGGTAACCAGAAAAGATAAAAACTTGGTGTGAAAGAAAGTTTTAATTTTGAAGTGATTTGTGAGAGAATGTGGGCCATGGGGTGGATGTTTTACACAAACGCTGCAATTAGAGTTGTTGTGTTCTGAATAAGTTTTGTTTTATTAGATTCCAGATGGATCACATATTGAGTGAAGTCTATGGGTTTAGTTAAATGATTTTTCGTTTTGAAAGAATTGTGATATGTTGTCCTTCATTTTGTCAATTTCCTCTCTAAGAAGAACTTAACAACTTCACAAATTTCTAAAACACTAGAAATGTTTGTTCTTTTTTATTTTATTTAGTTTTATAGGAAGGCATAGGAGGGGGAGTTGGGGTTTGAACCACAGACATGGGACCACAAAAGATGCCATTTCATTGGGCTATCTCTTGAATCCCAGTTTATGACATAGGGCATGTTATGTTTTTCATAAAAGGAAATGAAGTTCACATAAAGGATGTTTTCTTTTTCATTGTCAAGCTGCATATTCTTTTCTATGTTTTTTGATTCTTAGTGCATGCCACTCTTTCCTCACAGAGCGAATAAAAATTCCATCAGAATGATTATTTCAATTTTTGTTCAATTTTTTTTTTTGATAAGTAATAGTGAATTATATTCAAGAGGCTACCTTATGCAAACAACATAAGGCAGAACAAATAGTACAGAGAAGAAACAAAGAAGGAAAACAACAGAACAAACATCGCTCAACAAAAACTAAGAACAAAGAAGGGAATTAAGGAACATAGGGAGAGAATCACTAGAGGTGAGTCCCCAGGCCCTAGACCAATCAAAAAGGGAGCCAGTAAAAAAAGCGAGCAGCTGGTCGTCGGATTTGTCCAAGTCCTCAAAAGTGCGCCAGTTTCGTTCCCTCCAAATACACCACATAAGGCACGGAGGGACTAAATTCCAAATACTAGAAGAGTGTTTTCCCAACCAGTTCCTCCAACCAAAAAGCGTATCTGCAACTGAGCTTGGCAAAACCCAATTGATCCCAAAAGATCTGAAAACCCAGCTCCACAGCTGATAAGCTTTGTCGCAATGGAGAAGTAAATGATTTACCGTCTCCCCACTACAACGACACATAATGCACCAGTCAACGAAATCAAAGCCTCTACCCTGCAAATTATCCCCAGTAAGAATCTTCTCCCAAGTAGCACTCCAAACAAAGAATGAAACGCGCGGGGGAGCCTTAACCTTCCAAACTCCTTTCCAAGGAAAGATTATAGGTGAGGGACAACGAAGCTTATTATAGAAAGTTCGAGTGTTAAAATTCCCCTTCTTTGACAACTTCCACCTCATACGGTCTCCGTGCTCAGATTGAGGTAAATTTGAGCCTAAGGTACGGAGGAATTCCTCCACCTCTCCCAACTCCCAATCATTTGGTTCCCTGAGTAAACGAACATTCCAGCTTCTCTGAGCCCCAATCCCCAACCTTTCAAGAGACGAGGCCACAGAAGCCTCTCTATTATAAGCAATCCCATACACCATCGGGAAGGATAGATGGAGTGGTCGCTCCCCACACCACCGATCCGTCCAGAATTTCACTCTATCTCCCATCCCTACCTCAAAGTGAATGCATTTACAAAACACCTTCCAGCCTTTTTGGATGCTTCTCCATGAACCGCACCCGTGGACACCCCTACCCAACTTGGAAGACCAACCCCCCCACTCTTCCCCAAACTTCAAAGCTACAACCCTCCTCCAAAGACGAGTCTCCTCCACCCCAAACCGCCATAACCATTTTCCTAATAAGGCTTTATTGAACGTCGTAATTTTCCTTACTCCCAATCCCCCATTCGCCTTTGGAGCACACACCTTATCCCACCCCACCAAATGTGCCTTCGACTCCCCCCACAAGAAGTCTCTTTGCATCTTCTCAATCTTCTTAGCCACATGAGAAGGTTTTGGTCAATGCCTTAACCTAAAACATCTCTCCCTCTCTCTCTCTCTCTCTCTCTCTCTCTAAATGTTTCCTTCTTTATTTCTCAAAGGAGCAATGTTTTCTGAAAGTGGCTAATAAAACATTATTATCTTAAACAATTTAAAGTAGGGGGCTACCGTTTGATTCTTTTTTGCTAATTGTGTTATTAGTGAATCTTTGTGGTACCAATTCAACCAACAATTTAGTCATTTCTTGTTTGATTATCTAATTCATGTATGGAATGTTGTCAATAGATGAAAATGAATAGGAATTGCCATTTTCTTAAATCAATGTTGTATATGTGAACATATTTAAACAATAACAATTGCTGCAATTTTGCAGCCATGAGTGCTTTAGCCTTTCTAGATGAAATCAAATTATATAAACTTGTTGATGTAGATGAGTTCTTGAGCTATGTGCCTCAACATCAGAGATGGCTATTGGTTGAGTTTGGAAGGTTGATCACTTCTTCCATCCTTCCAATAACCAGTGTACTATATAGATGCGGGGAAATGTAAACTAAAACTTAATTATTGAAAATGTAAAATTTAACAGGATTGGTAGGATTTAGTGAATTAGAACAATCATTTGGCTGCAAATGTCTGTATTGCCCATGTAAGTTTCCTATATTCTTCCCATGATGCTGGTACATGCAGCATTCATTGCAGTTATATTACATGCTCATAGATTTCAATAGTAGCTGTCATGCGTAAACAGAATCTCTAAAGATACCATGGAATATTTCCATGCATTTGCTTTCTTGAATATATATTACAGGATGATCTAGAATTATGAATGGTAATTCCAATCTCTCTTACTAATTTCTTGTCTTTCAGAAGATATTTCTAGCAATAGGGCCAACATGGAATCAACATGTGCATTAGATGAAAATGTTAGGTGGGGTCCATGAACAAGATCAACTTGCAAACCAACTTCATTTGGAGATTGTTTAACCGTCACTTGAAATCTGTCTTGATTCTAGTAAAACTGAAATTTTGAAATACGAGCAGATCAATTGAGTCTACTATGGTATGTTTAGGATTTATTTATTTATTTATTATTTTTTTTTTTTCTGTCTTCAAAATTTTGTCTCACGAGATGATAATAAAACACAATTTTAGTTGGTTTTCAAGTGAAAATTTGTTTGTCACGTGAAAAACATATGTTTTAGAATAGGAACTAGAAAATTTGTTTGGATGTTGCACTGCCACCTGTGATTCACTCCAAAACACATCCACCTTTAACCCACATATATTCATAAACCATTGCACCACCGCTGGCACCAGAGATTCACACCACTATCAATTCTCCTAAAACTGGCTGAGATTCATCCTCTCCAACACTAGCCACTAACTGAACACCCATTCCTCATACGCAAATCAGTGGCTACCAGATTGACTTACAAAATCAAGCTCATCCCAAACTGCCACAAACACCCATTGCTGACATCCAAAGCCACCCACACTCCTAGCTACCATTAGCCTATCAAACTAAGCTACCATCTTTGCTTCACATATTGCTGCCACTACAATTGAAACTCATCAAAACCATGCAGCTGGACAAACTGATCAAGAAGCCCATCCAAGCCAAAATCAGCCCCTGACACCAAAAGCCACTTGTTGGTCCTATGAAGCCAGGATGGTGAGCAGACAAAGGTGATTTTGTCACCTAGATCAGTGACAACTAACATGCCCAAACCATTCAAATCTTCCCCAAATTTTTCAAGCCACACATGACCCAAACCATCATACATTAATCCCTAATAGCTGAAGCTACCAACATGTTGTATGGCCAAACAATACTCAACTAAGCCCCCATTCATCAATAAGACTTCACAACTGAAATTCATGATGCCCAACACTATGATTGATGGCTTGCTGAAATTGACCCAAACCATTGCAACACCACCACCCACAGATCGAATTCATTACAGATTTCGCACATGTGACTAATAGATGGCTTTGCAAGATCTGACAAGCTCTTTGTCCAAATTTCCGTGAGAGAGAGAGAGTAAAAGTACAGGCTATATACCAGTTACTGTGCATTCTTCATGAAGGCAAAGTCACGCGTCTTCTCCCCTCAAGATACAAGGAAATGGAAATTCCATTTCTTCTAGATTTCGAGATGATTTTCCGAAAATTGTTCTTTGTTTTAATTCTGAACCAAAGAGTTTCTTAGGTTAGAAAACCAAAAAAAAAGAAAAAAAAAAGAAACCTGTTTTAGAGCTAGAAAACTGAGGAAAAACACTATCCAAACAGGCACTTTAGTTTTCTGTTCTAGCTTAGTTATATTTTTGCTTAAAATATTGATTCAATTTTTTAGAATTTGGTCCTTGGTGTGATGGCAAGTGTGCCTTTCACCAAAAGCGACAAGTCATGGGTTTGAGTTCAAGAATTAGCCTCTCAAAAAAAATATTTGGGATAAGGCCACCAACCAATCATCTCTCCTAGACCCCGCAAAAGTGGGAACTTTGTACACTAGGTATGGCACTTTATGTTTATTCAAATTTTATTGATTTGATCTTGTGCCAAGCTAGAGTAACTTGGTTCATTTTAGAGCCCTAGCAAATGCCAACTATGTTGGTATGTGTGAGAACAGCACAGAAAGTACAAAAGAAGTTTTTTTGCCCATTACAATGGGCAAAGTATTGATGAAGGAACAACAACAAAAATTGAGAGAGAGAGAGAGAGAGAGAGAGAGAGAGAGAGACAAAATGATCATTGTGGAAAGATAATTTAAGTAGCTCATACTAGCTAAATTTAACTCTAGCTAACCCTATGTGGTTGTTGTGCGACTTCAAACCATATCTAAATTGACACTATCATGTAGCTCAACTTCCTAAAACATACTTTTACCAAATACTATAGATCAATCATCACAGAACAACCTTCACCTCCCCCTCCAAGCACCCAGAGCCTTATTCACCTTTTTCTGCATGATCCCAGAGACTCCAAGATTGTCAAAAAATAATCAGCAGTGCTACACTAAATTAGGGTCTCCAAGATGGAATAATAGCAAACAAACCTTTCCAAAAATTAATTATTTGGCAATAAGGTCCTTTCGCTTGAACCACATATCTTGTTTCTAATTTTGTTGCATTTTATTGCGTATTATCAAGGGGCAAGGATTGCCTCCCTTTTCTACATTTTACAGTTGGACTTCCCATTGTGACATACGTGGTATTGAGAGGAAAGTGAAACTATAATCATTATTAGATGAAAAAGTAAAGTGGAATGATTTGGCTACAGATGTGTAGTAAATCAGTTTATAGTTATCATTATTTGTTGCTCTGTCACGTTCAGATTTTATCTCCCCGTTTGTTTCAAACCTTAATGCTCTTTGCAGCATGAAATATTTGTTTTTCTAAATGCAGTGATCATATGTTGGTGAAAAATGTATATTTATTCAACCTGCATTTATTTATGATTACAACATGCTGAAAATTTGACTTGTCCTGTTCTTTTTTATATTATGATTCCCTTCTAAATAAATGGTCTTTTTTTTTTCCCCTAAGGAATCAAATGAAAATCTGGAGGATGCTAGCAACGAACTGATTCTCACTGATGAGGATGTGGTTCGGTTCCAAATAGGGGAAGTCTTTGCCCATGTGTCAAAGGATGAAGTGGAGGCCAGGATAGAACAGATGAAAGAGGTGACTACCAAGAACTTGGAAAAACTTGAGGAAGAGAAGGATTCTGTAGTTGCACAGATGGCCGAATTGAAAAAGATTTTGTACGGGAAGTTCAATGACTCCATCAATCTAGAGGAGGATTGATATGGATAAGTTGTAATTTTCCTATAGTTTGGTTGCTTGTTCATGTTGGTGACATGATTACCCTTGTTGCTATGTAATTAGGGAAAATGACTAGCTGAAAATTCTATTGCCCCGGTTGTCATCACCATTGTCTTTAGATAGTTCAATTAATTAGTGAATGTTTATCAGTCTTTTTGTCATGTAAAATGACTTGGTTTCTTATGCTTAAATTTTAAACGTATTTTGTTTCATGAAAGTTTTTTATTAATAGTTTTTATTTTCGATTTATGTATTAATTATTTTGATTTAGTTTATTTATTTATATTTGGGGTGTTTCTTTTTTTTTTTTGGGTCGGGGGGGTTGGAACCTAGACTAGGATGGCGTCTCATCGAAGAAGATGGGTCACACCTATTTTTATTTATAAAGGTGACTAAGTGAAATTTTTTTTTGGTGTGGGTAATTTAGACAATAGGTTAAATATTCTTTATATTCTAGACAGTTGACTATTGGAGTAACAATTAAAAATTCAATACTTCCCTTTTTTGGCTCAAAATAAATTCACTACTTATTTTCGCTGAAAGTAAAGGTTATTTTTTTGGCTAATGTGTTCGACTTTTTTTTGCATGGTTAATCCATACATCCTCATTTTGTGAATGGAATACCTTTCTATTCTTATACAAGAAGAGCATAGAGTCAAAAGATGGAAAGGGAATGTGCGTCCAGGTCCAGCTCTATTATTATCAAAACCATAGATTAGCCTAGTTCTTTTTATGGAAAATTATTAGGTATTCTTGTAGTACAGTAATATTGTACTTATTATTGCCAACTAGCCATGTCGAAAAGCCATCTTTTTTGTCCTTAATAGATTTTGTAGTGTTTCTTACCAAAAGATAAAACTCTGAGAAATCCAAAATTTTCCTATGTCCAAGTGTTTCTTCTAGCATTGATGATTGAACAAACTAACTAGTGAGATTTTGAAAATATCTAGGGTTTCCTATTGTGGCAGATGATAGAAATACCAAGATAATTATTGAGTACTTCCGGACTATTATAAATACGTACTCCCTCCTCTCACATAACTGTGAGCCTACTAATTAAATTTATGGCGAAATCTACAATTCATGTGAGAGGAGAGAATACGTATTTATGGTACTTTCGAAGTATTCAATAATTTTTCAAAATACCAAAGCCTTAAGAGTTCATTTTAGAAAAAATTAGGGCCATGCTTAACGGGTGGAAATGGAGACTACTTGCATTAGCTGGTAAGGCCACCCTGGTCAATATAGTTACTTCAGTTATCCCTCCATATCTGATGCAATATAAACTTTCATATGAGGAAAAGCGAAAGCCCATCCCATTAGTTAGAAAGTGGCTACTACCTAGTACCTACTAAGCCCAAAGATGAAGGAGGTCCTTTTTTCTTTTTTTTTTTTTAAACAAGGTAGAATTTCTACTATAACTTAATTTAAGTGTATATGTGTGTGAAACTCTCTCCTAGAGACTTAAACTCCAATCCTTACCTCTCACACCTCACAAGTATTTATACTTATAGAGTGATCATCGCACCAAGAGTGCATGGTGATGGAAGTCATGTTATTAAAAAATGCGAGAATAGGGGTAAAGTCCTCCTAGACAAACAAAATGGGCATATCCTCAATGAAAACAAAAAACTCGGCTCCTCCTTCTTTTTTTTTTCTTTTTTTTTTGCAGAGAAAAAGATAGAATTGAACTCCAATTCTGGAAGCCGAATACTTGCCCAAAAACAACTGGGCTAAACCAAAACGAAGACCTGAAGCCTTGATATCTTGCAAAAAAAAGGGTTGGGTTGGATTGGGTTATAAGAAATGGATCCAAATTTTCTTTTTATGGTTAGCTTGCCATGACAGTCTAAATGCCCATAGTAATTTTCATATTATGAAAGTGTTGACAGTGATACCTGCCCGCTTTGCCTTAGCCACACACAACCATTCTCCATATCCTTAGGGATTGTAGTAGGGTGAGACTTATTTGGGGGCAAGCAGGACCTCCTCTTAATCTTGGCATTTCACCAATAGCCTCACAGGGCCGGCCCTGGCCATGGCCTAGGCCTAAGGCTCCCTACCATAAAAAGGCCCCCAAATATAGGGGCAGTAATGGTTTTTTATTTTAATTAAAGAAAAAATGTGGGTTTGGTGTACATTTTTTCCCCACTCTTAAAAAGGCCTAAAATATTAGAGTTATGTTTGTATATTACAAGTTTTATTACACAGGTCCTATAAATTAATGTGCTAGTAATTCAATACGCATTGATTCTTTTGTTAAAGGGCCACCTCATTGTCACACCAATTTTTAAATTTTTTGTAGTAAAATTTTAGTAAGTTTAACATTCTCTCCACACACACAAAAAAATAATAATAGAAATACAACTCATTCACCATTAAATGAATGAAAAATGCTAAAGCTAATACAAATTTTACAACAAAAAAATTACAAATTAATATGACAAGAATATAATCAGTGTCACTTAAACATTATAATAAATGAATGTTTAAATAATATTTTTTTTATTGATGATATGCCAGTTTGTAAAACACATATAGTAAGTACCATTAGCTCATTTTAGATGAATTAGTCATATTAATAAGTAAAAATTAATAATAAATTTGAAAAAATATATATATAATATAAAAAAAATAAACTAAATATTATTTAAGTAATATTTAGATGTAAAGACTAAAGGCTGTGTTTGTTTCGTGGAAAACGATTTTCGGAAAATACATATTTTCCGGAAATGTTATTTTCCGGAAAAGGAAAATATTTTTAAGTGTTTCGGTGAATTATGAAAATTGTTGTGAAAAATATTTTCATGTGTTTGGATGTGTTAGGAAAATGCTATTTTTCGGAAAATTTTTCACATTTTCCGGCAACAACAACAACACCAACAACAACAACAACAACAAAAAATTCCGGCAATAACAACAAAAAATTCCAGCTCCGGCGACAACAACAATACCAACGACAACAATAACAAAAAATTCCGGCAACAACAACAACAAATTTCGGCTCCGGCGACAACAACAACACCAACAACAACAACAACAACAACAAGTTCATTAAAAAAAAAAACAACAACAACAATCAAATTAAAAAAACAACAACAACAACAATCAAATTAAAAAAAAAAAAAAAAACTGAGAGACGACGCGATCGAGGAGACGACGATGTGCGATGGCGCGATCGATGAGAGCGGAGGTCTGGACCGGAAAAGCTTGGAGCGGATCGGAGCGGAGGTCTGGACCGGATCGGAGGTCTGAACGTGCTGCTGAGCTTGGAGCTTGGAGCTTGGGTCTGGACCGGATCGAAGAGTGAGTGTGAGAGAGCTTGGAAGTGATGTTGCTGTGTGAGAGAGAGCTGCTGTGTGAGAGAACTTGGAGAGTGGAGAGAAAATTTTCCGGAAATTGGTTTAAGGGAAAATAGAGGGTGAAATGTATTTCACCCATCAAGGATCTCTTTTTCGATCAAAGGGGAAATGGGTTTCCGTTGACCCAATTTTCCTAAACAGCCAAACACATCAATTTTACGGAAATTGATTTCCGAAGTGGTTTGAAGTTGAAACAAACACAGCCTAAAGACACCTTTTAAAATATTCACCCTAGGCCTTGCCCTGTAGGCTGTAGCCTCAAGTTAAAGAACTGGATCAAATCAAACACCTCACCCCTTTTGGTTTCAACTCTCACTGCTTTGGTCAATTGGAAACCGTTATTTACTGTGGTGTGTTGGAAAATAAACAAGCTTGTCATGGAAGGTGTACCATTCAATGCTGGGGAAAAATAAAAATCATTGAAGTCAGCAAGTCAGTGGCACTCGAAATTTCGCATTGGAGTTCGGATACCGACCACACTTGACTAGGGTAAGAAATATTTGTAATCTTTTTATTACTTGGATTTCTTAGCCATCGGGTATTTTCAAAGTCAATACTGATATTATTAGACATTGGATTGGCAGGACTTGGGGGGAGGCTAATACAGGATTTTGAAGGCAAATGGACATTAAGCCTGGCCTTTGAATCTTTGATCTTCGCATTTCCTGCCTCAAATGGGAGGTGGAAGCCTAGAATGTTCTCACTTTAGTCAAGAATGGTTCCAAACAAATTAAAAATTCTCGCATACATAATTGTCAGTTCCTGATGAATAAATTCACAATGTGCAACATCGTAGAGTGTCACGGAGATGATAGCCATTATGCACAGACTTCATAACAGGTTGACAGATCTGTAAGCTGAAAATGTTGCTATGCCTATGGTAGGGACATTCCCAGTGGACCATGTCATGATTCAGAAACAACGTGAGATGATGAGTTCTAAAACTTAACTAAGAATTGCCACCATGATGTAATATTTTGCATTTCATAATAGAAGAATAGCTGGACAACACAGTCCTCTCCAACCTTTTTTGCTAAATCATTAGTCACCAGCTAATAATACTAGATAAAAGGCGTGAGGCAACTCATGAAAAATGACCTGTTACTGTTAGCCAGCCTTTGTAAAGTCGACCACACCCATAAAGGAATCCCTTTATCAAACATTTTGGCCTTTCTATTTTTTCAAGTACAAAGTTAGCCGACCATTTCAGATGAAGAAAAGCTAATAGTAAACTTTCTAAGTTTGTTACTTCCGTAAGGCATTAACAAGGGTAGCTCAAAGTAGGGAATCAGAAACTGTGAAGGTACTGACTAAACAATTCAGGTATCATTATGAAATTAATGACTCAAATTCTCAGGGCCTGTCAAATCTCCATCTCCATTATACAACCAAATGCTTATGCCAGGCAAGAGTATGCATTTGCACACTCGTTCAGGAAAATTGGACAGATTAATGGTCAAATTAAAACAGTATGGTTATGCTAATCCAACATTCAGAAGTACTCCACGACTCCCAATGGAGTAATGCATAAAATCACATTTGCTTAGAGCCACAAGCACTACACCATCTGAATTTGCTGATAACCTAAATGGCTAACACACCTTTTTTTTAGTAAGTAAAAATAGCTAACTCACATTAAATTGGAAAGAACAAAATATAAATCAGAACTGTTACAAACAGCATGGTCTATCAAGTCTGCTGCCTTACCAGAAAGGCAGTGAAACAAGAATCTTACTAAGGATCAAACGATGTTATAGGGAAGAAAGAAACAAGTGCAATGAATATAGAATCTCCAAACTAGCAGAACAATCTCCTAATCCCTGACAAAAAGACCAAAAGAAATGCATACCTCATCAACTTATATGTAGTATTTTAAATACTCCTCTCAAATGCCCTAGTCTACCACATTTCTTAGACAATTCTTTGCACTTTTAAAACTCAGATAATTCTTTGCAGTTTAATAATTCACACAAGAATATTCCTCCCCAACTCCCTCTGATCATTTGACATTCTAGCGCAGAACAAGCTGTTTGCTACTGAGCAAAAAGCTTTTACAATTGGAGAAAAAAAAAAAACGAAGGTACAATTTCAAAATCTATGTAAAGAATAATACACCCCCTTTTAGCTAAAGCAAAATGCTCTAAAAATCATTTGATACAAATTGGAAACCAAAGTGAAAGAAATGAGTAACTGCATAACGACAAGGAGTAACCAATAGATAACCAGAGGTTCATTTTGCAACTACATATCACATAACAAGTCACAAGCATCCAAAAATTCAGTGAGTACAGCTCTGAAATTTTCAAACTCAAGAGGTCCTACAAAGAAAAGCAAGAGAATTCTGATAAGGAAAGAAAAAAGAAGAGTAAAAAAAAAATAAAGGCATAGATTCAACAGACAGGAAATATCATCATTGTAGAGCAAAGCCAAGTACAACACAATATCATTGTGTGGAAATACAGTCCCACCCAGGTCACTGAATTTCATATCAACACCTATGCAAAAGGGCCAATATACCATTTGAAAGGAGGCCATTCAGATTGGAGTGAATGACCAGCAACAAGTACCAAGAAAGCTGGCATCAAATTTCATATTAATTTGAATTGAACATGCTAAAGCAAGTAAATAACACAGCCAACATGCAATAGAACAGTACGGTACACAAGACTTTAAACTGGTTGCTTAATCACTTGATTTAAATTTCCCTAGTACTAGAGAGACAAACATTTTTCCCCAGATAAGTATAACTAAAGAGAAACACAAAAATTTCCAGTTTCAAAATACATTACCACCCATATTCAACCTTAAATCACTTTACAAACTATTTTCCATATCTATGACTCCCAAAATAAAAAAGCAGAACAATCACCTGCGCTATGATGCTATAAACAAACACACTGGTACACGAACTCGAAGATTCCACAGTCCCACTTTGCAGCATTAAACTTGCACCTTAATTCCCAAAAGATCCCAGCTGAAAACTAACCAAAGAAATCAATACAAAAGATCCATTCCAACAGAAATTATACCATTGGTAACCAGTTTTCTTTGACAACCCACCTCCTCCCAACCCCCACCACCACCACCAAAACATGAACAAAATCACACAATAAGCACATTCAAATCAAACTCTTAAACACCAATAACTGCTAAAGAATCCTCAAAATCCTACAATATCAACTTCAGACCAAGTCACCATAAACCAGTTGCCAATGCTAAATTCTGAAAATTTCAAAATATACCCATTTCAGATAAAACCCCAAAGACCTCAAATCCAATGAGAAATTGTCGAAATTCCAAAAGACCCATTTCAAATCCCACGAGGAATCTTCAAAATTCCAAAAAACCCATTTCAGAACACACCCCCAAAACCCTCAAATCCAACAAATACCAGGTCAAAATTTCGTGAATCAACAAGCATTCAACGAAGTCTCAAATCCGAGTATACGTAGTTCTGAGCGGCTGACTAACATGGCTCCCCACAACCGAGAGCAACCCACCTTCCACAGCGCTTTCCTCGTCGAGAAACAAGTCCTCAGTGCCACGAAACGCTGCGTGTAACCCAACAACAACAACCCCAACAATCAGAGCCACCAAAACATTCAATCCCACATCGGTCAACACCAAAGCTACGACAGTCACAACTCCCAGCACACCCAACACGACACGGTCGTCTAGCGGCTGGCCGAAAACGACAACTGGGCTGGGTCTATCGAAGTAGAGGAAGAACCAGGCGACGAAGACGAGGAGGAAAACGATCATGGAAACTGGGTGCCACAGGAGGCTGAGGAAGAGGATGAAGAGAGCGACAATGGCGTAGTTCACGCGGAAGTGGTAGAAGTTCTGCTTGATGCGTGAAAGGGCATCTGAGTACGAGTAAGGAAGAGAGAAGGAGGAGAACGGTGTGAAGAGCTCCGCCCATGGGCGGCGCGTGGCTACCAGGGTTTGGGTGGCGCGCGTCGCGCGTGCGATGAAGGTTAAGGAGGTCGGCGAAGTCGGAGGTGGCTGTGTCGTGGTGGTGGTGGTGGTGGTGGTGGCGCCATAACCCGCGGATGATTTCAGAGACATTGCTGGTGATTTTGTGAGTATGAATGGGATTTTTTTTTTTTTTTTTTTTTTTTTTGGGCTTTTTGGATCTCAAAGTTTGAGTGAGAGGAATCCTTTTTAAGCAAAGGATTGTCTCAGGGAAAAGTGAAGAGTTGAAAGAGAGGGAAACGAAAATGGTTTATTTGGGGATGCTTTTAAATGGTTTTTGCATTTCATGAAATGGACTTTTTGAATTTTTATTTATATTTATTGAATTTGAGATAATAATGTTTTTTTTAATAAAAATAATGTTTTGTGTCCTAATATTATTGAAATCTAAAAACTTACAACTTACAAGGTTAAGGTTTTTTTTTTTTTTTAATTAGTTCAATTAGTAAAGTCTTTAATGGTTGAATAAGAGATTTGAGATTCAATTTATTTCTAAATTAAAAAATGATTAGTATCTTGGTATGATGATAAAAAGTTATTCTTAGGAATAGACACCATAGATTGAGTTTCTCAAAAAGGAAAAAAAAAAAGAAGAAAAACTTGCATTTCTTTTTTAGCTTATCTGCATTGTGCATAGTATTTATTAAATGATATAAGTTTTTTAAAAAATATGTGACAAAAAACTAAAAACAAATAATTATATTATTTGTAGGGAAAAAAAAAAAGTTAAGACAATTACCTAAACGGACATTAAACCAACATTTAATAAAAATAATATTTTTAAAAAATAAAAATGATAATGCTACTACAACTCTTTTTTATTTTTATTTTTTATTTTATTTAAGATACAATTCTACTTTAATATAATTTAAGTGTACACGTATATGAAATTATCTCTTACATCTTTTTACAATTACCTAATAAATATGATTGGTTAGTGACACATCACTCTTATAAAAATAAAAAAGATAGAAATTTCTTTTTTCTTCATTTAACGTACAGCTGATGGTTTGTTTTCTCTGTGTTAAAGTTTTAGAGTGTAGTAGAATTCAGTCTTCCGCACACGGAAGATAGAAAATCACTCACTCTCTCGTTCTCTATCAACAAAACAAAACTGAAATTAGTAAATTAAAAATATTATAAAAAAGTGTCAAAAGTCTCTTTTTATTTTGGCTGGTGCTTATTGTTGGAAATTTTGCCACTCTCTCCATTTAAAGCACATAAAGTAATTTAAAAAAAAAAAAAAAAACTTTTTGGTACTTGCGTTGGACCTTCTTCTCCGTTCCTTTCAAGTTTGACTCCAGTGTGGATTTGAGTTAAAAACCTCTCTTTCTCTCACTTTGCTTGTTTTTATAGGTGAAAAGTAGCTTTACCTTGAGTTTGTTTTACCCTTGGTAGGATAAAATGGAGTTATTCCATCACTCCTGTTTAGCTTAGATTTTAAGCTTTTACACAATCTATACTCATTATTTTGATTGTCATTCACTATTTTCATATAACTCATTATGTCATTCATATTTTGGGGAGGTGTAGCATGCGTTTTATGAAAGAAAAAAAAAAATATATATATATATATATATATATATATAAAATATAGAGGTGGTCACGTCTACAATTCTTTTTTTTTTATTATATTATTTTTTTTTATTAGATAAAATTTCACCTTTATTTTTTATTGATGGTAATATAGGTGTTGTTATATGTATATATATATATATATATATATATACAGTTGTTAACAAATTAAAAAAAATAAAATTTGTGAAAAAAAATTCAATTAACTATATTATTAATATAAAAGAGGTGTTAGATAACTTGAATAAAAAAAATTAATTAGTTGTTTTCATCTAAACAAGCATGTTGAATAAATTTTATATAAAAAAATTTATTATTTAATGGATATTTAGATATGTAAAAAGTTTTAATTTAGTTATTACCTTAGCCTACACGACCATTTAAAAGATTTAATTGGGCTTATTTTATATTTAGGCTAAAGCCCAATTCTATTACGAGCCCTTTTGGTCCCCGCAGCTACAATTTACGTACAAAGCTACTGTAGCTAACAATGAAAATGAACCATAGATAAATAAATTTACATGCAAGGATGGGTGATTTTTAAAGTTGATTGGCCAAGATTTTGCATTTAGGTTATTTTGCATGAATTGGTGCAAGTGCTGTTACTAAGCCTAAGGCATTTTCCACCTACTAGGCTCTTGTAATTAGTAATCATGACTCATGGGTGGCCTATCCATTGATCATTTTTTTTAAAAGATAATTACAACATGATGCTAACCCCGCAACTCGAACCGTTTACCCCCTAGACCCCCAAGTACTTTGTGCATGGAGAGGTGCCAATTCAGCTACAAGGCCTATCTCTTGATCATTGTCATCCTCTCTCTTTGTCTCACAATCCTTTTCCATTTTCACCTATCTCCTTTAGTGTTACTATGTAAGCCTAAATCCTCTTGCATTTACTTTGGTTTCGCCTATTTCCTTTGGTGTTACTATATAAGCCCAAATCCTCTTGCATTTACTCTGGTTTCCACTTTAGGAGTGCCTCCTATGAATTAAATAGTTGTCTCATTTATTGTGCCAACTATTCACCAACTCCTCATTAATCCTATTCCCTTTTAAAAGAGTAATGCTAGGGCTATACATGATGCAGTGTGGCCAGTTTTTAGGGGCATTTTTGCACCACACCTATGGGGATGGTTTTTCCTCATCCCTAACTGCACCTCACCTATGGAGGGGTGGGAACCAGTCTACACAAGGTGTGGTGCAAAATACTGATTTGGTGCGATTAGTTCGGTTAATTCCTCATTTTCTCAAGAACCAAACACAAGGCAATTAACAACCCAAACCACATCACACACACACACACACACACACACACACACACACACACACAAATTCACAATCTTTCTCTCAAAAATACCCATTTCAAATCACAAAACACAAATAAAAAAACTAAACCAAACCTATAAAATATCAAACAAAACGATTGAAAATAAATCACATAAGCAAACCTGGCAGAAAGCATTACATTTGCAAGGAAGAGCATCTAAAGCCAAAATCATCACTAGAAACTCTCGAGAATATTGTGACAAAGAGGAGAGAGGAGAGGGTGAAACTCCAAAAAACATGGCATTAAGCACTATACTGTGGAGGCAACAAGCGGCGAAGGTTGAGGAGAGAGAGAGAGAGAAGAGAGATGAAAACTTTTGTTATTGACTTGCTGGGACTGGAAGAGGCAAACGGATGAGAGTGAGATATATAGAGATGATGGGTAAATAAACCTAGGGTTTTAAATTAAAAGGAAAAAAAAAACTTTATTTTTTATTATAATCTGATGATAAAACTACGTTGTTTTGGAGCTGTTATCAGAATTTAATATCAGGTCTTAAAACGACGTAGTTTTAGTGCCAGATACATTTTCTTCAATCTACTAAAACATAAAAATGTAAAACTGTAAACATTGATACATATATGTTAAATTATAGTGTGTGTGTGTGTATACATACATACATACATACATACATACATATATATATATATATGTGTGTGCCAGTACAGTGTGGTTTCTCATTGGAGTGCAAAATAGCTATCGCTCACAACACCGAACGTCTTCGGTTTGTCCAAATCGCCGCTAACCACTGCACCAGACACCTACGGTGGGCTTGTGAAGCGATCAGATAAGTTCGGTGCCAGTCGGTTTCATTGGTGCCGGTTAGATCCTGAATAGGAGTAAGTAATGCTATGGAGTACGAACGCAAATTATTTTACAAACATTTTACAAACTGCTGATGTGACATACTTCACATCAATTTTTTAATGACTAAAATGCCACATAAGATATTAACAAACTCAAATTATAATAAAAAAAATAAAAATAAAAAACCTCAAGCTTCTCTCCCTCCCTCCCTATTGCCTTTCCCTCCCTCCAATCACAAATCTACAAAAATGTGATTATACAAACCCCAAAGCCACCACTTCCTCTTGCCTATGCCTTCACTCTACCATACACTGACACACATCGTCCCCACACAAGTCACCGGATTCGTTGCTGGAGCCACCGTGAGCATGGTGTTGACAACGACAAGGATTATACTCTGTTTCAATATTGAATTTTTTTTTATTTACTTAATTCATATGAAAATTTGGTGTAAAGTATTGCAATATCTATGGCCTTGAGGCAATTAATGGATTGTATAAAAATGTGGATGGAATGGATCGTAATAACTAATAACCGAAAAGATTTTTTCTGTATTTTGAGCTTGTGATTAATCATCTGGAGATTTTTTGTGTTTACAAATGTAAATTAAATGTTTGCTCAAATTTGTTTAATTCATATTTTAAGTCTTGAAAGTGAGTTTTATATACCCAGGTGGATGGATTTGAAACAAAGGGATGCTAATATAGTAATTCATACCAGTTGGGAAGTATTTGCAATATAAATCTAATTTTGAGTAACATACTGCTGGACCTTTGTTCAATCCTATATATTCTAAGTAAATTTTTGTACCTGCTGTTTGCATGAATAGCTTTTATACCCTCAGACTTTGGATTTTGGATTTTGTCATTTGTCATTTGTCATTTGTCTTATTACTGACTTGATTGTGCAGCAAGATGTGGATGCTAGTGTGTTGAAGAAAGTGAAAGAACATAGTAGAAGATGGTTGTCTAGTTTATAGAAATCTTGAATGAAGAATTTATTCGATGGAGAAAACATACTTTGAATGGGATTGTTTTTGGGCAATATACAAGATGACAAGTTCTATTGTTAATTGCATGTGTTCATTCCTAAAGGAAGAAGTTTAGTGATTTTGCACTTGTGTTCTACAATAGGTAGGGAAGGAGGCTGATGCTACATTGGAGCTGCATCAACCAAAGAGGAAGCTACTTTTGACTCTCACAAAGGTTTTTTTTTTTAGTAGTGTAAATGAAGTGAACACATTGTATGATTGTGCTTATGGATAGCTGTCACTCTTTTGTTTTGTAGTTTAAATATGCTTGTAGCAGAATTTTAGAAGACGTATATGGATTAGTGGATGCTTTCTAAGGACTGCATTAGTGTAACTTGGCAAGGGGTATGCCCCTTAATATTGAAAAGATATATAGATGTATATAGAAGAAGAAGAAGAATGGAGTACCTTGATTAAATATGCCAGTTGCAATTTTTTTTCCCCAGTATTTTTCCTTATCTTACTGATTAGGTATACTTATTTTCAGTTTAATGGTTTTAGCTATTTTTTGAATATGATAATGAGTTATCCTCTATTCAAGTAGAGGCTTTGTTGTATTATAGGGATGCCGCTTGATATTGTATTGTTGTATCTGTATCTAGTTCGTGTTGAAGTAGGTTATGTAATGAACTCGAACACAATGAGTATCAAACATGCCCATCTCTTAATAACATAAGTAAAGACCAATGCTATCTATCCCTTTATTCATAATTTGACAATATTTGAAAGAAATTTCCATGATTAAAGCTTGACAAATTTAGGTTATACAGAAGCTATATTTGTAAAGCTCAAATAAAATAAAATAAAAAAGAGGCTCTTGCTGTAAGTCGTGCTAAAAAAAAAAAAAAAGAACTTTTCCCCACATGTAATACCACAATATCAGTGGAGGAAGGGTGGTACTAACACAGTGAAGTGTACGGATGAATCCTCTCGTTCTCTCAAGGGAAGAACAAGAGGAATCGATACAGAGCAATAAAAAAGTTTAAAATGTGAGGCATACTGATTACAACGAAGGGCAAGGCTCTGCTTCTCCATCTCTGAAGCAGAGCCAAAGCATTTGGAATGAGTTAAGGTCTTTCAAAGAGAGGCTTATGGGGGATATACCAGGTGCATATACTCAAGCTTTTAGCTTCGAAGACATAATGGAGGAGGATGAAGAGTCTAATGAGGAGGTGGAAAATCTCTGTGAAGGGCTTGTTGCAGTTAGATTTTCCAGGGGGTTTAAGAAGCAAATTCGAACTCCATGGACGAGAGCTCTCATTGTGAAAGTCTATGGCAGGTTGGTGACTTTAAACTTTCTACATAATAGACTCCTGTCCATGTGGAAGCTTGCTGGGAGGTTAGACTGTGTTGATTTGGAGCATGGTTTTTTCCTGACTCGGTTTTACTTGAGGGATGATTATGAAGCTATACTGAAGAAAGGGCCTTGGTTCATTGGAGAGCATTTTCTCTCCATTAGACCATGGGAGCCAAACTTCCATCCTGAGTCGGCAAATGTTACATTGGTGGCTATATGGATTAGGCTCAATGGTTTACTGATAGTTACTATAATCTTGAAGCTTTATTGCAAATAGGAAAAGCTATTGGGAATGTTTTAAGGGTTGATACCCATACTGAAAATGAAGCAAGAGGCAAGTTCGCAAGGTTGTGTGTTCAGGTTGATGTGGATAAGCCATTGGTGACAGCAATCTTGATTGGTAAATTCGAACAACCTATGTGTTATGAGGGCATACAAAAGTTATGCTTTTCTTGCAGCAAAATGGGTCATCGGAAGGAAGGATGTCCATTCATGGTTCGGTCAGACCTAGTGCCGAGAGGGGCAAAAGGGATGAACGGAAGGGACGCTAAAGGATGATCACCTCATTCACGCGAAAAGCATGCGACTGCAAGGACTACTATAAGTGAGGGGCCCAGCAACGTTGTGCATGGTAGTGCACATAAAAAGGCTTAGGAAGGGCCGTATGGCCCTTAGATTGTTGTGATGCGCAAGAGGAATGTGACAAAACACCAAAAGAGTGGAGAGGCCCTTACTGTACTAGACAATGGTCAGTTAAGAGAGGAGCAAAGGAAGACAGCATATGAGGCAAAACTTAAGCTTGATGTGGGGAAACAAATTTTAGTTGATGGGCTAAGTAGGGAGGCTAAGAGAAAAAACACATTCTCTAAAAGTAGTTTGGAGGCCCAAATTGAGAGCTCTATTCAAAGTGTGAAGTAGGGAAATTCTCAACAGGCCCAAGATGCATCTTTTAGGAATCAAGTGACCACGAAGATATTGTAAGTGGACCCATAGGCTGAGAGGGAGGGAAAAAAGAGCCAACAAAAAAATAATGTCTCAGTCAAGGGAAAAAAGGCGATTGCACGTGCAAGGGTCTTATTAGAAGCTTCAGCTAGTGTCGAAAAAGATAAGGCCATTTCTCCTTTATCTTAAAAGCATTTTAACATCCAGAAACTTCATTCCTTGAATATTCCACAAAGTGGAGTCCAGACAAGTAATGTTCAACCAAGCCTAGATGGGGAATCAAAGCAAAGGGGTGAAGGAAGCTCAAGCCCTAGAGCCCTTGCTGAGTTTCAGTTTACAAGTGTGTCTTGGGAAGAGATGGGTTTAATCATGGAAGGGATCGTGGAGATACCAGATGTGGTGCTAGCAGAGAGTCTTGCGAACTCAGGTTAGGTGATGGGTTGGTTCAACAACAAGTTTTGGAAGGCGTGGGAAATATAGGTCTTCCATTCAATTGTGGTGTTCCGTCTTCATGGGTTGTTGCAGGGAATGGAGATGGGAGTGATGTAGCACAACATAACGTTGTGTCCAAGAGAGGGCTAGATGAAGGAGATGCAGAAGTGGATCGGATGGAGTTGGAGGGAGGAGGAGAAATCCCTACCACGGTTTGATGTATGTTCCACTCATAAACACTGTTTCCTAATGAATATCATAATATGGAGTTGTAGAGGCGTTCTAAAGCTCACATTTCAGAATTATGTTAGAGAGTTGGTGCGTAACCATGATCCAGCAATTTTAGTTCTGATGGAAACCAAAATTGGGGGTGGAAAAGCCAGAGAGATATCAAGCAGGCCTCCTTTTGATGGGGCAATTTTAGTTCTGATGGAAACCAAAATTGGGGGTGAAAAAGCCAGAGAGATATCAAGCAGGCTTCCTTTTGATGGGGCAGCTCATATAGATACTATTAGTTATGCAAGTGGCCTTTGGATGCTGTGGAAATATGACAGGGTGGAGGTTTCTACTTTAACTAGTACTGAGCAGGAAATTCATATCGTTGTTAAGGTAATGAATTCTAACTCTAGTTGGTTATTTACTACAATTTATGCTAGCCTGAGGACTGCCGAAAGGCATATATTGTGGGATAATTTAAATAAAGTTGTAGAGTTTCATAATATGCCTTGGGTAGTAGCGGGTGATTTTAATGAATCTCTTTTAGATGAGGACAAATATGGTGGTAGGGCAATTAGTGTAAATAGATCCCTATTATTGAAAGAATGTCTAGATAATTGTGGCACGATTGATATTGGTTTTTCTGGTCCTCGTTTTACTTGGACTAACAAAAGGGAAGTGCAAGCCCTTATTCAGGAAAGGATTGATAGGTTTTTTGTCAATGCAAGTTGGTGCCTTTTATACCCGGATGCTAATTTGACAAGATGCAATTCAAATCATTGCCTAGTAATGCTTGATATGCTTCCAACAGGGCATATGGGGAGAAAGAGACTTTTAAAGTTTCAAATCTACTGGTTGACAGATCCTACTTTCCCTAAGGTTATGTCTCAAGCATGGAGAATGCCTAATGAGCTTGAGGAGGCCATATATTACTTTACAAAGGAGGCTTTAGCTTGGAATAAGTTACATTTTGGAAATATCTTTTCCAAGAAGAAAAATGTAATGGCTAGATTGAATGGCATACAAAGGGTAGTTTCTGTCAAGCTCTCAATGTTCCTTCTCAATCTTGAAAAACAATTGCTGGAGAAGCTTGATACGATTTTGAGGCAAAAAGAGGAATTTTGGGCTTTGAAATCCCGAATTAATTGCCTAATTCAAGGTGATCGCAATACTGCCTTCTACCATGTCTCCACTCTGGTTAAAAGGAAATGGAATAAGATTTCAGCAATCAAAGATGCAATGGAGGAATGGCTGTATGAAGAAAATAGAATCAAGTAGTTTATTCAAGATGGGTTTAGCAAAGTTTATACAACCTCTCTCCCTAGTGCCTTTAGAGCATATCCTTCAATTTCTTAGTGGCAAGTCAGGTTATTGGAGGATGAAATGAGGAGCATTAGTGGTGGTGTGACAGAGGAAGAGATAAAAGCAGGCTTGTGGTCACTAAAAGCTTTCAAAGCTCCAGGTCCAAATAGGCTACATAGTGGGTTCTTTCAAAGATTTTGGTTGGTTGTTGGTAACTCAGTCATGGAAGAGGTGAAGAGGGTCATTGTAGAAAGGAAAGTTCCAAGCTACTTGAATAAGACTCACATTGTTCTTATTCTTAAAATCCAAGGCCCTAAGACTTTGGGTAACTATAGGCCTATAAGCTTATGCAACATAGTCTATAAGATTATCACAAAGATCATAGTTAATAGATTGAGACTGTATTTGGATAAGCTCATATCTCTGCACCAGGCAACCTTTGTTCCAGGGAGGAAGGGGATGGAAAATGTAATTATAACCCAAGAAGTCATTCACTCTATTAGCAAGAAAAAAGGAAGAGTGGGGCATATGACTTTGAAGATTTATTTGGAGAAAGCTTATGACAAGCTTGAATAGAGTTTCATCAAGGATATGCTTATTAGAAATAATCTCCCGATGGATCTTATTGAAATTATTATGAGTTGTATTTCAATGGTCACAACATTTATTATGGTTAATGGGGATACCTTAGAGCTAACATACCCCTCAAGGGGAATAAGGCAAGGAGATCCACTATCTTCATACTTGTTTATTATGTGTATGGACTATCTTGGGCAGCTCATTGAGGAGAAATTTATGAAGAAGGTATGGTAACCAGTTAAGGCCTCTCAGAGTGGACCAGCCTTCTCCCATCTATTATTTGCAGATGATCTTGTTCTCTTTGCCAAAGCAGATTATATCAATTGTTCAGCCATTAGGGATGCGCTTGATGAGTTTTGTTGCTTATCGGGCTAAAAAGTTAGTGAAGCAAAATCAAGGGTTTACTTCTTACCAAATGTTGATAGGGACACTAGAGAATCACTTTGTGACATCCTTGGATTTGCATCCACTCCGAATCTTGGTAAATATTTAGGGATCCCTATCAAACACTCAGGCGCCTTCTCCCAAGACTATAATTTCATTTTGGAAAGGGTTAAGCAAAAGCGTGCGGGTTAGAAGGCGAATTTGTTGTCATTGGCTGGCCAAGATGTGCTCATCCAAGCTTCCTTAGCAACTATTCCATTCTATGTGATGTAATGTGCTCATCTATCGAGGAAAATTCTTGATGGTTTAGATCTGGTTAATCGAAATTTCCTTTAGGGTTCCTCGGAGACAATCAAGAAGATCTATTAGATTGGATGGCAAAAGGTGATGAGAACTAAGGATGAAAGGTGGTCTTGGGCTTCAAACGGCAAAGGGAAGAAATATTGCCCTTCTTGCAAAGCTAAATTGGCGATTAAACACTGAAAAAGAAGCCCCTTGGGGTAAAGTTTTAATAGCCAAGTATGGCAATAGCAGAAGCGTAAATGCTCCTAATGCTGATAGGCTTCCTTGCTCTCATGTTTGGGTAGCCATTAAAAAAGGTAAGGAGGTTTTCACCAAAGGAAGTATGTGGATGGTGGGAAGGGATAGCAAGCTCAATTTTTGGTATGGTAATTGGACAAAGTTGGGTCCGCTCCGGCTGCTTATTCAAGGCCCCCTTCCTAGAGAAGCTCTTAGTTGGGAAGTGAAGGATGTAATTCTTGACATAGGGTGGGATTGGAGCCGTATGCCATTTGATTTTCAACTAGAAATTAAATTGATGCTCCAAGCAACCCCGATGCCATTATTAGGAAGGGGTAGTGATAAGATAGCGTGGATGCACAATCCTAGAGGGGAGTTTGACTTAAAGAGTGCTTATAAACTTGCCATGGGGGTTGATATGAATGTGGATTTCGATGCTAGCTGGATTTGGAAGTTGATGACATTGCCACATATCAAAACCTTCTTATGGTAGTGTGCTCATGAAAGCATCGGGGTGAAGACTTCCTAGAGGGGACTTTGACTTAAAGAGTGCTTATAAACTTGCCATGGGGGTTGATATGAATGTGGGTTTCGATGCTAGCTGGATTTGGAAGTTGATGACATTGCCACATATCAAAACCTTCTTATGGTAGTGTGCTCATGAAAGCATTGGGGTGAAGACTTGCCTTATGAGAAGGGGGAGTGATTAATGATGGTTGCTGCCCTATTTGTCATCAAGAAGTTGAAACAATATTGCATGCTCTAAGGGATTGTGCTTGGGCTAAGAATGAATGGAGGCAGCTGGGAGTGCAGTCTTCAAACCATGATTTTTGGCTACCAAATTTGCAAGAGTGGCTGAACAATAATGCGAAGTCAAGGAACAATCATGTTGGTGCACATATTCCATGGAAAACGATATTCTCCTTTGTTGTTTGGAATATATGGAAGGCAAGGAATAGTTGTGTCTTTGATAGGAGGAATCCAAACCCGAAGCTGGCCATGGAGATAGTGAATCAAGCGGTGGAGTTTGTGTTTTGCACTTCATCCCCTAGAGGCCTAACACACACCATCATAAAGAGGGTTAGATGGGAGAGACTACCGGAAGTATGGGTTATACTCAACACGAATAGGGTTGCAAAGGGAAATCTAGGCCTAGCGGGTTGTGGTGGAGTGGTGAGGGATGAAAATGGCAAATGGCTTGCTGGATTTTCAAAGCGGATAGGAATATCCACTAGTTTTGTAGTTGAATTATAAGGGCTTAGGGAGGGGCTTATATTATGCAGTGACTAAAATACTCCTTTTCTTGTTGTGGAACTTGATGCCAAAGTTGTTGTGAAGTGCTTTCTCAACCCAAACTACCACAATAATGTTATTTCACCCTTGTTGGATGACTACAGATAGCTGATGTGCCGATTTCGTCAAATTCAAGTTAGGCATTGCTATCGCCAAGCCAACCGGTGTGTGGATATGCTAGCCAGAATGAGCACTGGCCAAGAGCATAAATTTATTTCCTTTGATTGTCCGCATGTGGACATTAGAAACATTTTAGATGAGGACTTTGTTGGGGTATATGTAAACACAGTATGCTTTGTAACTGATGGTTTTGTTTAGTTTTTAATGAAGTTTGTTTCTAACCAAAAAAAAAAAAAAAAAAAACCCACAATATCCATTACAAATGAAGAACCCCACGGTCCCCACCACCCATTTCTAATATGTTACGTTCACCACAAAAAGGAAAAACAAAAAGTTTGTTATCTTGAGCAAGTCAAACTTAATTTTTACTAAATTTGCCAGCCTCTATCCTTAAATTGATGCCCATGATGTTGAGCCTACATAAAGAACAAAAGAAAATGTATTAAATTATTTACAAATTCATGTGCTAATAATTGACATAACTAAATATACATTGTACTAACAATAATTGTAGCAGATCCAATAATTAAAGTTGTTTATATGATGTTGTTGTGTTCCATAAATACTAAGCTAGTCAATATTTGGCCCTAGACATCCACTTCCCCCAAAATTGATTTGGATGACCCTACAAATACAAATTTCATTAAACAAAACAAAAAATGTTAACTTAAAAACTCTTAAAGTATAGCATTGAATAAGTTAAGAAATTACTGATAGTTGGTGTACATTGCTTCCCGGAGTGCCTAAATATCTTGGGTTATTACTAGTTACCGGTCTTTGATTAGCCTGCAATCAAATTACATATGTTGGCGGAAAACACAAATAAATAGTATAAAATGCTCCTTTTATAAAATCCTTTCAATCTCTAACTTTTGCTCATTTTCTTCCTTAACAATGACAATTTCTTTATCTGAAGACATGCTGTCTTCATTCTCTGACAATCACATAATTGTTTCCAATAAAAATACTATTCAATTATATAATAAAAAAAAAAATATATATATATATATATATATAAACTTTAAACTATGTATTGAATTTAGAAACATTAAAAATAAAATGACTAAACTATAAAATTAAAATTAAGTAATTTCTTTACAAAAAAAAAAAAAAAAAAAATACAAGTAGTCGAGGAATTACTAGAAGTAGAAGAATTAGAAGCATCAGATAGCACTGCGGGAGCATCAGTCTCAGCCATGGTTCGAGCAGCTTTTGCATAGAATCCAGCAACTTGTGTGGTGGCACCGTGAGACGGAGTGTGGTGGGGTGGAGGCATGGACAAGAGGAAGCAAATTGTGGATTTGGGATTTGAGACTGAAGAGGTAATGAGGGAGGGAGGCAGAGAAGATTGAGGGTTTTAGATTTTTTATTTTTTTTAATTTGATTTTGTTAATATCTTATGTGGCATTTTATTTTTTAAAAAGTTGACATGAAGCATGCCATAGTTTGTAAAATATTTGTAGAATAGTTTGTGTATTGTATTACTTATTTTGAATTATTCCATAAGTAGCATTCCAAATTTTTCGTTCATTCCTTATTCGATCCACTAAGTTAACTCCCAAAACTTTGACTTTATAAGGATAGAAAATAATAAAAGCATAAACAAGTTTAAAAATTTTGTGCTTAGTAATTTTTTAAATTAAAAAAAAATTGTCTAAAATAAAATCATTTTCAACATAAATTAATAAATTGTATATTCACATATAAAAAGCATAATTCTTGAACCTCTAATAAAATTATAAAATAATATGAAAATTTGAAAAACTATGATCTTAAAATAAATAAAACATTTTCATTCAAGAGTGACACTTCAGGCTTTCGGATCCTAGGTTCCATTTCTCTTGCCTTCATTTCTTTGAATTATTTTATATTTAAAGTAACATAACACATTGAACTGATTCTATTTATTAAATAACTGGATTATCATCTGGTTCAAGGTTACCGAGTTGAACTGGCCGGTCTGGTCCAAGTTTGAAAACATAGCTCATTACCACCTTTTTTCTTCTAAATTGAATGGACTCAACTATGAAGCTGGTAGGGAGAACCATCTCACAAAAATATTTCAAACTTGGAAATTGCAACCCCATTACCATGGAAATTAGTTCAGTTTAGATTCGTTAAAAAAAATACTTGATCCAACATTGTCTCAGACTCCTATTTTACTAAAATGTACATTGTTACAACACCTAACGTTGTTTTTGTCCAAAACACCATAACAAAACCAAATGGATACCAATAAACGTCATAAGTTGTGTGTCATAAGTTGTGTGGTTGCTTTTTCCTTCGCAATATTTAATAGATCTTGGTTTCCTCCAATTTCTCACATAATACTTCTACTATGGCTACAACTTTTAAAAATTTTTTTGGGATTGTAGCTATATTGTCAACTAATTCATCCATTACTCTCACAATCAACTTTAATTGAATAATATTTTGAGAGGATTAGGCAGAGTGCTTTTATAGCTTATGACAATAAAAATTTCATGATTAGAATGGTGCTTTTCATCATCATTATGTGTTCCCCCATATAATGCGAGAATCACCACCCAACGACTCAAATGAGTCTCAAAGGAAAGAAAAAAAAAATCATTTTAAGAGAAAGATAAAAATAGATGACGTGGTTGTAAAAGTTAACTTTTGAACTCTAAAAAGATGAATCATTATATATATAACATAGATATATCATATATCACTTTTTTTTGGTGCGAATACAATAATAAGAAAAACCTTCACCTTTCTCTTGCATACGTATCTAGCCTAATATCCGAGTCAATTTATATTAATGATTAATCATCACAATTAAAAAGAATAAAATAGTCTCTCATTTTCAATGTGAGATTAAACATTTTCACTAACTCCTTATCTTTTATATTCACTCTCACATCTTTACATTATGTTGTAATATTTATTCATTTTAATTAATTAATATTAAAATGCACCAACACTTTTTTTACTTTTCAAATACCAAAAAGGATGACTAATAAACTCCAAAACTTCACATTCATAAATCAAACACTTGTATTATAACACATATTTTCGATTTCTGAAAATTGTTCACAAATAAAAGTATCTTTGTAGACTCTAAAAAATTTAACAACCTTAGACCGTGGGAACATGAAATTAAAGCCTTCAATCTAGGACATAATCTCCATGCTTGTTATAAATGGGACTCTTTGCTGCTCCAGCCGCTCTCTACTCCATGTTCTCGTGCCATCTTCAATAACCAAGCAAATCCAAAAATTAAAAGTTAAATCACAATGCCAAAACATAAAACACAAATAAACCCAATAAATAAAATATGAAATTATACACTCAATTATTATACTCTTAATTCATAATTATTTAAATTGTCAATTTATAATAATAATTGACAATTTAACATGTATATTTAATTAAATAAAATTATTTAAATTTTCAATTTATAATAATATATATATATATATATATATTTTTTTTCTATTGGTTAAAGGGTAAGGAGAATTGGTAAAATTGTTAGTTTATACGAAATGTAACTTTATCATAATAAGGAAATGTGAATACCTATTTTTTAAGAGGGAATCCACATTCCCACAAAAATGGTATTGAGTGAGAAATTAAGAATTCAAATACCTCTAACATTTGATTCATCGGAGTGATTTGTATTCAAAAGCGAGAACTTTTCAACATTCTTAGGAATTCTAAAATATTATCCCATACCAAACGCCAAATTGTCCGGAATTCTTAAAGAAACTCATACATAAAGAAAAGATAAATGATAATGGATTGAGTCAATGTAATGCCAAATTTTTTTTTTTTTTTTAATTGAGAATAATAATCTGATAAATTTTAGTGGCAACTTAACAATCGAAAAGTTAGGAAGGCTAAAACCAACTTGGGCTACTGGGACTCTACTACAATTTGTTTTTTAATTAAAAAATGATGAGATACAACTAGACCAAAGCTAACGCTGACACAATGACAACTATTAACGTTCACATATAATAACCACCCAATATGAAATAGCAACTAACATTCGATATTTAAGGGATTGTGTGTAACATTCCAGTCCATCAAGTCCTCCGGGCTTTTTCTTAAAAAAAAAAAATCCTCTGGGATTTTTTTTTTTTTTTTTCTGTCAACATTAACCTTTTATTCAAATGGAAACTGAAGGTAGAAGACAGAACCACAAAATGATGTCAAACATGGACGTCCCAATCCTTGTTATCATGGAGATTTTACTGAGATTACCAATTAAGAGTCTAGTTCGAGTTAGGTACGTTTGTAAGACCTGGTACAACATTGTATCGGACCCCTATTTCACCAGAATGCACCTTGCTAGAGCACCTACAGCCAGCCTTGTTATCCAGACTCTTCTTTCATATAATCCTGGTTGCTATAGTAAATTCTATATGCTTGAGCATGCAGAATGGGACACTCGTGGTCACTCATTGTTTGCCCCATTGAAGAAATTGCCTCAAAAGTTTTATCTCCTGGGACAGAACATGATACTGCTCACTTCCTGCAATGGATTGCTGTGCTTGAGTGCAGTTCGTCACAAAAAAGAGGTCACATGTGTCTGTAACATAGCTACAGGGGAGTACATGACTCTTCCGGGTGCCAAAACTAAGGATGATCGATTCTGGCAAACAATACGCGGATTTGGTTACAGTCCTAAAACAAATGAATACAAGGTGATTGCAGAGCTTGCACTTGATAAGGGATTTCGTCGTCCCGATTTTAATCCTGCCCCTCGGGTTGAGGTATACACACTTGGTGCAGATAGTTGGAGAATCATTGGAGATGCCCCATATTCATTTGTTGGACCATATTTTGGTACTTTCTTGAATGGTGCTCTTCACTGTTTGATTCAACCAATTGATACTACTGATTCCACTTCCACGTTCATTTGTAGTTTTGACATTGAGAAGGAAGAGTTTCAACCATTTCCAGGACCCCCAATTCAAGACTTGGGTCCAAATTGGGAGATTGAACACATCCATTTGGGTGCTTCAGGAGGTTTTCTCTACTTATGTGAGAACTATCCAACTTCTTCTTCTGTTGATATTTGGGTCATGAAGGAATATGGTAACGAGCAGTCTTGGATGAAAGAGTTTGTCATCTCTAATACTCCCTGGAAAAGAGGACCTGTATATTTTCTCAACTATGGTATGGGCGATGAAATATATGCATTACGCAATTTTAATCAGCTATGTGCCTACAATGCAAAAAGCAAATGTTTCAGGGAAGTTCAGGTTTGTGGCATTTATCCAGAATTCCATGCAATTCCTTACACTCCTAGCCTTGTTTCACTCAAGGATGCTGTGGCTGGAGAAAACTCGAAGGTACTTTATGCTTAACTAAATGTTATTTATTTATTATAACGGCATTATAATTGCATGAATTTCATTTTTTGCATCCCTTTGATCTTGTATTATGTGATTTGAAAACATGCAGAGATTATAACAAACATCAATATCCTGATAATGCTTTTGCTTCATCAACTGGCACACTTCTTTGAGAATCCAGTTTTGTTGAATGATAAAATCATGTCACAGTACAGATCCTTGCTTGGAGTTTTGAATTAGCAATTGCACTAGGATAAACAAAAAGAAAATTAGATGCAGTAGTAGTCCTAAATTTGTTTTTACTTTCCACACAATCTTGGTACTAAAATTGACTGTGCCATGTGAAATTTATGAGCTTCCTCCTAGGTTTCATATGACTGTAGCAAATGAAAATTTGAATTTTATATTGGTCACTTCTATTAAACCATGTTTTTGCTAACATGTAAAATTCACTGTTTTTCTAACTCAATAATCCTTTTTTTTTTAAAATAATAATAAAAAAAAAATTAAAAATCCATTCTGAATCTTGTGTGTTGGAACATGCTAAGAAAAGATATCTAATCACGTTAAATGTACTCCAAAGCTGTTCTCATATAAAGTGCCATATTTTTTGTTCTTTCAAACCAGGGGCATATCAAGAGCATCCAGTCTCTTCCAGAGAAAAAATGGGTGAAGAAATTGTATAACTTCTTATTATCAGCACCCTTCAAAGCTGAGGCACTATGTGAAATGATCCTTCCTCCACCTAAAGTTATGGGAATAAGATTGCCTGATCCTTTACTCAGGCAATTTGAGTGACTTGTTAAATTGAAAGAAGGTTCCTGACATTTTGGGTAGCATGTGTGGCTTGTTGACATTGTTGCAACTAGTGAAAGTGTTTCTGCATGATTTTCTATAGGGAGAATTTGAGAACTACCATTCGTTTCTGAAATAAGTGTTGAGTGTTATGTTTTGAATTACTGATTTTGTGTTGAATCACTCAACTAATGATGAAACACTATTGATGTTGATATTTTTATTTGGAAGTAAGAAAAATGCAAATTACAATACTAGTACTTAAGTTAAGAATGAAGTTTCAAATTACTGATTTTGTGTTGAATCATTCAACTAAGGATGAAACACCATTGATGTTGATATTTTTATTTGGCAGTAAGCAAAATGAAAATAATAATACTAGTACTTAAGAATGCCACCATTAGTAGAGATTGTTTTAATTTCTAAGCCAAAAATTTAAGTATCTTTATATATTCCAGTTATTGTGTATGTCAAATTTAGGTTGAGAGAACTATTCTTGCTAATAAATAATGCTAGTTGCACTTCTAGCTAGTAGGCAATATGATTGCATGTTTGTGAGAGATGCAGATATATGCTTCAATTCACAAGACACCATATTCCCACTCACCTAGATGTTTTCATGTTAAAGATTAATCTTAAAAGAAATGCTAATCCACAACATTTTCACAACAAATTCTAGATGGCAAATTGTTAGAGTAAAAAAGTGATATCAATAGTGAGTCTAAATGAGAACTAGTAAAAAATTGCCACCTAAGATTTATTTTAAAAATGTTACAGATGTAGCATTTCTTTAAACCAAATGCTGATTTGATTCATACTTTTAGAGACAAAGTTTAAAATGGAAAAAAAAAAAATTAAATACATGAAAATTTGTGATTAATGGAATATAAAATGGAACACAAAAAGTGATACTAAGTATTTGTATTCCTTTTGGAGAGCATTTGCTTATTTTGGTTGCTATCGATCAAACTTTAAAACTAAATTTGACCATTCCTTTGATACTCTTATAGTCATATTACTTGTTTTCCTCCACAAAACCCTCAATTTTTGTTGCAAAGGCTGGATTAAGTAAAGTCCTTTTTTCAACGACAAAAAACCATTTTTTCTTTTTGGTAAAACTTGGTTCTCCTAATAAAAATAATTAGGTAATAGTAATACAACTATGCTACATTTGACCCTCTACAATTGGAAATCCTCACCTCTTGAACTTGGACTAACACTCCGTTTGTCTTGATGGCAATTGGCAAACAATAATTTTCTGTGTTTTTCGTGTTTGGTGGTATAAAAAAATAGGTCAAAGAAAAATTATTTTTAGTCAATAGAAAATTCTATTAAAAATAGGGCTTATTTTTTAGTTGTTTTCTGCTAAAATTTTTTGAAAAACAATCTTGCTAAAAGCAAGGAACACTAAAAGCCCACATTGCTCAAATGCTAAATTTAAGGACTCAAATACTGACTCAACCTAAAATAAAGGACTCAGATACTCCCAAGTCTCAACTCTCAAGGACGTAACAACTCAAACTAAATTAACATTAAAAGTACCAATTGCAAATAAACTCAAAAACTAATAGCAGTAGCACCTATAATTTCTCACACCATTAATTGTTGGATCCTATTATTTCTCACCATCCCAATCTTACTGCTACCCGCGTGGGATCAATCACACTTGCATTGCATGTCCCACCTATTTTTCATGCACATACCAAAAAACTTGTCCCCAGAATACAAAATTTATACATTTAAACCGAACCTTAATGATCTCATTTTAATAATCAAAACCATAGAAGGTTAAATGGAATAACTGACAGCTTACGAACTAAATTACAATAGGAGTAAACCTAAGGATTAATTGTACTATTTTTCTTTCCATATTTCAAATAAGACAATTTTGGCCTCCCTATTAATTTTTTCTCAAAAAAAAAAAAATATATATATATATATATATATATTTTTTTTTTTTAATATTGTTTCCTCCCTATTTACTTTTTGTGTTAACCACAACTACTACTGCGACCTTTTTTTTTTTTTTTTTTTTTGGTTGTAAGAACTACTAATGCAACTTCAAAGTTCTTATGCCCTTCCCTTTACATTGAATACATCAATCAAACACTAGACCTCCTTCCACTGATTGTTTTGGATATTTTATTCAAACTTCCCATCAGAACCATATCCTTCAATCTAGCTGTGCTCGCATTTGATTTGTTCGTGGGACCTGGTTTGATATCCTCAGAAGACCTTATTTCATTAAAATGCACCTTGCAAGTACTATGAAACTTTGACCCTTCAGACGTTATATACAACATGAGGAGTTTAAAAAAGTTTAAAGGGGCTGAAATTAGTATGAAACCTCTACCAAAATTGCAGACAATTCTCACTCACAATTGTAAAACAATTACAGCTATCCATTTTTGCTAACCGCAGTTCTCTATAACCCATCATTGCAGCAGGTGTATAAATAACAAAAAGGAAAATAAGCTTAACAGTTAACAGTTCCTCACATGTGGGGACCCCCATTCCAGTCCCTCCCTCCCTCTTGTCACAACTTTGAGCTATCAGCAGGAGGCAAGCTATGGTTTTTCCTGATTGGTAACATGAAACTTCCTCCCAGCTTCAACAGCTTCCCTGTAAAGATGGAAGGTAATTAGAGTTTGCAACTAGTTCATAAAAATTGATAAATTACCGATTATCCTAAAAACTCAAACTATTACGAAATAGTAAATTAATTATTTAATCTAACACTCCCCCTTCACATGTGGGTCTAGACTCCCCTTATTAAGTGGGCCCAACACATGGTTTTATTTATTTATTCTAGATGGGAGGTAGGTAAGTTATTAAAATATTGTGATTTAATCATTTAATCTAACAAAAACAAAATTTGCAGCCCCCTTGAAAGTCTAAGAAGTCCCATATAACTAGAACACACTGTGACTCATTTCACAATTGGTATAGAAGTGCAACCATAAAACATTGTTTATTTACTTTTTGGTAACTTAGTCATGAGCAACCTTAATCCAAGGCCTAAATAAATCCAAAGAGGGTGGTCGTAATCACTACCTGAAGGCATTTACAAGCTCCTTATTTTCAGGGTCAAGCTGCACTCCCTCATAAAATGAGTTGGCTGCTTCATCAAATCTCTACAATAATAAGAGCAAGACAAATAACATCAAACTACAAATATCACAATCGTTGTTTCAAATGTTAAGGGCCAGAAGGGAACACGAAAGCATGCCTGTAATAAACGTAGGGCTGCACCTTCCCGATAGCAAGCTTTTGGCCAACCCGGTCTTAATGCTCGGCAGGCCTTTGCATCATCTAAGGCATGCTCAGCTTGATCCAAACGTATCCAACAAAGGCTCCGATTGGAAAGCAAGGTAGCATCAGTGGGATCTAAATCAATTGCCTGTAAATGCATAACCAAACAATAAAGTCACAAATCACAAATCACAATGCCCAAAGCTCATGTGTTATGCTGGCAACATGTCCAATGTAGACAGTATTTCTATCTATATTAGTGTATAACCACAAATGGAAGCAAAAGGAACACCTAAAAAGAGAGATCTAGAAGTAACTTCCCTCACATGATATCTTTCTAATACAGATATGCTAGGATATGTAGCCAATAAGTATCTGTAAATAAGAAAATTAATTTTTGTTTTCTTTTCCATGGATAAACCATATGGCACAACTAATTCATGGATACTTCTGCAGGTAAAAGAATTTTCTTAAGAAAAAAGGGAGTTTAAATGTAAAATACAAAATCTATGGTCTTTAGAAAGTTTGAAACCATCAAGACTTAAATATATATAACCATCTTACATGAATCATGGATCATGTTTTCTTTTAGTATTTATAGTTTAATCATATATACTTCTTTTAAGCCTTGTCATGTTTGTTATTTGTCTTTTAACCTAAAATTTAGCATCATTTAAATTTAAAATTATTTTTTAATATGACATATCCCTGCCTTATTGCATCCTAGATTTTCCCGAATTTATGTATAACCATGCCTGTATCGTATTGTATGCACATATGGATGCCTCAAAGGTCTAGATATATTCTCTGTCCAAACCTTGACCTCATTCCTAAAATCCATTACCAACTATAACACAGCAAAAGTAACTTCTAAAACTTTTAACAATTAGCTCTTCACCAAAATGCATTTCTAGACACAGGATGGACATAGAACTGAGGACACTGATCTAAATACCATATCCATGTTCCCAATCCAAGTTGCTATGCTCATTTCACTGGGAATCAAATACACTCTAAGCTGTTCAAACATAGATATTTTAGACAAAGCTCCAAAATATTCAGATTTCTCAATGTTCTCACGGCAGGTACATGCCCATTCCAAATAACAGTAATGGGTTGTTACATTTCCTATTGTTTATGGAATGTAAAGGCAGGGAGCTAAAGCACAAACATATAGAGAGGTGCAAACTGCAAAGGACAGGTATAGCACATGCCACATGGTGTACCTACTACCAAGGGAACACCAGCAATATTAATCTAGCAGCTAGATTCTGTTGGAAGAATGACATTGACAAATTTAAATAAGTCATATTTGTTAAGTGAGGAGATTGGTTAGTTTCTCCAAAATGCACTCAACTTTATTAGCTGCACCATAATTTTTCTTTTTTCTCTTTTTATAAGTAAGAAGAAAATATTATTAATAAAGGAATAGCATGAAAATACAAAGAGTTCACGCACGGTAGTAAACAAGCAGTCACAAGCAGCCACTAAGATATTCTAATAGACGAAAGGAATTCTGTAAGGGTAAAACATTCCGAGAGACCCCAACACCGAGACCAATCAAAGAGGGTCCGTTGGCATAAATCTAATAACTGAACTACAGTTTTCCCCTTATCCTCAAAAGAACGCCGATTCCATTCAGTCCAAATAGTCCACATTAAAGAGCCTGGAACCATATTCCAAATTTCGGAGCTATGCTTCCCAACCCAATAGTACCAACAAAATAATAAGTCCACTACTGAACCTGGCATTACCCAATCGACCCCAAACAACCGAAGCATATACATCCACAAAAAATGAGTTATCAAACAAAAAAGTAACAGATAATCCACAGATTCCGCACTACAATAGCACATACAACAACGATTCGCCAAAAGAAGACCACGAAACATAAAGTTATCCAAGGTTAGAATCTGACCATGAGCTGCTGTCCACATAAAAAATACCACCCTTTTAGGAACCTTTCCTTTCCAAATGCCCTTCCAAGGGAAAGTGGAAAGAGCTGTATTTCGAATCTTATGATAAAAAGACTGAATGTCAAACTTCCCACTTCCATTAAGACCCCAACAAAGCCTGTCACACCCATCACCCCTAGGAATCCGGGTTTGGATGAAATGAAGTAGGGAATATGAAGCCGCTAACTCCCAATCATTGAATTCCCTATAAAATCTTAAACTCCACACTCTGTCATTATCACCCACTAGAGGGCTTAACACTCCAAAAACATAAGCTTCTTTATTGGCTGAACACAAAAATAACTGGGGATAAAGAATTTTAAGAGGAACATCTCCAGTCCATTTATCATGCCAAAAAAGAATATGAGAACCCTCCCCCACCACAAAAGACAAATGCTTAGCAAAACTTTCCCACCCTTCACTAATACTCCGCCATAAACCACAACCATGAGCCCTTCTGCAAACTCTAGTGCACCAAACCCCTTTCCCCTCCCCATATTTCATGGCTATGACCCTTTGCGATAGATGAGTGATTTCATGGCCATACCTCCAAAACCATTTCCCTAATAGGGCTTGATTAAAAGACACCAAATTCTAAATTCCCAAACCACCCACCTCACGCGGTAAACAAACCTTTTCCCAAGCCACCAATGGATATTTGAAACACTCCACTGAAGAATCCCACAAAAAATTCCTCTGAATACATTCCAATCTAGTTGCCACAGCTTTAGGGATAGTAAGAAGGGAAAGGTAATAAGTCGGAAGGCTTGAAAGGGTACTTTTCAACAAAGAGAGTCTACCACCCTTTGACAAGTAAAGCTGCTTCCAGCCTGAAAACTTCTTTTCCAACCTCTCAAGAATCGGATTCCAAATAAAGGCTGTTTTATACAAAGTTCCTAGTGGCATACCCAAAAACTGCCCACCCTGCACTGAAGAATATTAGCCAAAGTCTGAATGTTGCTCACCTCCCCAATAGGGACAATTTCATTTTTCCCCACATTCACCTTCCAAACCAGTAAAGGCTTGAAAACAAGTCAAATCCAACCTAATGGAAAGGATTTGCTCTCTAGAGGCATCACAAAAAAGAATAATATTGTCAGCAAATAGTAGGTGAGAAATACGAATACCAGTAGAATTATTAGGACCCACATGAAAACCTTGTATGAGAACACCTTCCTCAGTTTTCTTCAGGATACGACTTAAAACCTCCATGATCAAAAGAAACAGGAGGGGAGACAATGGATCACCTTGTCTTAGACCTCTAGCGCTACCAAAGAAACCAATAGGAGATCTATTAACCAAAACTGAGAATTGAATGGTAGTGACACAAGTCTTCAACCATCTCCTCCATCTACCCCCAAAACCCATCCTCTCCAACACATAAAACAAAGTGTCCCAATTCACATGATCATATGCTTTCTCAATGTCTAACTTACACACCACCCTTGGAGCATGACACTTTAGTCTACTATCCAAACATTCATTAGCAATAAGCACCGAGTCCAAGATCTGCCTGCCACCAACAAAAGAATTTTGCGACTCCGAAATGAGTTTATCCAGCATCAACCTCAATCTGTTAGCCAAAACTTTAGACAATAGCTTATACACACTGCCCACTAAGCTGATGGGCCAAAAATGTTTGATATTCAAAGCATTATTTTTCTTGGGAATCAAAGATAGAAAAGAAGCATTGAGAGACCGTTCAAACTCTAAGCTCCTATGGAAATGATCAAAAAAATGCCATAACATCTGTTTCCACTACACTCTAGCATTTTTGAAAAAATGCCATAGTGAAACCATCAGGACCTGGGGCTTTGTTGCGCTCCATCTCTTGAAGAACCTTAACTACTTCTTCCTTAGAAAAATCCCTCTCTAGAGCAATCCGCTCATCCTCCTCAATACTAACAAACTCTAAACCATCCATAAAAGGGCGCCAAGTATCTGACTCAGTGTACAAACTCTGATAAAACTGAACCACCTTTAGACCGCACCTCTTCGTCATCCTTGTAGAGAACACCATCCACCTTTATACCTCGAATATGGTTAGTTCTTCTATGGGAGTTTGCAACCCGATGAAAAAAACAAGTATTATTGTCCCCCTCTTACACAAATAATATCTGGGACTTGTCTCCAAGAGATCTCCTCCAAAGAGGCAAGATGTGCAACCTCACTTTTAATCTGGCTTCACCTAGTTTGTTCCTCTTGAGAAAGGCCTAACAAATCCTCCCTAGCATCCAAACCCAACAATTCAGATAAAAGACATTTCTTCCCAAAGGCCAAATCCCCAAATTCTTCCTTGTTCCACTTTTTCAAGTTTTCTTTAAGAGCTTTTAATTTACAAGCCAGAATAAAGCTTGGTGAACCCACAAAGCAATACCCATTCCACCATTGCCAAACCCTCTCTACAAAACCTTATTCTTTCAACCACATATTCTCAAACTTGAAGGCACTACGACCTTTATTAACACTACCAGCCACCACCAAAAGTAGGCAATGATCAGAAACAACACGAGGGAGTACCCTTTGAGACACGTTCCCAAAATGATCTACCCAATCCACCAATGCCAAGGTTCTATCAATTCTTGACATATAATCTATCCTTGAATCTCTAAACCAAGTAAAAGAAGCCCCTTCAATGAAGTCTAAAAAAGCAAACATAGCCGGGCTAAAAGCCTCACAACCCAATCTCTCACTCGGATATCGAATGATATTGAAATCCCCAATCACACACCATGATGTATTCCACCTAGAGTGCATCCTTGTGAGCTCCTCCCACAGAGCACCCCATTGACTATCATCATTAGGACCATACACTCCTAAACATGCCCATACAAAATCATCTACAACCCCCTTCAGTAAAACATTAATAGAAAACTGACCAATAGCACAATCAACTTTTTCATAAACTCTCTTGTCCCAAACTAGTAACACCCCCCCCTGCAGTGTTGACTGCATCTTGAGCAACCCAGTCTAGGAACGGACTACCCCAAAGGCTTCAAACAGCATAAGAGTTTGTAGAGGCCAGCTTAGTTTCTTTTTTTTTTGATACGAGCCAGCTTAGTTTCTTGATAGCAAACAATATCACACTTCCACTCCTTGAGAAGATTTTTACATACTTCTCGCTTCTGAGGATTGTTTAATCCCCTAACATTCCAAGATAAAAGCTGTAAACTCATTTAACACAAGTAATCACCCCCGTACCTACTAAGGAATCTCTGTTCCTCCCCTTTGATGCTACCCCATCATAATTAATTGAAGAAATCAAACCTTTAAGTTCCCTGAGCCCTTTCTACCTTGAGTTCACAATTTCTTTAGCGGTCCCAACATTTATAACATCAATGTAGTCTTGTTCCAGGAGACGAAACAAAGCCAGACATTGATCTTCATGCTTAACAATAGGAAAACCCACTATTCTACAAAAACTTTTCATCAGGCTACATACCCATTTTGAATTTTTCACCTTTGAGCCCCGAACCTCTCCCTCATCAACCTCCTAGATCACCTCCAACTCCTTATGTTCATTGGGATCCCATTTAGATAAAGGTGAACACTCCAATAAGCCACTCTCTTCCTCCCCGTGAGAAAAACCACTAGGATTAACTTCATTGTGCTTCCACTGAAGCAGAAAGTGCTCAGACCCATCCTGTGCCAACTCATCCCCATCCTGTGTTAGCTCCTCCCCATCCAAATCTCTCGACATATTGCTCCATGTTTCTCCCTTCTCCCCTAATACCTTCGTAGAATTCTCTATCTCCCCCAAACAGAAGCTCTTCTCACTACCCAGACCCAACAGAGGAGAAAAATAATTTTGGGCTACTCCTTGATGCCGTTGAGGCGAAGAAACAACCTTCCCAGGCCACTTCGGCCTCGCCAACATCCCTCCTTTGAAATCACAGCCATCGGACTCTAGATCTCAACCCCCATCCCCCCGCTGGTCGCCGCCTCTCCGATGAACCCACACTTGGGAGCCTCCGTCACATTCACCGCTTCATCGGGATTATCTCCCTCCAAACTGACCGATGGTGAGACCACCGGGATGACATGAACATGGTTGGCGTTAAGGGCAAAGGCACAGAGTTCCAATTTCGGCACCGCTGCTCTCATTGGCGACTCAGAATCTCCACTCCTTCCTCTCAAACTCTCGCCTACTACCCATGATGACTGAGCATTACACTTCACTTGAAATAAGTTGGGCTTGACCAAACTACCCTTCTTTTGAGAAGTCACTAGCACCACAGGTTGGGCTTCAACAAGCCCACCTTTGTTTTGTGACTTCTAGCCCATCACTTAAAACCTTGGGCCAGCTGAACTCCTTGGCACCTAGCCAAGTCATAGAACGTCTCCCACCCTCAGGCTTGCACACTGTCAAAGCCAAAGTAGCAGGAGTCAACTTAAATTTAAAAGTCCGCATGGGTCTACCATTTAAAGCTGAAACATTGCCTTTTATAACTCAAACATTTTCTATAGGTTTTCCATGAATCACGTTTTGCCCCAATATAGTTCCAATTTTTTCAAAATTCCTGATCTTTTGCTGATTACCATAAACAGATATAATCTTCCCACTCTGGCCACCATTAGCAAACTGACCACCTCCACCACCATTATCAAATGATACTTTGGCCATAGATACCGGTTTTGCACCAGAGCAAAAGTTCCTTAGCTCTTTCTGAAACAAAGACTAACCAACACGATTGGAGCTTGCTGGTATCATTATACAACCTCTCCTAGACCCTCCAAAATATACCACAATAACAACAAAAAGACCAGTTTTGTTTGATATCCCACAAAACTCTATCAAATTCCCATTTTCCCTAAATCTTTTACAAAGTACAACATGACCAGGCAACCAATCTCGTATATCTGCGAGATAAGCAAGTATCCACTCCATGCCCCTACATCCAACCCAAATAGAGCTCTTAACATTCCAACGTGGCTCATGTATAGCATACGAATCAAACCACCCCCCATTAAAAGAAAAAGAAAAAAGTTTTGCATCAATGTGAAATGACCTCTTGCTGCCCCCAAGGTCAGAGGATTGAGATTTAGGAGGGATGTTATGTGAGGTTTCTATGGAGGGAGAATTTGGTATGGTTAAAGGTGCAGGTACAAGGGTAGGCTATTTAGGCAAAGCATGGTTAGACCCCTGAGGTGGTGGGGAAGGGGAAGGTAGTGGTGGAGGAGGGGGATAAGGATATGGGAAAAACCCAAACTGTGGAGGAAAGCAAAGGGGAGAGGGAGGAATATGCGGGGGGTGCCAAAAGAGGAAAAAAGGATGGTGATGGTTGAGGGAGAGGGTGGGGTGGAGGAGGGGGTGGAGAGGATGAGGATGGGGTGGGGGGGAGGAGGAGTCATTCAGGGATTCTAAAACTGTCAAAGCTTCATAGCATGATTTCCAATTCAGAAGGATGCCAAGGGGAACCGCAAGTATCCAGTGAACTTTCTGAAACACTACACAAAACCTTCTGAAAGAAATACTACCATCAATAAAGAAAATTGTAAGACATTATATAAGTTTTCTCAGATATCAAATGAACCATCAAGCAAGAGAGCAAACAAAATGAAAGTCATCTAATTGCAACTGAAAAAGGAAATATTTCAATAGTCAAAGGAGAAAAGACGCAGTTAGTTACTTGTGTATAAGAATCTATAGCCATATGATAATCTTTTCTTTTGAAAGCATCATCTCCTCTTGATTTTGCTTCTGCAGCTTCCTTCTTTGCTTCTGGTGTCACCTAAAATGTTGAACATTCATCAGGGTGACAAACACAAGACTAAAAGAATCCAACAGGCTACTTCCAAAATAATTTTTACAAACATTTGTAGGGATGAAAATCTTTATTCACTGACACTGCAGAAAAATAGTTTAATACCACAAAGAATTCAAATACATTAAATAGATCCCAACAGGTATGAGAACTTGCTGACTTAGTTTATAACCATAAGAGACATATGAGTAGCAAGTTTGGAAATCTTAAGGTGCAAGTACGTAGGTGTAAGTATGTCCAATCCCTTGCAATTGGAACAGGGGAGAACCATTTCAATGCACCAAAATTTAAAAATTACTCATGAATAGTTTCAAACAATCCCAAAATGGCATCTGTTTTTTCTTTTCAGTAGCATTTAATGCCTCTCCAACTCTGGCTAAAATTTCAGTTGAGATTCAAATTCTTATAGAAGATATTTTGCAGTGATAGTAATACAAGAAAATAAACAAGTAATTGATTAAAAAAAAAAATCCTTAGTTCTGTCTTAATTTTTTTTTGTTGATAACCCTTAGTTTTGTCTATTGGTTGAACTGGTGGTTAAGCAGATAAAATCAGGATATTGAATTCTATATTGGATGTGTGGCATTATGTATTGATGAGTTAAGAGTTATAACAATCTGTCTACAGATTATCCTGTCCAAAAGCTAGAAACCATCCAATTTCAGGTGACAATCCTAATGCAAAATTGGATCAGCACTAATGCATAAACAATAAAAGTTACAACACAATAAAAAGTAGCACCTGGGGGAGAACTTGATTTGATAATGAAGTTTCCTCCAGAAAATTAACTTCCTTTTTGTTTCTTGCTTCATCCTGAAAATTTTCCCCTTGAAAGTTAATATAAGAATCAACAATAGCTTAAAGTTTGGTAGAAAAAATATGGAAAACTAACAAGAAGCTAGGTAGGAACTATTCAGCCGTCATTTGTTTAGACAATATCAAGCAGAAAATGACCATTTCATAGTGACAAGACTTTGGCATGTTTCTTTGTTGCTTGGGTTATTTTTTATCTTCATCTTTTCTTCTATTTCTTCAGTGGGCATATCTCCTTTCATAGCAAAATTAGACTTCGCTTGTTGCTTGTTCTCCTAAACATACACAACCTGTCCTTTTACATGGGAACAGGCCTCAAAATACCTATGAATGGAGAATGAAATTTTTTGTAATCTGATCCAGATGAGAAAGGGTAAGTATTTAGTCACCACTATGATATGTAACGGGCTAAGAAAGGAACACAGAGACAGGTCAAAATATTACTGTTAAACTCAAAATGCTGCACCTGGAGATTATATATTAAGTTTTCAGTTTAGCAGATATGATTTATTGGATAATAAACTATTAAGTCCACAGAAGCAAAATATGTATAAATATTGAAAAGTAGGCCAGCTTCTTTCTATTCCCCAATATCTAGCACTATATGTCAGGATCTTAATACCTGTTTGCTAATCTCAGACTGCATATAATCAAGTATTCCATCAACAGTCCAATTTGCAATGGTCTGAACTTTTGATGTCAAAGGAAAAAGAATCTCAACAGCTCCTCGATTGCCTCTTGCAGCTGCAACTTGGATTGGCTTTAGACCATCCTGAGATGCAAAGAACATTCAAAATTTATTTCATATTGGAGATAAAGTCAACAGACATTGATGTGACAGAAACCATCTGCAATTTTTTATTTATTAAAGGAATCATACAAGCCACCAATTGAAACAAGAAATGATTCATCATTATGAATAGAAATGGCAGACATGCTAGGTCATGGTGCTTAACCCTAGATAGGCTAGATTTTTGGTTACTTAAGCTGCTTAGTATAGAATATAATCTCGATTGTGCTTTGACTCTAGTTAACCACAAAATTTTTCCAATATTTGACAATTCACAACTAACAGGGTACACACAGTAAGATCAATTTGGAGAGAAATCCAAGTTGGTAAGTGGATTACAGGTTGGGAAAAAAGAGGAAGGTCATCCGGAAAATAGCAGCATTTTGTCTAATAGGGTGCCTTTGGAAGGAGAGAATAAGAAAAACATTTGAGAAGATCTTATATCCGTTGTCTTTGCGACAGAGCTTTTACCTATTGAGAGAAGGGATTTTCCTCACTTATAACTTACCCAAAAAAAGTTTTCCACACTTATAATAAAAGAAAGCATTACATATGAATTTTCATGTACACTGAAATTATTTGAATAATCTTTTAATAAGTAAATATTTATTAAAAGGCACCAAAAGGGGGCACATCCCAAGTACAAATGGAGTAACACAAAAGAAGAATTTAATTATAAACCAAGTCTGAAAATTTAAATGCAACAATGAATAAAAAGTTTAGTTAACGGAACTTCTTATTGGGCATGGAAACGATACACACTATTAAGCAAGGAATACACTACATATAAATGTCACCACGAGCAAAGAAATATGGGTTCACCACACACACACACCAAATGGGAGAAGAGAAAAGGCAAACACATTTCCAGCTTGAGGAAGCACACGTGTATGACATGACAACAACCTCTAGCATATTTAAATTACTTAAGCCTAACACAATTTGAAAGGTTGGGCAAGCATTATGCTTGAGCTACTAAAACAAGGAAAAAAAATGTAGGAAGTATCATTTTTCTGTTAACAAGTAGTCTATGAAGCACGGGTGCGGGACTCGGCAATTTTTGAAAAAGTAGGGTGCAGGTGCAGCGGGGTGTGGCGATTAAAAAATTATTAATAATATTTTTATTTATATTTTCTATATATTGCAAAGCATATTTTTTCACACTATATAAACATATACCAAATTTAAGAGCAATGGTAGATGATAACTAAAACATGATGTTCATAAATTAAATACAATCTACAACTTTGAAACTAAAACATTGAAATTAGAATATAGGGAGGGAGACAGAGAGCAGAGAGGCAGACACAGTGATGGTTTTAGGGTTTTTTTTTTTTTTTTTTAATAAATAATTCTTACTTGAATTTCAGTCTGATTCAGAGCCAGTATCGGCCTGAATCGGCCAGCCAATACGAACCGATTCGGCACGAATCCAGGAAAAAAAAAAAAAAAAAGAAAAAGAAAAAGAAAGAGCACTGATGCAGCACCAATGTGCGGATAGCAGCATTGCCCACTGCACCCCGCGTTGGACACCAATGCGGCACCCCTGTAGCCACGTCGGTGCTTTCCAGCAAGTAGTACAGAGTACCCAAAGCACAATTTTTCTTTTTGCCAAAAATTCCATTTTTATTAGTCATTTTTGTAAGGAGAGGTAAAAGTGTTCAAAAATCTCTTGAATAACATTTTTTCTTTTTCTTTTTGTGGGTGGGGGGAGGGGGGGCCTGAATTTTCTAAGCAGATCAAATACCCCTGGTATTTTCTAATATTTTTTTATATGCCAACCATAATGTAATAACCCTAGCAAATAAAATGTTTGTGCTGCTCAAGATATAAAGGGTCAATTCGCGACAATTTGGCCCAACCTAACTAATGGCCATACCAGAAAGGTAGCTTCCTTAAAGCCTAAACTACTTTATAATCCAACCTAACCAAAGAACCTATGATGGAGAAAGCAAAAACCAAAAGACAAGGGAAAGATTGCACAAAAAAATTAAACAAAAAATAAAGAAAGATTTAAAGACTTGATAAGTTACTAATTTTTCTAAAAGCTAAAGTTGTTAGGAAATGGTGAATTTTCTATCAATCCCCATCATGTGTGGGCCCAAACTTCCCTAAATAAGTGGGGCCTAACATGTAGGATTTTTAATTTTTTAAATAGGAGGTAGCGTAGAGATAGGGTTCAACTTAAGACCACATGCTCTAATACCATGATAAATTACCAATTATCCCAAAAGTTTAAACTTGATAAGAGAATTTAATCACTTAATCATTGTTCTAACAAGACTAAATGGATTGCGTCAAATTATCTATTTTTGGTTTTAAACAATTTTATTCGAAGGAGGAGAGTTCAAACATACAATGTATATAATTGAACGACTCCAAAAGAGTTAATCTAAGATTCAAAAGATCTGTAAATTCTAGAAAAGAGGATGAAGAAATGCTACCCAAGGTAGTTATCCACTCATATAAAGAACATTAGATTATCTATTTTGGACCCCTAATATGTTTCTTCATCATTATTCTATACACCATGATGGAAAAACCAAATAAAGCTCATCTATAACTATATTTTCCGTTGTGGTTGAACTTCTGCTTGTAGGTGAGTTTGGATTCATTTACTTTTATATGTAGATTCTTCATTACCTATACCATAAATTTCTATGAGTAGATTTGCTAGGTTAGTGGATACCCCGGAAGGCATGGCTGCCTTTAGGGCTTAGTATAGGATCCCTAACGGTGTTGAACTCCAACACTGTGAGTTAGGCGAGTGGCTGGTCATGAATAGACCTCCTGGCTCAGTAGTGATTCCGATGATCACCTTAATAGAAGGCGGGATGGAAATTCCCATGGGTAGGGTTATTAGAGACTTCCTTATGAATTATAGGTTGACCCCCACACAATGCTCTCCCAACCTCTTTAGGGTCCTCCATCGTCGGTAGCATAGATATGATAAACCATAAGATGAGGACCAATCTCACATGGTATGATGTGAATTGGGTATACAACTGCCAAAAAGGGAAGGAAACCAACTACTATATTAAATGTAGGGTCCCAGCCATTAGGTTAATTTCTTGTATGCCTGAGTTAAACAAGGGCATGGATGAGGACTTTCTCATTATCTCGGGAGACTAGCATGATGAATTGCACTATCCCACCCAAAATAAGGAACCGGGTAGGGTTCCCATAGACATTAGATGCGCATAGGATTTTTATATTCAGATAAAGAAAACTTTTATAAGGATTTTTTCTAATCTATGACTTATGTTGCATGTTTATTGGCAGACGAACATCACACTGCCCCGAACAAGAGCTTAGTGAATTTTCCTGAGCTAAACCATATCCTCAGGTTAGAAATTTTTCTTCCCAAAGACGGTCAGTTTCAGGCAATGCACGTGATCCTTGGTTTCAACCCCATCTCCAAACGTTTCCAAAGCCCTAAACATGTAATCAAAGCTAAGGATCCATGGCTAGCTTTAATTGACGTAGCAACTCCTGGCTTCCTAACAACTCCTCCTTCATCCGGAACTCAAGACACCCAACTTCCATCCCCGCCCATAACCAAACTACTGTAATCCCCAGAGCAGCCCATACCTTCAGACAACGAAGTCAAGGAGTGCACTCCCGAACCCACTCAAGAGGTCACAGACAAAGACTTTGAGATCTTCTACCAGCAAGAGGATCCTGAAGACCTCCCCAACCCCTCCCATCGTCGTCTACTACCCACCTAGGTCAGTACCAGCCAAGAAGAAGCCAACATCCCTGAAGGAATGGTGCTAGAGGAGAAGACCCCGAACCTGTTGGCGTTGCTCACAGCCCATGATGGGATTGTTTCCCAGGTAGTTCCAGTGCTGAGGAGGGAGAGATCACCCACCTATTATTATTATTAATTTTTTATTTTTTATTTATTTTTTAGATAAGTAGGCAGAATATTATATCAACCCAAGAGCTTTTTTCCAACACTCCAACAAGTAAATGCATACAGACAAACAAGAGAAAAAGAAGCGAAAAATATGTTTTACTTCTTAAGTAAAAAAAAAAAAAAAGGGAATAGTTATAGCCTCACCTCATCAGTGACATTTGGATCAGCTCCAGCTTTCAACAAACAATTTATGATTTCCAAGCTCCCATTATCAGCAGCAATGTGTAAAGGGGTTACTCCACCAACACTAATATTAACTTTGGCACCTGCCTATACATTAGAAAATGCAAAAGTTAGGATTGCAGAGAAAAGTTCATATGAAGTAGCACAAATCAAGCTACTAGGCCTATTCTGAGGAACTATATAAACAGAAGCATAGATATCGGAGGACTGAAATAACAGATGTTAAGCACCAAACAAAAATTCTTTTACATTAGCCCCAAGCTTTACTCAACTATAATATACATTGTGCAATTATAAAGCTCAATTCAAATTAGACAACATCATACTTCAGTAATTCACATAAGATTTCATTTACAGAAGTCTAAAATTGTGTATTTGATTGCTAACAAGGTCATTCAGATATCAAAACAATGACAATGGGTGGTGACCCAAAGTCCATGTAATTCATATTATAAGATGAAGAAATTGTAGAACCTGAATCAACAACTCTAAGCATGGCAGCGAACCGGCTGCCACTGTTGACAACAGTGGAGTAATATTATCATCTGTTTCAGCATTAGGCTGCAAAACAAATATCAAATATCAAGAAATTAAATCAAACAATAAAAGAGAATCTCAACTCACATTTCAATGATATAACAAAAGATTCAAGTATGTAATAACACTATCCTGAGAACTCTTAACCAAATGACATAAGGAAATGAAAGAATCAAGTCCAACACTGTAAACAAAAATGCTATGTCAAATAAATTAGGTTAACATTTTGTAATTGGTATATGTTTTGTTAAACCACCCAAAAGAACCATATTCTGATTCCTCTTTCAAAACTTTCCAGATGTAATCATGTACACTTTAGTATTTGTCATGGTCTAGAATTTCCGAAACCATTTTTGAGCAAAGGCTGCTAACTTTACAAAGTGTTCTCCTAGGTATACATGAGTTCTTAGCATCAAATATTTTCTGTCCTTTATATTTAGCTCCTGTGCAATGAAGCTTCTGCAAACTTCAGAATCATCCATCAACCAAGTAGAATAGACCACATCAGATCCAAAGAATTGACCCTTCAATCTGACAGCCTGACCAGAAAAATTGTATCCTATCATTGAGATGATGAGATGTCATTGGATGATGACATGTTATCGAGTGTAAGTTGAAAAACTTCAATTATCAATTTATAATGAATTTTTGAAGCCTGAATCATTTTGCATGCTAAATGCAACTTCCTTTTTACAAACATGAAGACTTGAAGTTTAAAATTTTATGTCCTTCACAGTCATTAACCTCCTATGCGGTGCTTTTGCAAACTTCAGAAATGTCCAGCAACCAAGAAGAATAGACCACATCAGATTCCAAAAAATTGATCTTTCAAACTGACAGCCCCCCCAGCATTGCATCCTTCTATCATTGAGATAATGAGATGTAGATGGATGATGACAAGATATATATTTGGTGCAAGTCAAAAAATGTCTATTATAAATTTATAATGAATTTTTGAATTCCAAATCGTTTTTCATGCTAAATGCAACTTCCTTTTTACAAATGTGGAGACTTAAAGTTGAAAAACTTACATCCTTTACTGTCAAGAGTATTGTGTCTCTAATTAGCTAACAAAGATGATTCTTAAAAACTAATGGGATCCTTGCATGATGGGATCCCAAACCTATTAAATAATATATTGTGCAACAATTTCTATGAGGCCCTGCACACACCATTGCAAAATTGAGAGCCAACTTGTATGGCAGTTCCACTGACAGATTCTTCAGTGGAGTCTCTGTTGGTGAGACAATCTGAAGGGGAGAGATGGAGTTGGAATTAGATTCTATCAGGATTTTAATGATTGAGAGTTGGACTTGGTAGTTTCTTTTCTCCACTTCTAGAATACCATGTTCTGCTTAGAGAGGATGGAGATCGGGTGAGGCAGAGCCGCGGAAGTTGAGGAATGGGGAGTTTGATATCTATTCTTTCTGTAATGCTTTGAGGGGGTTCACTTATGTCATTTTCCCTTGAAAAGGCATTTGGGGCATGAAGGCCCCCTAGAGGGTTTCCTTTTTTTGTAGATAGCAGTTTGGGGGGAAGATTCTCATGAAAATATTAGGACTGGTGCTATATGTGTCGGTGTAATGGGGAGACGATGGACCACATTTTGATTCATTGCAAGGAAGCCAATCATTTGTGGAGTTTTGTTTACAGGGCTTTTGGGATTCATTGGGTCCTACAGGAGAGTATCCTATGTATGGATGGAGAAAGTAGATGGGTAAACATTCTTTAAACATCTGGAACTTGGTTCCCTTATGTTTCATGTGGAGTACATGGCAGGAACGTAATAGGTTTATGTTTGAGGATGTGGAGAGTCTTTATTTGATCGGTTTCCTGCAGGGGGTAGAGACTCCACTCCATTGTTTTTAAAGTCTCTATCCTTTTGTACATTTCTTTTTTCTTTTTTCTTTTTTTCTTTTTTGTAATTCTTTAGTCTAATTTGTGTCATTTGTACATGAAGTAGTCTCCAATTAATGAAATAATTCTTATAAAAAAAAAAATTAGAATAGGGATGAAATGTGATGTAGTACAAACTCAATACAAAAATAGTATCAAAATACCAAGACATGTAATAACCCATCTATAGCATTCCTAACAAAGAAGTATCCAATAACAAATATCAATAGCAGATCAAAAAACTAACACTGGGCAGGAAGTCCACAGTTAGATGGACACCGAAACCCAAACACCAAGCCTAAGTCCACTTGACACATCAGGGAGTCCCTCCTAAATAAACAATACTAAACTTGCCCACATAAGGTGCATAATCCTACCAGAGGAACCAAAGAGAAAAGTGAGGTCCTGCTGGCCTAGAAGTAGGCAACACCAAACTCAGGAAATGTTCTACTAGCCTCTAAAACCAGTCACGCAAGGACAAGGGCTTGAAAGACTAAGTGTTCGTCTGGGAAGCGTGTTTTGCGCTTCCCAGCGTTCACATCTGCGTTTTCTTTTTTCTTTTTTTTCCTTTTTTTTTCAAGCCGTGAATGTTGACTTACGGGGTGTGAACAGTGCACACACAGTGCACCCACAGTAACATTTTCAGCAACTTTGCAGCAACTTTTCAGAAATGGGTCCCACAAATTTCACTTTTCATCAATTTTTTATTAAAAATGGGTCCCGCGGTACTATTTACACATTTAAAAATTATTTTGTTATAGTGTTTTTAGTTTTCAATTTTCAGATATATTCAAACAGACCCTAAGAAGGGCCCCACAGGATTTTTTTTTTTTTTTTTTTTTTTTTGGATAGGTAAGAAAAATTTGTATTAAAAAGAAGCTACTTCATCAAAGAGATGAAGTAAATGAAGGAAATATATACAAGCAACAAAGGAAAACAAAACAACTTATGTACAAGAAAAAAGTGAATCTAAAAACAGCAGAATGGATTTCAAAGAAGTAAATCCCACGCACAAAACCAACCAAACAAAGTGATCGCAAACAATTCTAAGAGCTTGTCCCCAGAAAGCACCAAATCTTCAAATATGCGATTATTTCTCTCCCTCCAAATAATCCACATCACACAATGTGGTACCAAATTCCAAACATTTGAAGAATGCTTCCCCAATCAATTCCTCCAACCGGCCAACAAGTCAATAACCCTTTTAGGTAGAACCCAAGAAACACCAAAAGATCTAAGGGAAAAACTTCATAACCAAAAAACCTCACCATAGTGTAGAAGCAAATGATCCACACTCTCCCCATTACATTTACACATGCAACACCAATCCATAATAGTGCAGCCCCATAGGAATTTGAAAAACCAAAAAACATCCAGAGAGGCCTCATAAGCCAAGAATAACATATTTTGGGACTCTTGACTTTTAAGATAAAGTAAAGGTAAGTTAGGAAATTTATTTATAATGTGTCTGTTAGCTTTTCAATGAAGATCATATTTTTGGACATCCTATGATAAAATAGAGGACCAACAAAAAGAGACGGAGGAAGTAGAAGATATAATTATATGAACTACAAAATGCAAACTTACATTAGCATGGTGTTCCAATAGAACTTTCACGGCTTCTGGTTGTCCATGACCAGCAGCCCAAATTAATGGAGTGCCAGCATCACTTTGTGAATCAACATCAACAACTTTGGAAAGTAAAATCTTCAGCAACTCAATTTCTCCTGTAAGAATTAACAAAGTATAACCACATTGAGATTTGAAATGAAAAAATCAGTGAAATTGAGAAATATTAAATTCTTTGCATATAGCCATATCATGCAAACATGTAAATCCCACAAAAGAACATTTAAATATAAGGTCATAGAGATATGGAAGATCTTTTAAATATAGAGCTTTGGAATGGTTAGTTTTAGAAGGCTAGTTTCTGAGATTAAAATTCTGTTCAGGTTGATAAAGCACAGAAATGAACATAAGTTTTCAAATTAACATAAAATCTCCATGATTAGGACCACAGAAACAAATAACTCCATCATGCTAAAAAGAGATTAAAAGTGACGGAGAGGTGACTTTTTACTCATAAGGAGAGGTCATGCAAAGCAGAAAATTTAGCAATAAACGTTCCAAATATGCACGTACAGGCACAAGCACACACAAAAACCCAAAAAGGAAGACAATGAATGAAAATTAGAGAGCGCACCTATTCCAGCAGAATGGTGCAGGGCTGTGGCCCCTAAGTCACTAGGTATAGCAGGATTGGCACCACCCTCGAGAAGGTATTTGGCAGTATCAGTATGTCCTTGCCGAGCAGCATGAATAAGAGGAGTCTCACCTGTAGATAAATTACAAAAATCAATGGATTAGCCAAAACATCATTATAATAACCATAACAAGTCTATCCAAGGAGAAGAATGTCATCTCAAGTTTACATTTGTAAACTATTAAATCAAAGACACATATTGGTCAACCATAGATATTATGAAAAATTTGTTTACCAATGATAAAAATATATGACTCATGAATTAACTACCAAATCCAAGATTACAGTAGCATCCGAATAACATGTGATTATAAGTGCAAATCACAACGTTTGACAATAAGCTTTACATTAATTGTGAACCTACAAGTGCCCTCCTGATTTTCCTTCATCCTGATAACACAACCCTTCCATGATGTCTTACTATCAAAGTGTACTTCTATGATCAGAAGCATGACTTGTTACAACTTGAAGGAATGAAATATACAGTGCAAGATGATGAATTCTTATTGCAAGGAGCAAAAAGAACTTCTAATCCGTTATATGGTTTTTAACAAGTTACATGGTAATTCTATGCCCTTGTGATGCAATTTGGCAAATTGATTTTAATTGTTGATGAGTAATACCAAATTGCATTAAAATAAGAAAAAAAATATATATATACACACACACACAAAAATTCCCGTACTAAATCAAAAGTACAATGAATCTATGAAATCCCACATATTTGATGGTATACCCTCATCCGAAGATACACAACAGAAATGAGACCCAACAAAATGAGATTTCAATCTCTCTATAGACAACCCTTGCCCCTCAAAATTCATCCAAAGATGCACAACAGAAACAAGACCCAACAAAATGAGAATTCAATCTCTCTACAGACAACTCTTGCACCTCAAAAGTCCTCCGGTCATTTCCCAATCCCTCTAATTTTGCCACATCAAACATGATGGAACCATATTCAATACCCTATTCCTAAAAGAATTTTTCCCATGTTGCCAACATTGAAGCACTCAACGTACCATATTTGACATCACCCATTTCACCCCAAAAGCTGCAAACACAAATGACCATAAATCCCTCACTATTGGACAATACAATAGCAAATTATCAACTTATTCCCATGTTGTTTACATATACAACATTGATCCACTATAAACTTGGGGGTTTAATAAGATATTCTTTGATGATGTAGGTTTAATAAGATTTTTTTTATAGGGAGTATTGTCCCTGATGAAGCAGTCCACAAAGAAAGCTACGCTCAAAGACACAACCCTATTGCCTTCCAATGAGGTCTGATACAACAGGTCCTCTTAATTTGTTCTCAATACAACACCTCAAAGAAATTGGTGAACATCTCCAATTTCCAATCTAGAGCACGCCTCACAAAGATTGGATAATATGAAAATTATAGAATGTGATCTTATTACATCAAGTATCTTATAAAGTTTTAAGTAAACATATTTTGGTCTCTTTTTTTTTCATATGTAAATAATTTTGCGCAAAAAGGGGGCTAAACTCTAAACGATTTCATTAAAATATTTTGGTCGATTTTTTGAAGGACAAGAAGCTTACTTGGTAAGTTGAGTAGGAATGACATCCCCCATTGCTTTTTCAGACATCATAACTAAAATAATCCAAAGTTGCTCTGACTAGACATTGATTTTAGCCAAAAGTATTATAGCAAAATTATTTATTTAGCTAATTATCTGTTGCAATAAACTATACAAGTATACAACTAATCTATCACATTGTTACTACCATTTTATTTAGTAGTCCAACCACAAGGAAGGGCGTCCATTCAAACAAGCAAAAGTACTATAACATTCACTGGAAAAGAGACTGGGGATGAAAGAATCCATATTATAATAATAATAATAATAATAAAACAACCAAGAGCTTAAAACTGACCAAACAATTTTCAGTTTTTGAAGTCATATTCGACAGCCATAGAAATCTATCCAACACTATCATCATTGATAGAGAGACAAAAAATAATTTGGAGAGCGTGCAATTCCAAAGTTTTGAGGATGTTGAGAGGAATCTGCTGGATCTTAAGCTCTTCTTTCTTAAAAAATATGTTAGAATGGTTATAAGTTGTGAGATGTTTTTCTATTTGTTCGATTTGTTATTTGATAGATCATTGTAATTGCATCTACATAATGTAAATTTCAGATTCCTGAATTTTTTTTTTTTCCCCTCAAAGATAATTCAAAAGGGTGCCTATTTTCAAATCTAAAAGAATCAATCAACATGCTCCAAACCAATGTCGAAGAGGACATGAAGAAAATAACGAATACAGACAATGCATAAGATTAGGCGCATACCTTCTTCATCCTTCGAATCAACATTGAGCTTCAACTCCTCCAACAAGTACTTGCAAACCTCAGTCTGCCCCTCCCTTGCAGCAAAGTGAAGCGCCCCTCGTTTGTTTGCATCCTTAATATCCGCTACAGTTCTCGCCAAACCCTTTCCCTCATCGAGTTGCCCCGCCAAATCTATTGCAATAAAATTAAACCCAAATAAATATTATTTTTTTATATATAATTAAAACCAAAATAAATATTCAAAATTCAAACACCCCCCACCCTAAACCAAAAATAAAAATAAAAATAAAAATTTGCAAATATACTACTGATACACACACAAATACCCAAATTAAAAACCAAAATTAGCATACATTCAATGATATGCACACAAATAGCCAAGAGCCTTGTAGCTTAGTGGCATGGTCTGCTCTCCTAAGTGAAAAAAACCAGAGTTCAAATCCCCACTACCCCATCCAAAAATATGAGCTTACTCTTTAAGAGATCAAGATTGCCAATACGAGCAGCATTGAGAAATTGTTGAACTTTCTGCCTCACTGCATATAGCAACAGGGATTCAGAGAGAATGAGAGATAAGAATTATTAACTATTGAACTTTCTGCTTCCATGTGAATATATAAACACACACACACACACAGAGAGAAAGAAAAGCATTCAAGTACGCATATTAAGTGTTACCAAGCACAGAGCATGAATCAAAGAAAGAATCAAATTTGCAAACTTATTCAAGTTTTTCTTGTACTTATGTGGTTTTGTGCTTGTGGGTCTGTGTCAATGTGTCTGTATTTATGAGAGAGAGAGAGAGAGAGAAGACCTGCAAGAGCATCAGAAGCATCGGTAGCCATGAATGATATGATAAGGTGAAGAAGGAAAGAAGTAGTTTCTAAAACCCTAAAGAAAAAAAAGCTCCTCTCTTCTCTTTTTGGGTTTTTATAAGTTTTGTTTTAGTTTCAGAGAGACTTTTCAAGTGAAAGCTCTTTGAGTTTGAGAGAGAGACAGCTTCTAAAGGGTACTGGGAAGTACCAAAACAGTCATGATTAAAATAGTATTAAATTTTTTTTTTTCTTTAATGGGTCTGGGACTTTGGGTATTTATAATTTTTTTTTTTCTTTTTTAAGCCGAGGAGTACTTATAAAATTGAAAACACGCAAATGATTTTTTTTTTCTTTTTGAATATAAACGAACTATTATTATCAATTCAATAAAGTCTGATAACATTAAATGTTTCATATATTCTTTTTTGGTTGTAATTGTGACAAAATAGTGTAATTGCTATATAATTTCATAATAGTATAAACTATAGATAAGGCCGTAAATGAATCAAGCCTATTATGAACAACTCGGGATTAGCTTGGTAAAAAGTTTGTTCATATTTGTTTGTTTATAAATAAGTCAAATTTGAACTTTAGTTTTATACTTGTTTAATAAACAAGCCGAGCCCAAGCAAAAAAAATTATTCACAAACAAGCTCGTAATTAAGCTATTAAACTTGATACAAAACAATTCAAACATAGACTTATTTATAAGTTTATATATATTAACTAAATATACTCATTATACATATTTTAATAATGACATGGCCAATATGAGACCACTACCAATTACCTTAATTTTTTCATTCTTCTAAACTGACCAAGAACCACTTTAGACTATAGTTACATTTAAAAATAAATAAATTAATTAAGTTGACCATATATGATTCTTCCCTATTAATCATCTAAAGTAAAGTTATGAAACATATTAGTATTTTTTTTTTATTCATAATAGTTACAAACAAGTATTTTTTTTAGTTCTTTACCATCTAACGTGAATGTAAAAATTATATTTTGAACAATTGCTAAAATTGTAGAGTGTAGACAGAGAATGATGAATGAACAAATTTAATTATGTAAAGTTTTAATTTGAATAATAGCTAATCATAGGTAGGACTAAATACATGATAAAATGAGTATACTATTTTTCTTTTCTTTTTTCTTAATTTTAGAGATTTAAGCATTTGATAATGTAATTTTTTTAGATCTCAAACTCAAAAACTTGACCTGAGCTCTAGTTTGAGCTTGATATTAAGTTTGAGCTTGGCTTGACTAATTAATTAAGTCAAACTCAATCTTTTTGGTTTCCCCACGAGCTCAAGTTCAAACACTATTCATAGGCTTGTCACGAGTGTTAAGGTCATATTTTATATGTAATTAGCTAATCATTTGACTAAACACACTTTACTTGTAATTTGGTATATCTAAGTTAGGTTTAATGTATCAAGAAGTATGATGTTCTAACATTTCAAGTGGAATCATTAAAGATGTGAAGTTTAATCTAAGAAACAAGTGAAAAAAAGTTGTTTCATTAAAACTCGACACTAATTGCTATCAAAGATTAATGAAGAAGTTCGACACAAGCTCGATCTATTCAGAATTACGATTTCAGATTTCTCAAATTTGAATTTCAGCCCATGATGACTTGAATGATTAGGGTTTCTCTCTCTACAACTCTAAATATATATAAGGCTTATTTTAAAAGTCATCAAGTATGGAAATAGAGACCTGAAACTCATATAATCTGTGTTAAGTTACTGTATTTGTATGCCTTAGGGTTTTGTAACAAAGTGTTTTCTAATCTTCATCATTTATGAAGTGAATAACTTGGCAGCCAACAACAATCAATCAAGTTGATGGAGTTAGTTACATACTGAGATTTATGTAAATGAGCTAGTCATAGATCGTAGATTTGTGCAAAGTAAAGAAGTTTGCTACAAGATCAAGTTCAATTAGGTATTGAAGCAAAAGTTCAACTGAAAGTTGGTATTTTGGGATAGGCCAGGGTCGTGGTAAGATTCCTCATTCTTGTAACCGCTTGATTATTTATTAGTGGATTATTGGGAGAGGTGACCTTAAATTCACTAAATGGGGCTTTTGTCTTCTGAGAGGTTTTTCCTATTTGTCAATAAATCATCGTGTTAATTTATTTTCCATTGTATATTAGCTATTTGGTTATTTGTTGGTGTTTCCATGATTTACATGTAATTTAACCTAATTAATCAACTTGGGTAATTTAAATTAATTAAACATGATCAATCTATTTTAACTCAACAACGAGCTTAAGCCAAACTTGAGCTTTTGACTTTTCCAGTCGAACCAAGATTGAACATGCACTACTCGACAAAGTAATGGTCTTTTAATCAATTGTTACTTTAACAAAGTTGTAAAAATAATTGTCCTTTTTCTTTTTGAAAACTAAAAATAATTGTCCTTTTTCTTTTTGAAAACTAAAAATAATTGTCCTTAATACTCTTAATGTTTAAAATTAAAAAAAAAATAATAAAAAAAAACACTATTAATCTTAATAGGTTTTTGTTTTTGTTTTTTTTTTTTTTTTTGGAGTAATTCATTTTATATTAAAATATCAATTTATTTTTACTTTAACTTTGCAAATAGCTTTTTAAAGTGAGCTTTTTCCTAAGTAAAATTATATTTTTACATAAATTTTTAAAAATAAAATAAATTAATGAATCATCCAAACACATTATTTGGATATTAATTTTTTTTAAGAATAAATTTTTCAAAAAATAATGTAATGACTTATGAAAACAAGTTTGGTATACCTAATGTTATGAAAACAGATGTTTAATTCTCATTTCTCAAATTGTTGTAACTATTGGAATATACTTACTGTTATTGGTAGTTCATTTTTCCTATTTTTAGGCACCACATATAAATAAACTATATAGATAAGAGATGAGTTTAAGTTACACCTAATATAACTCTGATAATGTTACAAATTTTTAACACCGCAGATTTCTAAAAGATCTAATGGTTGAAAAAATATCATGTTATTGCTTTCCATCTAATAACCTAATTAATGCCACAATATTTTTCTCTCTCCCCTTATTTACTGCTTTCCACACTTTCTTTTTTCTTTTTTCTTTCCACCACGTTGAAGAACACTTCATTTTTTTGTTTTTAATAAAGGCCAAAATGTGATCTCAAACTTTCAATTTTTTAAGTGAACGGTAGAAATCAATATATATATATATATATATATATATAAAAGCAGAGACCTCATGCGAAAGTACATGAGGTCTTGCCATGTGACACTCTAATCTTGTATTTAGCCTTTTTAACCTATTTTCATTAAGTTGTTTTTATTGTTACCTCAAGAGTCCCATTAACCTATTTTTACTGTTATATAAAAGATGGCCAATTTTAATACATGGGCCATTGTCAACCTCAATTAAATGGAAAATGAGGAAGCTATAAAAACAGAGGCTTTCAGCATTTACTGAAATCCCATCGTGTTGTGCAACTTAGCTGTCATTTCTCCTTCTACAAAATTTAGTAGTTTTATATTGCCAACCTCTTGGTATTCTTCATAAAATGGTTGTTCAATTCTTACATTCCAATTTTCTTTTCCATTAATTTATCCAACTTCAGTTACTACTTTTCTCTCTCGCCTCTTATCTTTGTCAAAGTTAAACCCCCTCAAATGAGATTGAAATAAAAAAGGGCAGATAATCACTACTCAAGAAGATAGAGAACAAGAACTTAACGGCTAAATGAGATTGTCACAGATACAAAAGAAGCAATCTTCAATGGAAGATTAACTTTATAGGATGCATGCTTAATGAAATTTATCTTAGACAGGTGATTTGTAATCCTTTGATTCTTTTTTTTTTTCTTTTTTTTCTCATTCAAATTCAATCTCACTCTGTCTCTTATTATCTCTCTCCTTCCCAGATCTTATTTTTATTTATTCCCTCTCTTTATCTCTCTTTTTACCCTTCTTTCTATCTATTTTTTTTTTTAAAGACTAATGAAAACCCTGAGCCTTTGCCAAGTCCATTGGTTTAAGCCCCCAGTTGGGTCACAAACCCACATAATTGAGCTTAACTAAATAGTAATCCATATTACTTGATAACGGTCATTGTGGTAGAGCACAGTACTTTGATTTTATATTCAAATTCATAATAAGTTGAAAATTTGCAGTGTTTTATATATGTTCTTTTGGAATTATGATTAAATGTTATTGACTTATTGTTGCATGCCATATGTTGATTGAAAATTTCTTTTTGATGTGATGTGAAATTTCATATTTTATATGAGATACGTTCTTCCCATTTTGTGATCACTGTTTAAGGTTGATTTCCTTGAAAATTATGTTTTGGTTGGAACAAAGATTATGGTGGTTCAATTCAACTCATATCAAAGTCTTTTGACTAAATGGGTAAAAGGGATTTGGCTAATTGGTGAAAGGCATTTTTCCACATTAAATTAGCTAAACAACTCAAATTTGTGGTATGCCTTTATTACTTTAAATGTTTAAGATAGATTCAACGCAAAATTAATGCAGAATTTAAGAGTTAAATCAATGGATTGGTTAATTTGATATTTTGTCTCTACACATTTTTCCAATCAATACATTCTCTTCATCAAACTTTTTTGTCATTAAACTTAAAGGAAAATTTTAGAAGGGAAGGAAGCAGAGGTGGTGGATGAACTTTTTGAGATAGTGTGGATGCTCTGGAGTTAAAGAAATTAATGACTTTTTGAATAATAGTTCAAACTGCTCGGTGTGATGGCCAAAAAGGCCATATGTTTTGCTGCAAGACTACAAGACCTGTAACGATTTAATTGCACATAAGAATCCACCAATCAAGCATAAAAAACAACCTCCTCAAGAGATGTCCTTGATGATAAATTTTGATGGAGCAATTTTTAAAGAACAAAGCACATTGGGAGCAGGAGTTTTTATTTGAGATGATAATCGGTACCTCATTGCAGCATTGAGTTGCAAAGGGAGAGCAATTATGTATTAGGAGGAGGCAAAACTAGCAGCGGTTGGCTAGGCCACTAGGCTATTAATTTTGCAATTAGGATAGATGCAAGAGATATCATCTTAGAGGGAGATTTAGCAAATGTTATTGAGAAGCTATGATCTGGGGTCGGAGGAAGATAATTCATGCTGGGAGCTGTGGTGGAGGAAGCAATACTAAGAATGAATCTGTTCAAGCCATGGAAGTTAAGCTACTCTAGGTTAGAGGCGAATCAACATGCATATGTATCGGAATGGCTTGCTTATTGATTGGCTAAACACTGATGTAATGAATATGAATAGTATTTAATACAAGTTATATTTGATTAGTTTAAGGAAAAAGAAAAAAAGGAAAAAAAGAAAAAAAAAAAAAAGAAGAGACCAATACCCCAACATACTATCTCTCTCTAAAATGCTTCCAAAGAAGAAAAGTTTCAGTTGCTCCATATACTCTATGGTGGTTTTGATATATGATTCTATTTGTTCCACTTTGTATGTCATTTGTTTTGACTCTTTCTTTTTTTCAATATTATTATTGCTACATTTTCATTGATTTTTTTTTTATCCTCCATGGGCAAATGCACTTCCATTGTGGACCCTTACGATCACTATTACATTTGTAGAAGTTTTTATGTTGATATCAATTTCCTGTCATTAGATTTGATCCATATATTGCAACCTAAGCATGTAATAATTCTAATAAATTTGTTGCAAAAATAGGTAGGAGGACGATTACTAATCTACTATCAACACCTTGGTTCATTTACACTTCTAATACCTATTGCATTGAGTGTTTTTATTCTGTCATGAAGTATAATATAATAGTTGAATAAATTTATTTTGAAAAATTACTGATTTTCTCAAAATTTTTTGTAACTTCAGTTATATTTTTTTCCCTAGAGGATATTAAAAATTTTACTTATCTAAAATTCTCAACCGTGTGTAAGGCAATAATCAATGAAGCAGGAGCCTATGTTGCAAAAAAAAAAATTGTGCCATGTATCTTTCTATTTTGAAAGAAAAACATTCTTTTTATTTAGCCTTCACGGCTGCCATTTTAGTTTGAGTAAACTTAACAATTTAAAATATTATAATTAAGTTCATATTCTTATCTATAATAATCTTAACAAATTATATTTACTCTATTTTTAATAACATGTAATGTAATTGAAACTAATTCCTCAAGTATTAAATCACATAAGGAGTATTATGCATGGTCTAAAAGATCATTTCTTATAAAAATATTTTAAAATAAATTAATACCATACATGTGCATTGCACGGGAACATTGGCTAGTTTTATTAATTGAGCAAACTATAGAGGTTGCTATAAATCACATATGATGGGTTGGATTTCTCCTAGCCATATCTGTTTAGTTGGAGTACAAAAGGCTTATTGTGCTAATCATTTGCCTCCTTGTATGTTGGTATTTTATGTTGTGTGCAATTGGATTATGTGAAACTTATCCATGATATTTCAAGCTTCCTCTAACGGGTGTCTAAATGAGAATACTACAAGTCTTCTCCCTATATGATTACTAATTACATATGGGAGGAATCATTAAAAATAAATTAAAATTTAACTTAACTTTCTTTTGGATTCTTTCTAAAGTAAAACTCTTTAGAAACTCTTATAGATATATGGTAATTAAGTTTGGTAGGAAAACTGCTCTAAAATGCTTGATTTGCAAATAGTGCCAACCTAACAAATTTCTAGTGTACCATGCAATTGTTTCTTTGCTGAAACTCCCACTTTGGCAATGGCAAGGTGCTCTTCTGTAGATGAGTTTGTGTTTTGCAGGTTCTTGAAAATGGTGGTGTATGGTGTGCCTTTTAATAAGTGGAAAACAATAAATAAGGGGAGAGAGAAAAATATTGTAGTATTAATTAGGTTATCAGATGAAAAGTAATAACATTTAATGACATTTTTTCAACCATTAGATTTTTGAGAGATCTACGGTGTAAAAAAAGTGTAACTTTATAAGAGTTATACCAGGTATAACTTGAACCTATCTCTATAGATAAATAGCTAATAGTCAAAATGGTGTACTATATCTGCATTGACACCCAAAAACAATCTACATCAATCTCGTTTGGTGGTGGGAACCATTTATAATTGCTACAATAACTCGTCATTCAATTTACTCCAATATAAGAACTTGGCTTGAGCTTAATGCACTAAATCTATCAGGATGGTGAGTAATGACTTCCTTAATCAGGCATTTTTTAACTATAGATCCATATGAAAGTAATAGTCTTTTGATCAGTTGTTACTTTAACAAAGTTGTAAAACTAATTGTCCTTAATATACTCTTAATATTTTAAAAAAAAACCATTGTTACAATTAATAGGTTTTTTTTTTTTTTTTTTTGGGATTTATTTATTTTATCTTAAAATATCAATTTATTTTAACTTTAACTTAGTAAATAGCTTTTTAAAGTGAGCCTTTTCCTAAGTAGAATTATATTTTTACATAAATTTTTAAAAATAAAATAAATTAATGAATCATCCAAACATATTATTTGGATATTAATTTTTTTTTTTTAAGAATAATTTTTTCAACAAATAATGTTGTGACTTACGAAAACAAGTTTCGTATACCTACTGTTATGAAAATAGATGTTTAATTCTCATTTCTCAAATTGTTGTAACTATTGGAATATACTTACCATCATTGGTAGTTCATTTTTCCTATTTTTAGGCACCACATATAAATAAACTACATAGATAAATAGCAGATAGTCAAAATAGTGTACTACATCTGCATTCACACCCAAAAACAATCTACGTCAATCTTGATTGGTGTTGGGAACCATTTATAATTGCTACAATAACTCATCATTCAATTTACTCCAATATAAGAACTTGGCTTGAGTCTAATGCACTCAATCGATCAGGATGGTGAGTAATGACTCCCTCAACTTTGCCATTTTTTAAACCCAATGACTCCCTCAATCAGCCTCCTTTGCTAAGGTGCCCAACTAGATACTAACTTAACTATTAGATCACTAAGTTAATAGATAAAAGTATAGAACCCACAACCCCACAAAACTTGACAAAGCTACCATTGCTCGTCAAGTGCACACACACGTAGAAATCAAATCAAGGAAACCCAATTGCCAAAATTTGGACATGGCAAAACGGTGGGTCGGGTCGGGTCAACTTGTATTTTTTCACATGAATTTTTTTTTTTAAAAAAATGTATTTGTCATTTGGTAAGTTATGTAACAAATTACTTGATGTAAAATGTATTACTTTAAAGTCACCAATCACCACCCATATAAAAAAAGAGTTCAGCTTAACATATTGATACTTGTTCAATAATCATAAAATTATACAAATCTCAACATCGCTAAAAAAAAAAAAAAAGCACAAACATAAAGGAGTCTAGTCTACTTTTTCAAAGTCTTATTTTTATAAATACAAAAATTTCACTTCTACACAATACCAATATCCCAAATACAGAAAACAAAATTGCAGTTGCCCAATTGAAGCTAATTCAACAAAGGATAAAAACATATAAAAAATTTTACAATCTTAAAATCTAATTTCATAATATAATATCTTGTAAAATAATCTAATAGTTGTGTTTAATTTTATATGCATTGTGGTTGACACTATGTTTCAATTTGTGAATATGCATCAAAGTTTGATTATTTACTTATTTATACATGCTTACTTTTATGAATATCATCTCATTGTTAAGCAACACATACTCCATGAAATATCATCTTTTATTTGAAAAGTCATTTCTTTTGGCTATGAATTGTTAAAAATAGGCTTAAGCATTTGTAATTTATGTCAAATTCATTGATATACTTCAACTTCACTTTTTCACACCTCCAAATGCTTTTCATACATGTTTATAATATTTCTAATATACGTTTTTAACTCTATTGCAACCAAATAATCTTCACATGTAATTTGTCATTTGATATCTAAAAATATTTACATATTGCAATTTTCAAGTAAGAAAAAATGCCTCAATCATTTAATTTTCAATTCATTTGCATGCAACTAGATAATTGTCTCAATTGTTTTCTTGAGGTTGTTGTATTTGATAACATTTGTAAGGTCAGATTTGGCGGCCCAAGCCCAAGGAGGGATGGATTTGGAGCCCACTGAACCAAAAACAATGAATTTTGTAGAGTGTGGGTGAAAGAGCAAGGCGAATAGCAAAAATAAGAGTATGCAACAACCACACTAGTGAAGGAATTCGAATAAATATCTTCTCGGATAGATATAAGTACAACATCCGAAGAGGTGATTTCCCTTGGAGGGTTACAATTCTTGGTGCTATAATAAATAATACCTCTTTTTCTCCCTGTCAATTTTCGGTCCCCTTCTATTGGGGGGCTTTCCTACTTATATAGTACCTCCTCACTCTATCTTGATCGTCCACCTGTTCATCATCCAGGCATCCACTTGAGTGCTTGTCCCATCAAGGGTGTTCCCTGGCCTTAGGTAAGTGGTGATAGCAGGCTGATACTGTTCAGGGGTCTCTTCCACATTAATGCGGCCAGGGAGGTAGGTGTGGTGTATTTAATGCGGTGGTTGGGGTTTGTTTCTTAGATATTTCTCCGGTCCAGTTATGTTCCTCCGCGTCCGAGGCCCCTTCTGTCACTACATCTGTAGAGAGGATCGCTCGGGCTGCACAAGGTTGAACGTCAAACTAAGTCTCTCCGGATCCGAAGGTATTGGACTCCTCGGATCGTTGAACACATCCTCGGATCATGAATGTACCCTTCACCAGCTCAGAGCCTCTAACTAGGCTTTCTCGTCTCTTCGGGAAATGGTGGGCCGTAGGTAGGGCCTTAGGCCCAATGCCTTTGGTTGGGTTTTCCTCCCCCACAACATTAAATATATATATATATATATAATTTTTTTTTTTTCTGAATGGCATTATCCAAAAAATGTTTTAAAAAAATTGATGATTTTTTTGTAAATAATAAAAAAAAAAAAAATCACATGCATTATAGTATTATCAAATGGGTTTGAGTTGTGCATTATAAAGCCCACAACAAACAAGTAAATCAATCATGTCTTACTTTTATTTTTTATTTTTACCAAAAAATAAAAGTTTTGAAGAACGGTTCGGGTCATGGGTTAGGTGGCTTGGTTGACACGCAAAAATGGGCCAGATCACGGACTAACACATTTTTACTTCGGATAAAAAAAAAAAATTGGATTTTAATTCAAATTAACAAATCCCGACCCATTTTGCCACAAGTACCCAATCCTCCCACAATTCAATGTTACCTAATCAAACCACTTAATATAACTATATAAGCACCAAAACCCTAATAATTCTGCGTGATATGCAAAATGATGGCAAGCAAAATTAAAGCCAAAAAAACCTCTTTCTCTCTCTCTCTTAAATTTAGGAGTCTAATCAATTCGTTATTTAACTAAAAAATAAAATTTTGTTTAGTCAATTCAAGAAGATGAATCTTCTAGTGTTAGAAAAAGACTCAAGACTTTTTGGAGGGCTTAATTTGCTTGCCATTCGCATATCAAGCTTGCATAAATAGCCAAACTACAAAGATGGGAAGGTCTCATCCAACTACTCCTTTATTAAAGGAACCAACTCCTATCTAATAGCATGAATTAGTGCAAAGCAATGATCAGATCATTTAAAACTCAAGCTAATATTTAGCTCTTTATTCATCCTAATCAAATCCATGTAATCCACATCAAGCTTTATCAATTGCACGAGTCTATCCTTGTCTGGGTCACAAAACAGTCACCCACAAATGCTGACCTAGCCAAAATAGAAAAATTAGACTTAGACTTTTGAGATAGATCACTATAATTTAGTTAAAACTTAAAGTTTGACCATGTTGATGTTAATGGTCTATAGTAACCTACTATAAAGAGAGATACATGGCAAAGGGAATACTTTTAAGGTCACAAAGATTTTCAAGTAATACTAATATAATTTACACTACTGCGCATTTTAAGTGTGATAGTTGTATAAGTATTTGTGAGATGTGGAGAGTAATTGCCAAGGTTTAAGTCTCTAATACAATAATAACATAGTTTTATGTAACTTGTTAGTTACAACTTACAAAGTGTAAAACCAGTTTAGTATCAAATTTGACCTACAAATGGATGAAACCTAAGTGATATTACAAGTTGAACTCATATAACACACTAGTTGTCCGACGGATGGACATGACGAAACCTGTTATCCAATGACCATATATATATATATATATATATATATATATTATGGTCATGGTTGTTTGTTTGTATGTTTTTTTCCCTAATTATTACTTGAGTCTCCATGTTGCATTTTTTTAAATACTTTTGGTGTTAAATTGCAGGGAGTTTAATTCTCTCTGCAAATTGACAACTTGGAGTTCATAGATATATGTTGAAGCTGATTTTTATCTCAATAAATATAGACTCACAACAAATTTAACAACTATTGAGATGATGGATTGTGATAAGTGTACAATTAAAGTTATATCTTATGTAATCTTATGTAAAAATAATGTTATACTAATTATAATCTGTCACTTCAAATAAAAACTGTTATATTTGTTGTGTTTGTAGCATTATTTTTGGTGTATTAATAGGTTAGCTTTCTTGGGTACATATTCCTTTTTTAATTTGTTGAGCTTAAGGAATTAGACTGAGCCCGTGCGTCTACCTTCAAAAATCTTCATCTCTTCTTTTGTTTTTTGGAGAAGAACTTCTTTTGTTTCTTGATCTTGTAACTTACCTTAAACCCATATGATTTGGACAAGATCATTAAAAGAATTCATGTCTATTACTCCATAGAAAACCCCTTTTATTATCCCACTCACATTTCAATCCAAAGTCAGTATTTGAGAGCTTGAAACCACAAAGCCAAATATCCAGTGAGGTTTACTATGGTCAAACCTTTAGGGAGGTTCCTTGGATTGCAAGAGGTTTTATTTAAGTTTTTGCGGGCGAAAAGTTCATGGAAGGGATCACTACATAAGGATTCTATATGATATGAGACTACTGTGGTAGGAAGGCAAGAGTAATATTTGCAGAGGTTGCATAAAGTCTAGGCTATAAATAAGGTTTTATGAGACATTGATTATTGTAACTGGTCTTTCATTAGTAGATTTTCTATGGGACTATTTGTGTTCCCGTAATGGTTTTCCTTTGGGGAGGTTTATTATTGGTTTTCGACTTCATAACCAAATCACGTCATATCTTTTCTTTTTCTTTTTTGACATCCGCATCATATCTTTGTTGTTTTATTGAACTTCTATAGTATATTATATTGAATGGGTTGATTTTTTCAATTACTATGTTTAATTGTTAAATTTATTAATTACTAAACATTAAACACGCAGTGTTCTCGAATCAAAAATTTTCAGAAGGTGTAAAAAACTCATTGATTGGCAAACTCAAGTAATTAGAAATGGAATAGTGAATATATCTTTTGCACGAAATTATTAGATATTCCCATAATAAAATTTAGAAAATGCTCAAGCTACTAGAAGTTCTACTACATGAAGTTTACAAACTGGTGTGGTAGTGAATGTAATTAATTGATAAGTTTCATTCATCTCTTAACTAAATTTTGAATTATCTCTTTCTAATTAGTAACACATCAAAAACATTACAATATAATTATATAACTCATTTTAAAAAGTGGAGAAACACCGTGTAACCCACATTTTTGAGAGTGCATTGCAAATGTTAGTTTCTCACAAAACCGAAAGCATGAACCTAGAAAAGGGTGTTGAAATGGTTCAAAACAAACATATAACAAAAAAGAGTTTTTGAAATGCGCCTGTGATTCTAGATTGGTGTTGACTCGTAGGTTAGGATACCACCATTTTCCTATTATAGGAAAATTATGTCATAAGGAGTAGCACATTCGTATAGAAGATATAAACTTCTGGAACGGTGGAGACCAAGAAATGAAACTTTCATTTTTCCATCTTAGCATAGCTTCCATCGTTCCATGCAACTCCAAGAGTGAGACCAGCACTAGCACTTCAAGCTAGGTCCACCATTAATACAGTGCCACAATCATTCCTTTCCCTGACAATTACAACATGTTCCTTTTTAATTGTAAATTCTTCACCAGAAACATACTACTAGTACGCAATTTCTCCATCAACTTGAAATTTATAAAGAAAATTGAATCTATGTAAGGAACATGGAATTTGACAAACTATAACTTTCTAACTAATTATATAAATAAAAAGAATGATGCATAGCACTTGGGGATTTAAGGAAAGAATTGTCTGACTCGAGGACAAGCCAGCTTGATCATATTGAATAGGTATATGGGAAGAATTAATTCTCTGTAATTACTTTAAAGGAGGAGAACCCAAGTGAAGTAATGAACTCTTCAATAAGTCACAATCTTAGCATAATTCCGAGCAAGAAGCTGGAAATTCAAATTCATCTATTCATTTTATGTAAACATTACAATCAAAATTACATGACTTTAGCATGGCGTAGTTCCAATACCAAGCCAAGTCTATATGACACAAGATTGTTTACACAAATATACATATATATGTGCCAAAAGAAACTTCAAAAAGAGTAAAAAGAGAAGGAAAAAAAAAAAAAAGAAGTGGGTAAAATCATAATCTTCTAAGCAAAGTGGTCTGATCAGATCAATGCCAATGGACTTCTTTGACCCCTATAATTGCAGTCCCCGGAATTAAGCTGCATCATCTTTTTGTTGGCAGTAGTAGTAGCAGTCATTCAGTTAAAGAAAACCCTAATTAAGCTTAAGCAACTTCCTTCTCTGCCCTTTTTTGTGTGTGTGTTTTCCTTTCTGTCTCAGTCTAGTTAATTCTTTGTCTGTACAAGGCAATCTCACTCTTCAAAAAGACTGCATCACAGAACAAGCAACGGCTTGAGCCCAATGCCTCAACTTGGTCTTAACTTGTTGAGGATCATCCCCTGCAAGTCATGAAAAAAATCAAAATATTACCAAAAACTTAGATTTTATGTTTGTAAACACATAATGAAATTCTTTTTATGTTCATCAAAGTTATACAAAAACTTGGTACACTAATATGTTTGTACCGATATGGAAATTTTTCTTAAAATCATTTTTTTAGTATTAGTTTGAATGTAGAAACTTTACCTGGACTGCAGATCTTCCATGCGTCAGATTCACTCTTTGGGCTCTCAAAAGATGAAGAACGGGCATCGAGTGATGATGATGAACCACCAGGCGTTGAGACAGGACTTGTTGAAAACTGTCTATTCACTGCAAAATAAAGGTCGAGAGCGGGCAAAGTGTTGCACAATGTCTGACCATCTTCTTCATTGAATCCGAACCCAAGCTCTATGCTTCCTTTGAGCTCGTTCAAGTCCTCATCGGTGAGGTCCTCAGAATCTTGATTAATGCCATTCTTTTTACGCTCTTGTCTAATAATTTGGCGGCGTCTCTTCTCCCACGCAATGTCACGCGGGGTCTCACACATAGATAATTGTTTCGACAAGCATCTGCGGTTCTTCCAAGGCGGAGGTGCCAATGGCATGTGTTGAAGCTCCTCTTCTGATTCATACAATGATGGTGATGATGATGAAGATGACATTCTAGCCAAACGTTGCTCGCCCTGCATTTTTAATATAATTTTTTTTTAATGAAGTGAGATCTTTTTCTTTGTTTTTCCTTTTTTCTTTTCTTGTTGCCTAAGAAAGAGGGCAATGCTGCACAAAATGATTGATCAAGTGGCTGCGGCAGCGACTGGAGCCGCCCCCGTCAGCCTGGGGTTTGCTTTTTGAGGTGTATAATGGGGGTGGGGGGTGCGTCACCTGAACGCAAAAGTATTGATTCCAAGAAAAGAATTTGATTATTGACGGACGTCACCGGCCCAACCGGCTCAACCGAGGATGTGTTGCAAAGGGCTTTAATGCTTGTGAAAGTCGAAATAGATGGGTAAAAAGGGCGTCTGTCACACCATTCATTGAGTCCTCTCTTGGTGTCTTACATGCCATTCATTTGTAACTGTCTAGCTGCAATGCCTGAGTTAATTTTAGGGGGTAAGTAGTCAATTTTTAGGGGGTATTTGTGCTGTTTGTTTGGGAGGTTTACCTGCATTCCAGTAACTTAATCCTAAAACAAGAGCAACTGCTATAGAATCCGTTTTTCATGTGCTAAGTACATTCCAATCCAATTTTCATGGGATACAAAGAGGAACCGTTATAGAAGTTGAGGGTGACAGTTATTATGCCATATGTCATTTCTGTTGTGTGACACAAATAGCCCAGCAGGTAACCATCATGTGTCCTTAAATACAAGACAAGATTACTGTTCAAGTACATTCCAAGTAGCGAAATTCTATTGTTCTTTTGGCTAAATTAAGGACATTTTGTTGTGAATCTTGTGATGCAGAACTCATGAAAAAACAAAATATTAACAATCAGAATCATTTGGATTCATAGAAATGAAGAAAGTTCAGTAAGTATTACTATCATTAAGGAAGGAATTTAGCCCAGCTCATATTTATTCATACCAAATTGGTCGCGAGAGTGGTTGGGGGTTTTGAGATTAAAGATATTTTCTTTCATGATAAAAATTTTCTATCTCACTTTTCATATTTTTACCTTATGCTCCAACTTGCTACATATTCTTTTTTCTTTCATTATAAAATCACTAAACTTTAAATTAAAAAAAAAAAAAAAAATCAAGCACATAAAAAATTGTGATCAGTGGAGTATATATAAAGCAAAAAATAATAATAATAAGATAGAGAATTTTCATTCTTCATTTCATAAGCAAGAAATCATAACAATCATTAATAATCTGATTTGCAATTTGAGTAGTATGAAAGCTTTAAGAAATTATATAAGTACTTCTTCCCCCAACTTATAACGTGATAAAAAAAAACTATTATAGAATGTTAATTGATACAAACTATATATATATCTTATAGTAAAATGAAAATGATTTACAATTGTATAATGACAATAACTAAAGTTAATGTTAAGAATTTGTTAAAATATCTAAATAAAATAAAATTATAATCTTAGGATATAAGCGATGATAATGTTATTGGAGTATTTAAAAACTAATGTAAGGAGAGAATAGAAATCCTTTGTTGTACTCTGAGTGTTCCAATTTATGCTCCAAACAATCATAATATGCCATGTACTTGAATTTTTTTCCCATTTTAAATTTTGTTTAATTTATAAAAAAAAAAAAAAAAAAAGGATATGTGTAAGGTTATGTCTGGTGTAGTATTGTGGAACACTCCAAATAGGATAAATGATTTTTATTCCTTAGGAGACCATAAATTCATTGACATCAACAATATTATCCACTAACTACAATCACCTGCCATGTAATTAGTGCCATACTTCGTCTTTAATCACCAACTTCTATAAGAAATGTTTCCGCTTCAATACATTGAACGGTAAAACTTATGTATATTTTCTTATGTATTGTCTTAGACTCTCCATTCAAATTCAATCATGTAATTTTGAAAGTTGTAATTGTACACTAGGTAGGCCAATAAACCAGTAAGCCGCATGATTGTGCTGCATTGGCTAATAAACCATATAATAAATTTAATAAAGGAACTTAAGGTATAACAACTAGGGGATTGTACCAAAGTTTTGCCTTCAGGGAAAAAGATTTAGAAGGGAATAATTACATTCATTGGAAGCGTAGTATATGTAAAATAATTTTTTTTAAAAGCTCATCATAACAATTACCATTACAGGATTTAATTTATTATGCCAAGCCTTAGGGTTAATAAGAAGAATTCTCTAGGTAAAAGAGGGCTCATTGATAGTAAGGTATACAGTTCTATTTTGCCTTTCTGGAGCAATGGTGCGATTTAGAGTTCACTTAGCATACTGTATCCTGGATGCCTTGGGCTTTAGTTTTTTAGCTTACTTTCACTTTGGTGTTTTGGCTAATCCTTAACACTCCATTTGGGAGGAAGGAATGGAATATAATAAAATGAATAATTTTAGAATATTCATTCTATTTGGAGTTTTAATGAAAAAAAATAGAAATATCATTTCCTTATTTGGAAATTAAAGTGGAAGTGAATAAAATGAGTAAGAATAAACACTTTATCTCTCTCTAATCCCTCAAATGCTCAAATTTTCGTTCCCCCTAAATTGAGAGAAATCTAAGGGAATAGAATTTAGTTTGATGAAACTTCCAAAATACCTCTATTTATTCGGCAATTTATTTTAAAATAAAGATTTAGTCATAAAATGATTTTATTAATTTTTTTATGCTACTCCTAAATAAAGTTATTTACCTTCCATTCATTTCCATTATTTTATTTTAAAACATTCAAACAAGATTACTTAATTTCATTTTATTTCATTATTTTTCATTACTTAAAAACATTTCATTTCATTCTGTTACTTTCCATTGTTTTATGATTTAGTAATTTCATTCCATTTAATTCCTTTATGTACTTCCAAACGAAGTGTAAAGGATTAGACTTTAACATTTTGAAATGGGTTTTGTGCTTTGATTTCTTTGAGAGTTGAGATTCATCTGTAAAACATTTTTTGTCCTTCAAATTTGACTTCTCTACCAAATAACAATGTTATCAAATTCTTCAACAATTTATTAAATATTTTTTTTTTCACCGAGAACTATAAGATTAGTAATAGTATATCATTTTCATTAAATAATTAATAACATGTAATAATGTTGTTAGTACTTTATAGTTCAACTTATCACCTTATTTCTGGTAACTTTTTATTTTCAACACATTTCAATCTTACAATTTCTTTTAGAAAAGATTAAAGACAACTTCATTTGAGAAAAATTAACAGATTATGTGCATCATAAGAAAATTTGAGAAACAATTGATATGGGATTTTGAGATCCACGAAGTCATACATAAAAGAGGTTTCTTCAGCTACCTTATTTCAGTGGCTCCCTTGAAAACCCTTTTAACAAACTTATTATGCAAACATAAGCCCTCCAATCTCCATATTCTGTGGAGAGCAATACTAAACTTAGCATGTTGTTTTACTTCTTATAGGAATTCAAACTTTGTTTCTAACGAATGCAACCTGTAGATTCACGATTCTTGCTCTCTATCATTGGTTTTGAACTACCTCTGAATCTCAAACAATTACACGTTACTTTGGACCAACCCCTAAAATGGAAAACATAACAAATGACAAAAAGAATGTTCCCATAATACTAAAGAACAATAAAAGTTTACCTTTTCTTCTTGCCTGGTTTTGTCCCTGAAATCCAGGTAAGTCTGCAAATGAATGAGCCTCCATGGTTAGAGATGGTTTAAACTATTTGTGCCATTCATATCGCAAGGGAAAATCCAAGAAGCTGTATTGTTTTTCGGCGTACAGGAAAACTTTTTCCTCTCTTTTCTTGATCAGCCTACATTGTTTTCCTGTACGCCAAAGCGCGAACAATCAATCTTTTTCTCTCTTCAAAACCATGCACACGAACAAGCATATTTTGTTTTTTCTTATTTGCATATCTTTCCTCTTGAATACCCTTCATGTATGGGGTGCTCAGTCGGACTCATTAGTCCTGAGCTGTGGCTTGGCAGATGGTGGCACAGACATGTATGGTAGGAAATGGGCACCAGATTCCAAGTACCTTAATGGAAGCAATTCAATTACCATTAGAGCTGGATTCCAAGACCCTTCACTTCTCTCTGAGATTCCATACATGACAGCCAGAATTTTCACATCCGAGGCAACGTACAAGTTCCAAGTGAAAACCGATAAGCGCTATTGGCTAAGGCTCCATTTTTATCCATCTGCTTATGGCAACTTCAATCCTGCAGACTCCTATTTCTCAGTGACCGTGAATGGCCTCACGCTCTTGAAGAATTTCAGTGCTTCAATCACTTGTCAGGCCCTTTCACAAGCTTACATTGTTAGAGAATACTCCCTGGCGCCATTGGATTCAAAGACTTTGACGGTAATCTTTAAGCCTTCTAGTTCTTTTGCTTTTGTCAATGGCATTGAGGTGATTGAAATGCCAGACTTATTTGACTCGGCAAAAATGGTTGGGACCTCTGACCAAATTGATGTCAAGGGTGTCCATTCACAGACAATGTATAGACTGAATGTTGCTGGGCAGTTCATTCCTCCAACCAATGACTCTGGTCTTACCCGGACTTGGTATGATGACTTGCCTTATATAAATGGTGCTCAATTGGGGACAACCAATGCTATTAGCCAAAATGTTAAAATCCAGTATAAAAGCATGCCGGCATATGTGGCTCCTGTAGAGGTTTACAGCTCCTCAAGATCAATGGGTGTAGATAAGGCAATCACTGAGGGTTTCAACCTCACATGGATATTCCAGGTTGATCCGAATTCTACCTATCTTCTGAGGTTTCATTTCTGTGACTTTTACTATAGCAAACCCAATCAGCTGGTGTTTTCCATCTTTGTCAACAATCAAACAGCAGAGGCTACAGCAGACGTGATCGCGTGGAGTGGGGGGAAGGCAGTGCCAACATACCAAGATTATATGACATATTTCACAGATGTCTCGGGAGATCAGCAGCTTTGGGTGGCTTTGCATCCCACAAACGAAACACAGCCTGAGTACTTGGATGCATTACTCAACGGACTAGAGATATTCAAGCTCAGTGACACGACTGGAAACTTGGCAGGCCCCAATCCAAAGCCTTCACCTATGCTTCTCCAGAATGAGGCAGTGGAAAAGTCCTCTTTCAAGAAATCAGATACCAGTAAAGCTAAGGTGATCGGTGGAGCAGTTGGAGGAGCTGCAGCCTTTGGCATTCTGGCTGCACTTGTTTTTGTTGTCTACCAACGAAAGAGACAAATCTATGGCCCAGATTCACAAACTTCTAGCTGGCTACCAATCTATGGAAACTCGCATACGAGTGGCAGCAAATCAACAATATCAGGGAAGAGTAATGCTAGCAGCAACATCTCAGCATTGGCCCAGGGACTATGCCGCCACTTCTCCTTGGCAGAGATAAAAAAAGTTACTAAGAACTTTGATGAGTCTGTTGTGATTGGGGTTGGAGGCTTTGGGAAGGTTTACAAGGGAGTTATCGATGGAGGGATCACAGTGGCCATCAAGAGGTCAAACCCATCTTCAGAACAAGGAGTTAATGAGTTCCAGACTGAAATTGAGATGCTTTCTAAGCTGAGACATAAGCATTTGGTGTCTTTGATAGGGTTCTGTGAGGAAGGTAACGAGATGTGCTTGGTTTATGACTACATGGCACACGGTACTCTGAGGGATCATGTCTACAAGACCAAACAACCTCTCTCATGGAAGCAAAGGTTGGAGATCTGCATTGGAGCTGCAAGGGGACTTCACTACCTTCACACAGGTGCAAGGTACACCATTATCCATAGAGATGTCAAAACAACAAACATTCTTTTGGATGAGAATTGGGTTGCCAAGGTTTCAGATTTTGGTCTCTCCAAAACAGGTCCAAATATGAATAATGGTCATGTTACTACAGTGGTGAAGGGTAGCTTTGGTTACTTGGATCCTGAATATTTCAGGAGGCAACAGTTGACCGAGAAATCTGATGTCTACTCATTCGGGGTTGTCCTTTTTGAGGTCTTGTGTGCAAGGCCTGCTCTCAATCCTAGCCTTCCAAAGGAACAGGTTAGTTTGGCAGACTGGGCTTTAAATTGCAAACGGAAAGGAGTTCTCGATGATATTATTGATCCTAATATAAAGGGGAAGATCCATCCAGAATGCTTGAAGAAGTTTGCAGATACAGCTGAGAAGTGCTTGGCTGAGGTTGGATATGAACGCCCTTCTATGGGTGATGTGCTGTGGAACCTTGAGTTTGCTCTCCAATTGCAGGATAACAATGAAGATTCAAACCATTCTTCACAATGCGGGGAAAGCAGCACTTCTGATGAAAGTCCAAAAAACGATACCATGGCAATGCATCGTAAAAACCTGAGTATCGAAAGTGAGCATGAAACAAGTGATGAATCCGTAGAAACCAGTGCAATCTTCTCACAGATTGTCAATCCTAAAGGGCGATGAGGAGAGGTTGTTCTTGATGATTGCTGTGCCACCAGGAAGGGCTTAAATGACAATGGAAGGTCATGGAATTTGAGAAAATAAATTTAGCTTTTGGTTTTACTTCAGAGGGTGATGCTTTGTTTTGTGTTTTGTGTGTTGGTTTCCTTTATTTGTTCCCTTCTAGTTTTATTTGTTGGACAGTCCATAAAATATATAGCAACTTGTACTCCATACAAGGAGTTCAGATTCCAAGTACACCCTGCCCGATATTCTATATTGATGATTTTTTATAACTATGTACCCAGTTAGCCTTTGTTCTGATATGATTATATAACACTTGTACTATACCTAGAAAGAAACTGAATCATTTTGTTAGATTATTCATTTTTCACTTCGTTCTTTGTTGGGATGCTTTTTATTTTTATTTTTAAGAAATGCTAACAAGAGTCATTAGGATATTGATTAATAATTCATTTTAGGAAAATTTTGACATCACTTCTATAAGAAATGAAAAAAGCTGTCAAAATATTAATTGTTTTTTTTTTCTCTTTTTTCTTTTTCCATAATTTTTTTTAATTGGATTGTTAATCAATACTCTAAGGACACTCGTTACCACCCATCATATATTTCTGTCCAACCTCAAAAATTGAAACGATGTAGCTTTTATGGTTAGCACTTATTGCTTCAACAAAAACCAATTCACTTCTTTGTCTCTCTTTAACTCTTCACTTCTTCCGGCCAAGAAAAAAACATAAAACTCTATCACTTCCTCTTTCAATTTAAACGCACACTACGGATAAGCAATTGGTAAAGTGAGACCATGCTTGTTACACCTTTATATATCCACAATATCATTACAATAATATTATACTTTTCAAGTAATTTCCTTTGAGATCAAACCCATCTTAAATTTTTCTAATTTCACTCATTCTCTTGGCATAACTGTTTCAGGGTGATTTGGGGGCTGTTTGGTAGGGTGTTTTGAGCAATAGTTTTTAGTATTTAAACAACATTATACGTATTTCTACACACTTTTTTACTCACATGTATTTCCAAAAAATACAAACAACATTACTAGTACAACTTTACTAAACGACCCTTGATAAGATGTTTGTGGAGAGTGGAGACTGCTCTATTAATGGGATAGTTATCCAATTCACTTCTCTCTCTTAACTCTTCACATCCCCCCCCCCCCCCCCCCCCAAAAAAAAAAACTCTTTCACTTATCCTTTCAATTTAAACGCATACTAAGTATTTCTTTTGAAAATTATATATTGATGGATCTTCCTTTGATTGATAGATTGAATATTCCTCTACGAGTTTATGGACAAAAACTCCTATACCAGTGTTTGTAAATAAATAAATATTACCAACTCTCTCTCTTTGTTTCTTTCTTTCATTTTTTTTTCTTTTAAATTTTATTCGGAGTATTAAATTTGTGGTTTGTAATGTTTGAGGGAACATAGACTCAGGGAGACTGAAACTTCAACTTTTCTTGTTGTTAGGGCTAGCTTAACAACTTTGAGGACTTAGGCAAAAATTTTATGTGAGCCTTTTTTATATTTAAATATTAATTAAATAATATTTATTGAATTTTTATTTAAAATCTATTTTCTTACTTTCTGAGATGCAAAATTACTACTTAAGTTTTTGTATTTAAGTTCCTCTAACATTTCTTTTTCAATTGATAATATGGCTAATTTACTTAATATTTCTTGTGACATAGTAGACCTTAAATAAGATTTTATTAATTTTAATTTTGAAAAACTTATTTATGCAGATGTAACTGTAACAGGTATTGTTAGTAATATTCTATAAGCAATATATGCATTTAGAAAAGAATCAGCATTTTTAAATAATTAAGTACATTCATTGGAGTATTTTCATATTTGTGTAACTTCTTTTAAAACAATTAGTTCTAATAGTAAATTTAAGCTATCAATATTATAATAAATATTTTGGGGCCTGTGGGCCCGGAATCCCTGGCTCAAGGCCCAAGCCGAGGAGGATAATTGTCCCAGATAGTCGTCCAAAGGGTTTTTAGCCATTTTCGGACCTATGCCGAGGACACACCCTTCCTCGGCATACCTAGTCTAATCCTGGGTAGGGGGCAAACCCAGAATAGATGGTCACATCCACACTTAATGTGTTTGCCTGACCCTCCAGGCTACATTAATAATGACAAGACCCTTGAACAGTGCAACCTTGGAGGCCGCAACCCACAGTATGGTGAAGAACCTGTCTGACGAGACAAACTCTGGAGCAGTAGCCTGGATGACCAACAGCTGTAAGGCCAGGATCAAGCCAAATGGCGTATATAAGGCAAAGAGCCCCCTCGTGAAGGGGGGGCCTCCTCGGACGCCCGCCGAGGAGCAACCCTAGATGAAGAAGAGCTAAGGAAAAACTCAATGAAGACTGGTGAGAGGCCGGCCGGAGCCAAACCCTTCGTCCCACTCTCTACAAATTTATTGTCGGGGGTGCTCTTCTAAAAATGGAGCCCCTACAATTGGCGCCGTTTGTGGGGAGGGTTAGTGCGCTGGCCGGCGCAACCGGCAGTCGCCCTAAAGTAGTTACTACGCAAAAGTTGGCGGCGTATCAAAAAAAAAAGGAAAAAAAAAGAGAAGAAGAGAAGAATTGCAGTACGAAAAGAAGATTCAACAGCAAATAAAAGAAATTCTTTATTATTTCATAAAAGAAAATTACAAATACAATCAGAGGCTCAGACATGCGTGTTTTACAAAAAATCCTACAAACTAATCCTACAATCAGAGGCCCAGGAGGACCGATCCTAGAACTAGCTGGGCAAGAGGCTCGCAAAGAATTAATATCAGGAATGAGGGAAGTGTCAACCCGTGCTTTTACTGGCATCTAGAGAATGGGAGAACTGGACAGTAAAAGCACGAGAAGGGGGGCTGGGGGCTGGCTCGCCTCGAAGCCGAAGCTTCAACAAAGCGAGGAGCCGACGCAGGGACCCCGGAACACCCTCCCCCATGATGCTTCCTCGACCCTCTCCAAACTGCACGAGAATTGGCCGTCGGAGACGGCAATACTCGGGCACTAGCCATGACGAGAGTTCGCGTGCCTCCTTCGTCGGAGGTGCGCTCTGGGGAGAGACGTTAGGTACTTCAACGTCGTCCCTCCTGGCCACCGTACAAGGTCCTGCCAGTGTTACGCCTAAACTCTGCCGCGCCGGCAGCCCAGTGGGGGCTGCGGCCACGGTGGCCCTTAACTCCATATTTCCTAACTTTGGTCACAATCCTGGCTGCGGTGTCAAAGGGGTTCAGGGAGGTGAAAGTATATGTTTCTGTTTGTGGTGGAAGATTCATAGAATGAGGAGAAACATTCTCCCCATAACGCCTTTTATGGAAGGCGAAAACTGGTGGGAGTTGAGCCACGCAGAATTTGAAGGAAGGATTGTCAAAGAGAATTAATTCCCACCCAATTCCAAGGGGATTGCCAACCGCGTGATTCATGTTAATTCACGAGGGCATTAATGAAGGCGCGTTACGTGCACCGAAGCATCAAACGTAGAGCGCGGAAGGCCAAGCGACGCCAAACGACGCCAAACGACGCCTCGTAAACCAAAAAGATGGGGAACACGAACTAGAGGCGAGATCAACTTCATGAATGAGGTCACAATCCGACCTGAGGAAAAACAGCTCCTAGAAAGCGACCCGTGGACATCTCCACACTAAAAGCAAAGCTCTCGGATCCGAGGACGAACTTACCATTAAGGGCAGCAATTGTACCTAGGTCTTGCATGGTCCTCGGACCCAAGCCTACAGGGAGCTAGCCACTCACTCTGAAGGCAGCAATTGTACCTAGGTCTTGCATAATCCTCGGACCCAAGCCTACGGGGAGCTAGCCACTTACCATTGAGGGCAGCAATTGTACCTAAGTCTTGCATGGTCCTCGGACCCAAGCCTACGGGGAGCTAGACACTCACTCTGAAGGTAGCAATTGTACCTAGGTCTTGCATGGTCCTCGGACCCAAGCCTACGGGGAGCTAGCCACTCACTCTGAAGGCAGCAACTGTACCTAGGTCTTGCATAGTCTACGGACTCAAGCCTATGGGGACCTAGCCATTTACCATTGAGGGCAACAATTGTACCTAGGTCTTGCATGGTCCTCGGACCCAAGCCTATGGGGAGCTAGCCACTTACTCTGAAGGCAGCAATTGTACCTAGGTCTTGCATGGTCTACGGACTCAAGCCTACGGGGAGCTAGCCACTCACTCTGAATGTAGCAACTGTACCTAGGTCTTGCATGGTCTACGGATTCAAGCCTATGGGGAGCTAGCCACTTACCATTGAGGGCATCAATTGTACCTAGGTCTTGCATGGTCCTCGGACCCAAGCCTACGGGGAGCTAGCCACTCACTCTGAAGGCAGCAACTGTACCTAGGTCTTGCATGGTCTACAGACTCAAGCCTATGGGGAGCTAGCCACTTACCATTGAGGGCAGCAATTGTACCTAGGTCTTGCATAGTCCTCGGACCCAAGCCTACGGGGAGCTAGCCATTCACTCTGAAAGCAGCAACTGTACCTAGGTCTTGTATGGTCTATAGACTCAAGCCTATGAGGAGCTAGCCACTTACCATTGAGGGCAGCAATTGTACTTAGGTCTTGCATGGTCCTCGGACCCAAGCCTACGGGGAGCTAGCCACTCACACTGAAGGCAGCAATTGTACCTAGGTCTTGCATGGTCTACGAACTCAAGCCTATGGGGAGCTAGCCACTTACCATTGAGGGCAGCAACTGTACTTAGGTCTTGCATGGTCCTCGGACCCAAGCCTACGGGGAGCTAGCCACTCACTCTAAAGGCAGCAACTGTACCTAGGTCCTGCATGGTCCTCGGACCCAAGCCTATGGGGCGCTAGCCACTTACTCTGAAGGCAGCAATTGTACCTAGGCCTTGCATGGTCCTCGGACCCAAGCCTACGGGGAGCTAGCCACTTACCATTGAAGGCAACAATTGTACCTAGGCCTTGCATGGTCCTCGGACCCAAGCCTACGGGGAGCTAGCCACTTACCATTGAAGACAGCAATTGTACCTAGGCCTTACATGGTCCTCGGACCCAAGCTTACGGGGAGCTAGCCACTTACCATTGAAGGCAGCAATTGTACCTAGGCCTTGCATGGTCCTCGGACCCAAGCCTACAGGGAGCTAGCCACTTACCATTGAAGGCAGCAATTGTATCTAGGTCTTGCATGGTCCTCGGACCCAAGCCTATGGGGAGCTAGCTATTTACGATGGAGCCAAGGTGTTGCATGGTCAAAAGACCTAGTCCTGTGGAGAAACTGACTACCTACTGAAGAGTCTGAGTGTCGATCCAGCCACTCGAGGAAGAACCAGCCAGCGGAAGGCCTTCCGAAACATAAGGGCCGAGGTTTTCAAAACCCTCCTCCCCGTCCGAGGAAACGTGCAGCAGGGTTTTGAGGGGCTATTGTGGGGCCCGTGGGCCCGGAATCCCTGGCCCACCTTTAGACTGGCCCAAGGCCCAAGCCGAGGAGGATAATTGTCCCAGATAGTCGTTCAAAGGGTTTTTAGCCCTTTTCGGACCCATGCCGAAGACACACCCTTCCTCAGCATACCTAGTCTAATCCTGGGTAAGGGGCAAACCCAGAATAGATGGTCACATCCATACTTAATGTGTTTGCCTGACCCTCCAGGCTACATTAATGATGACAAGACCCCTGAACAGTGCAACCTTGGAGGCCGCAACCCACAATATGGTGAAGAACCTGTCTGATGGGACAAGCTCTGGAGCAGTAGCCTGGATGGCCAACAGCTGTAAGGCCAGGATCAAGCCAAATGGCGTATATAAGGCAAAGAGCCCCCTCGTGAAGGGGGGGCCTCCTCGGACGCCCGCCGAGGAGCAACCCCAGATGAAGAAGAGTTAAGGAAAAGCTCAAGGAGGACCGGCGAGAGGCTGGCCGGAGTCAAACCCTTCGTCCCACTCTCTACAAATTTATTGTCGGGGGTGCCCTTCCAAAAACGGAGCCCCTACAAATATCATGTTTGAGAAAACTTTCAAGATTAAGACAATATTTTTTCAAACTATTATCATCTAGTGTTTTTAGTTTTTCAAAATTAAATAAAAAACCAAAAATATCTTCATATATTTGAAAATTTTCAAACCTACTTTCAATTGACGAAATAGCTCGATTTATTGTATATAAAAAATAATTAATTCTAAAAGATTCTTCAGCAGATTGTGTTTTCTGATCATTACATTCTCACCAAATTATTTATTTCTACGAATTATATGTTTTTCACTAAATATAGGCTCTATTTCCATTTTGGTTGCAATCTCTTTAGATGAAATCATAGCAAATGTAAATTCATCTTCTCTATTGTAGGAGGAAAAATTTTAAGCCAATTATAAAATGCCAGATCAAAGTTTAGTGACACATTCTAGATTAATATGTCATTAAATTAGTTAAATCAAATGATGACATGTGTCATCCAAATTGATATTACATTGGCATATTGAAATTTGTCATGTGTCAGTGTCACCTGGCCCACAAGATAAAGATAAATCCACAATTCAAAGTTTATGAATAATTATCTTTATTAAAATAAATAAAATAAAATAAAGATAAATTTTCTATTCAAAATTGATGGATAGTTATCTTTATTAAAATAAATAAATTAAATAGAGATAATTATTTATCTTTTTTGATCATTATCTTTATCAAAATAGATAAATAGAGATAATTATCCCTAAGCAAAATTTAGGCCAATCAAAATTCTACTACATATTTTCAAGTATATCAATTCAAAGTGGAGTTTATCCTCTGAAACCACTATAAATAGAGGACATCCCCTCTCATTTTCAACACTAAGTTTTCAAGAAGCCGAAGCCATGGAGAAATTCTATTTCAAGAATCTTTGAAGAACTTGAAGAACGTTCAAAGGACTTGAAGGATATTCAAAGGACTAGAAGAACATTTGAAGGACTTGAAGAACTTTTCAGACCCTAGGGCAAAGACAAGTTGAGTATATAATTTGGTTTTGTTGGGTAGGTAAAAAGATTAGTGAGGAAGAAGCTTAAGAGGCTGTTTGGAAGGCCTGTTTCCATAACTCAATTCTCTATTTCTATAACTCATAATTGAAAAATGATGGGACCTATAGCGAGAAGTCCATTTGGCACCACTAATTCTCTATTTCCATAACTTTATTTCCATCACTTAATTCTCTGATTTTTGAGTTATGAGTTATGGAAACTGAAAACACATTTTGGCTATTTTCAGTTTCCATAAACCACTGCACACTCTTGGTGTGATGGTCATTCTACAACTATAAGTGCTTGTGGAGTGTGGGGGGCAAGGGCCAAGGTTCAAGTCTCCAGGAGGGAGTTTCACACACATATACACTTAGATTGAGCTAAAGTAGAATTCTATCTTGTATTAAAAAAAAAGTTTCCATAACTCATAACTCAATGGCATTTCCGTAAATAACAATACATACCTGGTCCCACAATCAGAACAATTCACGTGAAGCGCTCCTTTTGATGCTCTCTTCAACGGCTCTCTTCAGCTTTCTCATCTCAAACTTCCCTCTTCAGTAAAGCAGAGCTCTCTCTTCTCCATTCTAGTACCACCACAAGCTAAAAGAATTTCTCATTGCCCTCACCTCCTCACGCATTATTTCATTGATCTGAGCTCAACCAACCTGCGCTGCCGTGTCACAGTAACACAATGCTTCATGCGCCAACCACCGACCTTTTTCTCAACTTTTTTCACAGAGATCTGAATGTATTCTTTACATTTGAGCTGTTTATATATCTAATTTTTTGGTAATAGTAAGGTATTTCATATCTTTTACGTCGAATCAAGGATTGGTGATGAGAAGTTTGCTTCTCCGTTTTTTTTTTTTCCCTTTTTTTTTCTTTGTTTGATGTTTGGGTTTTTGCATCTGATTTAACTGTATCAACACGCGGTGATGAAAGTTTGCTTCTCTACTTTTTTTTTTCTTTGTTTGATGTTTGGGTAAGCATCTGATTTGATCTATTGAAACCCATGGTTATGGGTTTTCAACCATGGTGAACCTGTGCTTCTCTGTTTGCAGTTTTTTTTTTCTTTGTTTGATGTTTGGGTAAGCATCTGATTTGATCTAGTGAATTCCCGTGGTTATGGGTTTCTTTTTTTTTTTTTGGAAATAATTTATGGAACTAATTTATGGTGCTTCTCTGTTTGATTTTTTTTTTTTCAATTAAGCTACCTGTTTTTGTTACCAACCAATTGCTCTATCAATGGTGGTTCTATCATGAGAGATCAATTAATGGAAGTTTTAAATATCATATTTCCACCATTGTGAGTCTTAAGGTATTCCAAGTAGCATTATAAATACATTATCATAGTGAGAATCATTGTTTTTTTTTTTTTTTTTGTTTCTCTTAGTTTAGTTAGTATCTACTCTTTGTTGCCTCAAGTCATAGGTTGTCCAGTTTCTTATACGATCTTGAATGGTGAAAGTTTACCAATCTCAGACCAAGATTGTTTCCATTTCAGTGTTGTATGGTTTGTAGTCTATTGTCCTGTTGTGACCTTAATGTTGATATTTTATTTAATTTTTTACTTTGTTTGGAATGGTATCAAGCCAAGTTTTTCATCATTATTTGTTGAAGGGGGTCTGTGAAAGAAATATATATATTTTCCCCTACCACAAATTGATGGTTTTAGTCTTTGTAGACAACCTTAAGTTGTACCTAAAAAATAAATATCACTGAGACATGTTGTAACCTAGAATTGATGGTTTTGTCTTTGTAGACAACCTTAAGTTGTACCTAAAAAAATAAACATCACTGAGACATGTTGTAACCTAGGTTCCATACTTCAATTACCAAAATATCAGATGAATACAATCAAGTAACTTTTTTTATTCTTTTGTTTGCTATGAATTATGAATCTTAATGTAGTAAGTTTACTAGCATTCTCCTAAGTTTGATGGCAATGCATTTTTTGTTTTAAATTTTTTTTAAATGTATCTTGATTTTAGAATATGCTTCTAGTTTTACCCGATTATGGTTCCCCATAATGAGCTTGTCTCCTCATGGCTAGCAAGATACTTGCAGAGAGGATGACAATTAAATAGCTTCATTCAAATTGTTTCAAATTTATGATGCACTGTTCCTTGACTCTAACATACTAAACTTGTCCCCATAATATTCTTACAAAATATACTGTACATACACGCTACCATGTGCAATAGGATTATTTTCATATAATGCATCTAAAAGCTTCTGATCCCACAAAATGTTACTTGGCGACTCTCGAAATCGGCCTTAATTTTCTTCTAATCTTTCCTTTATTGAAACAAGTCTGTAACTTGCATTGCGGGTACATTCTTTTTCTATATTTTTTTAAAAGTCTATTAGTGATTTGGTTTTTCTTAGAGTTAAAATCATCCAACAATCTTATAGGGGAGTAGTGGTGGCACTTGGACCTTTTACTTATTAAATAGTTGAGAAGTAAATTTTTTAAGAAATCTTTTATTTATTTGCTGAAAAAAAAAGTTAACATATCTTGGGTTCAAATAAAAAAGGTTAAATTTATCCTAGAATTTATCATATCTCCTCTGCATTGCCTTAAATTGATGCAATAGTCTTGATTCTAGGAGTGCTAATTTCCTTTTGGATTGATGTCATGTAGTTGATTAACTACAAGGGAATTTTTTTTTTTTTTTTTTGGTTAATGATATGAAACAAACTTTTATTATTATTTTTAAATTTTTAATCACTGTCCAAAAGTCTAAATTATATTCTCAAGTAGAAGAGTCTTTCCTCTAATGTCTATGAAACTGAGGAAGTAAAAGCATGTGCTCGATCCTTACCAGTTGTTGAGGATCTATTACTGATCCCAAAAATGTTGGGACTTCAGCTTAGTTGTCAATGTTGTTGTTTATGAAACTGAATTTGCTTCTTGTTTGTCGCATCAATTGTTCATTGGACAGTTTAAGGCAAAGTGATTCTTACCCTTGCTACACTAATTTTTCACAGTGATTTTTAGTTCCAGCACTGCACACTGTTTGGTTTGAATTTATTAACAACTGATATGATGATTCTTGCATGAAATTCAGCTTAGGTTCGAAGTGGAAAGATTTTTCCAAATGATGTGGAGTGCTTTTGCCTTATTTTGTTGAATATTTGTGTCTTCTTGATTTGCTTATATCTTTAATACTGTTTATGAATTTCAAACAACATAAGTCAGTACATGTCATTGCAGGATATATATACATATTAACATGGATCCTATGCTCAATATTTGTTCCTCTAAAAATATTGGGATATCTTTATTGTACTTGTGATATGATTGTGAGGACGTGTTGTGTGTGTTTTTCTTTAAGATGGCTGCGGAGTTGATAACATGGAATGCCAATTGTGAGGATGTGGTATGTGATTCCGTACTTGGACACTATGTTTGTGGGAATTTGCGTCCTTATCATGCCAATGCGCAAGTGTGGGAGGAGATCACACACAATCTTAATGCCCTCATGGGGAAGGCCTTTACCGTGAGGTGGGTAATTATGAGGTGGAAGCGTATTTGACAGAATTATCGCAGAGCAATGGGGGTTTGTACCAGATCTCTTCGGCCTAACATTTCCCCCATGGCCTCTCCAAACAGATTGTTTGATGACCAACCTTAATAAGAGGCGGATGCGTAGTCGAAGCAATTTAGTGCATGTACTTTTTGATATACTTCTGACATATTTTGTTCCCATTATGTTCAATAGCGTACTTTCTTATGGATTACCATGTACTTAACCATGCACTAACCTAGTTGTATTTGTGACCACTTATTCAGTTTACTAACTCATTGCTTCGATCTTCCATCATTTGTATATTTGGTCACATTGTATATGTGGTAAACATCGATGAAGGATTTATATATTACCACTATTTCTTATATATTACCACTGTTTCTTACATTCAGTGCATGCTTTTTCTTATCTATGTTGATTTAACTGTGGAATATTTTTCTTTTTTTGGACCCCTTAAACCTACATGGCACATGAATCCTATAGTCCTATTAATTAATTCTTAAAATGATTATATGTCATGAGCTTACCGCGTGAGATGTTTCAATTAGATGGCACATGAATCATAAGAGACGAATGACAAAAATTGGCCTTCACATGTAAAACATATTTTTGTTGAGATTATGTTGGAGGAATAACTTAAGGTTAACATGCCAAACGGTGTATTCAAGGGTCCTACGTGGACATCAATTACAACTGAACTTAACCAAAGGACCGGGAAAGACTTTCTCTCTAAGCAAGTTCAACAGGAGCACAATAGGTTCCAAGGAAAACAACGCAAGTGGAGCCAGTTACTAAGACACATAGGGTTGGGGTGGGACAAGTAGACCCAAATAGTGACTTGTTCTGATGAGGTGTGGCAGAATGTGATTGTGGTATGTTTACTGTTGTTTATTAATTATATAACTTATTGCAATTATTTATTTATGCAATTTGCCTCCAAGTTGGTAATGTATTCACTGCTGCATTTAGTGTGCTAATGTTTCCAAGGACATTGCAGGTCAATCGTGGTGCAGTTAACTTAAGGAAACAGGGATGACTACAGTAGTTGTTCGCCCCTAGTACTGCGACTGGGAACTTGTAGATCTCCTCAAACACTCCTCCCCTGAATAGTGATGAGGAGCGTGCCCTAGAGGAAGAGCTTGCCAATGCCAATGTCAATGCAAGTGCACCCACCCATCTGGACGATGACTATTATACCCCTAACTTTGAGAGTTTCCTGCAAATTGGGGAGGATGCTGAAGTTGAGGAGGTAACCCAATGGGCGGAAAAACGTCTTGTGCAAGATGCAAGTGGCAAGGGTAAGAAGGCATTGAGGAAGTCGAATAGGGTGAGTGAAATGACTGTGGCCCTAAAGAAGTACACTACAACAACGAAGGATAGGTATAGTGGTAAACTCGGCAGGTCTATCGGTACATCCAACCAATTTGCTCAATCCGTGGTAGGCGGTGATCCTTGTTCACTTGGCAAGGCAATAGAGGTGCTAAATTCGTATGCAGATTTGAGTAATAAGGCCTATATCAAGATGTCAAAGGTTTTGCAGCAAAAGGATAATAGGATAGTGTTTATGCGTATGCTGAAGCATAGGAGGAAGTCTTGGATTGAGGACATTCTAAACCCAAAGGAGGATTGAAGGAGAGCAGTATTGCATTAAGTCTAAGCTATTTGGTTTTTATGTACTATGGATTTGGGTTGTTCTATTTACTTGTTTTTGTTTCGTATGGATGGTACAAAGGTTTATGTTATTTATGAACTTGGGATGCTTGTATGGTTTATGTTATTATTGAACTTGGGATGTTTGTATGGTTTGTGTTATATATTATATGACGGATTTGGATTTTGGGTTCATTGATTTTTATACGTTTATTATGGTGGCTATTGAATTAGGTGTTTATATTATACATATATATTATGCGATAAACTTATTTTAATAACATATTTACTTTTATATCTCTCTTTACATAACCTACGTAAATAGCGTGTTTGTGCTAATGTGTAGGTCACTTATGGCGTCCGAAAATGACTGGCGGAAAATCCAAGAGTATGACTTCAATGATGCATACTTCAATGACATTGATTTCAGCAATGACTATGAAGAAAATGATGATGATTGGACCGATTTGGAGTCTGAATGTGAAGAAGAAGCAGAGTTTAATTCAGTGAATCCTATAGTCAGGGAGATGTATGCGTACATGCAGCGGTGTTATGATAAAAAACCAATGCAAACAAGTGCGTTGACTGGCAATTCAGCTAAGTGTTATGAGATGTTCCACATTACACCTAAATTACTGTTACATTTAGTGGACGAGTTGGCTCAACATGGGTACTTAAGGGGCAGACTTGGTGAGGTAATTGCCACTTAAGCCGTGGCCATGTTATTGTACATACTTGGACACAACACCCATTTTAGACTAGTTGCAGACAAGTTTCAACACTCAACAAAAACCGTGTGCCAGCATTTTCGTAAGGCGTTGTGCGTTGTCCAACACTATGTGAAGTATTTAATTAAACCTAATCAAAATGTCACAGGCCTCCCCGAACATCTTTAAGTGAACAAGTACTGGCCATGATTTGAGGTACAAAACATTCCCTTACTTAACTAACTTCGTATAACAGTAAAATAATATGATATTTGATATGTGCTTAATAAGATTAACGAAAAATTTCATGTGTAGAGATGTATTGGAGCAATTGATGGAACGCTTATGAGTGCTCGACCTCCTACAAATGCAACTCAAGCACACAGGGACCGCAAGAGCCTTATAACAACTAATGTGCTGTTTGTGTGTAACATGGACATGCAGTTCACATTTGTCCATGGTGGGTGGGAGGGCAATGTGAATGACTCAAGGGTTTTCGAGGAAGCGATCAGTGACTGGAAGCATGGATTCTTATGGCCACTAACAGGTACTATACATTACTGTAAAATGTTTTTATCCTCCATGTCTAAGTAGTATGTTTATGAACAACTTAATTGCGTGCTGGCTGGTTGTGTGTGTGAGTAGGGTCGTACTACTTGGTGGATTCGGGTCTACCAATTGGCATTAGTTTTCTCCCCCCTCATAGGTCAACTAGGTACCATGCACAGGAATTCCACTCAAGCGGTAGACGGATAACATCAAAGAAAGAGTTGCACAACTACAGGCACTCGTCCTTACAGATGGTTATTGAGCAGTATTTTGGAGTGTTGAAGGCCCGTTTCCCCATTTTGAATTTAATGCCAATCTTCAAGCCAATTAGGCAGCATTATGTGGTTATTGTGTGCTGTGCACTTCACAATTTCATACACATGAACAATCAGAGTGATGAATTGTTCAGAACAATAGGGGAGATTGTTGGCGAAGGTAGTGTGACCAATAGTGAAGGTGGTGGCGATGCTAGAGCATCAACAAGCTCAACGACCCAAAGGCATGTACTAGAAATTTTAAGTGCATCCAAGAGAGCAATGGGCCAATTTAGGGACAATATCACTGACACAATGTGGGATGATTATGTTGCCCGTGGCAATGTGAAATGATTATATGTTGAAAATCACCATGAACCATTTACTTCGCTGCAATGTAGATGCTATGGCTTTGCAGCATAATTTTTTGGCACTATAATATGTGACGAAAATATTATTTATGTAAGTGGATGTATAACTTAGTTCAACTTGTAACATTATTGCACTATTTTGGAATGACATAACAACGTGCAGATATGCGCTCGGCATAATTATGTAACATAATTCGAATGCATCAATTATTACAAGATATATTTTTGGAGCATGGTATACGTTCGGCATGTGTTCACAAATATTTGATATGTGGTATAAGAAATATTGTTGGACCATCGGACATAAAAAAATATTGCCACTACTATAAGATGATATTGTATGGTGCTGCTGAATTTGAAGAGTGCAAAAGGGGGATAGATTAGGTCTACAATGAGGCTCTTGCAATATATCACGTCACTTACGATTATGCTAATCACTGAAGAGATGCCAAATATTGTTTCTTTAACCAAAGGATTGCAGGTTCAGCCTTACTTAAATTATATACCAAGAAAACTAGAACTGGTTAAAATTGTCTAGGTTTCATATTGTAGTAGAAATGACAAATGTATTATAAGTACATAATATGTTATTTCTAGCTCCTCAAACTACCGGAAAAAAAAAAAGTAGTTCACCATAAATAAAAAATAAATAAATAAATAAATTGCATAACACACATGACCAGTGGTGTCAATAACAAACGGATGTGTGTGTTACATCATCCTGCAAAATATATAGGAACTTAAAATGCAGGCATGTGATCAGTAATGTACATTACACACTTGACCGCCAATGGGTCATGGCAAACGCAATTGTGTATGGCCATGGCCCCTAAAAACATTAGAGAATACAAAATAAACCCCGAGTACAGTCCAAGACAAAAATAAAGCTACTATATACTTGTAGACCTTGTCTTTAGCAATCCGGAGTGCAAGCTTAGTTTTTTTAGCCTTGTGCTTTGCTATCCTTAGGAGCTCTCGTGCTTTTGCTTCCCTTGCATGAGCCTCATCCCTTTCATTTCTAGCAACTACGGCCTCGGCCTTATATCTCATAAACCTTTCATGCACAAGTGGTGTTGTTGCATAGCCACGTGGGCATGTGTTCTTGTCCAACCATTTGAAGAACTTACATGCCTGATTGGAGTCCTGCATACAACATTAAAGGCATATTAAGATGGTTAGCAAAGATAGTAAGAAAATGACAAGTCAAATATGTGACGACAATAAAATCATGTAATACTAACCGACGACCACTGCTGACATCCATAGAACCTCCTACCGAAATTACGGATAGACAAGGAGGTCCTTTCCACACACCGATCCATATCGCACATATGGCCGCTAGAAGTGGACTCATAAATAGTGGCAGAATACATTCCACTGCTAAGTAAATGAAACTCATGCAATTAGTCCAATAAGGAAAATGATGTTAGTACTATAAATGAGAAATGATGTTAGTACTATAATTACTCCTACTCCTATGCAATGATAGCTCTCATTGAAACTCATTATTATAAATGAGTAGATTATATGCCTAAAGAAGTGATTATAGCTTCAACTTTCTGAATAATTAAAAATAAAATGGGAGAAAAATCTTCAACTATTTGCACTGTAAGTTTACGAAGATATAACTTTTGCAACAAAGTAGGTGCAATGCACATATATTAACATATAACTACCAATTAGAAAAATACAACATTAGAAAGTCAATAGCTGATAACAAGCAAAACCCCCTCTAGATGCGTTTTTATGGTGATGTCAATTACATTAAGGGGTTAAAGAAAAGCTGGTTTCATATATTGTTTTGTGAACTGATTATATTTCACCGGAGGTAACAGCATGATTAGAGCACACAAGTTATGCAAATATGGCACATTATCAATTGATTTGAGCATATCATTAGGGAAATATCTGTGCTTGTTAACAACTGAAGTTTAAGTGTGATCAAAGTGATAATAGCAGTTATTTCCTCTCATCTTAACCATACAAGAGATGATAAATTTGTATCTTTCTTTTGATAAACATTAAACTAAGTTTTTATAACATAAAATTATTGATATGCAGTCTTGCCTTCTCGCTTGGGAGGTCCAAGTTGTGGGATGGGATGTGAGTTATGGTGCAAAATTTATGGATTCTAGTTGTGTATATATTGCTATCTCTCTACCCATCCCCATTCTAATATATCAAAGTCATTGTATGTTTTTTTGGGTGTGGAATATAGGTATGAACAGTATGAATTTATAGAGAGGGAATTAGAGCATATGACAGAACAGATCAAATCAATTATTCAGACCCTAAATGCTAACCAGGTAAATACTTTGAGTTCAATGTTTTCACTCCTTAACAAGTATTTTCCCCCCCTTATAGATGCAAATGATTTATGCCTACCTTACCATTTCATTTAGGGAGGAGAACTTGAGGCAGCTGATGGGATGACACCTTTAGATGTAGTTGTCCAGATTTTAAACAATCAACTAAGTTCTTTAATATGGATTGATGATTGTATCAGACTCTGTGTGCATGTGTAGTATGCATTGTGCATTTTTTGAAACCCTCAAGGTTTCTTAGAGCACAAAAAAAAAATAGTTTCAATGTCACTCTAACATTGGGATTCATGACTGGGCTGGCAAATTCAAGCTATTACAGATGATATTCATCCTTTGCTAATGAGTTTTGAGTCTTTTTCCTTTAGGCTATAGTTGGTTTAGGCAATCTAAAAGTGGGCTTTGCTATCTTTCTTTCTTTTGGTTGTTTTTTTGTCAAGGGCTTTTGCTGATCTGCTTAAAAAGCCCTAAGGCAGATTATAATTAGTGAGCCATATAGTTCCATGTATGAAATAAAATCTTAATTTGTTTCCATCAAAATGGATGAATTTTTTTCTACTTCACAAAATTGGCAGGATAAAATAATAGTGCAATATTTGAACTAGAGACTCTTTAGAACATATATTACATTGGCTGCTAACCTATATCAATAATTAATGTTATACCATACAATGTCATAATTAATGTTTATTGTTCCATTCCATTAATGTTTTTCTACTTCTAGCAAAACCATTAATCTGAAAATCCATTTCATCAGAAAACAAAATGTCTTTCCCTTCAGAATTGTAACTCCAAGACTCCATCACACAACAGAATCAAAAGTCTCAGAATTTAATGCTATACAAAATATCAAAAATACTTGCAAAAAACATTCAGGAAAAGAAAACACATACATCACCCTTCTACACTTCAACCCATAAGCCAAATTCCATACTTTTATGTAAAAATCATAAGGCTGGAAAAATAAACACACACAACCAAAAAAAATTATTATATGGTGCATACAACATAAACATTAACACATTAGAGAGACATAAACAAACACATCCACATATCATTCAAAAGAAGCATTGCAGAACAAAAATAAAGGTTAACAAGCATAAAACTTTAAAAGTATCTCAGAACTAAAACTAAAATCCAAAGAACAACATTGATCATGCACAATCTCAATTCATAAAAAAAAAAAAAAAAAAAAAAATCAAGTCCCACTTCTGGGCAATCCAAAACCAGTGGAAATGAAAGAAAAGAGCAAACAAGCTCTTAGCTCACTGAGAAAATTATAGAAAGAATTATAAAGTTCAAATTTTTATTTAAACTTTTCCTATAGTTTCTTAGGAACCAAGCAAAAAAGAGAGAGAGAGAGAGTAGAAAATTCAACAGTGGGAAAATGGGTTATTTAGAGTAAAACCCTTTTTCATACTTCAAACCATTGAAGCAAACCAGCAATGGGTAAGCACAATAATATCATATAAACAAAACAAAACAAAATAAAAAACTGAGGCTTTATTATTTTCTCACTAACCAAATAACTGGGAAAAATAGAGGCAAATAGAGTTCAAGCTAAAACCTAACATTTTTCTCAAAATCCAATTGCGAAACACACAAATTAGATAAATAAACAATGTGAGAGAGTACAGAAAGGGATGAGGTAGCACCGTCTTGGGTCGAAGGAGACCGTCCATGACAAAATCAAGAAATGGGTCACGTTTCTTTATGCTCATCGGTGCCATTGGGTCACGACAGAGGAGATCGCATCGCCGTACTCCAAGTCTTGGCAGTTCAAGTGAAAGTTTATTAGACTAGTCCCACTAAGATGGCGAGGAAACTTACTTCCGAGAGAGCTGCTTTCGCCTCGGTAATTACCTAACGAGAGATAGCCGATGCCAAAGTCGCCTTTTACGCGAGGGAACGCCAGACAGACTTACCTCTGCTAACTACGTTTTATATAGACTGGAAGCTAGAGAGATACTATACCTTAGTATAGTGCCGCTACCAGAGAAGGTTGTTTCATGCTAGGCGTCTAGACCTACTACGCTCGAGCCGCATCCCCGGCACACTTGCTATATCCACTAGGGCTTCATCCCACTTCATTCTACCAACTATACCTGAGAGAAAGCCGTTCTATAACAATTCAAGACAACAAGAAAGCAAGAAAACGATAGCGATCGGTTTGGGAGCGTCATGGGCGGGAGGAGGGCGAGAGCTGAGCCCGCACGCTTTATGCTTTACATTGGAGAGATGGGTGTTGTTCACTGGTGATGGTCCTAACAAGGCGAGGGAGCTTGAGAAATTTTTATGGGTTCGAGTTTGTGCTTTGGGAGAGTGACAGGGCTGAAGGGGGAAGGAGAAATGAGAAAAGAGAAGGCTGATGGGGATGAAAACCTTTCGCGGGTAACAAAACAGTTTTGCTCTGACCAAGTGGCAGGTATGAGGCCCACAAATAGTGTGAAAAATATTGAGTGATGGTAAGGGAGTGATGGTGCCAAATGGGTGTGATATTTTAGAGTGATAAATAATGAGTGATGAAAATTGAGTTATGGAAATTGAGTGATAAAAAAAAACATCCAAACAGCCTCTTAATCAATAAATCAAGCTCCTGCATGCCACATTCAGTTGGAGCAAAGACCCATGTATCTATGTGGATTGGGTCACATTCAAAACTTGGGAGGCGAAACTTTTGTGGGAAAAGAGCCCAAGACTAATTATATATTTATTTTGAATACAATGGTTGATAAAATGCTTGACATAGAATTTATAATTTTTATTTTGGTTGTATGATGTAACAACCTAAAATTGACGCCAGTGAAACAACTTAACTTAGCTATGAATAAGAAAGTTGTTATTATTTTTAGGTGAATAATTTGCTTTTACTTATTGAGGGTTAGGGATTATTTGGAAGCATATTTTTAAAATAATCACCAAAATCTACACATATTCCATGTCCTACTAAATGACAGAAACTCAATTGCCAAAAATAAGAACTAAGAAGGAAACAAAGAGAACCCCAAAGGTACAAATTAAGAACTAAGTGAGTAGAAAAAATTACATGTAATGTCTCCATTATTTGAATGTTAGCCTAGAATCTATATCAACTCAAAATGGTATTAATTTTTTTAAAAAAAATATATTTAACATATGCACCTTTGTTAAAAATTTGTTAAATACGTTGAACCATGTCTAGCTTGCTTTACTTATTTATTGGTCAGGTATAATTGTAGGTGATTTTAGCAATGAAAATATCTACCCTTTATGTTAAAATATATGTACAACAATTTCCAAAATTATCTTACATAAAAGCTTTCAACATTATCCGCACAACATGCAAGCAACCTGCTAATTATATATAAAATCTAAAACATAATATTTATCGTTACTACGCTTATTTATTTATTTATTTTTTTTTTCATTAGTCCTTTCGTGCTTCCACAATTTTCACTTTAGTTTCATTAACACTCTTAACTCCCTCTCTCCATTGTTTTTAACTTCCCATGTAAGCTCTTTCTTGCCTCTTTCTCTCCTCATTGAACCCAACCAATCCCTTATTCGGTTGCCACTTGCCACTGCCCCTATCAAATCAAAGAAATGATATATAAACCGTTAGGCATTCCTTACCTCTCTCTTAATCGGAAGGAGATCCTCAATATGCCGATCTTTTTCAGTTGACGAGGGGAATGGGATATTTCCAAGTTGCTCATGCTCAATAACAAAGCATATTTTCGGTAGGATATTAAGATGTGGAGTTTCGAAATTCACTTTATTAAGAATTCTTAATAAAGTGCTAAATTATTTCCAAGTGGAAACTGTTGATGTTAAAAGTCTATATGTATAACCTTGGAAATCTGTTGATATTAAAAGTCTATGTGTATAACCTCGACAACTCAAGCTCCGATTATTTTAATGAAAAATCTTATGTGAAGATAGTTTTTCACATTTTTTTGTGTTAAAAAAACTTTCTCTTATTTTTCCTTATTTAACTTGGCATAAATTAAAGTTATTTTCCACTAAAATTTTCTGAAAAATAACTCTAAAAGAAATGTAGTTTTTCAAAAATGAAAAATGATACATTTAAAAGAAAAAATTAATGCTGAAACAAATTGAGCATGAGGTGGCTAAACATGATAAAATGTATGTCATATACTGATATATATGAGAGTTTTTATCTCACACTACTTTTAGTCACTTTTTATATATATAGCATGTGACTATGTGAGATATGTGCACATGCTTAACGAGAATGAGATAATTTCTCACTCATGTAGCTAGTTCGTTGTGCATGTATACAAGGAAGTGGTCCACATCATAACATTATTTTGCCACATACTTTGATCTCTTCCTTGTTGAGCTCTTCTTGACAAGCTCTTGTCTTTTAATTAAGATCTTTTTTGCTAAGCTTTTCTTGGTGAGCCCTTCTTTTTGAAGCTCTTCTCTACTTGTGTTTGAGGTTTGGGCCTCGCATTTTCCCCCTCTAGCTTGGTCTCTCTTTCTCTTTATTTTTATTTTCTTCTTTATTTTTTTTTTAACGACATTTATATATAGATATATATATTTTTTTTTTTGATTCATAACAAAAACCATCATTTTTGCTCCTAGGCAAGTGTAAATCACGGGCAACAAAGTTTGTTTATTGCATATTGCTTCCCCATCGATCCTTGAGTAGGTTATTTTGGCATAGCCTTGGGTAGGTTTTGTCTCTTTTATCTTTTATGGGAAACTTCTTTTGGATGAATCGATAATTCGATATACATTACACTCCTACATCATTGGGCAACAAAGTTTGTTTATTTCATATTGTTTCCCCCTCATCCACGAGCAATGAACATATTAGTTTAGCATGCCTTGGGTAGGTTTTTTCTCTTTATCTTTTACGGAAAACTTATTTGGGTGAATTTATATACATTACACCCCCTAAGTCCTAAAAATATTAGCTTAGGCTAGGAAATGATAGTCATGCCCAAAAAAATAATAATAATAATTAATAATCATAGGCAGCGAGCAATTTAAGTAGCTGGCATATCACATATGCATGTACACATGCTCTCCACAATATTGTAGCAACTTGCCTTTTTCAACAGTTAGATTGATGCATGGAAGCCTATACTGATGTATCATGTAAGTATATCAACTTGAAAAAGATGCAAGCATGCATAGACAGCATGGTATTGCTTGTCTCTTGATATATATCTTTAGTGCTACCCGAAAACAAAGATTTGAAATTTGATGTATATATAATGGCATCAATTTTTATTTATTTTTTTATTTTATTTTATTGGATTTGAAGATGATAGAAAACTTTATTGAAATAAGATCCAAATACATGGGAGTGTGCACTAGCAAGGATCACTTCACTTGAACTTTTAACTAGGGCAATTTAGTTTAAAACGAAATTAATTACAAAACTTTAAAAAGGAAAAAAAAAAAAAAAATCAAACCCAACAACCTTATTTGAAATCAAATATATTAGCAATTCCCGACACTATAACGTCATTTCCAGTTTAAGGCTGCAGAGACAGGCATGTCGCCACTCTCTATGGTAAACTTTTAACTAAACTTGTACGTAAAATATAGTAACCCTTTGGCTTCTCCAGATGGGGTTATTACGCTATAACTCACACTTTTTTCATTATTTGATTCACCAAATCTGTCGAGCAGTTCTTTCATGGGCACTTGGACTTCACCGATGTCTTTTTTACCCAATTTTTTATCTGCTTTGAGTTCCACGACGAGGACGAGGCGGTTCAGCTGGGATGCGGAGAGGTATTTACGCAGAATTTCATAGGGGAATTCCATTCGGGGTTGCGGCCACAGTCTTTGTCAATGGGTGTAATTTGCATGCAGGTGTCGTCTTTAATTAAATTGTAGTCTTGGATTGAGACTACGGCGTACACCTCCATCTTGAAGAAAAGATTCACGTCTTGCAAGTCCTTCGCTGAGTTGATTGTGACATCCAAAAACTTGCACTCCATCTTGAAGTAGGTGTTTGTGATGAAAGAAATTCAATTTTGCTGCTTGGTATGGGAAATGGGTGAGAATTGATTTATATATATAGAAGAGTCTTGAAGATGAGTTTTTGGTGCGTTAATGCATTTTTTTTTTCATGGCTAGGAAGGTAAATCAAATTATTAAATTTGACCTTCTTTGTTAGCATTTTAAAAAAAAATAATAGTCTCATCACATGCACATGCATTTTATGATAAAAATTATTAGTCCCATCACACGCACTACACATATACATACATTCTACCATTTTCTTATATTGTCACCAAAAATATGAATAGTAATAATTATTTCATTTTAGTTTATCATATTTTTTGTAATATTGATTTTTATTCTCATGTAATTATGTATTAAACGTGTATTAATAGTACCAACTTGATCCATAAATTATAAGACTGAAACTATTTGTCCTCTATCATTGTCGCACTAATTCAAGACTCAACTGACAATTCCCCAAAGACATAATATTATTGTATTCAATTTAGATATGTTTTCCATTTAATTTTATTTTTTTTTTTCCCATTTTTATTTGTCTTTTAAGTTTTTCAATTTAGTCGTTTTGTTTATAACGTCTGTCAAATCTTTTCATTTATTTTAACATTTTTTTTTTAAAATTTTCCAAAACAATGTGGTTTTCATGAAATTAATGGTGGAGATTGGCCGGACAAAAGGTCCAAAATTAGAAATGAATTGAAGTTGTCAAAGGCTTTGTAACTAAATTAACACTTCTTTATGCACAAAATGTTTTGGAGTTTAGGGGGAAAATGTTCAAGTTACAGGACTAACAACACATATTATAACTATATCGGAAGAAATGAATTGAAGTTAAAGATAGAAATGTAAAAAAAAAAAAAAATTTAAGAAAAAGACAGTCATTAATGATAACTAGATTTTATATATTTGCTTGATGGTAGCAATACAAAAATCTCATAAAACAACGGCTTTAGCTCCAAACAAGTTTAGAGCTATCTTCCTTCTAGTCTATTATATGGAAATTGAAGAGATTATCTTTGTGTTTTTTTAATCATATGAATTTTCTTATGAGTCATGTGACTCATTTAAATAATATGTATAGGTAGTCAAGTAAATCGCTACATACATTATCTCTAGTGGGGTGGTAAGAATTCTGCTAACAGTGCTTAGAAATTGCTAGAAAACAGTTACACTTCAGTCTACATATCAAATGTTCCGAATCTAAAGATTGAGCTACACAATATTATGAAGAAAGAGAATGATCCAATGAGCGTTTATCTACAGAAAATTAAGGACTTTTTCATATAATCCTTAGCTTGCTAAATGAATACCACCCCATCTATTTTGCAATAAGAACAAGTTGTGAGCCATATCCCATTTTAAGAACTATGTAATGTTGCATTCAGAAGAGCAAACACTCAAACTCAACCTAAAAATCTTAAGGAACATGTTTTAGCAATGAGAGCATTAGAATCAGTTGATAACAGACCTCATCACATTCTATTTATAACGTGAGAGATTAAATTCTTCAAAATTTTCATACCTCCCGGAACTTCATTTTCTAGTGATGTACGATAGAATATGGGGAATTTTTTTTTATCATTTATTAGTTTTTGATAGTTTTATGTAATTTTTGGAATTTTCAAATTTATTTCATTTAGGTATTTTTAAGATTTTCATAATCAAATTAAAAATTTTGCATATCTGTCAAAATCAGACTAGGATTACCTTTACTACTTGGAATAAGTTTGTGGAGCTTTTAAATAGGCTAAAAAAAGAAAAAGAACAATTATCTTTCAATAAAGATATTTTATTCATTTGTCGTGGATTCAAAGAGACCTTTATGGATTTAAGGGTTGTGTTTCTCTAGAATGAGATCTAGCATGTTTCACACGTTCCATGCTAGCTACATTAATTGGTAACAGAGCTCGTTAACATGTTGAAATGACAAAAGATGATTACAAAAATAAACAACTATTGAAAGGATTACTCATGGACTATGAGGTTCACAATATGCTCATTTATCTCACTCTAAAAGACAAAAGCGATCATGAGGATAGTAGGGATTTGCAGGTCACAGATTGTGCTCATAGCTGGACATGTTCTTAATTTTAATGATATTACATACTTTGATGGGGGTATCATACAAAGAAGACTTCGTAGATTGGATCTTGGATCTTGAAGATTATATTGCTTATGCAACAATTCCTAAAGATTTCAAGGAGTACCTTGTATCAAGCAAGTTTGAGAGCGATGCGATAGCTTAGTGGAACAATATACAATTTTTTGAAAGTGAACTTGTGAAGAGGTAAGCCCAGAATTTCCTCATGGGAAAGAAATTCTTGCCTCCGAGGCACTCAATGTTTTATGGCAATAGCAAAAACTCAAATTGTTCAACTCGTGGTTAGTCTACTGAACTGGTTGGTTTGCTCACAATTTGAAAGGTTAAAGGCTTTTTTGTTTCTTAGTGTTTTTCACTTTTAAAAACTAGACTAGAGGTCGGTTCACGTTTAACCCAATCCAATTGGCTAGTCCAATACAAGTTTTCAATCCTGGGTCACAACTCTTCGTGGATTGGATTAGGTCAACTATGAGCACACTCATTGGGTTCAATTCGACCCAATAATTTTAATATTTCAACATTAACAAAACGACAATGTGTTTAAGAAAATCATATATACCAACTCAATTAGAAACAAAATTCAAATGCAAAAACTTCATTGAAAAAAAAAAAAGAAGCTAAAATGTCATTATAAGACAACTAGTATGATATATCATGTATTTTTAGAGATACTTTCAACTTATAGTGTTTGCTTATAATGATTTTTTATCATCAGATTAAGACATTAATTGAGTTTTTAGTATAAGTGAAGATTAAATTTCAAATATTTTATTTAATAATAAATATTTTACTAATTGAGCTAACTGAAACTCACAACTAATATATTATATTAGAGTTATGAAATTATGTATACTAAATGAATTATCTTTATTATTTTTTCAATAAAATTACATATTCTATAAGTTAATGACCAAAATCATACAATAATTGGACCTTTATTGCTTCTCCATAAAATTATATATATATATATATATATATATGTAGAGAAGGAAAGTTCCCGACCTATCACAAGCTGACACGTCACAGTATCAAGTCCACAAAATGCAGCCAATTACGAAGCGCCACATATTGCTGCTAGGTTTTGCTATCACTATTCAGAAACCAACAGAAATTTGCCAAGTGTCATGCAAGAACCAATCAAAAATCAGCTCGTGCAAGCGATGACATAAGCAGCCTCGCACGTGTAAGCAATGACCTAAGCAACCTCGCACGTGTAAGCGATGACACAATCATTCCAACCTGTGCAAGCGATGACATAAGCCGACCAATCAAGCTCTGCCATGTGTCACCAATCAGATGCCGCCATGTGTCACTTACCTACCCCAAAACTCCTATAAATAGAAGCCTTCCTAAGGCATTCAGAAGGAAGAAACCATTTTGAAGCACTCAGAAGTCCAGAAGCTCTGCCGGAATCAAGCTCCAAAGCCTCCAAGAACTTCAAGAACTTCAACTTCGAATACGAAGAACGTTCGAAGGAAAATCATCCAAATCATCCGCCTAGATCCAAAAGTTTGCGGGAATTAAGCCTGAAGTGTCCGAAAACACCAACAAATCACAAATTGGTGAAGTTCTGCGGATTCAAGCCTCTAAAGCACCAAAGAACTTCCACCATAAATCCAAGAACACGAAGAACACACGAAGAACACGAAGAACGCGAAGAACAAAGGGTTTCTAACAAGCTCCTAGCCAGAAATTCATTGTAATTCCGTTTTAGCAATCTTCGATCCATCTTTCAACTAAATTGAGGGATATTTTGTGTTCAAGTCACAATCACATTACCACAAATCCAAATCAATAAAGTCTTGAAAGGAGATCGAATCAGGGGATAACTCTTTTGTAATCAAAGAGAATTATACCACAATCATCAATACAAATTCGCATTTGTGCAACTATTTTTACTTGTTTGATTTATTTCGAACTAGAAATTTAGTCGTCTACATATTCTGGCACGCCCAGTGGGACATCTCTGCCTCTCATCTCTTTCTCCTTCAAAAGAAATTCGACATCATTTTGCTACCACCTTCAATGGCCTCTAGCAAGAATGTTCGAAAATCAACAATTGATGCTTCCAGTACTGATGATTATGCTGGCCCAGTCACTCGCAGTCGATCCAAAGCTTTTGATCGACTTCAACCTCAACCAACCAAAGAGGGTGAGCTTTCTACTGTCATCTCTCTAGACTTTCTTGCAAAGAGGAAAGCTACCAATAAGGATCCATCTGTCTCGAAAGATTTGGAGAGTCATCCCCAACAAGGACCTTTTCTATCAACTCTTCACCTGTGATGAGAAACTTAAGGAATGAAGTACCTTTGACTCGTCCTATTTCATCATTTTTCCCATCACATCTAGAGGTCATGCCAGCAATGATGACTAACACCTCTACCATGGAAGAAAAGATGGCTGAAATGGAACAACGGATCATCCTCCTCACAAAATCACTTGAAGAAAAAGACGTCAAAATTGCAACCCTAATGAACAAGCTGGAGGTAGAAGACTTGGGTGAATCAAGTCATGGCCTTGAGCGTCCACCTGGCTTTACCCTGAGGGGAGAAAATGCTAGGGGTGATAAGGGAAAAGGAGGTGAAGGCACTTCCCAACACGGACATTCCGCCTCAATGGCTTCAATATCTCTCCAACAATTGTAGGATATGATAACGAACACTATTCGGGCACAATATGGAGGCTCTTCTACAAGTTCCCTCATATATTCGAAACCCTATACAAAGCGCATCGATAATATAAGGATGCCAAATGGGTATCAACCCCCCAAGTTCTTACAATTTGATGGCAGAGGAAACCCTAAGCAACATGTGGCTCACTTTGTAGAAACATGTGAGAATGCGGGGACTCAAGGAGGCCTCTTGGTAAAGCAGTTTGTTCGTTCACTGAAGGGAAATGCGTTTGATTGGTACACAGACTTAGAACCCAAGTCAATCGATAGTTGGGAACAACTTGAAAGAGAGTTTCTCAACCTATTCTATAGCACACGGCGCACGGTGAGCATGATGGAACTTACCAATACCAAACAATGGAAAGATGAGCCTGTCGTTGATTATATCAATCGATGGCGTTCTTTGAGTCTAGATTGCAAGGATAGACTTTCTGAAATATCTGCCATAGAGATGTGCATCCAAGGCATGCATTGGGGACTTCTTTACATCCTTCAAGGGATAAAGCCCCGAACATTTGAAGAGTTAGCAACTCGTGCGCATGACATGGAATTGAGTATCTCAAACCATGGAAATACAAAACCTCCCGTACCTGATGAAAGGAAAGAGAAACGGGAAATGAGGAAAAATGACAGGAATCCGAAAGGTAATGTCAAAGACTCAATGAATGTCAACCTTGCCCCAGTCAAAATTTCAACAAGAAATGTGAAGGCCAATGAAAAGAGGCCCGATGTAGGCCAACAGCGTGAGACGCGGCGCTCATCACTCAAGGAATGGGAACAAAAAGTGTATCCTTTCCTAGATACCGATATGCCCGAAATGCTAGAACAATTGCTCAAGTTGAAGTTAATTGAATTGCCCGAATGCAAGCGACCGGAGGAGATGGGAAAAGTGGACAATCCGAACTATTGCAACTATCATCGCATCATAAGCCATCCAATCCAAAAATGTTTTGTTTTTAAAGAACTCATCATGAAACTCGCCAAGGAAGGGAAAATCGACTTGGATTTTAATGATGTTGCTCAGTCAAACCTTGTAACCTTTGCTTGTGGGTTACCTAGTTGCATGTCTCCAACTACTAAACAGGGGGCAAATACCACTCTCATTCAGTTTGGTTCTCTAGAACCTATTCAAGTTCAGCTCTCACAAAAGGCACCTGATTATGATTCAAATGACAATGAAAGGTCAACAGTGGATGAAGAAGAAGGTTGGACGGTGGTTACTCGCAAGAGATGGAAGAAGAAACGTACATTCCCTCTTCATTTGATCACCCAAGAGCCTAAAAAAGCACAAAACCAGATTCAGCCTTGGTCGAAAAGAAGTGACAAAAGGCAAGAAAAACTGGGAACAAAAATGTCTGACAATTCAGCACAAACCCAAAAACTTCGAAATCTCGTCACATTGGAAGAATTCTTCCCTCGAAAATTCTTCCAAAATGTCTCGGCTGAGGCCGTTCACACAGTCTCTCATTGCGAAATTCAAGATGAGGAGGAGAACGTTGGCCATGGTGATGAAGACGAGACTTTGCCATCTCCGGAGGAACACCAATCTCGAGTTGAGGAAATAGAACCCTTGCAATCTTCCATCTCACCAAGAGAAGCACCCGCTCAAACTCTTGAAAAACCAGAGATATGCGCTCCTTCTACCAACACGCTTCAACAAACCCAGGAATGTTACGCATGCTCTCCAGACTTAACTTTCACTGATGAGGATTTGTTGTTAGGCTCTAAGCCCCACAATCGTCCACTTTATGTCTCTGGCTATACTCATGAACAAAAGATCGATCGTATCCTCATTGACGGAGGATCAGCTGTTAATATACTACCAAAAATGACAATGAGACGACTTGGTCTGACCATGGAGGAATTATCACACAGTCGTTTGGTCATTCAAGGTTTTAACCAAGGAGGACAACGTGCAATCGGCATGATACATTTGGAGTTAATCATTGGAGAATTGACAAGTAACGTTTTGTTCCATGTCATCGATGCCAAGACAACCTACAACATGCTGTTAGGACGTCCGTGGATCCATGGAAATGGAATAGTGCCATCAACTTTGCATCAATGTTTCAAATATCTTCAAGGTGGAGTAAAAAAGGTCAATGCTGATTTAAAGCCTTTTGCTGAGACTGAAGCTCATTTTGCTGACGCAAAATTTTATATAGAAGATGACATTGCCAGTGAAGTCCTCCCGGTTAAGATCCCGCCAATGGAAAGTAAGCAGAGTGAAAAGAAGCATGTTAGATTCATCACTGAAAAGAATAATCCTTCCTCAAAGAAAAGTCCAGAATGCGGGAATGATCGTTCTAGTGAATCTACCAGTAATTCAATAAAAGCTGAAACTTCAACACCTTCCAATAATTCTCCAGTCCTCCGTTATGTACCATTGTCACACCGCAAGAATGGACAGTCACCATTTGTGGAATGCCTTCGACCTACAGAAGACATGGAAAAGCCTTTTACAAAACTCACGATGGAGGATGTAGCCATATTGAAAGAAAATCATGCCATGCCTCTAACTTCATCCACAAATCCTTTACCCTCGAAACCACTAAAGGGATTCGTGAGGCCTTCACAAAATTTGACAGAGCATGGTATTCTACCAAGCGAGCGGACAAAAGAAGGGTTCGACCCAAAGGCATATAAGCTGTTGGCCAAGGCAGGCTTCGATTTCTCAAAACAAGGAGACTTAGGGGAGCTAATTCCAGAGGCTACCGGAGAAAAGATGCATGGCCTTAGCAAAACACAAAGGAAAATGCGACTTGAAGGGCAAAAGATTCCTATCCCAAAGACCGGATTAGGTTATACTCCAGAGCAACCAGCTCAGATATGGATCAAGAGGAAAACCAATGCTTCAAGTTCCCAATACATAACAGTGGAGGACGACGAGAATTTGAATCATGGAAAAGATCACCTTCCATCACGGGTCTCAGTGTTTGATCGCATTGATGGCTCATCATCACGAGTTATAGTGTTCGACAGGTTAAATACAACTTGCTTAACACAAAATTGTGACACTCTTGCTTGTAAATCAGTCTTTGATAGATTGGGGGCAACAAAAAGGCCTGGTGATAATCATTCTCAAAATTCAATAAACCTTGAGAATCAAAGGGAGAAGAAAGCCAATGACGAGATCCGCAGTAGCATTCCCTCACGCATGAAGCGTAACTTTGCCTTAGATATCAGCATTGAAGGATCGCTCAAGGTCAAAAGGCGAACGATTGTACACACAAGTCAGTCACTCGCCCACAATGAGCAAATTGGAGAGGTATCATCCTCGTTTCATATTACAATAGAAGAGGATACAATTTCAGATGCTGAAGATGAAGAGGTCGAGGAAGCTCCTCCAGCTTTGGAAGATGGAGGACAGGCTACAGTTGATGAACTTAAAGAGGTCAATTTAGGGACTGTTGAGGAACCTCGGCCAACTTTCATCAGTGCGCTTCTCACCCCTGAAGAAGAAGAAGAGTACCTCAAGCTCCTAGTAGAATACAAAGATGTGTTTGCTTGGACTTACAAGGAAATGCCCGGGCTCAATCCAAGTATTGCTGTACACCATTTGGCAGTAAAGAAAGGCGTGCGCCCAGTTAAACAAGCCCAAAGACGGTTTCGGCCGGAGCTTATCCCTCAAATAGAAACTGAGGTCAATAAGCTAATCGAGGCGGGTTTCATTCGTGAAGTGCAGTACCCAGAATGGATCGCTAACATCGTCCCGGTTAAAAAGAAGAATGGACAAATCCGAGTGTGCGTTGACTTCCGTGATTTGAACAATGCATGTCCTAAGGATGATTTTCCATTACCCATCACTGAGGTCATGGTTGACGCCACTACTGGTCATGAAGCTTTATCTTTCATGGATGGTTCTTCGGGTTACAACCAAATTCGAATGAATCCTAAGGATGAAGAGCTCACAGCTTTTCGTACCCCTAAGGGCATTTACTGTTACAAAGTAATGCCTTTTGGATTAAAGAACGCCGGTGCTACTTATCAACGGGCCATGCAAAAGATCTTTGATAATGTACTTCACAAATACGTGGAGTGTTACGTCGATGATCTGGTGGTTAAAACCAAAAGAAGGGAAGACCATCTGGTAGATCTGCGATCCGTGTTCAACCGCCTAAGAAAATATCAGCTTAAAATGAACCCACGCAAATGCGCCTTTGGCGTAACGTCTGGGAAATTTCTTGGTTTTGTTGTAAGGCATCGCGGTATTGAAATTGACCAGTCCAAAATTGAGGCTATCCAGAAAATGCCAGAGCCCAAGAATCTGCGAGAACTTAGAGGCTTGCAGGGAAAACTAGCTTACATCCGACGATTTATCTCGAACTTGGCTGGTCGATGTCAACCTTTCAATAGATTGATGAAGAAGGATGTGCACTTTGAATGGGATGAGGCTTGTAGCAATGCTTTTGCACGCATCAAAAAATACTTGCTTAACCCTCCAGTTTTGGGTGCTCCTATTCCAGGAAAGCCTTTAGTGTTGTACATCGCGGCACAAGAAAGGTCTCTGGGTGCTCTTATGGCGCAAGAAAATGAAGAGGGGAAAGAAAGAGCCCTTTACTATCTCAGTCGAACTCTCAATGGAGCTGAATTAAATTACTCTCCTATTGAAAAGATGTGTCTTGCTCTTTTCTTTGCTATAGATAAACTGGAGCACTACATGCAAGCATACACGGTTCGTTTGATAGCAAAAGCGGACCCAATTAAGTATGTCCTTTCTAGGCCAGTGGTTTCGGGTCGTATAGCTCGATGGGCGGTTTTGCTACAACAATATGACATTACATATGTCCCACAAAAAGCTGTCAAGGGACAAGCATTAGCAGATTTCTTGGCTGATCACCCAGTTCCGTCTGATTGGGAATTCTCCGATGATTTCCCAGATGAAGACGTGTTCTACATTGAAGTAATGCCACCATGGATGATGTTTTTTGATGGGGCTGCACGTCGAGAAGGAGCGGGGGCAGGTGTAGTGTTTGTTTCTCCACAACGGCAAATACTTTTGTACTCGTTCTCATTAAGCGAACTTTGCTCTAACAACGTAGCCGAATATCAAGCATTGATTATTGGTCTACAAATGGCCATTGAAATGAGCATATCGCAACTTGAGATCTTTGGGGACTCCAAATTGGTTATCAACCAAATCTTGGAGCAGTATGACGTCAAAAAGGAAGACCTCATCCCCTATTGCCAATATGCGAAGAAGTTGTTAAAAAATTTTGAGGCCATCACATTGGAGCATATACCAAGAAAGGAGAATAGACAGGCCGATGCTTTGGCTAACTTAGCTACCGCCTTGGCATTATCCCAAGAAGAGACCACCAAAGTTGCTATTTCCCAGAGGTGGGTGGTACCTCTCGTAATTGAAGAAGAGGAAGAAGAGCAAGCCAACATCATTTCGGTATGCCTTGTTGAAAAAGAAGATTGGCGACAAGCGATCATTGAATACCTTCAACATGGAAGACTCCCGGATGATAAACGCCACAAGACTGAAATTCGGCGGAGGGCTGCTCGGTTCATTTACTATAAAGACACTCTCTTCCGCCGTTCATTTGATGGATTGTTTCTTCGTTGCTTAGGAGAGGAGGAGGCTAAACAAGCCTTAGAGGAGGCTCATTCTGGAATATGTGGCGCACATCAGTCGGGCCCTAAGTTACATTACAGGATCAAACGAATGGGTTACTATTGGCCTACAATGGTGCAAGATTCCATGGAGTGCGCTAAGAAATGTGAAGCTTGTCAGTATCACGCAAACTTCATCCACCAGCCGCCAGAACCTCTACACCCAACTGTAGCTTCTTGGCCTTTTGAGGCATGGGGGCTTGATGCGATAGGACCATTACCAAAGTCATCCGATGGCCATTTGTACATCTTGGCCGCAACCGATTACTTCTTGAAGTAGGCAGAAGCTGTACCCCTCAGGGAAGTGAAAAAAGAGACAGTAGTCAATTTCATTCGAACTCATTTGATCTATCGGTATGGTGTCCCTCGTTATATCATAACTGATAATGGGAAACCATTCTACAATAGGTTGATGATGGAACTATGCGAGAAGTTTGAGTTTAAACAATACAACTCCTCCATGTACAATGCCCCGGCAAATGGACTAGCTGAAGCATTTAACAAGACACTTGGCAGTTTGTTGAAAAAGGTGGTCTCCAAGACGAAGCGAGACTGGCATGAAAGAATCGGAGAAGCATTATGGGCATATCGAACAACATTTCGAACGCCCACTCAAGCGACGCCATATTCTCTTGTCTATGGAGTGGAAGCCGTCCTTCCTTTGGAACGTCAAATCCCATCATTACGGATTGCCATTCAAGAAGGATTAACTGGAGAAGAAAATGCCAAGCTCAGATTGCAGGAATTAGAGGCACTTGATGAGAAAAGGCTCGAGGCCCAACAACGCCTTGAGTGTTATCAAGCTCGTCTTTCGAGCGCCTTCAATAAAAAAGTTAAACCACGATCATTCCAAGTTGGTGACTTAGTCCTCGCTGTTCGAAGACCTATCATCACAACTCATCGTACAGGCAATAAGTTCACTTCAAAATGGGATGGCCCTTATGTTGTGCAAGAAGTCTACACCAATGGAGCTTATAAATTAATTGATAATGATGGTGTAAGGATCGGCCCCATCAATGGGAGGTTCCTCAAACGCTTCTATGCCTGAAAGTCGGGGATTGCTCCTCGGCAAGAGCTTAAACTGCCCACTGTAATGCTGCAAGGGTACATGATGTCTTCCCATTACCTTTGAAAGCATACCAATAAAGAGAAATCAATCCCACTCTATGTCACCAATTGCTAGTGTGGTGTAGTGGTTGGATGCCCAATTCGCCCTTGAGAGGTCTCGGGTTCGATTAGTGGTGATACCCACTATTACACACTGAGCCCCCCTTTTTTGCAAAAAAAAAAAAAAAAAAACCATTTTGAACTACGTGATGACTTGATCCCTCTCAAAGGTACGTAGGCAACTTAGTATTTCATTTGCTGAGTTCAGTCATACACTAAAAAAAAATCATCAAAAAAAAAAAAAAAAAAACAAAAAAAAAAAAAACAAAACAAAACAAAACAAAAACAAAGAAATCATCCAAAAGGAAAATATCAAAAAAAAAAATCATCAAAAAAAAAAAATCATTCTTGAACTACGTAATGACTTGATCCCTCTCGGGGGTACGTAGGCAGCTTTGTGCTTGTCGCTAAGTTCAGTCACATGAAAAGAAGAATGATTGTCAGTCTGGCTTGAAGAATTTTGCAACAGTCGTCAATATGCTTTTAAGGCTCCTTTGGTCGGCAAGACATTACTTGAAGGTAGTCAACTACTCAACAGGATGATCGAAGATCGTTGTAGTCGAAGATAAAGACTGCAAGGAGCTGATGTTGCTTAGCTATCCTTGAAATGATGATGAACATAAGTTGATTCTTGGTTGTGAAGCAAAATAAAATCTTCAACCACTTTTGCAAGAAATGAAGTCTACATGGCATTGCCTATCTTTCATGGACACTCTCCCACATTGTTGAAGTATCTTTTGCATCACTTATCTCTTGGGGGCATTTTCTTGTACCTTGCAAGTCTAAACTACATCGTCTCTCTTCTAAGTTGTGTCACTTCATAGCTCTAGAATTTGAACCACATCATCTCCCTTCTGAGTGGTGTCATTTCACATCATATTTCTGAAATCTGGATGACGTCATCTTTCTCCAAGATAAGGATAGATTATTGGTGTTGCATCACTTTGCTTCTATAGGCATGTTCGTGCAATGTTGAGTTGTTGATGGTATTTCCTTGCATCTTCAAAGTCTTGATAAGGACTCTTTGCATCTTCAAAATTTAGTTGGCATCTCCTTGCATCTTCAAAGTCTTGACGGGGATTCCTTCCATCTTCAAAATCTTGATAAGGACTCTTTGCATCTTCAAGATTTAGTTGGCATCTCCTTGCATCTTCAAAGTCTTGACGGGGATTCCTTCCATCTTCAAAATCTTGATAAGGACTCTTTGCATCTTCAAGATTTAGTTGGCATCTCCTTGCATCTTCAAAGTCTTGACGGGGATTCCTTCCATCTTCAAAGTCTTGATAAGGACTCTTTGCATCTTCAAGATTTAGTTGGCATCTCCTTGCATCTTCAAAGTCTTGACGGGGATTCCTTCCATCTTCAAAGTCTTGATGGGGACTCCTTGCATCTTCAACGTCTTGAAATCCCGATGTTTAGCTCCAGTGCTAATGTTGACATGGCTTCATGACAAAGATGGACGTCGGTGTAGTTTTGGTGTGAGTGAAGTGTTGGCATAGCTTCATGACAAAGATGAACGTTGGCACAGTTTCAATATAAAGTGTTGTCATGGCAAAGATGGATGTTGGTGCAGTTTCAGTGCGAGTGAAGTGTTGATGTAGCTTCACGGCAAAAATGAATATCTTCACGACTTCAGTGAAAGTAAAGTGTTGTCATAGCTTCATGAAAAAAAAAAGGGTGTTGGCATGGCTTTGGCGTGAATGAAATATTGGCATGACTTCAATACAAAGACAAATGCTGGCATGTCTTCATGGTAGAAATTCTTGATGTGGCTATAACTAATGAGATGGCTGCGTGAAAAAGACAAGTGTTGGTGCGGCTTAGTTGTTAAAGAAAGCATGCTGCATGACAAAAAACAAGCAACAAAAAAAAAATCGTTAGAAGAAAATCTCACAGCACGTCTAAATAACCTTAAAAAAAATAAAAAAAATAAAAAAAAAAAAGATCAGAGAAAGAGAGAGCTTCAATTGTAATCTCTAGCCTGTTACCAAAAAAAAAAAAAAAAAGTGTTAGTACAAACTGAGTATGCTAAAAAAAAAGTGAAAAAAAAAAGTGAGAAGTGAAGAGGCAGAGTTTTTCTACACTTGAAAAGTATTGAGAACTGAAGATAACACTTGTGCAATTTAGTGTATGCTCGGATGGCCTTATATAGAGAAGTTTGTGGAGTTCAAAGTCAGACTTTGCAACTCATGCATTCATAGTCAAAGAAAACTGCACCAACCTTGAATGCAAAAGCAATTGCAGATTAACAATTGTCAAAAAATGTCAGGATGGCCATAGCCAAAGCAAACCAAAATGGCAATAATTCTAACAATACCAACCATCTGCAGTCCAAATTTCCAAAAGCTTCCGACAAGGTTTTACAAAATTCAAAACTCAGAGAAGTCTTCTGCAAACTTTGACATGCCTAAGCTGAAAAATCCTTGTTCAGATTGTTGGCTACGCTCCACCAAAAGCTTTAGAGGACCACGGCCTACTCCTTCATATTTGTACAAATCCAGACTTCATTTCAAGAAAACAGCATTACCACTCGATCCAGAGGCCCTCGATCTACAAAACCCAAAAATTTCATCATCAAAAGAGCCGCCACGCGCCTCCAGAAGCTCGTGATGGCCAACGGATTAATCCTTGAAATCTGTGAAAATCAGGTCACCAATTCAGAAAAAAGACCATGCCATAGTGTTCTACGGCCTTTACTCTGCAAAACCTGAAATTTTCAGGCCCAAAAGATGACCTACGCGCCGCCACGCGCCTCAAGAAGTTCCGGCGTCAAGCTCACGTGCCACCATCAGATCTCACGCGCTCACACACGCCGGACCCTCTATCCCACGCGCCACGCGCTGGCACGCGCCACAAGTGCACACGCGCCACAAGCCGGTCTCAGAGCATGACGTCACCGATGACGTCATCCTCCACTACCCCGGTCTGACCCGTTTGACTAGACCGGATCGGTTCGATCCGAAAATCCGACCCGGTTCGAACCGCCTGAAAAAAAAAAAAAAAAAAAAAAAAAAAAAAAAAAAAAAAAAATACCTTGGCCAAGTTTGACCTTTGACTTTGACCAAAAAGTCAAAAATTTCAAAAAGAGCCTGTCTCACTCAGTTTTTCGAGTACATTCCGATTTTGGGATCCGTTTCTTCATTCGAAACTCGGAAATTGTGCAAACGACCAATTTCTAAAAAGTTGACTTTTGCGTAAATGTTGACCGAAAGTCAAAATTTTCAAGATGGACCTATCTTGCTCAATTTTTCGCGTGCATTCCAATTTTGGAGTCCGTTCCATCATTTGAGACTCGAAAATTGCACAAATAACTCAATTCCAAGCTAGTTGATTTTCTGTGTTAAATTCAAGCCAAAGTCAAGATTTTCGGGCCAAGCTTGTCTTGCATAGTTTTTCGTGACTTGAAGGTCATCCATCTAACCCACATCTCCAAAGTACTGACAATGTCCAAAGCTTAAGCTCCCAAGATCAAGATTCGAGATTCATCCATTTAGTTTGGATCCCCTCCAGGTTATTTTCCAGACTTCATCAAGGCTCCTCTTTCAAAATATAGATGAATTCTCACAAGTGTGTTTTGAATTTGAAATTGCATCGGATCACCCGTCCAACTACCATTCCCCTTTCGGTGCCGAACGTTCAAACCTACCAATCCCATTTCGGTGCCAAACATTCTCACCTACCATTCTGCATCTCTCACCTACCGTTCTCGTTTTCTACCGGTCTCCAACCTACCATTCTCATCCATCAGTCTCACCAAAAATTCACGTCCGCAATTCTCAACTATCCATCCACCATTCTTCGTCTCTTCGCTATAAATAGGAGGGCCGGATTCATCAAAAACTCATCCAGAAAAACACTGAGTCATAAATGAAGATTTGCTTCTTTCAAATTCTCAAATCCTCCTCCTCATGGCCATTTCTCACTATGGCCTCATCATTCTCAACACTCAACAACCAATATCACTTCATAATCAGTGAGAAATCAACCCTCCCATGGTTCGGCAGAAACCCTCTTCACAGCATCATTGTAGTTTTGAGATCCAAACAAGTTTTGTTTCTCTACCTAACGACCACAGTCGTTCATAAAATTATTCATAACAAGGCCTGCATTGTGGTTCCATGCTTCCTCAGATTTGGTTGGCCAGGAAATCCAAGTCCAGCAGAGACACCTGTTCCTAACCTCAGGGCTTTTGTAGTCTCTCTCCAATTGCTTGGTCTTCCAGCAGAAGCAGCGGTTCGAAACAAACAGCAACTCGGCTGGTTTTTAAGACCAGAATCACGAGTTAGCTCCATCTCCATCTTTGTTGTGCTTTCCCAACAAGTGTCAAGAGGTGAAGGTGGTAAAAAGTGTTGGGGTATCCTACAAATTGTCTTTCATCCAACACTTGAAACGACCTCCGGGGCACCAGCTCATCAGAGTTCAGCCTTTGGGGCTGGTAAAGGGTTGCCGAAGCCATATTCCATGTTCCCATCGGCGTGCAATCCAGAGGTCATCGTTGCTGGTACCTCAAAACACACTTTCTGGAATTACTCCAACTTAAATTCAACTTGAAGAATTTCAGAAGGAACACTTCTGAAATTACTTCAACTTAATGTTTGTCGGTTTGGTCCCTTTCCGCACGCACATTCGATGACTTACTGTCAGACCCCAAGCAACATACAGGGTCAGCACCATGGTGGCGTATGTTTCACCCATTCGCTTTGCTTCATCCCCGTCTTCTTCACCACCAACACCGTCATCTCCAGAATCCATAAGCTTCCGAAATTACTTCATGCGGGGTAAAACAATGACGCAAGCGCACTCAACCACTTTCCCACATGGCCTCGCCGCAATCTGAAGTATACTCTTCTGATATAACTTCACCAGCGGTTCTTAAAAACACGAGGCTAGCCCCATGGCTCTGCACGCTGTACTCATCCACCATCCTCACGTCTTCCCCATCTTCTACACCATGTGATCACCGCCAACAATTCAAAAACACTTTTCTGAAGTTACTTCAACTTAACCTCTGCTGAGAAAGCTCGGTCATGTAAATACATTCAAATACTTGCAAACCTCTTCCCAGCCTCATCAAAACCTTTCATATGGGTGGGTCTACTCCTCGGAAATTATCTCATCCTGCTGAAAGCTCCACCACCTTCAATTACTTCATTTGAAGAACCAGGAGTAGAAGTCTGTTTTCGAAACTCATTCTCACACCGCATTCTTGAAACTGTGTGTGTGAATGAGTCTCGAGGGGGCATTTGTAGAGAAGGAAAGTTCCCGACCTATCACAAGCTGACACGTCACAGTATCAAGTCCACAAAATGCAGCCAATTACGAAGCGCCACATATTGCTGCTAGGTTTTGCTATCACTATTCAGAAACCAACAGAAATTTGCCAAGTGTCATGCAAGAACCAATCAAAAATCAGCTCGTGCAAGCGATGACATAAGCAGCCTCGCACGTGTAAGCAATGACCTAAGCAACCTCGCACGTGTAAGCGATGACACAATCATTCCAGCCTGTGCAAGCGATGACATAAGCGGACCAATCAAGCTCTGCCATGTGTCACCAATCAGATGCCGCCATGTGTCACTTACCTACCCCAAAACTCCTATAAATAGAAGCCTTCCTAAGGCATTCAAAAGGAAGAAACCATTTTGAAGCACTCAGAAGTCCAGAAGTTCTGCCGGAATCAAGCTCCAAAGCCTCCAAGAACTTCAAGAACTTCAACTTCGAATACGAAGAACGTTCGAAGGAAAATCATCCAAATCATCCGCCTAGATCCAAAAGTTTGCGGGAATCAAGCCTGAAGTGTCCGAAAACACCAACAAATCACAAATTGGTGAAGTTCTGCGGATTCAAGCCTCTAAAGCACCAAAGAACTTCCACCATAAATCCAAGAACACGAAGAACACACGAAGAACACGAAGAACGCGAAGAACAAAGGGTTTCTAACAAGCTCCTAGCCAAAAATTCATTGTAATTCCGTTTTAGCAATCTTCGATCCATCTTTCAACTAAATTGAGGGATATTTTGTGTTCAAGTCACAATCACATTACCACAAATCCAAATCAATAAAGTCTTGTAAGGAGATCGAATCAGGGGATAACTCTTTTGTAATCACAGAGAATTATACCACAATCATCAATACAAATTCGCATTTGTGCAACTATTTTTACTTGTTTGATTTATTTCGAACTAGAAATTTAGTCGTCTACAATATATATATTATACAAGATAGAAATTTTATTCTAGCCTAATCTAAATGTATATGTGTGTGAAATTTCCTTTTAAAGACTTGAACTCCGGCTCTTGTCTCCTACATCTCACAAGCACTTATACTTGTGGAGGGACTATGTGCCTATTATGCGCAATGATAAAATTATATAATCTATATGTACATGACAGAACCATTCAAAAAAAAAAATCATAACATTCATTTATTATGTTGTTGACATCTACTAATCATATTTATTATCATATCAATTTATAAAAATTATGTAATAAAAGAGATGCTATGAATAGTAATAAGTGCTTGTGAGGTGTGAAGACAAGAGTTAAGGTTCAAGTTTTTAAAAGGGAATTTCATACACATATACACATAGATTAAACTATAGTAGAATTTCTATCTTCTATAAATAAAAATAAAAATAAAAAATAAAAAAATTTGCTATTTCAAAAAGTGATTCTAACATAGAAAATGCTAAACCTATGGATGATCAGACGATCAAGTCAAGATAAAAATAAATTTGCATTAATTATAGGCGCATCACAGAAGTCAACAGAGTCTTCCGAGATTATGAAATCAAATCAAGATAAATATTCTGACGATTTGATTTGTATCTTCGCATGTTTTGGCTATAAATTGTAATCAAGACTGAAGACACTAATACAGCAATTATTATTATTATTATTATTATTTACTACTTCCGAATAATTTCTCTCTCAATTAAGTCTCCTTTTTCTGGCAAAAAGAACAGCCGACCGGAGTGCTAAATTCGGGTCATATATGGACACACTGTATCGTGTTAGATATCATCCCTTTATTGTTACTCAAGTAATTTTTTTTTGGAAGTAAAACAAAAATAACTCTCAATTTCTGCCTATGAAATGTTAAAGAACAATCTACTTCTTGCACAAAATTATTCTCTTTCTCTTAGCCAAAAAAGAATTTTATTTTTCTCTTTCACCAATTATCAGATAGGAAACCATGAAAAGTCTTTCAATTGTTGCCGTTCTTCTACTGGTTCTGTTCATCACTAATGGTAAACCTTTCATCCTCTGCTTATTTGTGTTTCATTGATATGTTCCTTTACCAAGCATAAAGAGTTGGAGAATTTAAAATTTTTTTTTTTGGGGGTCAATTCGAACGAGGCCATTAGGTCAATGGGTTACAAAAAGGTGTTAGCCTTCTCCTTGAACCTTTCGTTTTCATGACATAAAGGAACAATTTTGAACTATAATAAAAGACTTTTTGTCAAATAAGCTAGCCAATTCGTAGGGGTGTGCAGAAAACCCGCCGACCCGCCAAACCCGACCCGTCAGTTTGGGTCGGTTTTTAGGGCTTGGTGGGTTGGGTTGGGTTACAAAAAAAATTTTTATAGCGGGTCGGGTTGGGTTTGGGTCATAAAATTACAAACCCGCCAAACCCGACCTGACCCACTGACCTACCCATATTTAATATATATTTAAAATATATTATATATTTAATAATTTAAAAAAAAAAACTAGTTGTAGGGTACTTATATATATATATATATATATATTATATTTAATAATTTAAAAAAAAAAAAAAAAAAACCAACTGTAGAGCAGCACCTCCTCGGTTCCTCCTACTAATACTAATTTAATATATATATATATATATATATATATTATAATTAATTTTTTTTTTAAATAACCAGCTCTTCTTATCCTATATAAAAGTCAATTAATTCACACAAACCTTAGTAAATTACTATTGTTGTTTAGTAATTAGTGTTGTTTGCCTTTAAGGAGTTACATTGATACTAATCTTTGGGTTTTTTTTTAATATATTAATATTTATATTTTTTTCTACTCAATTAATAATAATAATAATAAAATTGTCAAACCCATGGGTTCAACCCGACCCAACCCAACTCATGTGGGTTGGGTTGGGTTGGGTTGGACTTATATGATGGGTTGGGTTGGGTTAAATTTTTTTTGACCCACCATGGTGGGTTGGGTCAAAAAATTCCCCCAACCCGACCCATGCACACCCCTAGCCGATTGTATGTATATGGTAGTACATCAATGCATGCTTTTTCATTATTTTTCTCATTTTTTGCGAATAATATGTGGGAGAGTTCAATCATATATATATATATATATATATATATAATCAAATGCTCAATATAATATTGCATTATGCTTGAGTCGATTTATTCATATTTTACAAGATAAACAGTTTTAGATGTTTTCTTTTTCCCTTCTCTCTACCATTAAATGATCAAGCCAAATTCAATGACAACGGTGCTTTATTTCCACCTGTTGTAATTTATATGAATCGTAGTTGTCCCTAAACCCTAGTACTATGCCTCACACATGGGAAAAAATTGTCAAATGCCTTTTTCGGGAAAAAATAGTAGCTCTTTGCCTAATTTCTCAAACTAATTAAGGAAATTCCCTGCTTTTGAAACTCGATTTGTGATAAATCGAGTTAGACTCTGAAGCGGCGTTTTTAAGAAGCCTATAGTGACGTTTTTAGGACCTATAGTGGCGTTTTGTAACTCAGCCTCTATGAAATCAAGTTGTAGGTAAAAAAAAATAAAAAATAAAAATTACCTATAACTTGATTTCATGAAGGTTGAGTTACAAAATGTCATTATAGGTCCTTAAAACGTCACTATAGGTCTTTAAAAACGCTGCTATAGGGCTCCTAAATTTTTTTTTTTTTAAACTCGATTTATCTCAAATTGAGTTACAAAAGAAGGGCATTTCCCTAATTAGTTTGAAAAATGTGACAAAACGCTACTCAATTTTGGAGAAAAGGGCATTTGCCCATTTTGGCCCTCACACATGACCTAAGACTTTCTTTTGCATCATATGGAAGTCCCAGCATTAAAAATGGGTCGGTTGGTTTATGTGAATCAATAAGAAAATTTAATCTAGCCTGTGTGATCATGTAAAGAACCCCAAAAAGAAAAACACAAGGTTAAAATTGTATAAAGAAGCCCTTTTTTTTTTTACACCTAATAGAAACACTAACTTGTCACTTTAAGCACAAAGAAATTTTCACAATTTAGATATCTTTTTGCGCTACCTTCACCTATTGTTTGGTTCAAAACCTATGGAGTGTGTGTAACTGATCAAAAAATAAAATTTATCTAGCCTTGGTTGCTAAAGGTAATCATCTTTTCTTTCTTGGTGCTAATATTAATTAACTTTTGTGTTAATCCTTTGGTTTTTATCCTCTCTTCTACTACTTTGTGTTGATTGTTGATTTCAAGCAACCTTAGATTTATCTTCTTTTTTTTTTTTTTTTTAACATTTTAAATTTCACGAGCTCTGTTCCCATGCATCACCCCTCTACTTCCAAATCAAAACAGGACTTTGTTCCAATAAAGAACTTAATTTTCTTTTCCTTTCCCAGAGTGCAGTTGTAAATTCACACTTTATATGTTGGTGACATGGTTTTCTTTAAAGAATAATGATAAATTCACACTCAATAGTTACTGAATTATTTGATTTGCTTACTAGTAAATAATGATATGAAGAATCTGAATACATGTGAATTAAGGTTATTCAAAAGATAAAAAATTTTGTGTGTTTGTTGCGTGCAGGAGATGAGGTGATGACGGCAGAGGCAAAAACATGTCAGAATGTATATAATGCTCCAAGAAAAGGCTGTGATAGTAGACAATGCGTTGCTGATTGTCAGAACACTTTTGGGGCTACTGCTACAGGACGTTGCTCCGCCAAAGTAGTACCAGATGATACATGCACTTGCTTTTACCCTTGTTAATTATTTATGTTCATCTAGGATAAGAAATAAGTGTACTTTCAAGTGAAATGGAAATCATCTGATTTTTTTTTTTTTTAAAGATAGAAATTCTAGTCTAGTTTAATCTAAGTGTATATGTGTGTAAAACTCTCTCATAGAGACTTAAATCCCGGTCCTTACACAGTTACACCCACCACAACCCACAAGTACTTATACTTATAAAGTGACTATCGCACTAATAGTATTCGGTGGTAACCAAAGACATTTATTTTGGGTGCTTCAAAAAAAAAAAAAAAAGACATTTATTTTGGGTAGTCAAAGACTAATACTCTCTCTCTCTCTCTCTCTCTCTCAATATATATAACACCTGCGATCTGATCGGTCCTTCAACGTTGACAAGGTGTTATTCCTATGAACATAAATAAAATGAGTATCCTGATTTACAAATTTATGTTTTAAATAATGATGTTTCACAAACGTTCTATTTCACCTCAAATATGGATAAAATTAAGAGACATTAACTTTTTTTTTTTTTTCAATGACATTACTTTGTTGGTACGTATTTCAACATATCAACATGAAATATTAATTGTTATAGTCAATTCACGATTTTGAGCGGTGACCAAATCAAGCATAGATAATGATGCTCTCTTGAGACGATACATGCCACTTATGAGATATTTTATCAATCGATGCAACAATATGTTTTAGCAATGAGAGCGTAAGCATTAATAGATAATAAACTTCCTCATATTCTATTTCTGACGCGAGAGGATGTGTTTGTTTGGAGGTGAAATATGGTAGATGGAAAACTTTTGAAAAAAAATGGGAAGGAAAACTTTTTGGAGTGTGTTTGGTTGGGTGGGGAGGAAAGAAAATAAATAGCGGGACCCAGGTGTTTTCTTCCCTAGCCCATCAAAAAGTTTTCTTCACAAATTAGAGAGAAAACTGAAAGGAGAAAATAAGACTATTTAATGGACAAAAATACCCATGTGCAAAAGTACATGGAAATTCATCAAATTCCTTTTCTTTTCTCTTTTTGGGATTTCCTAGGAGTTGCCTTCTTCTTATTCTTTTTTTTTCCCCCCTTCTTTTTCTTTGTTTTAACTAGACATAATTTTTTTTTTTGGACATAATTTCTATTTTTTAATAATTTGGGTGATTTTTTTTTTTTTTGGTTGTTTGTCATTTTTTTTTTAATTAGCTATCATTTTTTAAAAGGAGTAAATTTATACAAACTCATTTTTTCCATCTTTCCATTTTCCACTCTCAACCAAACAAAAAGAAGAGAAATTAAAATCTTTTTTATCCTCCCACTATTTTCTATCCTCTCACTTTTCCACCCCTCTAACTAAACAAACCCTAAATTCTTCAAAATTTTAACTTCTCCGATTCTTCTCCCAAAACTTCATTTTCAAGTGAGGTATGATCAAATATGGGGATTTTTATTATTATAGTTTTATATAATTTTCTTAATTTTTCAAGTATAGGAATTTATGTCCTAAATTAGGAGTTTTTAAGACTTTCCAAATCAAATAAAAAAAAAAGTTTGTATTCGTTAAAATCTATTTTAGGATTATCTTTATTTGGAAAATAAGTTTGTGCCGATTTAAATAGGCTAAAACAAGAAAGAATAATTATCTTTCAATAAAGATATTTTATTCATCTATTGTGGATTCCAAAAAAAAAAAAAAAATTCCTTGTGGGTTCGAAAAGTATTTTACGAATTTAAGGTTGTGTTTATTTAAAACAAAATCTAGCCTATTTCTTGTGTTCCATTCTGCCTCAATTGGTATCAGACCTCGTTCATATAATCATATCATAACATAACAGAACGTGCCTATTAAAGTAACACCTATTGAAAGGATGGCTCGTGGACTTTATGATATTTGCAATATGCTTATTGATCTCACTTTAAAGGCCAGAAAACAATCACGAGGATGGTAAGGATGTTTAGGTCACAAATTATGCTCATAGTTGACCTATCAATTATCGACATGTTTTTAATTCTAACGATTACATTGATGGGGTATCAGACAAAGAATTCTTCATTCTTCATAGATTGGATCTTGGAATATTTTTTCTGTATTTTTTTAATAAGATCTTGGAATATCTTAAAGATTATTTTTCTTATCAAAAATCCCTAAAGATTTCAAGGTGTAACTTGTACCAAGCAAGTTTGAGAGAGATGCGCAAATTAGGGGGAATGATATACAATATTTTAGAATGTGAAGAGGTAAGTGCACCGCACATCTTTGGTGCGATATTCACTCTACAAGTATAAGTACTTGTAAGCAAGGTTTTCAGACCCGAACCGTTCATTGAACTGTAAAAATGAGAAGTTCAAAGTTTTTGAGGTCGACCCGAGGTCGAACTAGGGTCAAACTATGATAACGTCATAATTAATTTAATAATTAATTAAAGCCTAAATATAAATATTAAATTTATAAAACTAGCAAAACTGACTAATATATCTATATATGTGAGGGAAATTTAATGATTTTCAAGCATATATTTAATAATTAAATAAGAAAGTTAATAAAATAAAATAATAACCATGAAAACATTAAAATTTATGATTAATTTTTGAAGTAAAGTTGAATATCTTTGAAGGATTTTTATTATAATTTTTTTTATTCATTGTAAGAGATGAATGATTTAATTAAGTAGAATAAAATTGTGTTAAGTTGTTTTTATAAAAAAAATAAAAAAATAAAAAATTGCTAAGGGGTTGGAATGCACAGTTTTTGCCACCGGTTTTGCATGAACCGTGCGGTCCAACCCCGGTTTTAAGGATTCACGGAATTGCTACATATGCCCGGTTCTCTATGCTTAAAAAACCAGATTTTAATCTGGTTTCTGGTTTTCATGGTCTAACCTCTCGGTTCGGTCCAAGTCTGAAAATCTTGCTTGTAAGGTGTGAGGGGTAAAGGCTGAGATTCAAGTCTCTAGGAAGGAACTTTGCACATATATATACACCTAATTATATTAGAGTATAATTTCTATCTTTTTTTTTTCTTTTTCTTTTTTGAGAAAAAGTATAATTTCTATCTTATAAAATAAAATATTAAAAAAAAAAAAAAAAAAAAAAAAGTGAAGAGGTAAGCTTAGAATTTCCTCATGGGAAAGAATTTTTTGCCTCCAAAGACCAAGACACTCGATGTTTTATGGAGAGAGTGAATGTTCAAATCGTTCAACTCGCAGTTTGTCTACTGAACTGGTTGGTTCGACCCCAGTAATTAAACGGTTAAAGGCATTTTTGTTTTCCCAATTTTTTTAGTTTTAAAAACTAGACTAGAAGTCAATTCGCGGTTAACTAAATCTGATTGGCAATTCCGATCCAGCTTTTAAAACTTGGCTCACAAGACTCACAACTCTTCATCATGGATTGGATTAAGCCAACTATGGTCTATGGGCATACTCATTTGGTTCAATCTGACCCAATAATTTTGACATTAACAAAACAACAATGTGCTTAAAAAACTTATATATTGCAACTCCATTAGATACAAAAATGCAAAAGTTTCATTATACAAAGCTACAAATGCCATTATAGAAAAACTACTACACTATATTAGAGCTATGAAATTATATAATTATTAAAACACAATATTACATTTATGATATTATGTAATAAATGAATTTTGATATTGTTTCCCAATAAAATTACATATTCTATACGGTTATAAACAAAACTGTACAATACACAGGCCTTAATTGTTTCTCAATAAAATTATATATATATATATATATATATTTCTATATGTTAATGACCAAAAACATACAATACATGGGCCTTATTTAAAAGTTTGGGCCTTTATTGTTTTTCAATAAAATTATATATTCTATACCTTCATGAGCAAATCATACCCCCAAAAAAAAATTATTTAAAAACTCCCAACTTTATTTATTATATTTTTGACATCCATTAATCATATATATCATCATATCAATTTGTAAAAACTATATAACAAAAGAGTGATGCTAGAGACAATACAAATTTTACTACATAACTTAACAAATTGATATACTGTCAATCACAAGAAGTGATTTTTAACATAGAAATGTTAAACTTACTACAAATTTTCCTCTTTCCAACCAACTGAATGACTTTTTCTTTCCCCTGTTCATTATAACCATTATATTGTCAGTTCCCCTAAAAATTCAAGGAAATGATATTAAACCCGTACGTCAAAAGTCCTCTCCCTCTCTCAACTAGAAGTGACTGTGGAAGGTACTCTCTATTGGCTTAATTTTCTTGATCGAACTTCTAGAATATAGAAGTCATTTTTTATTTAGATTGTGCAAACCTATTTCTTTTTTTCCTTTTATAAATATATATGAATTTACTCTTGCAAATTGAAAACATCTAGCGGGATGAAAAATCGCAATCCTACATATTAGCACACTGACTCAGCAAATTCATTCATATACAGCTGCAACTATTTACAACATTGTAATAACTGAGGAGTCCAATGGAAAAGGCCTTAAGAGTGAAATTTCCTAGCTCCTCCTCCTAATAACACCATTCTTTTCAGATACCCCACTTTAATGAGGGTCAAATTTATAAGGTAATTCACCCAAATCTTCTGATCTTTCTTTCTTCTAATTTTTATCCATTGACTTCTCTATCTCAAATTTTGCTTTATTATTTTAGTGTGGATACAATTACCAAAACCTTTGTTACATGCACACAAATTGTTTGTTCCAATAGCTAAGAGTGTTTTGTTCCTTTTTTAGAACTTAATTTTGCTAAAATTGTTGATAACATACCTCCTATTTCATCTTGATAAACTATTTGATTTTAGCTGTGCAAGAAGACCTGCCTAACTTTTTGTCCTGTTTAGTTTTGCTATTGGTTTGGTTCTTACATGTATGAGTGAGTAACAAAGTTGATCCAATGGTGTTTGTGATGAAGGCTCCATTAGAATCATATGTAGGCATAGGAGATTTAGATGAGACAGTTAAACTATTGAATTATATGAATATAGGAAAAAAATAAAATTTTAGAAAACTATATATAAAAGCTAAAAACTTAAAGTTAATGTCAAACTCACCCTTAATCTTTGTGGGATTAGGGTGACAAAATCATGGCATAAATAATGCTGCTCCCTTGAGATAATGCCTGCCACTTGTGAGATATTTTATCAATTGATGCAACAAAATTTTTAGGCATGTCATCCTCGATATACAACAATCCAAAAAAAGTATGTACTATATAGACCTACAAAATATGAAATAATAGTAATAAAACTAGTATGACATGATTTGATTGGATCAACTAGTACAGACATGATTGACTTTTGTCACATTCAAGGAATACCTCATGTTCAAGTATTTTAATAAAAAAAAATTAATATTTGTAATTTATTTCCTTCTTAATTAAAAAGTCAAATTTTGATTTCAAAAAAAGTCATTGAGTGCTTTTTGAATGAGATTAATTGTGTTTAGAGTGAGATTTAAAATTTTGACTTTCAATTAATAAGGAAATAAATTATAATGTTTTTTATTTATTTAAAAACTATAAAATAGAGTACATGGGTATAAGTTTGATTAAAATAAAAACATAAATGAAAAGGTAAATGAAAAGGCATTAAGACTTGATGGTCAAGAGATATATAAGAGTGACAACTTTTGATATCTTGAGTTAATAATTTATAAAAATGAAGAAATTGAAGAGGATGTGAATCATAGAATAAGGCTCCGCTTGGGAGTTCATAAGGGAATGGAATGAGATGATCATAAGGGAATGGAAAGGAATGGAATGTATTTAAGTAAAGGAAAAGAATGAAAAAAGAATGGAATGGAATGGAATTAAATAATTTTGACTGGATGTTTTAAAATAAAAAAATGGAAAGGAATCAAAATAAGGGAACGGAACGGAATGGAATGTATTTAAGTAAGGGAAATGAATGAAAAAGAATGGAATGGAATGAAATTAAATAACCTTGACTGGATGTTTTAAAATAAAGGAATGGAAAGGAATCAAAATGAATGGAATGTAAGTAATCCTATTTGGGAGCAACATAGAGGGAATGGAATGGAATCATTTTATAACAATATTACTATTAGACCCCTATTTAAAAATAAAGGGTTGAATATATAGGGGTATTTTGGGAGTTTTAGTAAAAAAATCATTAAATCTAATTTCATTCCCTCTTATTCTTCCCAATTTCAGGGGGGAATGAAAATTTGATGTTTTAAAGGAATAGAGAGGAATGAGTGTTCCCTCTTACTCATTCTATTCCCTCCCATTTAGACTTCCAAACAAGGGAATGAACTTTCCATTCTCTCCATTAAAACTCCCAAACAAGAGAGAGGAAGAATATTCTAAAATTATTCTTTTTATTCATTTTCATTCCATTCCATTCCCTCCTCCCAAGCGGAGCCTAAGAGTATAATGCATGAAGTTATGTGATCGTAGAATACCCATTAAGTTAAAGAAAAAAAAAATTATAACATTGCTATACATATACAACCAGTTATGTTTTATGGTGCTGAATGATGGGTCGTTAAGAAGCAGCAAATTCATAAAAGTGAGCATAGTTGAAAAGAGAATACTAATATGGATAAGTAAAAATACACAAAAAGATAGGATTCGAAATGAGATAATTCGCCTAAAGATGCAGGTAGCCCTTATTGATGCAAAGATGAGAGAGTTGCTTAAGATGATTTAGTCATGTGTAGAGGAAAGCAACTAATGCACCCTTAAGAAATAGCAATTTTATCTGAGTTAAGAGAACGGGAAAAGGTAGAGGAAGATTAAAAATCACATTAGTAGAAGTAATAATAAAAAAAATAATATGTCAATTAAGGGAGTAACAAAAAAAATATGAATTTAGATAGGAAAGAATTAAGGAAAAGAATACAGATGTTCGACACTAACTAATATGTTGTAGACCCATAGTTGACCCAAAATTTTGGGACTAAGGCTTTGTTTCTTGTTGTTATTTTATTAAAAATTGTAACATGAGGTGCTCTTTAAATATTACATGAGCAAATCGTGAGTACTAGTTGATTCAATCAAATCATGCCATGTTAATTCAATTATGGTAGACTAATTAAATATTAAAAAAAAAAAAAAAAACCTTGAAAAGTAAACCAAATATGCAAAATACATAAATTATATAAACTTAAAAAATGTACTCCTTTCCAATATTTTCTCAACATCCAAGCAAACAATATGCAAACCCAAATCTGCAAATAGAATACTACAAAACCTCTGTGATCATCAAACTTCTAGAGTCCCCAAAAATAAACAATTAGTTATAATTCACTATCGCCACGTTAAGCTAGTCACCAAACATGGCCCATCCTCACATTTTTGCTTTTGGCTGCACACACACACATTGCAATCTCGAGAATCTAGGATCACAATTTTTTTTGTCATAAATCCAAAGCAACAGAATGTGAACAGAAAAGAAAAATTAATGGGATTATGTAAAAGTAATAAACAATTATTTACAATTTACCACATTATAATTATGGCAAAATTGCAACAAAAAAAGTTGTGATCTTAGACAAACACAATCTCTAGTCCCCACACAAAAATATAAAATAAGCTAGAGAAATGCAAACTAAGAAAAAGAAATTTAAAATTATCTAGTGAGCCTTTCAATGTAAAACAAAAAATAGTCCAAACTTGAAAATTTTATGACTTGTTGAAATGAAGCAAGAAGTTGAAAGGGGAAAAAAATTGGAGAGCTTGTGAATCAACTTAAACAATCTTTTTTCAATCGGCCGAAGCAACATGTGTGGAGTAGAATTAGTCCATAGATGAAAGGCATCCTTGCATCGATCGTAAGCTTCATCAAAGAGAGAGAGTCAAAATAAAATAGGGATTATGAAATAAAATAGCAAAAATAATTTCAAAAATGAATTATATGGATTAATAAAAGAGTGTCGATGTGATTATGGCTAACAACAATAAGGTTTGCAGTTTAAAATAGAAAAGTTACATCGTTTTAAGTTCAAGTGGTATTTATACATCACCTCGTTTACATGCATGCACTACAAAAATCTGGGTCTATAGCCGCGTTTGAAAAACGCGGCTATAGACCCCAAAAACGCGGCTACAGGCTGGAGCCGCGTTTACTGTAGCCGCGTTTGTGAACGCAGCTTAATTAGCGCAGCTCCAGACCTGTCGCCGCGTCCCCCAGAAACGCGGCTACAGGTCAACCTATAGCCGCGTTTTACGAAAACGCGACTACAGGTCTGACCTGCAGCCGCGTTTTCCGGCCTGGACAGGGGAACCGGCTCCCCAGGCCTATGGCCGCGTTTCTTACAAAACGCGGCCATAGGATCAGCTGGAGCCGCGTTTCAAAACGCGGCTCCAGTTCGCGCTGGAGCCGCGTTTCAAAACGCGGCCACAGCTCGCGCTGGAGCCGCGTTTTACGAAACGCGGCTACAGCGCGAACTGGAGCTGCGTTCTGTAATGCGCGGCAACAGTAGCGGACCTATAGCCGCGTTTTTAAAACGCGGCTATAAGCGCCTCTTGCGCTGCGTTTCCCAGTGAAAACGCGGCTGCGTTACTGACGTTTTCAGCAACCTATAGCCGCGTTTTTAAAAACGCGGCTATAGGTATTTTTTTTTTTTCCCACCCCCTTCTGAAATAGTTGCTTCCTCCCATACACATACAAATTCCTTTACATATCTGATCAACACAGGTACCTGCCCAAGTTCCCAGCAGCAAAGCAAGCAAAATGATCACAAAAAAGCAGCAAGCAACAAGCAAACATACATTGCCAACACTAAGGCATCACACTAAGGCATCACAAAGGCAACAAGCCAACATACATTGCCAACATCACAAAGCCAACATACATTGCCAACACTAAGGCATCACAAAATATACAACTGTTTGGACATCACAAAAAATATACAAAGAGCTGAGTGTTACTCTCTAAAATGCCCTCAAACACTAAGGCAGCAAACAACAACTACACTAAGGCATCACAAAAGATATATACAAATGTACTCATCATCACAAAAAATATACAAAGATGCCTTCTTGCTATAGGTTTGGACATCACAGGTCGTCCATTGCATTTGCTTCCAAAAGAGTTGAACGGAAATGCCTTCTTCTCCACTCCATGCTAAAACTACACAAAGATTCATAATCAAGTTAAAAATGCCAAATGTTTGCTTCCAACACATAATAATACTCTAAACATGAATTCCAAAAGGTAATGCGGCAATGGATGAAAAGATGAAATCTAAAACGCTTTATACTTTAGGAACAAAAATTCAAATGATTAAATTTGAGTAAACAAATATAGAATGACCAAAAAATTTAGAGGGGAAAATTTTCAAGACAGTCATGCAAAAATAACAGCTTTATGCTACTTCAAAAATGCTTTAAACCTAGACTAATTTACTAAAGGTTGTGCTTCAGCCATGTCAAATGTCAATGTGCACGTTATACAAGAAAATGTGTGTAATATAGATTTTACATTAAAATGCCAAGGAATTATGAGCTGCAACAGGTTGTAAGTTATAACTCTGGTAAAGTTACCACTTTTAAAAATTATACGGTAGATTTTAGAAAGATCAAACAGTTGAAAAAACATTGTTAAATGTTTTTTTTCCCCCTTATTATGTATTTAATACTATAATTTTTTTCTCTCTTTATTTATTACTTTCCAGAAAAAAAAAAAAAAAAATCCTTTTTCTTTTCACCTGTAGAAGAACACTATCATTTTTTTGGATTGCACTGAATAAATAAACCACTTTTATTTTCGGTGTGGGCGGAAACTTTAGTATGAATTTTGAATTTGAGTTATGTTTTGTTACTCTTGTATGAGGCTTTGCTTTATTTCTATGCCCGTTAAACAACAAATGCACCGTCTTTTCGTGCTGGTATGAGTTTTAGATACACTATATTATTTCATGTACATGAAGTTTTCTATCAATTATTTTAGCAAAGTTATATGAGTGAATTAGGAAATGTGGGAAAACCGAAAACCCAAAAATCATTTTAAACGGAGACATAAAATAGAACATGTTCTAACAAAGAACAAGAAACATTGTCAAACAACACCCTACGAAGAAAAAAAAAATTCTTGCAATTTTTAGGATGAAATAAACATGGCTAAATAGCACACGATATGATACTAGCATTTAGTTAATTAGTTGATTAGTTAGTTACAATTTCAAGTATGTTAATCATATTTAATATATGTTGAAATTATTAATGCACATGGAGAAAAATAAGACCATAAGGATAAGGTCATGTGGACCAATATATAGAATAATTTCAAGGTTCTATAAATATATACTTGTAATCACATTTTCATCATTGAATAATAAACCAATTGCTTAATGCATTAGCACATTTCTTTCTCTTAATCTCTTTCTTTTTTTTTTTTTTTTTTTTTTTTTTTTTTTTTTTTTTTTAATAGAAAATGACTACCTCAATTCCTCTACAATTCCTATTCATCCTGGAGTTCCTAATTTCGAACAGTAGGCAGAAAGAAATAAAAAATAAAAAAAATTTCAACGTCAAATCTTTTAAAAATCTACGGAAAAAGGTGTAACTTGACAAGAAGTCAAACAAAAAATTTTCCCAATGAGCATAATCTGAAAATTTTTGATCATCTTGGAAACAAAAGTCAATATTTTTTCCCTCTTTCTAATGATGAGAAAGACACTTCACCTTAATCGTGTCTAGGTTCCTCTACCTATGTGCTACCAAGCAAAAATCTTGCTATTAGATTCAGATTCGAAGACTTTAGCAGCTTCTTTAAGCAGTGAGTAGAAAGAAGATCTTTAAATGAATTCACCATCATGTGACAGACATTTGAGCATCTTTAACAGATGCTCTATCTCTATTTTTTCTTCAAAAAAAATTACTGTTTACACTAAAAAAAATCCCTCTAACAGCCTCTTCATCTCCATTTTCTTTTTAGATTTGCTGTAGTAGCTCTCTAGGCTCGAAGTGCTACTGTAGCTCCTCTAAACAATATCCTCCCTTAAAATATTACCCGATTAAATAAAAAATTACTTTTTTCTATTTCCTTCATTTCTCTTTCTTCCTCACTCTCTTTCTCTCTTCTTTATCTCAACGGCTACAAAACTCAAAATAAAATCCAAACACGAAAATAATTTTTCTCATAAACCAAATGAAATAAAAAAAAAATTAAAAAAAAAAAGAGAGAAAAGAGAGAGACTTGTTCACAAGCAAAAGAATTAATCCAAACACAAAACACAAAACAAAATCCTATTCTTAAAATAAAGTTGAATAAAAAAAAAAAAAAAAGCTAATCTAGCCTGGTGGTGGGGAGGATGACGAGCGGTAGTGGGGCGGCGGATGTGGTAGTGTTGCATGGTGAATATCGATCTCCACCGGCTTTGTCCTTTTGACAACCTCGATCTCCACCGGCGGTGGGGCAGCAGATGAGCTCATGTGAAGCAAATGTGAGCTATTGAAATATTCTTGAGGTGAAAAAGAAAATAAAAGAAGGGGGGTCGGACACTTGTGTGGAGGAGAAAAACAAGAAAAAGAAAAAAGAAAAAAAAATGAAATGTGTATGGTTGATAACGAAATGAAAGGAGGAAAAATAATATAAAAAATAAAAAAATCCTAATTGAAAAATATTACCACAATATTTTTACAATATTTTCACTATAAATTTTAAGTAATAGATTGTTATTAGTTAATATTGATGAGTAAAAAAAGTAATTTCAGTGGTGGGTTTAAATTAGAACTAGTTACAACTTTTCACATAAATTTTATTATGAAAGTATTGCGTAAAATGTTGTGAACATAACACTTCTCATTGAAAAATATAGTTATTAAAAAAAGAATAAATGATGATTAAAAAAAGAATAAACAATAAATAAAAAAATAATATTTAAATGAGATAGAGAATCTGTTGAAAAGTATATTTAAAAAAATAAATAGATAAAAACTAAATGTTATTGTGCATTCTTCAAACATTACAAAAATTTAGAAAAATTACTAAAGATGCTTTTTTGTTTTTGGGCTGAATACTATAGATGTTCTTTCAACGTAAACATCTTTGCCCAGCTAATATACTTTTGCTGTCAGACAGGTCTTACTATTGGATCAATTGTATTTACCCAACTATTTTGATGTCAATTTGACAGCCTAGGCAGACCTATATGATAGCCCATTAGAAAAACACAAAAAAGATAAGTAAGTTGATGATAAGCTTGCCTTTTAATCTTAAAAGGACACTCAAGAAGAATTCCATGATATACTCATTCATATACATATTATAATCAGCCAACAAGACTTGTGCTCAATAACTGTTTTTGACTTTTAACTAAAACCTCAATAAAAATATCCCAACTTTGAGACATAAATTCTACATAACAATCTACTTCATGTGGCATAGTCATTTCAAAAATGTTTTCCTTTTCATCAATCAAGAAATGATTGTCATTGCTGAGGTGAGTAACACTAGCATTAATTAATTTAATAGCAAAGAGTTGGCCTATAAACACAGATTATACATTGAATGGCCACTTGTGCATTATTAGATTATTATTCTAGGTACTGTGTGAAGCTTTTGGAATGAGAAATTTGATTAATTAATATTAATGCATTAGATTATACTAACCCAATTTTTCGCTTTCTAGAAACTTAGAATTAATTTTGTGAGTAAACCATACGCAACTCTGACTTTTGTGATTGTTTTAGTTGTCACAATTTACAGCAAAATTCATGCAACTAGGTGTTTTTCTTTTTCTTTAATAGGTTAGATATGTTTAACCATATAATCAAAGTAGGTCCCATATTTCCCACAAACTTATAATTTTAATTAGCACTAGTTTTGTGATAATATAAACAAATCTGTAGAGATCACCATTATAATTAAGGGGTTTGGATGTCCAATAAAAGTTCTCTTATTGGTCAATAAATTCAAAAGGTCATTAGTATTAGAAAATGACCAATTAATTTTTTCCAGTTTCTGTTTCTCAAAAATAATATTATAATTTATAAAGGCAGACTTAGAGTTCCAAATGGAATTGTGGGCTATATTGGGTACTTCATACAATCACAAAATATTCATATTTCTTATTTGATAAATAAAATATGGTAATTATTGAGTACTCTCGGAGAATCATAAATGCGCACTTCCCCTCTAATATAATTGTGAGTTCTACTAATTAAATTTATGGTAGGACCCATAATTCATGTGAAAAGGGAGAGTAAACATTTATGGTACTTCCGAAGTATTCAATAATTTTCCGATAAAACATGATTAGAATTTTTAGCATCCTTCTATAATATTTGTGTTTTATTATTATGTTATGACATCAATTAATTTGGTATAGATGAGACTCAAATTGAGGTCTCTTATTCAATGACATGAGACTTTATTAATTACTTGTTTTAAAATGCACAAAATATAATATTGACAAATTAACAATACTAAAATATTTATTTTACCTTTAAATCTAAAAAATTAATTCTATACAAATCATATTTTGTATAGGATAAATTCAGAGATACAAAAACACAAAGTAATTTCTTTCTTCTTTTTCTTTCCCTCTTGGATGATTAAAAGAAAGCTTAATTTAATTTGCAAATGCCAAAAAACAAAAGGTAAATGTGCATGATATTATCATTTTTAAAAAAAGAAAAAAGTATGAATATTTCAGGACACAAGGAGATAACAATGGATAGAAGTAGATGGTGATTCTTGTATTAATTTTATTTCCTAAATCTTATCCCCAGTCTCTTTTTTTTTTTTTTTGTTAAAAAAAAAAAAAAAGTGCAAGTGCCTTAATCTTGTCATGTCAACATTGTTAGGGAACATTTTGAATTCATGAATGGAGGGTCTCATGACTATATCAATAAAATTAAATCAGTCTCTCAAACAAATTGTAATTGACAATTCCAAAATAAATAAATAAATAAACAAACTTGAGAATATATCCTAGCATCCTTTGAGCTTTGAGTATTGGCTTTAGATGTTAAATTGAAGCCAGGTGGGCTAGATCAACTGATGTTATGGATTTTCTCAGGTTTTTTTTTTTTTTTTTTCAAAATAACATTGATTTTCAAACATTTTCATTAGTTAGCATGTTTTCAAAACTATTTAGGAAACTAATATCTCGAGTGTAATAAAATCAATTTTGGAATGTTAAACTCGAGTCCATTAGAATCATTTTCTATCAAATTGAAATTGAGCCTTACAGACTCTAGTTCAGTACTCACTCAACAAAACCAAAGACTACGAAGAACATAAACAACCCAATTTCGGTACTCACTCAACAAAACCAAAAACAACGAAGAACATCGAAGAAACAACAAAATCAACAAACCCACAATGAAATCAACAAACCCAAGCACCTGATCAATGTCATGATTGTGACTCTAATGCTGACTCGGAACTCAGAAATCAAGCTACCATCAGATTCTTCTTCTCTTATGTTTCATGTGCTGCTTGTTTCGTTGTGGGTCTAATTCTTCTAGGTATTTCTTTTTTAAAAAAAAAAAAAAATTGATCGTGGAGTTCCTCTTCTTCGATCAGATCCTCCATCTTCTTTGTCAGATTCCTCTTCTTCTTCTTCGCTTGGTCAGGTTTTTCTTTTTACAATACTAAACTCGAGCTCTATAGGCTCAATTTTGAGGTTGTTGAAAGCTTGAAATTGAGTTCATTATACTCGATTTAGCACTCCAAAATCAAGTCCGATAGTCTCGAGTTGTTAGATAGCAAAATAGTTTCAAAAGTGTGCTAACTAACAAAATAGTTTGGGCTTTAGTGTTATTTTTGGAAAAAAAAAAAAAAAACCTGATTTTCTCTATTTCAACCGATTTTTGCATAGACCTTTAGACATGTACTATATCATTGACTAGACAACTTCACTAAAATCTTATACTATGATGGGAAGTTTGGAAGGAAGGGAGAGAAAATTAGGGGATGCGCAAAAGTTGAGGAAAGGGTAAACAGGAGGAATGATTATTCATTCTCTTTGTTCAAATGTTTTAAAAATTACATCAAAGGAGGAGAATAGGGGTCGAATGGTAGCAATGTTTAGGTATTGGTTTTTAAAATGATGTGAAAACTGAAAAGTGTGATCTTAAAAAGTGTTGTGAAAACACATGTTTAAAGTACTTATGATACCAAAAAGAAAAAAGAATGGCGTTATGTTTCTTATAACATTCTTTTAAAACTAAAAAAAAAAAAAAAATTGTATGTTTAGTATGAGTATGTATTTTTAATTTTAAAAAATGTATAATTTTACTAACAAATGCAATATCTTTTTATTTAAGATGAGAGGAAATAATAAGAGATTACATAAATTGATTTTTATACCCTTTTTTGGTTCAATCTAAAGAAGTAGATATAAACTAATATCATGCGATTGAAATCGATAATTTGAAAATATTTAGTATAAGTAAAACCGCTACTTTCAAATTCCCCAAATTTGGAGAATTAAAAATGAGGGCCCCCTCTATTTTAAAAACATCATGATAAAATGAATCAATCCTAAATTCTTCTTCCTGATGAATTATATTGTCAGACAACACCACTTTTACCTAATGATCCATCATTAAAAGATTTTCACCTATTTATAATAGCTATGTCAGTTTATACTAAAAATATTTTAAATTAAAGATGAGAAGGCATGAGTTCGAGCTGTAGGGAAAATCAGCCCTCCATTCTTTTCTCCCAAAACACGGTCTAATACGAAAAGTACTCTTAGAAAACTTCTATAAATATATATATATATATATATATATATTACAAATCTCACATTTTTAACAAGTTTTAAAATTAGAACTAAACGGAGAATTTAAAATTCCAAATTCGATGCCAATCCAATTGTTTAGACGTTTATCGTCTGACCTGTACTTTTATTTATTTTAAAGACTAAATTGACAATTTGACATAAATTATAAAGTTTCTTGTTTATTAATTAATACTTTTATATATATCCAATTCAATAACATAATCAAATTCAAATCTTTAACCCATTAGATACACAGCACGATTCACGTTCAGTAAAATAATCACAGGGAAGAAGCCAAGGTTGTTTTTTTCTTTTTCATTTTTTATTTGGTAGGAAGACAAGTTTGTGTTCCATTCTTCACAGTAGTTCACATCCAAGGCAAATATAAGAAAAGGGCAGCTAGAATCCTTGTCTGTCCTTGCTAAAGAAACAGACTATTCCAATCTTTTCATTCTGCTGCTGTCCATTTTCCTACTACTACTTGGTCTGCAATAAGGCCAAACTTGAACCTATTTGCCAGTTTTGTGCATCAATACAGCCAAAAGGACAGTTCTTTGTGCAAAAGCTTTTCTTCTTTTATGATTCCATTGGATCCCATTCCATTGTTATAACTAAGAAAAGGAGTTTTACTTTTCATTCTTAAAATTATAGATCACAGTTCGATTTTGTTAAATGTCAAGTAGTTAAGACGTCCAGGTTCAAATCAACACCTAACTATTGAATTATAATTAATAATAATTAATAATAAAAAGAAAATATATTCAAGCATTATAATGACATTCAAGTGTATACATACCTTTTTTTCAACAATGATCACATTTAAATTCTATTTTCAATTCTATTGATAAAGACAAATATTAATACAAAATCTTTTGTATAAGATACTAGAATGCTATGCAAAATAATAATTAAAAAAGAAAATATTTAGGTATAATTTATAAAATATTGTACATTAACCTGCAAATTTGTACCTTAACTAATTGAAACCTTTTCATATTTTTAATAAAAATATTCAAGATTCAAATCACCTTTTAAACTATCAATGTATTCAAATAAAAAATAATTAAAAAAATTCTCAATTAAAGTCAACCTTATAGTGATTAAAAAAAATGCAATAATATGGATAAATTTACCCTAAAAGAAACTTAATTAAGTTCTATCCAATAAAAGAAAAATATACTAAAATGCAATCCTGTAGATAAATTTAATTAAAAAAAAACTTAATTAAGTTCTGTCCAATAAAAGAAAAATATACTAATAAAAATTCAAGTAAAATAAATTTTTTTTAAAAAAAAGTAAAAAAAAAAAGAAAAAAAAAAAAAAGAGGAGAAATGGAATAACGAGGTTTTTGTATGGGGCCCACGTTAGGATCTCTGACTGAGACTTCAGTTTCTTCTTCCATTCATGTGCCTAGAACTTGGTTCTGTTCTCGTAAATAACAGAATCTTGTACCTCTCTGACCTTTTATTCTCTTCTGTGAGTGTCTTTCAAGTAGTCTAATCTGATACTATTTAATTTTTTTGTTGTTGTTGTTGTTAATTTATTTAATATTTTTTCTGGGTGATAGGATTTAAATTACTCAAAAAAGACACTTTGTTTCTTTTTAACTATTTTATGTATATAAAGTCCAATATGTACATCTAAGTCTTTTACTTCACACTATGGGATAAGTTATAGTCTCACTCTTCAAATTCTTGGAGGTTCACTTTTCTTCCTGTTTCTTTTCTTCTTCCTTTTTCTCTAATTTCTTGCAGAATTAGTAATCAAATTGGCTAAATTTTCATCTGGGTATTGCATCATTTTTATCTGATACTTTTTTTTTTCTTTTCATTTTGATTGTCTAAGTTCTGTGATCTTAAACACTATCATTTAAGTTTTTTTTTTTTTTTGGATATGAAAATAAGTACTTGGGTTTCATAAAAATGCTTTTTTGAAGATTCTTGTAATGTTATGGCCTTTTGGGCTCCCCCATGATTATATTGAAAAATATGTTTTAATAGAAAATCTTGAGTTTTGACTAGCAATACCCATCTGGTAACTGGTAGATATGCTTATTATTGTAACGAGCTAATGCAATTTTTTTTTTTTTTTATCAGAACCATCTTTTGGGATTTACTGATGTTCTAATATTGAAATTTTGGGATTGAAGTCTGGTTCTTGTATTTGTGTCTACGTGAACTGTGAAGATGGAAGGAGTTGAAAAAACTAACAACGCGGCTGTGGAGAAATGCCATAGATTTCTCAATCTCTTATGTCAACCTAACGATCGAACTCAGCGTAAAAGCTTAATGGTGCAAACAGAGGAGGTTGTGTTAATGTTCCAAAGGGTTGTGTCAGTTCTAGATGGTGGGTTAAAACATAGGAGAGTGAGAAAATCAAAGATGTTTGAAACATCTTTACCTCAACACATCTTCCTAGAGAGTCCTCATAATAGAACAATACCTTCACCAAAGCCTCCCCAAGTACTACCAACTAATCGCTCTGAAAACCCAATTCAAGAAATGGATTCAAAATCCAGAAATTCTCTGCAGCCTTCCCAGAATAAGGTTCCTCCAAACATTTCAAAGCCAAAACCATCACAAAGCGTCCAGCTTCCTCAGCAACATATACAGATTGTTCATTTTCAGCCGCCACAGAGAAATTTCCAGACTGATAAATACTCAAGGAGTAACAGTGGCACATGCCTTACATTTGATGGTTCTACACAAGAACACACCATGCCATCCACGAGGTTCATACCATCTTTGAGCATAGATGGTGGTGGTGATGCTAATTCAAGTGACAATTCTTTCTATATTATTGGCATGCCTCAGTTACCCAATCAGATCCCAAAAGATTCAAGACCGAGGTGCTCTGGAAGGGTAGAAGGTGGCAGTGTGAAATGTGGCAGTATTGCTACATGCCATTGTTCAAAGAAGAGGTCAGAGTTTAGCTCTTCAGTATTCTCAATCGGGTGTGTTTTCCTTGTTTTAATTAGCTGCCTTTGTTTTTGTTTATAGGCAACCGAGGCTGAGAAAAACCATTAAGGTGCCTGCCATCAGTAACAAGGTTGCCGATATTCCTGGTGATGACTATTCCTGGAGAAAATATGGGCAGAAGCCAATCAAGGGCTCTCCTCATCCTAGGTATACTAATTAACTTTTGCTGAATGAACATCCTTCTATTGTTAAGGTTTCACCTTCATTTTCACTTCCTTCCAGCTTTGCTGTAGTTCCTTTTCAGATGAAGCTAATCTTGTGTGTTTAGGTGGAAATTATTCATGACAAATTTGTGTATTAACCGCCAAGCTATAAAATCAAGTAGTTGTCAAATGGAGTGATTCTAGTTTTGTGAAAAATGTAATAATCAAGTAATACAATTGGTTTCAAACTAAACCATGTATTGTTAATGCCATGAGCCATAATTTTGTTGAAGCACAGGATTAAATTTTAAACTGTCATTCGTTGGTCTGGTGTTCCTAGATGCACTCCTTTTCAAGGTTTAATGCTTTAAGTATTAGTCTGGTGTCCCATGATGTACTCTAGAAGTGTTTTGCTATCAAGTAATGATTATGATCTGGTAGCAAAATAGTTACTATATGAACTACTGCACCATTGTGCTGCAAAGACTTTGTCAAATGTGTGTGTGTGTGTGTGGGTGTCCGTGTTATTTATATTAACTGTTGCCCCTTACAAGGTCTTCATCCCTGACACTGTAACTGCACAATAGTGTTGCAAAGACTTTGGCCCGTGTGTGTGTGTGTGTGGCTGTCCATGTTTGTTTCTATTAAATACTGCCCCTGACTAAAAGAATATAAATCAAACAGTACTTTCTCATGTGCCCCAACTTCCAAGTAAGAAGCAATATATTCCCTGTAGAGTGTTTAGTTAGTTTTACACTGTATTGTTAGTTTAGTCAAAATATAGAAGATCCATGTCCTTTATGGTTTGGTTATTGGAAAATTGCCCTCTTTGCTTGGTCCCTTTGCCGAGATTTGTATTAATTCACTATATTAACTTATTAATCCTGCTATCAGACTTAAGAAGAATATTTACCTATAGATTTTGTTTTTAAATATATTTAACCTGACCAAGAATGCTTTGTATTGCAGGGGATACTATAGGTGCAGCAACATGAAGGGTTGTCCAGCAAGAAAGCATGTTGAGAGATCCCTGGAAGATCCTTCAATGCTTATTGTAACGTATGAGTGTGAGCATAACCATTCAAGGTTACTATCATCACAATCTGCCCATACATAAGAACTTCATGGATCTCCTTCAAAGGAAAAAAAGAGAATTCAGAGATTCTACTCCGAACTTATCAAATACAACTAAATGTGGTTCATGTTTTGTAGTGAATGCTCCCATATATAATATGTGACTCAACTCTGAGATCACTAATAGTGAAAGGATTTGTTATCCGATGAACAATGATTTCTAGGTCCTGTTCAACTTTCTAGATCAGTCTAGTTTGAGCCAAAAACCAGATTAAGAAAAAGGACTTTAATATAGCATTTTGCATCAAGTTCCAGATTTGCTCTTCCTCAAGAACAAAAGGATTATATATATGCATTTTTTTTTCTTTTGTAAATTAAATTCTTCTTAATTGCTGCATTCATAAATGATAATCTTTGGCCAGACGTTCAAAATTTTCTTATCTTGGATATATAATTCCATGTTCAATCCCCTCTGGTAACACGACTCTAATATGGTGTCTGCGCAATATATCAAATGAAAATGTGTATTTGGCTCTAGTCCAAACTGTATGAGCTGACCAGCACCAAACTTTGCAACTAATATACATACCAGAATTATCAATGTTTGTGCTGGTATGAGAATTTGGGAATATGTAGATCAAGCTAAGCACCATTTGCCTGTAATTTCCCATGTCAGCCATAGTGCTTGGATCTCATTGAAACACCCTTTCTTTTACTTAGAACTTTGGACTCTAGTTACGACAGAAATAGAACTCTGCCAGTAAAATTTGGCTTTATTGTGAGGTCAGATCACCATGACAGCCCTAGATGCGATCATTGGGAAACCAGCACCATTTCGTACAAAATCATTACTTGCAACGAGGATGCTGGTGATGTTGGCAAAGTGATATAAAGTAGGAGAGAGGGAAATGTCCTATAAACATTTTGAAAATATCAAGAAGTACTAATTGAATGATAAGACTCTTAACTTTAGTGAAAATATTCAGTAATTAATTATACAATTTAAATCAAGTACACCGTCATAAAGATGAATTTGAATCTGAACTGATTTAAAGATAAAACGATTAATCAACAAGTTTTTCTAATGATGACGTCTTGCCAATGACCTTTTGAGTTCATAAATGAGCGATTTCGTTCTCACAAGATACGCACTTCACAAAATGTCTGGATATGTGCCTCGATGTGTAAATATATGATAGGATGTTATTGTGGTTTTCAGCTATTAGCCTTAGAAATATGAGCATTTGACATCTTTTGCTGACAAGATATATAAGAATGAATAATAAAGGAAAGAATCCGCGTTCGGGTTAAAGGCTAGTCTAAATAAAAGTTTCATGCTATAAAGGTGAACTGAATTGTAACAACGACAAACGGTCAAAGTTCAACAAAAATAAGAACCTCTGATTTCCAAATTGCACAATTAAAGTTTTAACAATTTTTTAAAAACCCAATTTACATTGTGGGAAAGTTGGCCCCGAGTTGGTTTGTAAAATCTAAATCCTTTTTCATTTGTTAGATTCAGTAGTTTCTTAGATCCTAGTTTGAAACAGCAAGGCTTCAGAAATACAGGTGGAATAATAACAGATGTTCATTGTGTAATTTGTGTTCAGCCCTAAATCATTATTACTTTCAAAGCATAACACACGGTCTAAATTACTTTTGAACTTTTAAGACAATCGCAAGATCACAATTTCTAAATGGAATAGCTGAGCTGATAGCAATTGACCTTACTCTGCAACTTATGTTTCCTATGTAGTATACATGTCAAAGTTATTGGCACTTCGTCACAAGCTAAATCGAGTCAGCACTAACAACACAGCACCGATATTGTTAGAGCATCCACTAATGTGGATACAAAATCATGTAAAATAGAAAAAGACACTATTTTTACACATTTTACTTCAAAAATGTTCCACATCAATGCTTTTAAAATTGTGTAAAAATGTGTATATCTCTACACGAGCTACAGGAACCTTATAAATATACATGGTTACTGTAACTCATCCATTTATTATTTTATTAATTTCCCGTTTGCTCCTTTTTTCCTCTCTCTTCTCTATGCTCAACAAATTCAGTAATTTCTCCTCTCCTCATCTTTTTCTTTTTCCTCAGATGCACACAAACACATCCACAGACAAATCAACACAGAGATATACTTGCTCAAAAAAAAAAAAAAAAAACACACACACACACACATACAAAGATACATAAACACACCCACACACAAACAAACCCAAACGGACAAACAACAAAGAGACAGATCGGTGCTTATCGGAACGATTGATGCTTGACTGGAATGATTGAAACTCATGGGTCTTGCTTGATTGGAGCTAATGGGTCTCGCTTGATCAGAGCTCATGGATATGAGTCTTGCTTGATCGGAGCTAGGAGCTAGGGAGATCTCGGTCAAATCTGATGTGGTTGGATTTGATTGATGCTTGTGGATTGGAGCTAGGGAGATCGGTGCTTGCTTGATCGGAGCTGTGGATCGATACTTGTAACCGAGATGGCGTGGATTAGACCAAAAGGGAAAGTTGGTTCAAAAATGGGAATAGAGATAGGTTACGGATAGAGAGATGGGTATAGAGAGAGTAACAAAATAGAAAAAATGGGTTGAGAGAGAGAGAGAGAGTGTGCGCGCTTATAATAAAGGGGTTAATTGAGAAAAATAATAAAAAAAAATTTTAAAAATTGATTATTTAAATAAAAAATGTGATAGAATAAATGAATTAATATAGGTGTTTTGTAAAAATAGATGTGTAAAATACACTAACTGATGTGGTTGCTCTTAGATTGCCCAGTAGCAAATCAATGCTGTGTTTCTTAAACAAGAATATTTTTAAACTGTATTCAAGTCTGTTGCTGCCAATCAACATTTTGCAGGCCCTGTATGTGTCAAGGTTGTTACTTTAATGGTAATAGCCCAAGAACTCGATCCCACATCTTATTCTTTGGGCTTTTTTTTTTTATTTTTGTAGAAACCCCTCAAGTTATGGGCCAGTGGGACCCATCCCTAAGGGACAAACCAGAATGCCTACACAGTACACACCCCCACGCTGAGTAGGCATCTGGTAAATTGCATAGTACCTCAACTTACAGTTTTTGCAAGAAAGAAACAGAGAAATTTGAGGAAATACAATTATTCAAAACAGGAATGGAGAGGGTGTTTTATAAGCACAATAAACCATTTTGCACTTCTAACAAAATTGTCCAAAAAGCAAAATTTCTTTTCTTAATAAAAATTCTACAAAACCAGTTAACAAAAACTCCAATGCCATAAGAAAGGCTCACCAGCTAGAACATAAATAAAGAACAACCAAACCTCAGATTCTAAACAAAATGGCTCTTCTCAAATTCTGATTCTATAATGAGGCAGACTAGAAGACAGCCAGGCATGAAAGAACTTCACTTGAGGGGAATGAACCTGGAGGAGTGGGTAGCACCAATACCAGGCCTACCGTGCTTGACGGGCTTGTAAGAGATGGAGAATTCAGCAAGATAATGGCCAATCATTTCAGGCTTGATCTCAACCTGATTGAAGGTCTTGCCGTTATAGACTCCAATTATGCTGCCAATCATCTCAGGTACAATAATCATGTTTCTCAGGTGGGTTCTCACTGGCTCAGGCTTCTCACCTTGTGGGGCCTCCCTTTTCTGTTCCAAAGACAATAAAAATTAGAATCACAACCCACTTAGACAAACAAATTAAGCAAACATCTAAACAGTATACTAGTATGCCTTTACCACAAAACTTGTAAACATTATTCATGAAAATTTAATTAATTTACACGCCTAACATGAGACATAGAGCTTTGGAAGAATAGTGTTATTACTACGGCTGAGATCTTAAACGTGTATAGATATTGATTCCATTACATCAAAGCAGTAATGAAACCAAGCACACCTTAAACAACCTACTCAGAAATCATGTTTTGTAGTTAAATTTATGTTGTACTTCCTAAACCATCCAGGAGTGGCACAGTAACAGGACCATGAGAGAACGATTAAGGGACAATTTGTTTTGTTTTTTTTTTTTTTTTCATCAAGCAACTAAAGCATGCTTTCCTTCATCATCCATTACAAGATAGTGAAAGAAAAATAAAAATACAACCACTATGGCTCTGAATTCTCATATAATACTTTAAGGAAGGCCTCCATTTTAGTTGGAGGAGTAATACGGCTATAAATTTTACAAAAGCTTAGACTTAAACAAGATAAAAAAAAAAAAAAAAAAAAAAGTATATAGTTTGACCATGAATATACACATTCTTATCCCACATTCACATCCATGTCTCTTGATTCAACCATATGAAGTTCTTATCCAATCCCCAAAAAAGTATAGACAAACTAATCCCCAATCGAGCCCCAAAAGAGTCCACAGAATAATAAAGGGGGAAATGGGAGTTCTCAAACATATAAAACATTTGCTGATTCAAAAGTAAATCCGTTATAATGCTCTCACATTCCTCTTCTATACTAAATCAGCCACAGAATAAATAAATAACAAAATACCCAGATTTTCAAAATATCCAAAATATCCAAAATATGTAAAATTTTAAAGAGATAGAGAGAGATGGTTACAGCTTTGCGCAATTTCTTGATCAAAGCCATGGGCTTTCGCTTCAAACCCCTCTGAAACCTACAAAATTCCACACATAAAATTAATAAAACAATTCTAAAACAAATAAAAAATGAAAGATGAAATATATGAAGAAAGAGAAAAAAGAGTACCTTCTGCGAGCTCTGGCAGTGAAGAGCTTGACGAGGTCGTCGGTGGACATGTCGAGAAGGGCATCCAAGTCGACGCCTCTGAAGCTGAATTTCTTGAACGTCCTCTTCTTTGGGGGCTGCCCAGCCACCGCCACATCAGCTTCCACATCCGCCTGAAACCAAAAACCCCCATTGATCAAAAACAAGCACAGAATAACATACACACAGAGAGAGAGAGAGAGAGAGAGAGAGAGGAGGAGGAGGCGTTCTCACCATGATTTTGATTGGTTAGATGAGATGAGAAATGCGGCGACTCAGAGAAACCCTAGTTCGCTGCTGCTTGTTGCTCTGGCTAATGTGAGAGACCAGGTATGGGGAGTTGGGTATTTAATACTGGGCCATGGGGTTTGATGGGCCGGATCGGTCAGGCCATCCACTAGGAGTCTGTGTTGTGGGCTTGTGCCGATTAGGATTTTTTTTTTTCCTTGAAGAAGGCAATTAGGGTTTAGATTGTCTAGAGAGTATTTTAAATTACCGGTATCCTAACTTATGCACACATTTTGATATTTGTGGATTTAATTTTATTACTAAAATCCTAACCATTTTCTCAACCAAAAAAAAAAAAAAAAAAATCCTAACCAAAAACCACTGTGACACAAACACAATGGTGTATCCTTTGGATATAAAAAAAAAATGGTTAAAATTCAATACAAAAGAAAAAAGAATGGCTAAAAGTGTAGAATACAAGTTTCAATTTCAGTTATAGTAATTAGAATTGGGACAAAGTTTAGTATGAAACTAGTTTGTAGCTATCTTCTCGATTCGAGAATCTCGAACTCACTACATGGCAATTTATATAAACTACCCATATGTATTTTTTTTTTTTAATAATTTAATAGTTATAACTAAGAACGAGAGATTTGAACTCCAGATGTATTGAAAACACCAGGAAGAGCAAAATAATTGAGATATAAGTCTCTTAACTTCATATGTATTACTTAAACAAGTCACACCACTCATTAAAAAAGTCATGTAACTAAAACTATACATGAATAATCTTTTTACTCGTCACATAGTGGGTTGAACAAAGACATTTTCAAGTTGATTTGGACTTATAAACTTTTTTCATAGAATTGTACCGAGTATTAGGACAAAACTTGGTTCCAAAAAATTTTGGAGCATTGGGTTTCAACCACCAATGGGAAGAATTCAATTTAAGAAAAATAAAAAGAAAAAGAAAAAGGAAAGATAGTGTTTGTCCTTGTCATATTCAATGCACATGCCTCGTTAACACAATAACAAAGTCATATACATGATGAGATACATGTATCTTCCAATTGGTAGTAGGGGCCCAAAACTCTAAAACAAGTTTACAAGTATCTAACCAACAATGAGTGGTATGATGGTTAAATTGCTGCCTAGTGCCAAGAGCAGCTGCCATTTGTAGGCCATCCCTATTACATAAAGAACACATAGTAGTGTAGTACAGAGATTAATTTCTCTTGAACCAAGCACGGATTTGACTGATAGGTAAAAGTTAAGAGCATTAGAGCACTAGCAATTTGGAGAAATTTTTTTCAAATTTCTCATATATATTTTTTTGGGCGTAGATTTTAGAAAATTAATAGTTAAATTTCATATTTTTTATGTTCTTAATATACATATCAAATTTCATTCAAATTGGATGTTATTTACTATAAAATTAATAAACTTATTTTTTATACACAACTTCAGATTACAAAAACTTAAAATTTTAATATTTATTTGATGACATAACAATTGATCTTTAATCTTCTAGAAATTTTCCAAACATAAAGAATATAATAAAAACATACAATTTAACGGTTGGATTTTCAAAATTCATATTCAATATAAATATATATGAGGAGTTTGTAAAATTTCTCTCTATCGAAGACGTTTTTGCGACAAGGGCTAAAAATGCGAGAACGGCCCAAATCTCCTCTTAGATTCTTTAGAAGTGTTTATTGTGGAGAATCAAAGTCAAAATTCCAAAAGTATAATAAACAAAAGGCTAATGGTGCTTTGACAAGAGAGAATCAAAATGCTAATAACAAAAGTGCAGAAAAAACATAAAAACATAACGGGTCTGAAAGTTTGACCCACAGTCAACGAAAAAAGGAAATTGAGAGATTTTGTGAGGAAAAGGGGGAAGGTTCTCTTGTACCCATATTTCCATCCCTAAGAGCATTCACATTTCATAATGCTACTCTATCATATTTTACAATCCCAAAAAACTACTTTATTAATAATACCATACCATTTTACAATACTCTCAACATCCCAACTTTTATTTTCCTATTCTACTTATTAAAATAATATTTCTACACAATAAAATAATTTATTCAAAACCCAAATAAAAACAAAAACCCAAATCACCTCTACAACCACCTGCTACCACCACCACCACCACCAAGTACATACCCAAACTGATTTTTATCTCTAAAACTCAATACCCAAATTGATTTTTATCAGTTGAAAACCAAAGTCATCTTAAGCACAAAAAAAAATCAAAATCACGATAACAAACCCACAAATTCAAAATAAAAAACAAACCAAACCATGACAACCCACAAAATCAAAATCAAACCAAACCACAGCAACCCCCAACTCCGGCAACCACGGCAACCCATAAAATCAAAATCAAACCAAACCCACCTCTAGCATCGGTCACAGCAACCAAAAAAAAAAAAACCCCACAGAACCCAGAACTCTAAACCCACCAATCCACCACAATCCTCAGCCTTAAAGCCACCACAACCCACCACAATCCACACCGATTCAAAACCCAACCAATATAACTGATTCAAGACCCACCGATCCACCATGATCCACATTGATTCAAGACCCACAACTCACGACCCACACCGGACTTGAGAGAGCTACGACCCACGACCTACATCGGACCAATCTCCACCGAGAAACCCATAAACCACATTCATATCGGAGCAAAACATCAAAGCCACATCGGAGCAAAACATCGAGAAGCGGCCTGGGCTTGGCGTTGTTGGGTGATGGTGGCCAACAGTGGCCTGATGGAGAGTAAAGGGAGAGGGAGAAATTATTGAGAGAGAATAAAGGGAGAGGGAGAAACTACTGAGAGAGAGTAAAGGGAGAGGGAGAAATCTGATAGAGAGAGAGACGCAGGAGACAGAATGTATAGACACTACAAGAAAATGTATTTTTAGTGACGAAAATTTTCGTCACTAAAAGTCTAGTTTTTCGTCACTAAGAACCTTTAGTGACGAAATTGGACTTTTAGTGACGAAATTCGTTTTGTCGCTGTAGCCCCGTCGCTAAAAGTCCTGGCGACTTTTAGCGACGAAAAATTTCGTCACTAAAAGTCCAATTTGGTAATAAAAAAAAAACTTTTAGCGACGAAAACATTTTGTCGCTAAATGTTTTCCTCACTAAAAACAATATTTAGTGACGAAAATATTTCGTCACTAAAACCATTTCAGTTTATTAAATCATATTTAGTGACGAAAAATTTCGTCACTAAAACTATTTTCGGGTACATATAGTGACGAAAATATTCGTCACTAAAACTATTTTTAAAAAAATCCATGCACATATAGTGACGAAAATGTTCATCACTAAAACCATTTCTTATAAAATTCCACTGTATTTAGTGACAAAATATTTCGGCACTAAAACAATTTTTTGTTGCCATATTTGTGACGAAAAAATTCGTCACTAAAACATATTTTCTGTTTTTATTATTTTCATGACGTTGATACTAACCTGTAACCTATCATTACATTATTCAAACCTCAAATTTGATTAACACAATTATTTCAACAACACATTTATAAAAAATCGATCCATACATTCCACAAGTTAAAATTGAAACAAGTATCAAATTCAAACTCCTTCCATACAATAATTGTTTGCAACACATACAATAACTTAAAATATTTTCTAACAATACAAGAAATGTAGCATAATATAATTAAAACCCCCTAGAGCCAAAAGATGTCCTCATATGTCTTCAAATAATGCCAAAAGTAATCCCCTAAAGCCACCAATAAGAAATCTGCACAAATATAAAAATACTATTACATTAAAATCGTAAAGTAAAAACATTAACTATGTTATAAAAAAATTTCTAACAATTAGTTTCAAATGATACATAAAAAATGAAGTGCTACCTATAAGTGATTTAACTTGAAGATGAACCACCCCCATAGTTAAAACCTTCATCATAACCCTTGCTCTTCAAAAAATTAAGAATATTCTTTTGGATTTCATCTTGCTTAGCTCGTGCCTCTTGCTACTTAGCTCGTGCCTCTTGCTCCTTAGCTCGCTCCTCTTCGTCCCTAACTCTTGCCTCTTTGAGCTCAATTATCTCATTTTCTAACCGATGAATATACTCTATCGAGGCACTAGATAAGGCAGTGGTTACTAGAGAAGAAGAAGGTCTCATGCCAAGTCCTTTTACAATACCAGATTTTTTCTTAAAAACCAAGTTTGAGATTTCCTCTGTGTGTAAGGGGAATTGCATTAGGATCTTGACAATGATCCTCTTGCACTTTGAGAATAGTTTCCTACCATTTGAGAGAGGAAAAAAAAAAAAACAACAGTCACAACATTAATACTACATATGTAATAACTTTACAAACATGATAAGAATGGAATAATAGGGATGGAATGATACACATACATATGTCGCTTCATCGTCATGGTGTATCCACTTATTTGTGTTTGGATTAAAATGAACATCTTTGTAGACTTTTGCCAATTTAGGAACTTGATCGCCATTATTATTTGTCTAATTAATTAACATTCGAGTGTTAGTTATTTATAGTTAATTAATCACATGTAATATACTAAGATTTAAGAAAATGAAAAAACACGCACCTCCTTATCAACCCTAACAGCAAGTGCCTTTGTCCCGCATCTATGTTTGCCTGAAGTTTTGCTTCTATTTTCAGAATTAATTCTTGATTTTTCCTAATAAAGAACATTCAAGATATTTATTAAATCATTAATAAAACAATATAAATTTACTTCATCATTTGACAACATAATATAGTAAATATTGGATAATAATAATATATGCATAAATAATTTACCAGCCAGTCCTTATTGGTCCATCTCCCTTTAATAAGTCCAGTCCATTGCTCAAGTGTGACATTCTTTGGCGGGTGGATTTCTGCATAGTCTTCATCATGAGATTGTACAAGCTTCTTATAAGTCTGATACAGCTTGTTAGAGCCGCTACTCAATAATCTTCCACATTTTGTATTTACTGTTTTCGTTACTAAGTTGGAATCTCCTTCAAGCTCAAACTGATCCTGTAAAATGAAATATATATGTATTATAAAAATATTATTATATGAATTAATATACTTAGTGACAACAAAGACGAGTTAAACGTTATTAATATAAATTTACCACGATATGTTGAAGCACCACATCTCTAGTAGCAGCATCAACACTTTTCCAATTTTTTATGTTGTAACTGTACAAATTACTTCGCACTTGTACCCCAATTTGATTGACAAGCTTGCACGCATTCTTCCCAACAGGAGCATTATACTCTGCAGCTATACGTACTGGTAGTTTACCACTTTTTTCAACAAGTGCCCATACTGCTATACCACGTGTTGTTCCACGGGTATTTATGCTAGCAGATCCTATTTAAAAATTATCAATGTTATAAAATTATACATTCTATGTACATTAAGTATAATCTCAATAGTAAAGACAAGGTGCAGTTGCAATTAAGTATGTTCTATGTAATTACCAGTCGTGCTAGTTAATGCATTAGTAGCCTCCGCACTTGAAGAACTTTAGGCGAGAGGATTTGCTTCAAGAGGTGTTTCTGTAGATTGAACCGTAGATTGGACCGTAGATTAGACCACCGAGATAGATGCCTCACCTCGCGAGCGTGTAAGTCGTCCTGGTGCCATCTGTAACTAGAAACATATATATAATAGAACAACAAAGTCATTACAAATAATAAAACCAAAGTTATTATCTATTGCACCCTATGGAACATCTATTGTACCTTATGGATTAAAGAGTTAGATGACTCAACATCATTCTCATCGTCACCAATAGGTGGTACATAATCATCATCTACCACAACACTAGCTCTACTTCTTTTCCCTTTTGCACAATTGGACTGAGCAGAATCCTTTAGAGAAGTTGAGATGTGCTTCAATCCCAAAGCATCAATTATCTCTTGGTTTTGCCTCATTCTATCCAATCTTGCCATTTCATACCTCGGTATATTATGAGTGTATTTGGCCTTTTTGGGCATTTTTTGAAACTATGTATTGACATGAAAGATAAGTACAATTGCTACTAACTTAATATTATAATCCACACTATTATCCATATCAAGCAATTTACAAGTGCAAAATTTGAATACAATTGCTACTAACTCAACACAACAAATGACCACATTAATATCCATATCAAGTTTAAGATAAGCACCAAACATCTCAATAACAATTACTACTAACTTTACATATTATAGTCCATACCATTATCCATATCAAGCAATTCACAAGTGCTAAATTTGAACACAATTGCTTCTAACTCAACACAACAAATGACCATATCAATATCCATATCAAGTTTAAGATAAGCACAAAACATTTCAATAACAATTACTATGTAGACAAGCATAAAACTTTAAGACAATCACATAACATTTACGACAATTGTTATGAACTCTGCATATCATAATCCATATCAAGATCAACATCAGGTATGTCATGCTTTTCATTTTGATTAGCGTCTCTTGAAGTTTCACCTTCAAGAATAACCTCAGTTTCAACATCACCCATATAATACTCAATAATATTGTCTTCAACATTGATAGGGACAATATCAACAATTGGTTCTTGTTGGAATGCGTCACTATCTTCTGTACTATCATTGGATTTTCCGCCCCCGACTTCTAGGACATCAAACACTCCCCTATGTTGGATGCATTGTACAATTTTCCAAGGGTCACGCAATTTCGTATCTTGAAGGTAGAAAACTTGTTTCCTTTACTAGGAAGTATAAAAGGGTTATTTTGATACCATCGACTTGTAACATCAATGCTCGTGCAGTGTGCATCAGTTCTTATCGTTCTCCTTCGACCATTGGTACTAGTATTATACCATTCACACTGGAACAAAACAACTTTATGGCGAAACATATACTCTAATTCCCAAATTTTGTACACATGACCATAGAAGTCGTGCATTTCTCCTTCATGGTCCCCTTCGGTACATACACCACTGTTTTGGGTTACACGACGATTGTCTAGGTCCCTTGTATGGAACTTTACACCATTGACCATACAAACAGTGTACTCCTTCACATATGGTTTAGGACCATTTGCTAATGACCATAACTGTTTAGTAGCTTCTGATGACTCGTTAACTTTCAATCTATTTATCTATAATGACGTATAACAAATGATATCCTATTAGTAATAAGCAATGACGAATAAATTTAAATGTTTAAATTTATTAGTGTGATTAAATTTCAAATGTCTTACACGTTCTCTAAACCACTTGGGAAACTCTTGTCGTTGGATTTGAGTTATGGCTTCTCCAGTAAGATTATGCAATGTGTTTTTGTGTTCGCTATTAAAAATAAAATGATTTATTTTCAGCTAAGCAATGCAAATAATATTCAAAACTTGATTAAACAATATATGCATGTGAAATCACATACTTTAAATAAGGCTCTAGCTCAGGACTATTATATAGCAAGTACCAATGAGCAATATCAAGCAATGCACGAGACAAGTCACCATCATTCCGCCTACCACCTGTAGGTCGGGCAATTTGTGAAAAAACTATCAATTCTTCGCTAGATTCACCAAAATCTTCATTTCTTTCTCTTCGGTTATGCACAGTTTCAATCTCATCAATATACAAAGACCAATTATTAATACATTCTTTAAGAATGTAAGCCTCTGTAATCGAACCTTCTGGTCGAGCTCGGTTGGAAACGTATCTTTTCAATTTTCCAAGGTACTTACAAGGAAAAAATACACATAGAATGTGATTTTATACCATATGGAAAAAATGCAATTGATGAATGCATTAAAAGATCTAGTTACCTTTCAATTGGATACATCCACCGATATTGTATCGGGCCTTCTAGAATTGCTTCTCGAGACAAGTGAATAGCAAGATGGACCATAACATTAAAGAATGTTGGAGGAAAGAATCTCTCAAGCTTGCATAGTATAAGAACTATACGTTCTTCTAGTTTCTCCAATTCACTTCGCTTTAAGGTCCTTGAGCATAAGTCTTGAAAGAAGTTGCCCAACTCAAACAATACAATACTAATGTCTTTATCTGCAAACCCTCGCAATCCAAGTGGAAGAATTCGTTGTAGTAGCACATGACAGTCGTGACTTTTCAAACCAGATAATCTACCATTTTTGCATTCACTAACCTTGATATGTTGGCTGCATAGCCATCCGGATACTTGACTGATTTCAAAAAGTCATAAAAACCATCCCTTTCATTAGGACTTAATGAAAAGAAAGCTCGAGGTTTGGCATATGATCCATCAGGACGTTGTTTCAAATGCAACGTGTGCCTGAAGTTCATATTTTGTAAATCTATCCAAGCCTTGTTAGTGTCCTTGTTTTTCCCCTCAATGCCCAACAAAGTACCATAAGTACTCTCACTAATGTTCTTCTTCACATGTATGACATCAATGTTGTGCTTAAGCTTCTAATTTTTCCAATATGGAAGCTTATACAAAATACTTGCCTTTGACCAATTTGGCTCCCCAATAAGTTGTTTCTTCTTGTTACTTGGATGCTTTCCTAAAATTATATTTGACATTCTATCTAGCTGCTCTTATATTTCTTCCACTTATAACTCTAAGGATCTCTTCCGCTTCTCTGGTAAACCATTATGCAATCGACTATGTCTCCAACGATGTTCCATAGGTAAATAAGCTCGATGGTTAATGAATCCAATTTTACTTTCCAAAACTTCTGAATATGGTTGATCATTGCAAGTGTAACAAGAATGATAACCCTTTGTCCTCCACCCAGACACGTTACCAAATCCAAGATAGTTATGTATTGTCCACAACAAAGTTGCACGCATCTGAAAATGCTCTTTACTATAAGCATCATAAGTTCTACACCTTCTTCCCACAACTCCTTCAACTCATCAACCAATGGTTTCAAATAAATATCAATCTCATTTCCCGGTTGATGGGGACCGGGAATAAGCAAGGACAACATAAAATATGGCTCCTTCATAACCAACCAAGGCGGTAGATTATAAGGGATAAGTATGACAGGCCACATACTATAGTTGTTGTTCATATTCCCAAAAGGATTAAATCCATCTGTAGCCAACCCCAACCTTACATTGCGAGGTTCAAGAGCAAAATCAGGATGTTGCAAATCAAACTCCTTCCACTCCTCACTATCAGCCGGATGCCTCATTATCCCATTATCCACACGTTTGTCTATATACCATCTCATGTCCTTAGCTCTTTGGCTTGACATGTACAATCTCCTTAGTCTCGATGTCAATGGGAAGTAACGTAATACCTTGTGAGGAATCTTTTTACCTTGAGTACGTGTATCTTTGTACCTAGGCACCTCACACACTGGACATTTATCAAGGTTTTCATTTTCCTTCCAAAATAGTGCACAATCATTTTTGCATGCATCTATATGCTCATATGACATGCCCAAGTCACGTAATATCTTCTTTGCTTCATAAGTTGACCTTGGAACCAAGTTACCTTTCGGTAAAACTTTTGTCAGCAATTCTAGCATCATATCAAGTCCCTTATTACTTAAGTTTGTCAATACCTTTACATTCAACATCTCAATAACAAACTTCAAGATACTATAATCAGTGCAACCCAGATACAACTCATGCTTTGCATCTTCCTCAAGTTTGTCAAAATGACGTACCTCCTCATCTTCAGTTGCATTTCTTGGTTCCCCTCTAATTCGGTCATCTACCAAGGCATCGATACCATCCATATGATCACCATCCGACATTTCATTATCATGAATATTCTCGTTCAATACATGAGCTTCTCCATGATGATAACAATTAATGTAAGATTGCATAATTCCACGATGAAGCAAATGGATACGCACAGTTTGAGGAGATTATCGATAGCAATTCACATAATGAATACACGGGTATGAAATATTATCACTCAAGTCTAAAACCGCTCTTGCAGAATCAATAAATGCATTGACCCCTTCAATATATGGATGACTTAATTTGCCATCAGGTGTCTTACCTATTGTCATCCAACTTTTATCCATGTTTGACTACAATTATAAGATGAATCCTACTTTAGTAAAATAAGAACAACGCATACATAATGTATTATAACATCTAAGTTTATAAGCTACTTAGATAAAGTTCTATCACATTCATGAATGTACAAGTTTATATTAATACTTAAATAAATATACATTGCACATACAAATATACACTCCCAATATATATTTAAACCACCTTATAACATCATGCAAGCCACCCGTTTGTTCTAACACAACAACCCACCACAAAACCAGTCACAAACATCATAAGTATAAAGTGTTTATAAGTATTGAAATTGAATAAAATAATATTCATCACATCTAATTAATAAGTTTCATTCACATTTGCAAGAAACTAAAAACATTTCCAATATAAATGTAAACCACCTTATAACACCATGCAAGCCACCCGCTTGCTTCAATACAACAACCCACCACAAAACCAATCACAAACATCGCAAGTATAGAGTGTTTATAAGTATTGAAATCGAATAAAGTAATATTCATCACATCTAATCAACAATACTCATTCACATTTGCAAAAATTGAAAAACACTCCCAATATGTATTTAAACCACCTTATAACACCATGCAAGTCACCCGCTTACTCCAATACAACAACCCACCACAAAACCAATCACAAACATCACAAGTATAGAGTGTTTATAAGTATTGAAATCGAATAAAGTAATATTCATCACATCTAATCAACAATACTCATTCACATTTGCAAGAAGTGAAAAACACTCCCAATATGTATTTAAACCACCTTATAACACCATGCAAGTCACTCGCTTGCTCCAACACAACAACCCACCACAAAACCAATCACAAATATCACAAGTATAAAGTGATTATAAGTATTGAAATCGAATAAAGTAATATTCATCACATCTAATCAACAATACTCATTCACATTTGCAAGAATTGAAAAAGACTTCCAATATGTATTTAAACCACCTTATAACACCATGCAAGCCACCCGCTTGCTCCAACACAACATACCACTACAAATCCAATTTCCAACATCACAAGTATAGAGTTTTATAAGGTTTTCAACTAAAATTTACTTACTTTGCTCAAACTAAGCTTACAACTTTTAGAAAAAATCCAAAGTTATTGTAAACAATATGTATTTAGCCTGCAAAAGAAAAGTAAAATTTATAAGTACTTAGGGGGCATATAACTATTTATTTTCATTATGTAATAATAACACTACATTGTTTTATCCTCAATGTTCAAAATAACATGAATTTCTAAACTCAAAATACTGTACATTGAAAAATGTACTAAAAAAACTAGAGTTACAGTATCCACAACCTGGCATTGCAACAAAATACTATAACTATTGAGTTTCTGACATAATAGTATAATTTTGCCATTACCAAACCAATTAATAACATTGCTCAAGGACTGTAGCACACCATTCACACCACAATTACTTAAGGGGGAAAGCAAATAAGAAAGTAAATGCACTTAAGAAAAGTCTTTTCTATTTATAAGAAGAAAAAAAATCTAGTTGAACTCTCTCTAACTAAAACAAACACCTCAGGTCCTTCTATGGTATCTAATACATTTGGTGGGTTATGTAACACACAAAAATCCTAACCATCCATTGGAATATAGGCAGTTTTATTGGTTGAGATTATAACAACAATTGAAATGAATGTTCAGAACATTGGGAATCAAATAATATACATTTATCCTTATTTCTAACTTGTCTACATTTATATCCTCTCATCATATTCAGTACCTTAAAAATAGAAATAATCAAAATAAAAGAAACGCAATGCCAAACCGAAAAGTAGGATGAAGCGAATTCGATTGGGCTTAAACTCAATCACAACAAAAATAAAACATGAGCCAAAGGGAATCAAAGAAAAAAAATAAACAAAAAATAAAAATAAATAAATAAAACCTTACTGATTCAAGATCGTCGGGAATGGTCCGAATCAGCGACGAATGGGCAGAAATAACACGTCAAAACCGTCGAGAATCGGCAACGAATGGATCGAGATTGGCAATGAATAGGAATCGTCGAGAATCGGCGACAATGGGAGCTGAAATGACACTTCCAAAAAACCCATTTCAGAACACACCCCCAAAAACCTCAAATCCAACAAATACCACTGTGAAGGGAAAGAAAAAAAAAAGAGAGAAATAGAATGCAAAAAAAAAAAAAAAAACTCAAAAAGAGAAAAAAAAAAAAAAAAAAAACCTGAATCAGTGAAAGGAAGCAAAAGCGACGCCGGGTGTGTCGCTAAAGCGTCGCCGGTGAGCCGCGGTGCGTTGCTGAAGCGTCGTTGATGCGCCACGGTGCGTCGCTGAAGCGAAGCCGATGTGTTGCTGGTGCGTCGCTGACGCGAAGCCGAAGCGTCGCAGATGTGAAGCCGAAGCCGAAGCGTCGCGAGTGCTCGCCGGTGTGTTGCGAGTGCTCGCCGGTGTGAAGCCGGAGTGTCCCTGGGATCATCGCCTTAGCATCGCTGAGTCCAAGCTCGCCGAGCCCAAGTGTCGCTGATCCAAGCGTCGCCGAGCCAAGCGTCGCCGAGCCCAAGCGTCGTTGATCCCAAGCGTCGCCGAGCCAAGCGTCGCTGAGCCCAAGCATCGCCGAGTCAAGCGTCACCAAGCTAATGCGCCGCTGAATCAGAATGGGAATGCGACAGCGAGCTCTGAATCTCAAGCGTCACCGAGTTTGTTGGGTATGTGAGCTCTGAATCGGAATGGGTGTGTGAGTTTGTTAGGTATGTCAGTCTGAGGGAAAGGGCGAAAAACCATATACTGCACTCCCTCAAAATCATAAATAATCATAAAAATCATAAATGTGAGTTTGTTGGCTTTTAGCGACGAAATAGTTCATCGCTGTAGCTAAATTTTTTTGGCGCAACAATTTTTGGCTTGGCGCCTAAGTTCTATAAAGCTTTTAGTGACGAACTTGGATTTGTCACTAAAGCATACTTTTAGTGAGGAATTTGAGTTCGTCACTAAAAATGTATTCATATGTCTTACACTTATATGTTTTTAGTGACGAAATCACATTTTGTCACTAAAAGTATGCTTTAGTGACGAAATATGATTTTGTCACTAAAAACATATACAGGTAAATCTATTATTGTTTTTAGTGACGAAATTCATATTTCGTCACTAAAGCATACTTTTAGTGATGAAATGTGATTTCGTCACTAAACACATATAAGTGTAACACCTTTATTTTTTTAGTGACGACTATTTTTCGTCACTAATACTTACTTATAGCGACGAAAGTATTTTCGTCACTAAAACTATCTACAACAATACCTACAGTGACGAAAGATTTCGTCAATAAAAAATTCAACTTTTAGCGACGAAAGATTTCGTCACTATAGATTAATTAAGTTGGCGCCAAAGTTTCCCTCCTTGGTGCTTATTTTTCAGATTACAATAGCGACGAAATTTATTTTTCGTCGCTAAATGTAATAATATTTTTTCATTATTAGTGACGAAATTCATATTTCGTCACTAAAGCTGTATTTTAGTGACGAAAAATATTTCCTCACTAATTTTCATCACTAAAAATACATTTTGTTGTAGTGAGAGTGGGAGAGTCAGGAGGAATTTTTTTTTTTTTTTTACAATTGAGTTACAGTGCAATTCTACATGTAAAATTACATTGTAACACAATTCTAAAATTTTTTACAATAATAGTCGTTTAGAAGTTTGGATGCTAAGCTTTTTTGGGCTTGAAATGCCAAATTTTCCTTACATTTGGCATTTGCAATCCCTAGTGTGAATGCTCTAAGGTTTAGAATTGTGAGAATGTTTCCTGACTCAGTGGACTTTTGTTCTAAAATTTCAGCTTTGTGGGGAAAACATGGTTGGTTCATTTTTGAGCTGAAGAAAGAGTTTTATATAGAGTTTGGGGTGTTGTTAATGACTGATTTTTTGGTAGTAAAAGAGGCTTTTATCGCCTTGAGTGCTATTTCCATGATATGGTGTAGTTTTCCTTTTGCTTAGGAAATGAGTAAGAGGCTTTTATCGCCTTGAGTGCTATTTCCATGATATGGTGTAGTTTTCCTTTTGCTTAGGAAATGAGTTGGAGGGTTTGCTCTAATTGGTTGCCTTTGGTCAAACATTTCAGACCATTGGAAGGCTCACCTAAGTGAGGGCTAGTAGATGGAATTGCCCAATAGGAGTCAACTATGTTTAAAGGCAAATATGGGTTCAAGCAGAAACTTTAAGCCACAGTCAGCCAGAGCATGAAAGCTCTTTTAGGGTGGAAATTTTAGGTACAATACCTTCTCTATGAGCTTAAGGTGCTACCAGTGTCCCTTACCCACTTGTTAGCTCATGTGGTTTTGAGGGTATGGGTCGATTTCTTTCAGACCTTTTGCATGAGCCTGTGATACTACCAGTGTCCCTTGCCCACTTGTTAGCATGCATGGGCTAGACTCGTGCAAAAGGTCTGAAAGAAACCGACTCATACCCTCCAAATCACACTTCCTCAATTTCTCCAATAAGTCGCATAGGCTTGGGCCATACTTAAAAGAATAAAAAAAAACATAATACATGAATTGGGCTTGTAAAAAATTGTGTCACGAAAATGGGTATTAATACTTTCCAAATAGTTTGAAGAGAAACTTTGTCCACTAGCAATAGAGGGATAAATATATATATATATATATATATATATAAACACATATTTTACATCCTTAAACACTACTTTATCTATTTTATGAACCCATTCAACAATACACCCAACATCCTAGTTTTTATTTTTACATAAAACCTAATAAAATAATATAAACTGTCTAATAAAATAATAAAAAGTACTATTATCTCTCTCTTTTTGTTTCCTCCAACTCTCTTTTTCTCTTCACCACAAGCACAAGATTAAAAAACTATTTTAGCAAGTTGCTAATATTGCAACCCACCCACTCAAATTAAGCTTCATCTTGGTGTGGGTTGCTAAAACTTTTTAGCAACAATGAATAGTAAGAGCATTTCCATCCGGGATTCCAAAAAAGTTCTATTTTACACCTTAAAAACTTATTTTATCTATTTTACTATCTCATTTTACAACTCTCCTAACATTCCAGTTTCTATTTTTATAAACAACTCATTAAAATAATATAAAATATAGAAAAAAAAAATAATATTAAAAATTATTATATCTCCTCAACAACCAATACCCAGAAACACCAAACAACAAAGTAAAAAATAATAATAATAATAATAAGAACACCAACCACCACCACTACCTCTGAAACTCCATCAAAATACCAACCACCCAGAAACTCCATTAAAATACCTCTGAAATTCCAATCACCTAGAAACACCCATTAACAGCAACTCCATTAAAACACCACCATCCACTAACAACAGTCGTAGCCCATTACCACCACCACCACCACACTAAACTAGCCCACCACCACACAGACTAGATTCTTAGCCCATCATGACCCACCACAACCCACACATACCATGCCCACCATCCAACCATCGTTGCTGTATGAATAACGCCTTAAAATCTATACTTGTTTTATATTTATGTGAGCATTGTCTCCTTATTACTATGCTTAATTTGTATAATTAAGCCATGACTTGCATTAGTCCCTATTATTTATCTTTACATAATTTCTTGAATAAGATGTCCTTCATTGCGTGTAATTTTCTACTTTCAAGAAATCATGTGAAAAAGATGAGTTTACAAGAATTTGTGAGAAAATGAATGCCAAACTAGAATTAAAGTGGAGCTAAAAGACCATGCTTAAATGTCTAAGGAGGTGTAGTTGGAGTGCTTGGGTTGTCTAGCATGTTTGGAAGCTTCAAATAAGGAAAGAAATCAAAGAGGTAGAATCCAAAAAGGAAAAATTAGATTTGAGCACTGATCAGTATTTTGGGTGTATCTCTCTCCTCAAAAATCCAATTGATACAAGGCCAGATGGGTTGGAACTGTGACTTAAATATCTACAACTTTCCAGTTATAAGTTTTCGAAATTCACAATTTTTGAAGGCTAAAATTAACTCACAATTTACTGTTGTAAATCTAGACGAAAATTAAAATAATAAAAGTTTTATTTTCTTTGGACACTTTGACATTAGGGTTTTGAAGGGAGGCCGTGTAGGACAAATTTGGCAAAGAAAACCTTGTATTTTCCTTTTTCTAATGGCAGCCTAAACTCTTTGCTAAGGCTAGGGGTTGTGTTTCTTCTATACGATATGAATATTCAATATGATTCTTTCTAAGATTTTAGACAATAACATATTTGATTGTTCAATTAGATATCTTTTGATGTATTAGTTCTTCCATACTTTCAATAAGTTCAATCTTGTTTTTCTTATTGTTTAGATGAATTTCTAATAGTTTCAAATAGGAATTACGTTTTAAAGTGAATGGGTTTTTTCTGAAAACTATTCTAACTGCATTATTAATATAGGTTATCATGCATTCTTGAATTGTTTTAGTTCAACCAAATCATAAGTTTTTAATTGTATAAGAACAATCAGTTATGAAGTATATATTTTCTCAGATCACAAAGTATCTCATATCGATACAGGGAAACACTCCAATGCCTTGGTATTTATATTATTGATTTAAATAAGTTTTTATCATTATTCTTGGTAACAATCACCAAGCAAAAGTACTTTCCTTCTTCACCCAAAATTTTGTTTAATTATATTGTCTTTAAATCTATCTTGCTCCTTGTGGTTTGACCTCGGTACTCTGAGAATTATATTGTTACGATCTCTTGCACTTGGGAGTGAGCAAGCAAGGAACACCACCCTCAGACCTCAAACTTCGACCAACAACACCACATACCTCAAACCCACGGCAAGCAAAACCCAAACCCACACCCATGGCGACAAACCTAAACCTACGGTGAGCAACCTATGGCAAACCCACGATTGTAACCTAAATTGCAACCCACTGACCTAAATCCCAACCTAACTCTAGTCCACACTGTCAACGCTGGTCTAAGTGAGAGGAAAGAGAAAGAGAGAGAGAGAGAGAGACCAAAATAGAAACAAAGGGGAGAGAGAAAGGTAGATGAGAAATGAGAGGAAAGAAGTGACTGAGTGTGAGGATAGGCGTAGCATGAAGAAAGAGAAAGAGAAGATATTTTTAATAAAATATTATTTTTTTTGTTTACATCTATTGGTATAGTTGGTTCTATATATAAGAATCAATTGTTCATGGATGGTATAAAAAAATAGGTTCCCAAACTCAGATGTAGCTGATTTTAAGGCTACTGGTGGCTAAAATAGTAACTAGGGGGGGGGGGGGGAGGGGGGTTTACACACCTCAATGCTAGTGCTTTAAGGTTGTATATATAAAACCTACCATTCATGGTTGCTAAACATAAAAGCAAATATAAAAGTCAATGAAAGTACAAAAAAGATAAAAGAGATAGATGGGAGAGAAGAGAGAAATTGAGTTGATAGGGTAGTTTATATATATTTTATTGAGTTGTATGTAAAAATAAAAATTGGGATGTTGGATGTATTGTTAGATGAGTTGGTAAAATAAATAAAGTAATGTTTAAGGATGTAAAATATGTATTTTTTTACATCCCCCATTGCTAGTGCTCTAATGGTTGCATATATGCAACTTTACTATAGCAAGGTTGCAAATTTTTTTAAGTATACAAACTCGACTGAAGTAGGTTTTGGGTGTCCTAGGTTGTAAAATAATAGCTGGGGCGTGTTTACACCCCCAATGCTAGTGCTCTTACCATCTCACTTTGTAAAATTTCTCTATTTTGACTTACCAAAAATTTTCTTTTCTACTTTACAAGACCCTTTAGGAATATAAATTATGGTTGTGTTTCGTTTGACGAAAATTAATTTTCGAAAAATATTTTTCACATTCATGAGGGGATTGAAAATGTTGGTCATCCATGTTGCATTAGTAGGAGAGGTCCAAAACTCACTAATAGTCAATTACAATAATAATGAATTTATTAAAATGTTTTGTTGGCTAGCTTTTCTACTAAAAGTCTCATTGGAAAAAGTTAAAAAGAGCATTCCCGTCTCATTTTGTAAAATTTCTATAGTTGTGTATACCAAAAAATTACTTTTTCTACTTCATATAACCAAAAAAAGAAAAAAGAAAAAAAGAAAAAGAAAAAAGAAACACAATCTACATTCCATTTGCTATTTTATAGCACATTATATAAAATAGTAGTATGCTCAAATTCCGATTTTTTTTTTCTTTTAACATTATTTTTTAAATATTTTAGTTAGTTGTCAAGTTTGCAAAACTATATAGCAGACTAGCATCTCGAGACTCTAAAACTCGAGTTCAGATTTGAACTCGAGTTTCTAAGGCTCAAATTGCATGTGATGGCTGGCTGAGGTGGAAAAAAATCCACGTGGAAATCAAGTATTTAAAACTCGAGTTCCTGTTCTTCTTCCACATCTGAGTCTTCCTCTTCCTCAGTTATTTTCTTCTTCCTTCCACATCTGAGTCTTCCTTTTAGATCTGAGTCTTCTTATTCCTGCTCGATTTGGTCCTCTGTTCTTCTTCCTCTCCTCCTCCTCCTCCTCTTCTTCTTCTTCTTCTTCTTCTTCCTTCCTGATTTGTTCCTCCATTCTTTGTTCCTCTGTCCCTTTGTTCTTTGTTTCTCTATTCCTACTCGATCTGATTTGTTTTGGCTCGTTTCACTATAGAAATCGAGTGTTGTAGACTCAAATTTACTTTTTACAAACTCAAGTCTATAAGACTCGAGATCTATGTGGCAAAATATACACAGATCAACAAGTTGAATTCGAGTATTTGAAACTTGATATTTAGATTGAAATCGAGTCTCTAAAACTCAAGATTCTAGTTTCCAGTATTGTTTCTCACACATGTTAACTTATTATATTCTTTCCCTCACTAATGCTATCCTGCAAATTTCCTCCTCAAATTCCCTTGAGGCTGAAAAGTTTCCCACAAGCTCCATAATATTGTTGTGACCCTCGCGGCCTAACGTTGAGATCTAGATATGCCATCCAACTTCAAGAATCGAGATGCAAATTGGATCATGAGAAAGGAGAGAGAGGAATGGAATAAAAAAAATGAAATTTTATAGAAAAGTTTGAATGATATATGAAAGCTACAGTTGTGGGGGGTAAAAACCCAGAGCTACTTAGTGGGCCTGGGGTACCATGTTGAGGAGTATTATATTTCCGAAGAGCAATAATTGGTTGGGACAGTCCATTTGAAGGCAAGAAGCCTAGATGTAGAGGGGGAGTACTGTCCGAAGAGGTCACTACTGGTCCGAAGATGTCTTACTCCTCGGTTACAAATAGCCTTGATCAATCAGACGTATGGAAGGTCCGAATGATCTTCCTAGCAACCCCAATGATAATGATAAGTTCTGGGTAGGTTTGGAGATGATCAGAACGAAGAAATATCTAAAGGAAAAGCTGCTACCACCATATTTAATGCACTGCAACAGCTTTTCTGGCCGCATTTATGTGGAGAAAACCCTGAACAGTGTAACCTCAGCTATCGTCACTCACAAAGAACTAAAGTAGACACATGACGTGACATGTACTTAAGTAGATACACAGATGAAAAACAGGTGGACGATGGAGATGATGGGAAAGGGTGCTATATAAAGAAGAAGGGTCCTTGATAAGAGGAAGGAGAAGGAAAGAGAAGGGAGGAAAAAGAAAAGCTTTATTGTACCTCTGAATGTTGTAATTACTGTTCATTTAATAAAACATCTCTTCGGACATTCATTCATGGAGTTGTCCAAGCATAATTTCATGTTGTCACCACTTTAAGTACCTTAGCCAACCATTATTTAATTAATAACCTGCCCAGCTCTTTCGCTCACTTTCTACAAATTCATTGTCCTGAGTTCGTTGGGCCTTTAACCCATATCTTTTGGGCTTGGGTTACGAAAACTGACCCCATAATTGGCGCCGTCTGTGGGAAGAGCTTGTGCAGGGGCGAAGACAACAATAGGTAATAGCTGGACACGGTTAACAAGAAGTAGAGTCCAGGGCATCTCAGCACATGGAACCTTTTCTTAACCTAGAGCGAAGAGAAGACCGCGAGGGTAGCGTACACACCGTGCCCCCTGGTTAGAACCAATCACATTGTGGGAGTCGCATGTCCCATGCGGAGAAGAACCGAGATTTGCAGCAGGATGTTGAAAAGCTAAAAAGGGAGTTGGGCCATGCAAAGAGGAAACGGGCTTCCTCGTATTCTGATGAGAACCCTGATGACGAGCCGAATGTCACTTATCAACATAAATCCAAGACACTAGCCAGCGAGTCCTATACCTATGAAGAGGAATCTCATCGCAAGGGGCAATACAAAAGTCCATCACGTGGAGACATGGGAAACGACGCTATGAGCAGGGCTCTAAATCAGATTTCTAGGTCACCCTTCACGCGTAAGATTGAAGAGGCGAGACTTCCTCGGCGTTTTAACCAACCAACGTTCACCATCTACAACGGTAAAACAGACCCCATGGAACACGTGAGTCATTTTAACCAAAGGATGACTGTCTACTCCAGGGATGAAGCTTTAATGTGTAAGGTTTTCCTTTCCAGTCTTGGACCAGTTGCTATAAGGTGGTTCGATGGACTGAACCCAAATTTTGTCAGCTCTTTCAAAGAGCTCACCCAAGCTTTTGGTTCACGTTTTGTCACCTGCCGAAGAGTGGCCTGACCTTTGTCTTCTCTGCTATCTTTGAGCATGCAGAAAGGAGAAACCTTAAAGGTGTATTCGGATAGATATTGGGAGATGTTTAATGACATGAAGAGCAATTTTGATGCAATGGCCTAAGAAACGTTTAAGCTTGGTCTCCCTACTGATCATGGTTTAAGGACATCCTTGTCTGGTAAATCCGTTACTAGCATGCGTCAGCTAATAGACCGCATTGAGAAGTATAAGAGAGTTGAAGAAGACCAACAACAGGGAAAAGGCAAGGAGAAGGTTATCCCTCAAGAAAAGAGGGATTTCAGGTTAAATTGATACATCAACAACAAACCGAGGAGAGATTTTCCTGCCCAGTCAGGAGCAGCCAATCCCCAGACTGTCAACACCGTATTCAGAGATCCAGTCCATCAAGTTTTAGAAAAGGTCAGGAACGAGCCGTTCTTCAAATGGCCGAATAAGATGGTAGGGAATCCTGATAGACGTAATCGCAATCTCTAATGCCAATTCCACCAGGATTATGGACACACGACTGAGGATTACAGGAGTTTGTGGGTTCATTTGGACCAACTAGTCGGTGAAGGGAAACTGCGACATCTCTTACATCATACCAGTGGCCGAGGAGGTTCGATGAGTGCGGAGTCCCAGAGGGATGATCCTTTAAAACCCCCTTTGAGAACTATCAATGTTATCTTTGCAACCCCAGGGAGAACAGGATCCTGGCCATCCAAGGTCATGTCGGTAGATCGGTTACCTGCAGGAGAATCTGGCCAGGGTCCGAAGAGGTGTAAACTAGATGATCAACTAGTTTTAGGTTTCTCGGACGCGGACAAGGTGGGCACTGTCCAACCTCATGATGATGCGTTGGTCGTTACCCTCAGAATTAGGGGGTATGATGTGAAACGGGTGCTGGTTGACCAAGGTAGTGCTGTAGAAATAATGTACCCTGATCTCTACAGGGGGCTGAACCTCAAACTTAGTGACTTAACACCATATAGTTCTCCGCTGATCAGTTTCAAAGGAAGAGTTATTACCCCGAAGGGCCAAATACGACTACCTGTACAGACTGGCTCAGAGGTGGTGGAGGTGGATTTCATAGTTGTGGATGTTTTTTCACCCTATACGACAATTGTAGCCAGACCTTGGCTTCATGCGCTGGGGGCAGTTTCTTCCACCTTACATTAGAAAATCAAATACCCATCCGAAGGCCAGGTTTGCGAAATTCGGGGGGATCAATCCATAGCTAGACAATGCTTGGTGACTGCCATTCAGCATGAGCCAGGAGCCGAGTCATCAACCAGAGCCGAAAGGGGCTTATAGCAACCAAAGCATCGGTTATTGCCCACTGAAGATTCGGACAAGGACACAGGGTGCGAAAATTTGACAAAAGTCATCATTGGGGACAATCCCGAAAAATTCTTTCAAGTCGGATCCCAATTACCTTTGCAGGAAAAAGAGGAGTTAGTGCAACTTCTTAAGGAAAACCTCGACGTATTCGCCTGGAACGCTTATGAAGCCCCTGGGGTGGATCCAGAATTTATATGCCACCATTTGAAAGTAAACCTCATGATCACCCCTAAGAAGCAGCCTCCTCGGCGTTTATCTAAGGAACACGCTAAAGTAGTCAGAGAAGAAGTAGCAAAGCTCAAACAATCTGGAGCTATTAAAGAAGTTTTCTACCCAAAGTGGTTGGCAAGTACTGTGGTGGTGAAGAAGAAGAGTGGGAAATGGCGAGTATGTGTGGACTTCACTGACTTAAATAAGGAATGCCCTAAAGATCCATTTCCTATACCAAAAATTGATCAGCTAGTAGATGTCACTGTCAGACACCCTCGAATGAGTTTCTTGGATGCATTCCAAGGCTATCATCAGATACCCTTAGCCTTGGATGACTAAGAGAAAACTGCCTTCGTAACTCCCATTGGTAACTACCACTATAAGGTGATGTCATTTGGCTTGAAAAATGCGGGTTCTACTTACCAAAAGATGACGACGAGGATGTTTGAACCACAGCTGGGTAGAAATATTGAGATTTACATAGATGACATGGTGGTGAAGAGCAAAGTGGTGGCCGAGCATGTAAAGGACCTAGAAAGCACCTTTGAAGTTCTCAAGAAATACAAGCTACGCTTGAATGCTTCTAAGTGCTCATTTGGTGTGGGATCAGGCAAGTTTCTAGGATATATGGTGACTCACAGAGGAATTGAGGTCAACCCTGATCAGATAAAGGCCATCAATAAGTTGCAAGCTCCTCAGAATCCCATGGAGGTTCAGAAACTGACGAGGATGACGACAGCCCTAAATCGATTTATCTCTCGATCAGTAGATAGGTGTCGGCCTTTTTTTTCCTTGATTAACAAATGGAAAGGGTTCGAGTGGACAGAAGAGTGTGCTGTGGCCTTCCAGCAATTAAAAGATTATCTAGCTCGACCACCAATCATGTCCAGCCCTGAGCCCGAGGAGGTCTTGTTTACGTATATCACTGTAGCTCCCCATACTGTAAGCTTGGTGTTGATCCAAGCAGATGGCGGTGTGCAGAGACCCGTTTATTGTGTAAGCAATTCGCTGCATGAAGCTGAGATCCGTTATTTACCATTGGAAAAGGCTATTCTAGTAGTGATGCTCAGTACACGAAAGCTCCCACATTATTTTCAAGCCCATACAGTCATTGTTCTCACCCAACTTCCGCTCAAGGCTATACTCCGAAGTGCAGACTACACTGGAAGAATTGCAAAATGGTGGACGATCCTAGGGGCTTTTGATATCAAGTACATGCCACGCACCTCGGTCAAAGGCTAAGTGCTTGTTGATTTGGTAGCCGAGTTCACGGAGCCCCAATTAGAAGAGGTAAAGCCGACATCGGACATGGATGAAAAATCGGTTGGTATGATTTCTCAACAAGGCCCTTCCTATTGGGAGGCGTATATGGATGGTGCTGTAAACCAGAAAGGCTCTAGAGTGGGGCTAGTGCTGATATCCCCCGAGGGAATCATTATTGAAAAAGCATTAAGGCTGGGCTTCTCGGCAACAAATAATGAGGCATAATACGAAGCCCTATTATTGGGGATGAGTATAGTCCAAAAGATGGGGGAAAGGCAGTAAAGTTATTCTCGGATTCAAGGTTGATTGTGGGTCAAGTACAGGGGGAGTTTGAGGAAAAGGATGAAAGAATGCAGGGATACTTGAGCCGAGTTAAACATTTGCAATCAGGGTTCGAATCTTTCAGCTTGCTGCATATTCCTAGGAATGGTAACACACACGCTGACTCTTTGGCCACTTTAGTCACCTCTTCGGCACAAGATTTGCCGAGAGTTATCCTCATCGAGGACTTGCATAAGCCTACTGAAGTAAGGAAAGAAGTAATTCAAGTACATCAAGTCAGGGCTAGACTCAGTTGGATGGACCCTTTAGTTAAGTTTCTAAAGGAGGATATCCTGCCTGAAGAGAGGGGAGAAGCTGATAAAATTCGGAGGAAAGCAGCCAGGTTCTGGTTATCTGAAGATCAGAAACTATACAAACGTTCCTATTCAGGACCGTACTTGTTATGCGTACATCTTGAAACGGCTGAGCTGTTACTAGAGGAACTGCATGAAGGAATCTGTGGAAGCCACACTGGAGGTAGATCCTTAGCTCACTGAGCCATCACTCAAGGTTACTGGTGGCCAAACATGCAAAAAGAAGCCCTGGATTATGTTAAAAAATGTGATCAGTGTCAGCGATTTGCCCCACACATTCATCAGCCAGGGGGAACTCTCAACCCGCTATCCAGCCCATGCCCTTTCGCCCAATAGGGCTTGGATATCGTGGGACCATTCCTTAAGGCTGCAGGAAACAAGAAATATCTGCTGGTCAGCACTGACTATTTCACCAAGTGGGTCGAAGCAGAACCTCTTGCCAACATCCGAGACGTAGATGTGCAAAGGTTTGTGTGGAAGAGTATAGTTACTCGATTTGGAGTCCCATGTATTCTCATCTCGAACAATAGCCTGCAGTTTGATAGCAAAGTATTTAGGAGTTATTGTAGCGAACTAGGGATCATGAATAGATACTCCACTCCAGCTTATCCCCAGGGTAATGGCCAAGTCGAAGCTGTTAACAAGGTCATTGTGAATGGCTTGAAAAAGAGACTAGATGATGCGAAGGGTAAATGGGTAGAAGAATTGCCACATGTGCTTTGGGCTTACAGAACTACTCCACGCAGGTCTACTAGAAAAACCCCCTTCTCAATGACCTATGGGACTGAAGCTATCATACCTTTGAAAACTGGATTCCCAACGTTGAAAACTAGCTTGTTTAGTCCAATAGGTAACAATCAGTAGCTAGAGAAAAGTTTGGACCTAATTGATGAAAGGAGGGAAAATGCAATGGTCCGATTAGCACATTACCAACAAAAACTTAGACAGGGCTACGACGCCAACGTAAGGCTCAGACCTCTGGAACCTGGTGATCTGGTATTAAGAAAGATGGTTGGCACTGCAAAGAACCCAGCTTGGGAAAAATTAGGGCCTAATTGGGAATGGCCATATCGTATTACTTTAGCAACTGGCGTTGGGGCGTATTTCCTTGAAGACCTGAATAGTCATATGATACCACGCCCATGGAATATAAATAACCTCAAAAGGTATTATTATTAATCAAAATTTTCTTTTAATCAGCATATCAACCTGTTACGATTTCTTTAAGTGTTTAAACTTAAATCCATTCATGCCTGTAATCTTTGGACCAAATGATATGGGTTAGTTAGCACTCTGTTACAATTTCTTTAAAATGTTTAAACTTAAATCCATTCATGCCCGTAGTCCTCGGACCAGATGATATGGGTTAGTTAGCACTCTGTTACGATTTCTTTAAGTGTTTAAACTTAAATCCGTTCATGCCTATAGTCCTCAGACCAGATGATATGGGTTAGTTAGCACTCTATTACGATTTCTTTAAGTGTTTAAACTTAAATGCATTCATGCCTGTAGTCCTCGGACCAGATGATATGGGTTAGTTAACATTCCGTTACGATTTCTTTAAGTGTTTAAACTTAAATCTATTCATGCCTGTAGTCTTCGGACCAGATGATATGGGTTAGTTAGCACTCTGTTACGATTTCTTTAAGTGTTTAAACTTAAGTCTATTCATGCCCGTAGTCTTTGGACTAGATGACTTGAGTTAGTTAACACTCTATCATAGCTCTCTGAATGTTTGAATCTAAATCCAATGTAATGGTTATTATTGAAGTATCACTCTCTGATGAGCCATGATTGAAATTCCTGAATGTGTTTAAATTAACCCTAACCTATATTGCCTCTTATTCTTTTGTGCACATTTGGAAAGGCTTTTGAAGCTTTTTACTATAACCCCTGTAGTTTTTGTTGTTTAGTAATAGTTCTCATACATTCTGCCTCTTTTTAATACCAATCATAGTCATGCGCGTTGTTAACATGATATTAGGATCACGATCACCCACATTCCCATAAAGTTAAAGTACAGGACTTAATAACAATAGTAAGTGGTATCACACACAACAAAGGAAATAAATGCGAAGGAGAAACTACTTCATTGATTAAAAAGAGTAGCTTACAATCTCTTACAAAAAAAAAAAAAAAAAAAGTTGATGAGAAAAAGCCCTATGTATCTATTCTTGAGCTGGAGGGACCACAGGGTCAGCAGCCTGGCCTATCTGAGTAGCAGCTTCTGAGGCTTGACCCTTGGGCTCAGCAGGAGTCTTCTCTTTGTCCAACCCTTGGCCTTTGTCTTTGGCTGATTCAGCTGGCTTACCTTTATCACCTGGTTGACCAGCCTCTTTAGGTGCATCAAGGGTGGATAGGGGAGCTTGACTGACTAAGTTTTGCTCTGAAGCCTCAGGAAGCTGTGGAGCAGGAAGGGGGTCAGTCCCTGGGAGCTCTCGGATGTCTGGATCATAGTATGTGCTCCTAGGTAACCTCAGGTGAGAGTCCGAGGGGACCCTAGCAGCGTCCAGTGCCTTTTGCCAGGTTATGTCGCAGTATTCGCGACTAACCGAAGCAAATTGCTCCGTAAGCCGGTTTCCCGGTCTCATCCATTCCCAGCTGATATGCCGCCTTTCTCTCGGCTTCAACTGACTCCTTGGCCAGTTGAGCCTTCTGCTCGGCTGCTCGGGCGCTTTCTCTGGCCTTTTGGAGTTCAGCCTTGAGACCCTTTACTAGCTCCCTTTCGGTCGTCAAGTTGATCTCTGACATATGCAGCTGTTTGCACTGCTTCTCGACCTGAGTCTCGGCGTTTTTAAGGCTGCCTTTGAGGCTGTTCCTCTGGTTGGTCATGTCTTTAAGTTGCTTTAACGTGCGAGCATACTCGTCCTTCCGCTGGCCCAAAGCTTTCTCTGCCTCGAATTAAGATTGGGCTGCTATTTAGGCCTCAAGGTAGGACTTCATGTTCCATTCCTCGGCCACGTAGATTTGCTAAGTAATCTGCATGACAACATTTTCAACATAGGGTGAAGAAAGGAAGCAAAGCAAATTAAAAATAGAACCTGAATTAAGAAAGTGAGTTCATTTACCATGGCTATATCCCTCTTAAGGGATAAGAAGAGCTCCTGCTGGTTAAAGCGCTTGTAGGATTCCATATCATGTGGAAGAAGGAGTGGCTGTTGCAGGGCCTCAGCAACATATCCTGCCCTTCCCCCATCATAATTCCTGAGGGATGTATTCCAAGGAATGGAAGCGCCATCTAGCTCCAGCCTTGGGGACCAGATGCGAGGTCTTCCTCCTCGGCGAACCTCAACCCCGACGACCTCGTTATGGCTTTCAGTGGAAGAGGCCCTTTTGCCTCGATGGTCTCTCGTCGTCTTCTGCTGCTTATTTGTTTTTGGTGGCACCCCCACCTCCCTCTCTTCAGGCTCGAGAGGCCTCTTCTTCTGCAGGTTTGGCACGGGCTTTAAGCCGAGGTCAGGAACCTGGGGAGGCACTGGAGGCAGGGTCATTACTGGTTGAGAAGTCCCAGTGCCTTTCTGCTCGGCCTTTTGGCCCTTATTCCTCATTAGACTTTTCAAGTCCATGTCTTCGTCCGAGGAGTCTTCAAGATTAGCAACGATCAGAACAGGGTGAATGCTTGAATGCCTGTCGATCTCTTCCTCGACGTCCGAGACCTCTACTACTTGATTTGCCCCTGAAGCTTCCCCCCCGAAGTGGAACTTGTCTATCTGCTCCTCTAGCGAAGAGGTGAAGGAACCAATCTTTTCACCCTTAACCTCTAGTCTGAGGGGAACTTGCTGGAGTGGCTGGACGAGAGGGGGTATATCCTAAGGGTTTGGGTGTGGTATGGGTGGAAGCTCGTACAGTGCCAAAAAACCCTTCCTCGCGACGTCAATACAGTTGAGGCGGCGATCTCCTTGAGTTATCACGTTGCCGACTGGTTGGAAGTCTTTTGGCTTTGCCGTGTACCCTAGGATGAGGGGAGCCGATCGGAGTTATCCGTCCTCGCTTACAAAGATCACTGACCGTAATAAAAAGTTAAGCGCGGCGACGTTGGTGAGGCTGAGCCGAGGAGAAATGTGGCTTTTATCTGTTACAAGTCACAGCAGAGTTTTGTTAGAAGCTCGAAAACAGTAACACAAGAAGAATAAAAAACTGTTAAAAGACGAAGATCCTAAGCCTATGGTTAGTGTGCCTAAGTCTAATGTGTCCCACCTGGCTCGCCTGGCTTGGTTGGACAGTGAGGGCCGTCATACCACGCACCCGAGACGATCACATAGTCATCCTTCATCCCTTTATTGGATTTGGGGAGGCAGGAAATGAGCCTAACAATGTCAGACCGGGATTTTAAATAATATCCCGCCCCTTGCTGGCTGTGGAACTCGTACATGTGCATCACGTCGAGCCAAGTGAGTCCCAATCCTAGGTGATGGTTAAGGTCCTTAATCGCTCCTAAGATCCTAAACATATTAGGCGCGCACTGCCAAGGAGTAATCCTATGGTTTTGAAGGTAGCTAGTGGTGATAGGGCCCATAGGAATTGTCATTCCCCCTTCTAGGAAGGTGATGACAGGGATCACGACTTCTCCTGTTTTCCGATTAGTTAGTATTTTCTTTGGAGGGCAATACCTCACACCCACGTTTGGAGGTATGCGGTATGTAGCCCTAAACTTCTCCAACTGGGTAGGACTGTCTACCAAATACTAGAGTTTACCCATCACTCTTAAATGAAAAAATGGAAGTACGATGTAGAAGTGAGGAAGTGGTCGCTCAAAGGGAAAAAAGGACAGCCGAAGAAAAAACTGAAGGATTGAGATGATGAAAACTTACAAGAACTGAACTAGAAACCGATCTCTGAACTTGCAGAAGGATTCTTGAAAACTCTGGGAAGGATTGAAATCAGCGATTGGAAGAGCTCGAAGCGTTTGTGTGCTTGTTCTTGTGGGATGGTCTGAGAGTTGCAAAATAAGGAAGAAATGTCTACCTCTGAGATTTTATATGAGGTCAAACGAAGGGGCAGAAGTTATTTCGCCCAAATCCCTAGGAAGAACCTCGTCCATTGGATTAATAGCCCACCATTGGATGCAAAGGACAAGACGCCACCTGGAGTAATTAATATAGCGCTTTGGGAATATGGAAAACAATGGCAGCAATGATGGAACGCGCGCATCTATACCTACACATGTGCCAGGTCAAATTTTTGTCTGTTTTCAAGCTTTTACTTCGTGACAAGTCAAAATCCCATTTTTTCTCTTCGGATGCGAGGGAAAAATTAAGATTTTGAGGGGCTATTGTGGGAGTAAAAACCCAGAGCTACTTAGTGGACTTGGGGCACCATGTTGAGGAGTATTATATTTCCGAAGAGCAATAATTGGTTGGGACAGTCCATCTGAAGGTAGGAAGCCCAGAAGTAGAGGGGGAGTACCGTCCGAAGAGGTTACTACTAGTCCGAAGATGTCTTACTCCTCGGTTACAAATAGCCTTGATCAATCAGACGTATGGAAGGTCCGAATGATCTTCCTAGCAACCCCAATGACAATGATAAGTTCTGGGCAGGTCTGGAGATGATCAGAATGAAGAAATATCTAAAGGAAAAGCTATTACCACCGTATTTAATGCACTGCAACAGTTTTTCTGGCCGCATTTATGTGGAGAAGACTCCTGAACAGTGTAACCTTAGATACCGCCACTCACAAAGAACTAAAGTAGACACATGACGTGACATATACTTAAGTAGATACACAGATGAAGAACAGGTGGACGATGGAGATGATGGTAAAGGGTGCTATATAAAGAAGAAGGGTCCCTGATAAGAGGAAGGAGAAAGAAAGAGAAGGGAAGAAAAAGAAAAGCTTTACTGTAGCTCTGAATGTTGTAATTACTGTTCACTCAATAAAACATCTCTTCGGACTTTCATTCATGGAGTTGTCCAAGCATAATTTCATGTTATCACCACCTTAAGTATCTTAACCAACCATTGTTTAATTCATAACCTGCCTAACTCTTTCGCCCACTCTCTACAAATTTATTGTCCTAGGTTCGTTGGGCCTTTAACCCATACCTTTTGGGCTTGGGCTATGAAAACTGACCCCACAACAGTGTTCTTATATATTTACAAGATCATTGTAACTTTTGTATTTAAA